>OX456488.1:4896510-5643578 GCA_949748235.1 Platypus cylindrus | reverse complement strand
GACGCATAATAGAGAGAGAAAGAGAACAATTGAAGTAACGTGAAATTTGTTGATTTCGATAGCGTTGTATGGTGTATTGGTTTTCTATTCGGTGGTATCGAAAATATGTCAAATCTCGGTTAACAGTGACATTAATCGAGATTTGCCGCTAGTTTCTGAAAAGGGAATTATGGAGAATCTATGGGGAATCATAGTGGTTATGGATCAAATACATTGAAACAGTAGAGCAAATATTTTATACTAACAAGCACAATTTGCTTGTTCTGTAACCAGCAGTTAGTTTCGGTTAATTAGTCTTGGTTTAATTGATTCGATTTGGTAGAATGTCGATTAGTAAATCGACGGAACCTATGTATCGGAGAGAATGAATGAATTCTGTCAATTTTCGGCAGTCAAACGAACTTACGAGCGTTTTTTTTTTTACAAAGGAATTTTCCACGTTTACCTCCAGTTCATCAATATCATGTCAAAATGTTTCAAAGTTTTAACAGTGAAATTAAGCAAACTTTCTTACTTTTAATCATTTAGTAACAACTTATCTTATCTTTACTATAAACTTAAAAGCTTAAATGAAAACTTAAATCTCTCTCCGTCGCTTTCTATCTCGGCTTCTTTTTAAATGTCGGTAGAGGTACTAACGACCTCAAAGCCAAACTCGTAATTTTCAGTCATTTCTGCAGGCGATTTCTTCGAGTTTGACCCATTTCACGCTTTGAAGAGCGGCCACATAGGTTCTTCACCTCGAAGATTGAAAGAAGTGGAAGAGAAGAAAACGATAAAGATGAAGAAAAACGAAGAAGAGACGACGGGAATAAAAGGAGAAGTTTCTTTCGTGCATATTCCTTTTGATTTGGTGATTTTTTTTTTGCATTAGAAGAATCAGATTAATAATGAATATGAAATTAAATTTTGATTGTCGCTTGAGAAAATCAATCAATAGCTCTGATTCGAGTTATAATTAACCAGAAATTGTGAATCAGTAATAAAGCTTGGACGCACATTGACTGGTGATGGTGATTATTTCTTCCAGAATCGATTATAAATCGTCAATTTAAATATCGATTCATAAAAGAATCGCCACAAAAATAATCGATTTTCCCCATAATCGATGTAACCAAAAAAAAAATGACAAAAAAACAAAATTTTAAGTAGAAAATTGGAATATGACAAACGTCGGCTAAGACTTAATCTTTTAAATGTTGCCAACTGTAAGAAATTTAATATAAAATTGTAATTTGTTTTCGTATATTCGATATTTTTCGTTCAATTTTCTGCGGTCGCAGAAATTGCAATAATGCAGTTGAAGAAAATATGATTCCGTTTCTTAATTTATTCAATCAATTCAAAAAATAATCGAAAGTCGAAAAAGTCGATTTATATATCGATTTTTATATGTTTATTTTGATAATCAATTATTAATGGGTATCACTAGCATGGACAACAGTCAGATGCCCAGCAACACGTTTCTTCTGTAGCGTTTCTCCCAATCTACTTTCTATCTACCTAAAATTAACCTAAAAATTGAGAAATAAATTAAAACAGCAGATCTGTTTATATATAAACATACACACACAGACACAGACACATTCTCCTCTGAAGAACTTTGGCGGCTCTTTTTTTTTTTTTTTTCAGTCATCTGAAATGTAGGTCAAATAGACAGACCCACCACCACCACTATTACCGAAAAGGCCTATTCCAGCCCGACGATGCATACATGCTGTCTAGCTAAGCAAGTTAAGTGAGATCTATTAAATCTGGATAAATTTAGTTTTCTTTGACTTGACATTGTTGTCATGTTGTACTCGAATCATTAAATTCCCCGTATCTCTTCTCTGTTCTACATATGTACATAGATGAAGATTGGATTGGTTTGGTTATAATTAATTTTCTGTCACCTGTCAAAAACAGAACCTCCTGTTGATATTCTTAATAATTAGAAGACATCATCAGCAACAATATCTTTTACAAAATACAAAGATTTATCATAAAATCCATACATGATTCAATCGTGACTGTGTATAGCAGATAGTTACTAACTAATGTCAACTGTCTTAATTGCCAACATTGTCAATAGTGATTTGAATTGTTCAATTGTTTCGTCTAGTAATAGATAGATAGATAGATATTAGAAAAAGAGTAAAATATTTGTCGGCAACAATGTGAAAATGCAGCAAAACTAAACAGATTATATTCCTGTGGGTTCACTGAACGGTGTGTTATTGTTCCAAAGCCACGACGACTAAGTTCTAGAGAGTTCATTTTACTCTAAATAAATTGTTATTATTACAATACACTATTGCGAGTGAATGTGTGTGTTGTAGAAAAAAAAAAAAAAACCCCGTCCCGGAATTAAAATTAATCGTGGTTTTTATTTATCAGTAGTTATTGGTAGTTGATCAAAAATATTAAACAGGAAAATTTTCGGGTTTATTTAGTAGAATAGCTGATCATAATATTGTGATATGTCATGTCATGTTCATCAACATGGAAACTGTTTTATTCTGTGAATTTGGTTTGCGAAAAACAATTGGAAAATTTATTTTTTTTTTTGCATTAAAAATTTGTCGACTCTATCATTACAAATTCATTGAGAATGTCTTATACACACATTTTATTGTGATTTTCCAAAAGTGTTTTTAGTAGTTTATGATCCTCATTTTAGCTTCAACAACTCTCAGCTTCTTATTTCTTATTTTATGATGTTTTAAGAACCTGCCTATTAAATAACACCATCATTCCAGATCATTTAACATTTCTCCTTCGTGTTTCTTCTCTCTCTCTCTCTCTCTCTCTCTCTTCCTATTTTTCGCCCCGTTTCTTGTCTGTTATATAATCCACTTTGATCTCTGTTTTTCTGTTTTTTAATCTTTTCTGTCTTACGGTTTTTCGAGCGTTTTGTAATATGTATTTTCATTTTATTCATTGAATGGAATAGAAGTTGTATGAGCTGCACTTTTCTTAGGTCTAGTTAATACGATCTTGTTTACGACACTCCAAACTCTCTATTTTCTAGAGCTTGCTGTTATGTAGGTATGTTTTTTGCAGCTATTGAAAAATGAAATTATCTACTTACTGTTCTAGAACAGAAAATACTGTCACTTAAAGAAAAAAGGACCTACCCACCAAATGGGCGGTCTAACGAAAATTTCGGTGTTGAATGATGTCAGATGGTCTTCGATGACAGCTCGTTTGAGTTACATGTCAATTTGTCGGCCATTATAAGAAAAAAAATGAACCGATTTTCGACATCTGAATACACAAATCTCAAACTAAATTGACAATTAAGCATGTAATAGAGTCAATTCATTATTATAGTTTCTGTTTATAGAAGATATTATAACCTAATATATTTAAAAATTTATTTTATAACAATTTTCTATTATTTTTTATATCAAGCTTTTGTTTAGTCAAAATTAAAAATATTTTCCGTTTCTATAAATAAATATGACATCGTCGCGTCGCCATAAGTCGATTGCACCATATTACATAATTGTCAACTTAATTTGCGAACAGTATATATGGTAAAAATCAGTGTCGAACGTCTAAAATACATGCTAATAATATTTATATTTTATAATAATACACTATAAATGCCGGAAACATTTTCCAAATAATAAAAAAAAGTGTAACTATTCAATTTTTGGTTAAAAGAAATCTTACTTATCGGAATGGAAAAAATTGACATTCGGTCTAAGGAGAATATACGTAATTTCATCTTTAAATATACTCATCTTTCCGTACCACCTATACGGAATTCATGTATTGTAAGATGCTTAAGGAAAAAAGTAAGAAAAACCGCCCTCTTTGATGTGAAACACTAAATATTATTTACTTATATTATGTTGCATGCATTGTTCAGCAGAGTACAATGTGCAATTTGTTCTTTTTCGGGAAGAAAAATATATGCTTCTGCATTTTTTTTTAGTGCATACTAAATCTCTGTCATACAAAGACCATTTCCTTATAGGTATGCACCTGTATTTAAGAAAATCCTTAAGAAGAACATTCGCTGAAATACATAACACGTATTATGTAAACGTTGAATTTTAGTGGGCTATGATTATCGTACGGTAAGTATGTGAACTTCATTTTTACGATTGCAAAAGGTAAAAAATAATAATGCCAATTTCAAGGTTATGTCAATGCGGTTTTAGTGTGTAGTGGTATTAAGAAGTTAATTATTATTGGTTTAAATGAAAAAAGAAAAAATTGGTCTGGCATATGGCTAAGTAATGAAAATAATTAAATAATCAGCTGACAACAGGCCTAAATTTGTCTAAAAGTTCATTTGTTTTTACAAATAAGATCATATTGCATTGGGTAAAGTATTCAAAATTAGTGTTTTGTGTTCTGTTATACTATTTCATTCAATACATTATCATATTTCAAAGATTTCATCAAATATTTCAGTGTGTGATACCGGCCTTATGCACTAGTTACTATAGTTTTACTCCAACCAATAGATGGCGCATAGTAATCTAATAGCAATCTATACGTATGGATAGAACCAATGTGTCACTATTGATTCAATAAAATCAAATGCAACTATTTTCAAGATTAACATCACATTATCACAGATTTAATTCATAGTTTTCTTTATAATCTTCCATAATATACACGCAGAGACGAAAACACATGAAATTTCAACCATAAAGAAAAAAGGAGGTGTATAATACATTATTTTGTCAACGCAATGTTGACCTAGACCCGCATTCGAATACGGAGGAGGTATATGTAAGTGGGCCACCCCGCTGGCTCTGACCCACTTTTAATTCCAATCATTGTCAAGTACACATATTACATACAATTAATATTATTATTATTATTATCGAATAGGTCTAATATGTTACACCTTTGCGGGTAGTACTTTTAACTATTATAATAACCATGAGACGAAATACACAATATTTTTAGTTTATATAATAAGAATAATATAATCCTATTTAATTAACGATGAATAAATTAAGAAAAATGACATAACCTCAATTTGGCGAATTTTGA
The DNA here is from genome assembly GCA_949748235.1 of Platypus cylindrus. Taxonomy (NCBI): domain Eukaryota; kingdom Metazoa; phylum Arthropoda; class Insecta; order Coleoptera; family Curculionidae; genus Platypus; species Platypus cylindrus. The sequence goes on along the minus strand of OX456488.1, from coordinate 5,638,577 downwards.
AAGTCTATGGACAGATCAATAGTTATAGGTGTTTAAATATAATTTAAATAGTAATTAGAAATTATTTTCTAATTATACAATTGAAAAGTGGTAATTAAAACACAAACCATTGTTACATTTTACACACACACACACACACACACACACACCTTCAGGTAGGTTTGCAATTGTGATTTATTACTTGTCGGAAATAAGTGTGTATTGATACATTTATGGTTATTTTTCTATTCAATTTTTTACCCTTATTATAGGTGCATATTACTTCCGTTTTTGAGAGTGATTAATTTATATTTATATTTCTTTATTTTATTCTTAATATAATAATAATTATTGGTTATTTTAGTATTTTTTCACGATTTTCATATCTTATTATTGATATCATTGTTATTATTATTATTGGTAATTAATTAATTTTACTAGTCAGTTGCATTTTATTTTTAACTTTCTTCAAAAGGTCACTTTCTTATAATAATAACCTACATGTTTAATTGCGTAATTTCTTTGATTTATCGAAGAAATAAAATGTATCAGTTGGCCATGCTAGGCGCATAATATAACTGATTGACTTTTCATTTGAATTGCTTTAAAAATTGTCATTTCCATCACAGCATAAAAGCAGTGTTTTCATAGGATTTTCCTATTTCAATGAAAGTCGAATAATTTATGTATATTTTCTACATAAAGTATATTCGAAACACCATATGAATAGATATAGTATGTATTTCTATTGTAGAAATGGTGGTTACAATATGTAGAGCTCTAGCCTTGGTTAGATATTTTATTGCATGTAATTCCTAAAGGTAATTCGTGGGTAGAACATTAGATTAGGTGGATCAGAATTATGATTTATACAGAGGTTATAGGATTTTCTGCATTTTTTCATAAAAAAAAAAAAAAAAGAATATTTTACGGTGAAAGCCATTACTCTACTCCTCCTTCACCACCTTCATTTTTTACTATAATATGTATGTATGTGTGTATGTATACATATATATCTATATCAGCTCATACTCCTTCTACTTCTTCATCATCTCTTCGTCTACTTTTTCCTCTTCTTTCTTCTTTTACCTGCATACATCGCATCATTATCTATTTATTATCGGTGCGAGGTCATTGAACTTTCGTTTCGATGTAATAAATTTATCATGTTCTTTTTTCTCTCTAATTATTTATGTACTATTTATAATAATTATTTAATAATAATAATAATAATAATTAATAAATTTTTCTTTCGCGTCTGGATTTAATAGATTCATATCAAATTACTGTGTAATAATAATAAATTGAATTTCTATGTGTAACAACGCAAAATTATGAAAATACATTCATATCAATAAAATGTATATATACATAGGTAGTGGAAAACCAGCTCGTAAAAGAAGATGAATCGAGTGGAAATAAAAAAAAAAGAAAAAAGAAGAGCATCCATTGCGTGAACTGTGGAGAAGTTAAACTCTTAATTTTAATCAATTTTAATGGTAAATTTTCACGATTATTTGTTCTTCAGTAGTTGCTGTCCATTATATTTCAGTTCCTGTTTGGCGTTTCTTTTTTGCCCCTATTATTTTTGCTGTTTATGTAAAGTTGAGTTTTTAATAGTTGAAAACGTATTGTTATTTCTGTAGAAACAAAACACGCATCAAGATATCTAAAGTAAAAGTATATGATTCCAGACGGGATTGTATCTGTCAAAATTGATCAATGTATCCTATCTAAAAACGACATTCTTTCAATATTTAAATGACAATCTATTTTGATATCTATCACTCTTTTTTCTATAGTTTTTTTTCGGTTTATTTCTTGACCAATTCCGAATAATCATTTTTTATGTTTTTACTAAAAGAGAATTTTACCTTTTTTAAATAGTAGGTACATAATTTATAATAATAATAAAAAAAAAAAAAAACATAAATAACACTTAATTCATCTCGATTATCGTCGTGAGGTAATAGAAAGTACGTTGCTTTGAAGAAAGTCTCTCTGTGTAATACATTAGATAAAATTACCTTACCATACTTTCGCTTTCACTGCCATGGATAAAACAAGAAAAATGTTAAAATTTTATTATTACTATTATTATTATTATTATTAGATTATCCGTAATAATAATTGTAGTAAACATTATTATTATTGCTGTTTGATAAAATAATAATTATAATTTAGTTTAGTCAATTAATAACATAAATATAAATAATAATAATAATTTATAATTTTTATATTTTAATGACGTTTTTATTGCAGTTTTTTTTTCCTTTTATTAATTTCAATTTCAATTTTCGTTCGAAATTTAATGAACTGGTCCAAAATCACAATTTCTAATTGAATTATTAAGTTTGCCCATTCTTACCATTATGACAGCGCCATCTATTATGATCATACTTTCTACATACATACACATTATGATCTACACTTTTAATACGCAATTTTGACTGAAATTATTTATTAATTAGACTTAATATACGTTATCTATATTAGCTGGATTGACTGCTGAAACGATTTAATAGCAATTTTTGCAAAGTTTTCCACTACTTTTTCTAAATTAAAGGTTATTGCATATGTATGTACTTGTATATCTATTTATCCAATGACAAAACAATCTGCCACACCGCCAACAGCGCCACCATGACTACCACCACTACAACTACCCTGAACTCTGATCAGTTAGATTTCATTTAGTTAGTTATTTATTTATTTAATTTATTGAAGGCCGATAGATAACTGCAATTTTTTTTTTGTTTATACTAGTAGAAAATAAAATAAATTAAACAATTATTGTTTTCTGTCTTCCTGATTGGCTAAATTCATGGACGTTAAGTTAATATCTTGCAAACAAAAAATTGTAATAGATTAATGAAAATACGTTTTAAGTTTTATTATTATTATCATCATTATTATGATGAGATTTCATTGAGTTAAAAAAAAAAAAATGAAACTATCGATTGATGATAGAAATAAAGACGCGACAGTATTACTTTAGAATTGAATTAAATCGAAGTATGCCACGATTACGAATGAATGAAACATATGTATATGCACCCTAATTATTTGTCGTTTAAGTTAGATATCATGGCAAGTTGACAGAACAATGTGGAAAAGTTGACATTTTTATATTGCATCGAAAATCATTATTATCTATTCGATTACCATGCCATATTATTAAATCATTTCTAATTAATTAACCTTTAAATTCATATAACATTAATTAATTTCCATTTAGTAGTAATAATAATAATAATTTGCCAACATTGGTTCAACAATAAGGTCTATGACCGTTCTTCAAGCTGCTAGGTCTTCTTCTTCTTTCTACGAAGAAGAAGGAATCCCTCCTGCCTGGTCGATGAACTATTTCTCTTTTATTCTTCTTCTTCTTCTTCTTCCTCTTTTCTCCTATTCTTCTCTAGATTTGCTGACTGTACTCACACATAGATCCACTGAGGAATATTATTATTATCTATGTATGTATATCTACATATTATTATGCATATAGAAGAAGAGCAACAAAGAAAAGATATTGGAAAGGATAGATGAGCGAGAGCGAGAGATAGAGATAGTTTATCTTATGTTAGGTCAGTATACTCGTCCGTCATTCACTAAATAGTAGATTGTATATTGAGATAGAAATTATGCCCATTTAAAACAGGCATTTCTCATATTCATCATCATCATCATCTTAGGTTAGGTTAGGTTAGGTTAGGTTAGGTACTCCAAAATTCTAATTTGTTTCACTGTGATTTATTTGGATCGTTCTTTTTTATTCATTATATGAATGAATAAATGAATGAACCTGAAAAATGAATGGCGAGATGATGATTTATGATAGATGTTTATGTGTGCGTGTATGTGTGTGTGTGTGATGATGTAAGAATGTGTAAGAATATTCAGTAGTCTATATAATGTGTAAATTGCAGTTGGCGTATAGTTAGAAAGATTAAATTGAAATACGATTGCATTTTGGATCTCGCATCGGTTTTAAAATTAATTTATTTATTTATTTTAGCAGTTTTTATTACTTCGTAGATTCAGATTTTAACCTCCTGAATTCCTAGCTATTTGTCATAATTAACTAACGAATAGTTAACTATGGCATGCGCGCGCATTCTATACATTGTAATTACACTGCTATGGGGGATTAACAAAAGTAATAAACATGTAGTTTAAACGCATTTTGATCGTTCTTTTTGATTTTGTTAATTCGATTTTATTTATGGTACGAATATGTACCGCTGTAGTACTTATTTCCTATAGGCAGGATAGATAATTATCGTTAATTATCTCAATTATTGTTATTTCATGTCAATTATTTTCAGTTGTAGAAACTGTGATCCTTCAAATTGCTCAATAATTTAACAATTAAACATAAATTATAACAAATTATTATTTTGATTGCCTACCTGATTGAGAAATTATGCAAAAAAACAAAAAAATTAGAAACAAAAGAAAATATTACATAAAAATCCACCCAGTCCAATTAATTTTTAAAATTTTCAATAATTCACCATAAGTATTTTATATTTGTATAAATTATTACGTCAAAAAAAAAAGAAAAGTTCAGCCACGTGCCCTCGCTTTATCCCCATTTCACCACCGAATTGTGTTGCTCAACGTGTTCCCGTTGCGTTCACCCCCGTGCGCATTATAACGAACTAAAACTCGTAAAAAGTTTTTTTTCCGAAAAACTCTTCTCCCCAACCCCTTTATCCCCTCTACTAGCTATTTTCCTCACAAGCAGATTAGGTTTGAGTCTCCCTAGCTGTTTCTGAATACTAAAAATATTTTGCTTTTTGCGCAAACGAATGTTTATTATTAGACAAATTTAATATGTTTGTAGATAATGTGCATAGAGCATAGAGCGTAGAGCATTACATTGAGTAGGATCGCAGTTGGTTTTTCTAATGATAGCAGGAAAATCGGATAATTTCCTCAACTCTGCCGGTTGCCAACAGGTCGAAACAGAAGTATAACCTCAAATTGATTGATTATAATCGTTAAAGAATGTTTTCCCTTATTAGATTGATGAAGGCTTCAATAGCTACAGAGAATTAGAGGTTATGTTGAAAATAATACGTTTTATTGTCGTGAAGTTCAAAAAAAGGTTGAAACAATTTTTCAATTGTTTCAGAAACATATTGGCAGTCAACAAAGTAAAAATTATTCGAAAAATTATCTCAATTATTGTCCTTTTTAACCACATAACCACAAAACAACATAAGGTAGGAAAATAAACAATAGTCGAGCTCGGATCATTTACTAATCGACCATTTTAAACACATAATAATATCAACAATATACAAAGTGAGTACCTACTGCGTTCAGATTGAAAAGACGTGCAAAATTGTGGAAAATTGCTTGTTCTCTCTTTCAAGAAATAAAAAAAAAAAAAAAAAAAAAAACAAGAAAAAGAATCAAACGTCCATTAAATCAAAATAAACAAAAATATAAAAAGTTAAATGCGTGAAAACTGAACTGCATGCACGCAAAGTAAAGTAAACTCCTTCGCATTTTTTCCCAATAGGTTTTTTTTTGCTGCGTGTAACTGAAGTACTTAAAGGTGTTTATAGAATATAGAATTTACTTGGGAATCCACAAAGAATTGTCACAGTGTAGATGGAAAGAAACGTTGATACTAGCTTTGTTCCAACTAGGCGTCAAACTATTTTGTGATTGTAAAGAGCATGCGCAATATATAAAAACTGTTCCAACTTTACACAAATCGAAACTGAAATTAAAAACCACATGTTTCAACTTACTTTTTTTTAATATCCAACTAGTTGGCGATAGTTTCTTTGGGTTTGAGCTGAGCCGAGGTATTATTATAGTCAGAAACTTGCGCAATAAATGCGCATTAGCGTCCAGTTTATTTAAAAATTATTAACAAGCATTATTATTATTATGAATTTTACTTTCAGTGTATTTTCATTGGTTTTATTATTGATTATTTATTATTATTTTCGAATTACAGCTTTATTTTAATTATAAAAATGAGTATTTTTGAAGACGATTTTGACTTTTTCTTTTCTTCTGCTAGTAACGACAGTGTGATAGTGAAACATAATTTACACCGTAAAAGTAAATAACAAAAAATATTTTTATAGGTAAATGCAATAGTAGGAATTATTAAAAAATAGACCAAACCAAAAAGCAACCATTAAAACAAAATAAAAATTAAACGCAAAATAAAAATGGTATTATGAGTATATGACATCTAATTACTAGGTTAGAAATTTTCAAACTATTTTTGTAATCGTTCCAACCTATCCTAATCAGAGATAAATACGCAACTAAAAGTTTCTGACTACCTACATAGTTTCAAACTAATCCAAATCTAGTCTGAAATGTCAAATTGGAATAAACCTAATATAAAAAGAAATGATTGAACCAAGAAATTAATGACCTGCGCTCCATCTAGACACAATACCAGGAATTACTCTGCTGAATTAGTCGATAAATAGGCAATCGTTGCTCAGAGCTGAATTATTAGATTCGGCCGCAATTAATTTTTTTGGATAAAAAAATATTGGTGTCCAATTAAATAGATCAACAGCTCTCCTCAGTACTACTCCATGCATCCACAAGTTTTTCTTCTAACCACCAACAACTTCCAATACTTCTATTCAGAAAGTGAACAGAAAGAGAAAAACTAAAAATCAAAATTGCATGCGAAAAACAGCTGAGTAGTGAATAGCTCGGACATAGAACTTTCGGGGTGAATGGTCGCGGGCATTTTAGCTCTCGATGTGCTTTTGTTTTCTATTTTCTTATTGGTCGAATGTACCTTTATAGTATGGTATAGTTGTAATAGTAATAGTGGTAGTATATAGTAATAGTGTACTAGTCAGGTACAGTAGAGTGGAGACTAGAGATATAAGTGGTGGTCAGTTTCTAGATTTTTTTTGTTCTTTTATTGGCAAAAGATATGACTATGTAATGTATATAGTCTAAATAATCTTATAAGACGATAATGAATCAATATTGCTGTTTATTGATAATGATAATGAATTTATTTTTAAAATAATATAATAAAATTTTTATGCATACATGGTGTTACCAACACAATGTTGTGTTGGTAATAATAAATTTTCGAGAATCGGGATTGTTTTTTTTTTATTGATTTTATATCGATCGTTGCGCTTATGGATTACTGACATATTGAAATGAATGCTTGATTTTTCCCTTTTTTTATTATTATTAAATTTTATTTAATGTGTCATAAATATTGATATTATCTGCCTGATAAATCTTCGTTTCTAAACAACAATTTCACTTATTTTGTACTAACAATAATTAAATAGAAAGCGAAATATGATCAGTGCCATCTAGTCGCACTAGTTAAGATTATCCATAGTGTACTTAAATTCGCTGACAGCAAACTCTTCCGTCGCCATTTTGTCATAAGCGACTTGGTGAAAGTATTTAATAAAATTAAAATTTAGAAATAAATATAATTTTTATTATTTTTTATAGAATACACATAAATTTATCAACTTAATACGACTAAATATAAATAAAAAGGTATCAACATAATATTCAGTTAATTAAAATAATAAATAGCATGTAAAATTCAAAACTAATCAATGGCAACAATGCCCACCGCGCAGTATATGCTACTTGATCAATTCTACGCAGATTTCTCAGATTCGACTCATTGATAAGTTTCTAAATTCCAATTAAAAGCGACTTAAATCGATATTTACTTAGAGCTGATGAGAAGAGATACATGGCCAACTAGGTAATAGGTATAATAAGAAAAGACGTGTAAATAATTATAATGCGAGCAGTCAATCACTATAATAATAATAATAATCTATACTATATGTACAAATAAAAATATAAATATTTACATCAAATATTACTATTTTTTTCCAAATTTCGATGCTATTGTATATAAACTATTTAACAGTTGTAAAGCCCTGGCATCCTGATCATGTTCATTTAGTTTCGGATGAACAAAACTTTGTAAGTCACTTTTATTAGTATTAGTATTATTATTATTAAATTGCTCATCGTAATTGTTGTTGTGGAAGAATTGACTTTTGTTATCAGCTGTCACTTGTTTGTTTAGGAATCCTAGCGTACTTAATGCTGACTTATTATTATTATTATCTTCTTCATCGGTAATTTTCGCACCACATTCAGTTATTAATAATAAAATAAGTCGTTTCGTTAATGGATTCGATTCGATTTCTTTCATTTTATTAAGAAATTCTTCTTCGGAGGTATTTAGTTTTTTCAATATGCGATTTAATCGATGCGATTTTGTATGGTTCATAAAATCGATTAAAATACCATGAACCTGGAAAATAAGATCGTCATTTTCTTACACCATTATGATACAATCTGATTAAATTTTGTTTTATGTAGTGTTAACTTATAAAATAATAAGTTTTAAGACAAGTGAACTTATGGTAACTGATACAATGTTGCACTATCATGAATTATGATTGTTCATTAATGTTATTAAATTCTAGATGGGGCGCCAAGAACTGTATCGACTGATCCATGCGCAGTAGATCAGATAATTGCAATGATAGCAAACTAAGTCAGACTAAAGAATGCATAAAAAGACAGTTACCTGTGTTGAATTCAAGTTTATAGAAGGTAATTGTCTTAAATCATATTTAATTTGTGAATCAACTTCCGGAATAATAGGATTGGCTGTATAAATTTTATCATCTTCAACTTCTCGAGATTTTTCTGTTGATTCAAAATACGGTGTGGTAGTTTTTAAGTTACCATTTATAATTGCAGGATTAAGCTGTAATTAAGACAAAACGTCAATATATTATATTGACAGAGATTTTCATTAAAATATTACTGCTAAATCTTTTCCCCAACGATTCTCATTTCGTTGATCCTTTCCATTGGCTGCAACATTATTAAACTGTGGAATAAACGATTGGGAATTTGCCGTATTTAAATCGGAATTTCCTGCAACGATAAAACCCCATGTTGGGGATGGTGGTGGTGCGGATGTTGTCGGTTTTGCATCTTGATCGGAGAATTTTAGTATTTCTTCATTACCACCTGGAAAACAATGTGAATACAAAACAAAGGAATCGATATATTTATTAATATGATAAGTACGAAGCGAATTGGTACGACCAAACTATTTAAATATGCACAAATATTATCATCAATAATAACGCCAGAATAGATTTGTTAAGGTTACGTTTCATCTCACATCATCTGATCGAAAATATTATGTGGTTAAAGTGCAAGCGCGTTCTTAATTCGTATTTCTTAATACGTAAAACGTTAAAAGTTCGAAACTTTTAAATTAAGTTTATGTATTAAGAGATTAGAAGTTGGATAATCATTTTTCCTACCTTTTTCACTGTATTCGTTAATCTGTGGTGGTTCGGTTGGTCGTAGATTTTTCAAATGATTTCGGAAATTATCGGGATCATGTAAATAACTGGACAATGCTATAGAGAAGTTTTTAGCCAAATGTCTTAATTCTGGTGTGGAGGTGGCTGTAATTAGTTCATCATCATTTGTTGTTCGGCTTTCTGCAAAATAATTAATAACATATTTTCGCAATGGAAATTGCGAACACATATGGAAGATATATGTTACGCATAAATTTCAAACTATAATAATAGTAGATAATGATAATTATTATAAAATCATCTACTTTCACGTATGTAGATATATCTATTTTATTATCATCATTAAATATTATGTCATATGAGAATAGCATCTAATAAATCAATTAATTAATTAATTATTCTAAATATTTGCGTAAAAAATTTTCTATCTGTACTCATTAATTCATGTAATCTACCTTGTTCCTCATCGAGACTGTTCCTTGTTTCACTTTTCAATCGTGTTTCAGGTGAAATTGATCCAATTGTCGTAGTTGGTTCGTCCAGTGTTATTGATGCACTTGTTCCAGTTTTTCCAGATGTAGTGAATAAATGATTGTATCTAAGTTTTTGGAAAATAAAACTTAAATCATTACCGTCGTTCGTTCTTTAATAAAACAAACTTTATAGTTCGTTTTATTAATTGATTTTTAATGTTTATTTTATTTTGCCATGTTCCTAGTTTCGTTTTTTATTTTTATTTCTTTCTTTTTTTTTTTTTGTTCTGCATTAAAACATCGTTAATTTCTTCCTTAATCTATCTGTACCTATGTACATTTTATCAATCGCCATCTGGTAAAATATCCATGATATTAACCTAAATTATTTACAACAATTTCCAAATTTTATTTCATTAGAAAGTCTTTAGAGAGAACATTTTTTTTTCTTATAAAACTTTTGCTGCTGCCTGCAAATGATGTGTGAATAAAATGATTATATGCAGGGAGAATCAAGTTCCTGCGGTATTATACAATCATAAAAATTGAACGAAAATAATGTTTTTATGAGCTTCAAACATTCACTGAATTTATTATTCAATCTGTCGTTTAATTATATACTTATAGAAGATTTTTTACCGGTGTAAATTCTGTAAATTATTTGCATTGCAGTTTCATAATATTGTCATCATATAATCATTAGAATCAACAATAATTATAGGCATATGTTGTTCTAACACGCACAAGTAATTTACCAGTTATAAAATAAAATGTATCTATAAATAAACAATTATCCATTACTACTCCATCCCTACACAATAGCTAATCCATTTCAGTTTAGCCCATCCCTACTGTTTAGACTATTCTAATCTAACCTAACTAAATCCAAAGAAATTCCAACGTACCCATGAATAGTCATTGCTGTAAGTAAAGATGTGATTTTCTCTTCTTTACTTTCCGTTTCTGAATTTTCATCTCCACTACTATTTTCTTTAGACTTGGGATATTCATTAGCAAAATATTGTACTAAACTATGTAAAGTCTGTGGTCCAACACTTGGCGGTACATCCAGTGATGGATATGAATCGTCTGCATCGTATTTGTTTTTATTGTAATTGGATATTTCTTCTAAAAGCTGAAGCATGTTGTCTTCCAATGATATTGATGATGATGTTTGTGTTGTTGTTGGCGTTGGCGTTGTCAAAGGGACATTGTATTTTAAATCATTGCTGTTCAATTCAAATGGTTTGGCACTTGATACTTGATATGGCGGAAATGTGGGACTAGAATAATATGATGAAGATGATGACGAATCACCAGGTTTGGCATCACCTTGAAATTGATAATTGCAAATAGTGACAGTGTTTACTATGATGACAAAAACCATTTACCTAAATTAAATGGACCCAAAGAATTAACATCGATACTAAATGGTCGAGGTCGTTCAACTTTAGTTCCAAAACTTGCTTGTTTAGTTACATAAAATCCATTCGTGTTTCCTCGTTTAGTTACAAGTGACGTAGGTGACTCGGTACTAGTTTTACCAAATTGATCACTATCAGCTACTCGTAATCGTGTATTCACCCTACTACCCGCTGGTGAAGTGCCACTTTCCCCACTTTTCTGTGTTTCACTGAAAACATTTTTTGATAGTTGTACGGAAATCTTATCAGTTCCATCTTTAAATTTCACCGTTACTCCGCGACCAATTACATTATTATTATTTGTAGCTTTCGATGGATCTCTAGAAGTTACTCGAGTTGTAACTGTCGGTACCGTTGGACTGTAATAAGTATTCGTCACAGTTGATTGTGTCGACGAACCATAAACAATTGCATAATCTGGAGTTGGTCCAGTTGAGTCATCGCTTCCACTTGTTTTGCCTCCTTCATACAGAAGAGAGGCATTTTTTTTAATGAAAAGTGGCTCATTTTCAGGAGGTATAAGTAGATCATCGACACCTAGATTCAATGATCCTGGCTCGGGTACGGGAATATTCAGTGGTTTAAATGTCGATGGTGCAACATCTCCCTCCGAATGTTTGTACTCTGTTTTCACACGTCCAGTTGGTAAATACGTATATTTCGACTGGGTTGTTATGAGATTTGGTACCAAAGTAGTGCCAACACGACTTCCAACAAATGGTTTTCCATTATTAATTGGTTGTGTGGTAACCAGATGTGGAGTAATCGAAGATATTGAAGAAGAAAATGTTTTAGGTGTTTCCAAATATGATTCGGGATTTCTTATTTCCGAATACGTGCTGCGATGATTCAAATACGTGCCTTTAGTGGACGAGTCAATAATGGAGTTATAGGAACTTTTTACGAACGAAGCTGATTCTTGAGGTACTTGAGTCTCATCGGATTGGTCGGGATGTTGAGCATCTGCTGGATCTTGGGAATTCTTCACTTCCGGGATATCTTTATGATTAATGGCACTGGATTTTGTATCAAGTTGATTGTTTGTTTTTCTTTGTGGAGTGACTGGATTGGGAATAGGAATTGACGTGGTAATTTTTAGAGGATATTGGTCGTTCAATGGTGATTTCGGACTCGGACCCTCATCATTGCTTTCGGAAGTCTTAAACGCAAACTTATCATCAACATTATTTTGCCCAACTTTATCAGCGTAGTACTTTGATGGACTGCCATCATTGACTTGATTTTGCAGAGGAGTTTTACTGATTTTCTCTTCTCGATTTGGACGAGCCGATGGTCCGTCAGGCCCTTTTGTTGTTGTAGATACGTAACTGTTGTTTGTGATAAGTGGATCTTGAGAATTTGATTTAGAATACCCCGAATCTCTACTCCTCGAAATTGTTTTCGTTGTAAATGAAACGGAATCCTGTTTTTCATTTACATTTGATTTATAAGTCCCCGTCACTCTACTTCTAGTTCTGACTATCGGAGTAGTGGAAAATCGAACGTAATCTTCTGGGTTCGAATTGGAACTGAACGCGTTGGAATTCGTGCTTTTCGACATGATGAACTGAACGGATGTTTGTTTTTCATTTGGACTAGATCGTGACGATCCAGAGATTTTAGATCTTGGAGTAACCGCATTACTGTTTGGCGACGTGTCGTAATTGTGATTGTTCTGTCGAAGTGACTTATCTTGCTTTCTCGACTTCAGTCCATTATCACCAGGGTACGTATTCTTATTAACAGATTCGGCTCTATCAATATTTCGTTCAATATCATAATTACTGGGTAATCTCGCACTTTTACTGCGTCCTTGATTTGATTTGTGTGATGTAGATGAATCTTTTAAAACGATTTGAGTTGTCACTTTATCACCTAAAAAGCAAGGCATTGAACCTATTTATCTAATGGCGCGATTAATGTGGACTCACCTGTAGTGTGTGATTTTCTATGACTTTTCCTACGAGAGACTTCATTCTGTAATTTCTCTGCACTCTCTTCATATAAACTGGGCGAATCTGTACAATTGACTTTATTCCACCATTCGCAAATTAGTTCGGCTTGTTGAAAAATCGTACCATTTGGACAAAGAAATGAGATTTTCTTATTATCTTCACATATATGAAAGACCTATACGTATGAAATTATAAAAAGAATTTGGGGCATTAAGAAGTATATAAATTTCTAATGTTTACTTGACATTGAGTCTCCAAATCGGCATAGTATCCAGATTCTAGATTCTTGCAGGAGAACGAAGTTTTCGGTATGTAGGAATATACAGGATAATCTGATCCCGGTTTGCCATCGACCCCTTGAAAGTACTGAAAATATGTATCAAAATCTGAGTTTTTACTACTGCTGGTACTCTGTTCGGCATTGACTAGCAACTGGAAAATATTTAATAGATTATAACAAATTATATTCGTTGAGCTTCAACAAACAAACAAACAAATCAATAGCAATTGAATTTGTATGCTGCAATTACAATTAGACAAACGAAAACATAACCTTTAACCTTCAATTTTTAACAAATGGAACTCTAATTAACAGCAGCAGTAAAAACAAAAATACTTTGCAAAACTGTTGTGAATAGAGAAATTGAATAACCTAAATTAATTTAATTTTCAGACCAATTATTGAATTGATTGATTAAGTAACTTTTAATGTAACTTAATTAAATTAATTTACAACGAAATTAATGAGAGATCTATGAACTTTCCATTACTTATAATTGCAATGAGATTTGTTTTATTATTTTAAACTTTTTTTGTTTCATCTCGTCATCTTTGTATATTTTTTCGGGTATTAATCGCATGATTTAAATCGGGTCTAATTGGAGGCTATTTTTAATCTGTGCTACTACTAGATGTACAAGATAAATTATTAAGTGTTTTGGGTTTATTTTAAGTAAACAAAAAATACGTGTTTGGCCTACAATATTTTCGCAACATTGTTATTATTATTAATGATATTAAATTGATTTTTTTGGCAAATGTAACTAGATACTCGAATTGACATTTACAATCATTAGAATACAACATGATGTGTTGGTGGGTGCCAGTGAAAAACAACACCCTGTAAGTACTAGTGGGACATACATTTATTTTATTAATGCGATTTTGTATGCAAAAGTCTCTTGAAAATCCTTTTAACATTTAAGTTTTAACTTAAATGGCATCAAAATCCTATTGTTATATTTTGCATCTAATTTTCAACGAGGAAACAATGTATTACATTAATATAATAATAATAATAACAATAATAATTGGTGACTTTCATTTTATAAAGAAAAAAACATAAAGATGTGCCTTTTTTTAAAAATTTTAATCGAAGGTCAATAAATGCACGTTATTGCCATCATCCTAGATTAATATATCTCGTATAAGTACATATTTTGTATAGTAGCTTCACTAGATAACTTTTAATTTATTTTCATTGCAAATTTCAAGGATATTTATTAATAATAACATTAAATGTTGTGTAAAAAACGAGTAGTTCCGTAACTAAACATCCGTTATTTCGTTTTTAATTATCTATTTTTAATAAATTACACTTCTCCCTCGGCTCAACAGGTCAGAGAAAAATTCCGGCTCGAAGGACTAAAAATACGATTAGTGTAATCTGACTTACTACTGGTGGACTTATGATGTAGATTGTGTGAAATAGTATAGCCAAACCTGAAACAAAACAAGTTAATGATACATTAGAACCTAATAATTAACAATAACAAAAAGGATCATACCAAAATTAAGTAATCGATGGTGTTTTCTCAATAGAAGAATTCTGTAACAAAAAGAGAAATTGTTAGACTGTGTACAGAGTAGAAAATAAGAAACGTACGTTCATATATCGGCAGTGAGCATGCGCACTGTGCAAATTAGTTCGAAAAAAAAAATCTTGTAATTTATTCCTATGTGAATAACCTAACCAATTTTGTCGATTGTAAATCAAAGTACGTTTTTAAATTCTTCCAGAGCTAGACTATCCATTCTTCTTTTGTTTTTGACATTTTTAATTATCCACTCTCATATTGTAAAACAGAGATATTAGTACAATGATAACACACAACGAACAACAAAAAAAACAAAATCTGGGTCAAACTGTCACACATTTCCATCTCTATTAATCGTTATAGTGTGTATTCATTCATTCATTATAATGGATGAAGAACAAAGGAATTTCTCAGAATATAGACAGAAATTTTCGGTACCATATTCAATTGCCACATAAATTAATAATTATCATTAGTACTTCTATAGCTAGTACTATACTAACTAAGTGGTATTTCATATTCATATGGTGGCGTAAAAAAAATAAAATAAAAGAAGCGTAAGTAAATAGGTGTTATTATTTTATAATAACCTAATTTTTAGATGTTGTGTGGATGTATAGTGGAAGTATATTTATTTGGAAATTTGTTATTCAAATAAAATTGATTACAATCGACAGGCTATCAACTGAAATAAAAGCATGACAATCATTTGTATGAAAACTGACCCTTAAAGTCAACATAACCACCTTGTGCTCTGCCAAATAAAAAGACAAAGAACACAAGAGCTTTTTTGATTTCTTTAAATGTTTGACAACTATGTATGAAACTATCGGGTATACGATCTAGTTATTTATGACATGTGGAAAATGGTCATTTATTCAAATTCTCTCAACAAGGCCGAAAACTAATTTGCAAATAACAATAACTTTACTTTATCTATGTTTGACTCATAGGACAAATTTTTTGATTCATAAAATGTCTACACATATACTTATAAATTTGGCAATCAGTTGCCAAATATTGAAAATTCGACCATAAAATCATAGGTGTCATGAATTACTAATTATAGTTAATATAAATCAGAGATATAAATAAAAGATGTGTTTTAGTGTAATTTAATTTCTGTAGCTTAAATTTGTCATTCATATTTCGAAAGCATTCTTAATTTTTTCAATTTTTAAATTGAAAAAAATTAAAAATTAAAAATCTGTATTCAGCAAGAGATTAAAATTAATATTTACGCTTCTATTTCTCAATTTAATTTTCACACTTCAGAATTGCATATCTGCATATTAGTAATTAACATAAAAACACTTGGAGAGTAAACAAGACAATTCGCAGTTGTTCTAACCTTACTTTTTATGTTATTATTTTCTATTTTTCCTAGTTTTAATTATTTGTTATTTCAAATTTAAACTAATAAAACTTGATTGTATTTTTTTCTTCTTTATCGTCGATGAAACTATAAAATGTCTGTGACATCATCTTTTTCTTTTTTCTTTTGTGTCTGCATTAAATAATAATGAATTCAATTATAAATAAATATTACAGGGAAGATTTCTTCGTCTCCTCAAGGTTAGAAATCTTAATATAATAGATATCTGCTAGTAATAAAAAAAAAAAAATGCTATTAGAATCATTAATCACATCAAAATAAAATTCGCAAAAAAAAAAAATAAGAAGAAACAACAGCACATTCGAATTTATGTAAATTTTGGTGTCGAAAAGTTCAAATTCGAAATATTTATGTGTATGTATACAATACTTAATTATGAAGTAAGAAATTACAAAATTTTAAAGAGCATTTTTTTCTGTGGTAAGTAAATATTAATTTCGTATTATGTATGATTATTCTAATTGTATAGTTGTTGTTGGGTTCGCCCTTACAGTATACGAGTTTGGAAGCTGATTGCAACTTTGGCAAAACATTTAAAATTAAAAACGATAACAACGTAATAATTTATTAGAATTTTATATACGATTAAAATTGCATTAAAGTTTTATTATTGCCAACTGGAAGAGTGAGAATATTTCATTTTTTTAGTGAATTTTTATTATTATATAGTTCTTTTTTTTTTTGTTTGTTTATTTCTAAAAACAGTGGCTCATCATCACGTCACGTTTCTTAAATAAGTAGTTATAGAGTATACGAGGTAGATCTTAAATATAGTCTAGAGAATAAGTAGGAGCATAGGTGGATGGGTTGTTACTTTATACTTTTATTTAAAATCTGTTAAATGTCAAACAGCATAGAAAGTTAATTATATGAAATTGCTGTTAATGAAAAGGTCAATAATAATTTTTTTTTCGGTTTGGAGATGTACAGTTAGTAGAATATTATACGAAATACGTTTGTATAGTAAGACTATATTTATTTGGAACTTATATATGGACCAGAGAACGCGACAAAGATTATGTTCATTTATTTTGAAAGAGAAAACTGAGTTGCCAGTTACAAACACACATTTTATACTTTGTCGAAGAAAATCAAGGAATATAAAGTGTATATTAGTTTTATTTGGAAGTTGGCACTTTTGTATGAAGCTGTCGGTTGCTTAATACGATTATTCACAGTCTATTAAAAACGCCAAAGATGAATTTCCAATTACAATAAATTTACTTTATAAATCAACTATACCTTATTTATGTTTGATTTATGCAAGGTCCATTTAAACATCTGTAAAAATTACACTAAATTTTCAAATATCGAAAACTCAACTTTACGTATGTAAATATAAAGAATTATTATAGTGTATGTGTATATGTGTAATTATTTAATTTGTTTAACCATAAATTTAATGCTGTTATTAAATGATCTTAGGAGGTGTCAAAACATTTAAACTGTTAAATTGTTTATTCATTTTTATACCTTGTATGAATCTACATAGATGTAATCATGAAAGATTATAAATTCCGATTAAATATCAGAGCAGGAGGCATTGCATGCGTGTGAAAAATTGTTATAATTTTCGTTTGCTCAAAGAATTTCAAAATTGAATCCATAGCCAACTACTATATTCTAACTACTACATACTACATACAAAATCTATAGATATAATAGATAGAAATACAGTACAATATCTAATTGCAGAGTTGTTTGACATTTGGAAAGATTTCCCTTCAGTTTTGTAATCTATAATCAGTTTTATCATCAGTTATTATGCTATTATTATTATTATTATTTGGAAAAATAAATAACTACATATGTAATATGAAAGTAAGTAGATTCATAATATCAATCTCATCTATCACTTTCTATGTGATTTCTTTCCATTTTTTTCTCATCCACCCAAACTAATGAGTGGGCCTGTAGCGCAAAAAAATCTTATATAAAATTATTATTATTATTGTTCATGACCTTATGCAGAAAGATATATTATACGTATGTATATGTATGTATAACAAATTATCTGTATGTCACGAACTTTTCAAAGTAATAAATGGTGAAATGATTACAAGAAGAGATTTGGATTAGTTTGTTTTTTTTTGTTGTTGTTGTTGTTCTCGTCTCATCGTTCATATACAAAACGATTAAACGATTTAGAGTGAGTAGTCGAGAGAGAGAGAAAAGAACAAATGCAAACCAATAATTTTGAATGAAATAGAAAGTAAAATTGTATCTAATAAAAATATTTAGTACAAGCAGTGCATTATTTTGATTGCAACTTTTAATTACACTTTGCAACTATTATGCAGGGGCGTTTTATTATAGTGTGCATTTATGGTGTTAAATAATATCCATTTTTTTTTTTTTGATACTGTAGTTTGTAGATTTACATTTGATGGTTTTTGTCTAAATATGTGCGTAAATATCTTATCACCACATTAATTTCAATATTTGCTACTACAATCCTTCCTAATCTATGGAAACCTACAATAAGAAGTAGAATCGATTTATTAAAAGTCAAAATATTTACGGGTCAAAAAATTTTTTGTCCACCAGATGGATTCGCGTTGCTATAGCGACTTGTCGGATCATTGACGTGCTTTGTTATTGTTTCGTTTTATTAGTTTTCATTTAATTAATTGTTGTTTAATTAATTAATTAAATTAATTGAAATTTCAAAATAAATTTTATATAATAAATTAACAATAATTTAGTAATTTTTATTTCGAATCCATATTTTTACTTTCACTTATTTTTATTATATATTTTACCCTACTCTATAGCACGCCACTGATCATAGAATTAAAAAATAAAATTATGCCAATTTTTTAAATAAAAATAGCTGATTTATATAAAATACTTATTATTGCAATCATAGTTTTAATCTGCTGCACTAAAATCCACAGATTAGCTTTAAAAATAAGAAAATTTGATTTTCTCATAAGTGCAATGTTAAAGATACCATCTCTACTAATCGCAGCGCCCTCTAATAGCAGCCCGTTTTTTTTCTCGTTTCCACTCCTTCTTACCGTGCTCCATATGGTTACTTAAAAAAAAGAGGTTAGTGGGTACAATGGAACAAATTTGAATAAACTAATTAGAACTCAATATCTGGGACGATTGAATAATAATGTGTATTTTTCTAGATGAATTTATAGGAAAAAAAAAACTATTGTCTTCTTTCACATCTGATAATTATTACCCACGACTACTTTTTATTGTTTTGGTGCCATTTTTTCCGCTTTTTCTTGTTATTTTGTATTATAAAATCATTTCTTTTGGATGAAAAGTAGAATAATAATTAATAAAAATATATTTAATTACATAATTTCGATATGTAATATGCATTAATGTCTTCTGCATTTAATCACACAAAATTCCTTCATTGCATGTAGTCAAATGAGAGGAAGTTTTGTTTGACTACTAGATGGCGCCACCTAATTCGTATACTTTTCTTCTTGTACAATAGTTGTTTTTTTAATTAGACACAATTTATTATCCGACTTGTTGTCCCCAATTGTTTTCATTTCGATTTGTTATAAATATTAATAACAAAATTCTCTTAAATTTAAACATAAATCATCCACATCTTCTTTCATTATTTATTATTTAGTTTCTGAATTAAGGAAAGTTCCTTTTCCTTCTCAGCTTAGCGAGATGAATGAATGAGTGAGTGAGTGAGCGAGTGAGTGAATCATATTATATTACTTATTACATCGATAATCTAAGAAAAGATAAATGGTTATAAGTTCATGTAACAATTTCTCTTCTTTTTACTATCCTATGTATTTTTCATTAAAACAAAATTTCCAAGAAGAAAGGATAGTCACTCGGGTCTTAGATATAGGCAACACAACATGTGCATGTAGTATATATTTACTACTATCTATGTTATATATGTGAATATAAATACTTAGATATACCTATTAAATACATTAAAAATTGCATGTTTTCTTTCAATTAAATTCACAGAAGTTTTTACTTTTCTTAAAATATTTTTCTGAAAGTGTTCTCAGAGGCCTCTTCTTCTCTGTATTCAGTTGATCTTGTTACTTCTAATTAAGTTTATTGTATGAGAGTCTAGTGTATAGAAAATTAGTTAATAACAATAATGAAATACTTCAAAACCCTGCAAAATACTTCGAAAAATTCAAATTAAGCGAGAGATCTTAGTTAAACAGTTTTCTTTTAAGATTATCGTATCGAAATATCTATAAATTTCCCTCCTTTTCCTAGAGTATTTTACTAGGTATTAGGGAACGGATACACTAGTTAGGGAATAGGAGCTATGTTTTGTGTCTTTTATCCTTGCATATAAAATTAATTGGACGAAATTGAGAGCATACATACATATATGTATATCTACATATTCAATACAATCATAAATAATAACAATAACTATTATAATATTAGAATAAACAATAAAGAATAGTAGAGCAAATATCTTGAAAATATAGGTTATCTATTATATGAATTCAAATAATAATAATAATAATAGTAATAATTTACACTTTGGCGAAAGTGAAACAATCTTCCGGTTGCTGTGCAAAAGAAAAAAAAATAAGTTTTTTTTTTTGGTTCTCATCGTTTGTTTGTTCTTTTTTTTTTTTTTTCCTATTTCGTTTTTGTCTGTTGTATTCTGTGTGATGAGATGATAGATAAATAGATACTTTCGTTTATAAATAAATATAAATAAATAAGTAATTTTTATGTAAATCTAGAATAAGGAGAAGAAGAAAAGAATTTCTATAGTGTCTGTCTGTGTAGGTAGATATGGTCTATAAGCATTTCCATATAGACATAAATTTGGATAAAATATACAGGGTGTTTAGTTTCTATTGACATCTCAAGTAGTAATTCAAACTATTCATTGAATCGAGATCTATTTTTTTTACACTTGGATGAGTTAATTAAGCTCTTTTTTTGACATGAAAAAAAAATTCAGATTTAACATTCTCAAAATGAGTTTTCACAGACGTTTTCTGTATTTTTCCTCAAATATATATGCCATTTTTTATTTCATATTGTAGATATTGCATACCTGTGCAATTAGAAGTAGAAACTGTTTGCAAAGATTTCAAGTCGTTTTTGTGAATAAAAGGTTTAAAAATGGTTGCTTCGCTCTCTTGCCTGGATAATTTAAAAAAAACACTACGTACATTAAATGCACAAGGGCTTGATCTTACGTTATACTTAATGAAGAACGGTATACCAACATTATAACTATGATTTAAAGAAATTTGTTTATATTAAATCATTAAATCTTCAACAATTGTATTTATTATTTGAAACATCAATCGATTAAAATATCGATACAATTTCAAAAATAATATTGACAAGGTTACACCAAAAATTATGAGTTATCGTCCTATTGCTTTAAATTGTATACTATTCTACCACCTCTATACTTTCTATTCTATACAGGGTATATATGATCTGATAATTAATTTTTGTTTTATATAGTCTGAAAGTCTGACTCCTGTTGGCGATATTGAAAATATCAAATTAAATGTCAAAATATATATGGCGAGTCATGGTATACGTATGTATACATATTATGTATTTGCACATGTAATTATTTGCTATTAATTACATAACTATCTATCTCCTCATCACATCGATACTCACTAAACACATACACACACACACAAACACATACATACATCAGTCACACCGCAAAATCATAAATTTCATTTCTATTATCAAGAATATGCAGAAACTCAACACACTGATAAAAATCTTCTAATTTCGTTTTGAAAGAACAGCTTATTATTTGTATTATTGTTATTATTATTATTATTATTATTGTTATTAATAAATTGCAATATGACATTTTAAACTGGGTAAATGGATAAAGAAGCTAAAACAGAAAAAAAAATATTAACGCTTGCGTCACATGTCAGTCACCTTATCATCATCGAACTGTCAATTATTTTCCCATAGATGTTCAATTAATATAATTTTATGAATCCCATTAGATTTAATGTACATGTATGTATGTACACACCTTCATAGAGTGCAATTATTTAGTAGCTGATATTTACTTTTGCAGAATGCCCATATAATAACCTATTCGCCAATTTTTTGCATTATTATAATTTTATCAAACAGTAGCAATAGCAATTACTATATTAATTAATTAATTAATTAACAAATAACTAATTAAATATGTACGTTATTAATATAATGCAGAAGACACAAGACACATTTAATGTCCGTAATTATTATTATTTATACAAAAAAAAAATCATAATTATTATTAACAAATTCCCTAGAATTTTCATAATCCTTCTCATTCATTCCCTCGTTTTATGTTTATTTATTTATATAAATAATTCATACATTATAGCTGGAGGTAATTATTGTTAGTTTTGTTTAATCATTTTAATAATCATTAATCATTACCAGATTATTAACGAGATAAATCAGGCACGATTTGAAAACCAAATATAGAATCACATTTTCGATCAATAATTAGAATTGAATGGAATAAAAGAAATTTCGTGTCTGGCTCGAAGGACTTGAAATAAATTTCTTGACCGCTGTGTATCTAATAATAGTAATAATAATAATAATAGAGATGAGTACATACATATTGGTGATGATGACCTTTTATAACTAAAGGTTCTTCAATAATAATAATAATAATATCTAATTATCGACAGAATCTCATAATTTTTCGTTAACAAGTATCTTCTCCTATGCCCTGTCAGAAATAGGAAAATTTATTGTTTGTTTTTTAACGGCAAAATGTGCACAGACCTTCAATTATTATTATTATTAATAATTTTTTTTTTAAGTTAAGGTTATGTAGAAATTGGCAATTTATATGCCGTAGATGTTAATTAATTTAATAATTATTCAATAATTGAGATAGGTTAATTAGCAATCATATTTAATGTTTACAAAAAAAAAAACGTCCCTTAAAGGGTTATTTTCCAATATGTGGAGGTGGTTTATTAATTGTTCGTTAATCTGCTCAATAAAACACCAATTTCTCATTTCTGATTACTTAATAATAAGATGAATTAATCAGTTTTAATGATTGAATAATGTAAATTACGAATTTTTTTTCCTTTTTTTTTGTAATTTTGAACAATGCAATAATTTCTCTGACATCTGTCAGAAAAGAACATGTTTCTTTTTTTTAATATTATAAGAAATACAATGGAAATTATTATATTTCATATTTTTCTCTCATTGGATGTAATAATACTGTATAGCATTATCATGGCAATCTAGATTGTGAATACGTACAATTAGAATTTTTATTATTTTGCATTGAAAAATTGAAATCAAGATAGCTGTGGATAAGCATGTTTTTGCTAGTTATAATTTCCAAAAGAAATGATTCATAACTTTACCACACTTACGTGTATTATATTATGTTAAAAAAGAAGTAGTAATAATTTTTAGATGAAACGAATTCCGATGAGAGCTCGTTGAATATTAAAAACATGTTGTAGATTAGATCATCGGCATTGTCAAATCTGCATAATATCTCTGAAATGACAACACCGAATTCTACTTTTTATGTTAATGCGACTTTTTACTTTTACCCAAAAACAAAAGGAAATTTGAATTGTTTTTAAGAAAAGAAATTTTCTCATTAAATTATTCGTATACATATACGAAACATACTTGTGTGCACAGATATTTATATTGTCTGGTGATTGTGTGTATGTCTGGTCTGCCAAATACCTACATACTTATGCATGTATGTACCTTATAGTATGGGCAACTATGCATACATACATGCATATACATAGATATGAACCTTCACGTTTATTTATTATTATAATTTTTTTTTTCATAGCTTTCTCTATTCTAATGATCATTTAGTAACAATATAAACTTATCAATGCCATTATAATTTTTATGACAAACAGTCTTTTGTTTTATCAGGGGAAAAACCTTGACACTTCTTCTCATTTTTCGTGTTTTTTCATCAGTTTTTTTTTTCGCTTTATTTACATTACATGCACATTTTTGAGATCCAGTTTTTTTTTTGCGTTAGGAAATAAAAAAATCGAGCCTGTTCGATTGCAAAATCTTTTATTTTTGTGAAATTTTCACTATTTTTATTTCTTACTCACATTTTAATTGGCAGTTTAGTTTAAAAAAATGAATTATTTCAATGAAATTTGTTTTAATTTAGTTAATTATTTATACGGATACCTCCAGAATATTAATTAATCTTTTTTTAGATCGATTAAAGATGTAAATTGATGATGCTATCCTATACTATACTGACCTGCATATTTAGCAGATCACCTTGACAGGGACATCACTTATAATGGTAATAATTTCAGACTCTAGCCAAAACGGAGATTTCTATATATTTAATTGATTTTTTACCAATGTCAGTTTTAAAAATATTCATATTGCAACAAAAAAATAAAATAAAAAAAGAATATAAATCAAAATTGGGAATAAAATAATTGATTAATATTCATATATTCGACCTAGATGATTATAATAGATTGAGGAATCAATAGAATTTAGGTCGGTTGAATAAGGAGGACCGACCGGATATTAGTATGATTGGGAAACAACGTTTTTCGTTTTTTCTAGAGGTTGAGTAATAATTTCATTAAAAAAGGCGTTTTACTGATACCGATTTGAAATTTAACCCGTGTTTAGCGTGAAATCACTTGTCAATAGTTTGAACCCAAACAACCCAATTAAATATGACATTTTTGGCAAATTTCAACTATTTTGTTTTAATATCGTTAACATAATAACAAATACAAGGTAAAATAAGTTTCTGTAATCAGGATTTGATCACAAAAACAAGAAAAATAGTATAAACTATAGCTTTGTTCGAACTAGGCGTCAAATTAGTTTGTGATTGTAAAGAGTATGCGCAATACGTAAAAACTGTTTCAATTTTACACAAATTGAAACTGAAACTAAAAACCACATGTTCCAACTTACTTTTTTTTAATATCCAACTAGTTTGTGATAGTTTGTTTTGGTTTGAGCTGATCCGATGTATTATTATAGTCAGAAACTTGTGCAATAAATGCGCATTAGCGTCCAGTTCATTTAAAAATTATTAACAAGCATTATTATTATTATGAATTTTACTTTCAGAGTATTTTCATTAATTTTACTATTGATTATTTATTTTATTTTTGAGTTACAGCTTTTTTTTTTTATTATAAAAATGGGTATTTTTGAAGACGATTTTGACTTTTTGTTTTCTTCTGATAGTAACGACAGTGTGATAGTGAAACACAATTTACACCGTAAGCGTAAATAACAAAAACTATTCTGGTAATTAAATCCAATAGTAGGAATTATTAAAAAATAGACCAAACCAAAAAGCAACCATTAAAACAAAATAAAAATTAAACACAAAATAAAAATGGTATTATGAGTATATGACATCTAATTACTAGGTTAGAAATTTTCAAACTATTTTTGTAATTATGTTCCAACCTATCCTAATCAGATACAAATACGCAACTAAAAGTTTCTGACTACCTACATAGTTTCAAACTAATCTTGACAAACAAAATGTCAAGTTGGAACAAACCGTATTAATTAATTTAATTTAATCTAAGAGGCAATTCGTAACCTTTAGCTTAATTTTATAAGTGCAAATAAATAACCTTAAAACGTGAAAAACGATTTTCTCTGATATTTTTCCTTAGTGGACAACTACTTGTGTACGTTCCACTCTCGAGATGGCGCCACATGAAGTCATGACCAAACACAAGTATTGCATTTCAATGAATTTTAAATTAAACTGAAACAGAGCATCGAATAAAATTGATCGCATATCTTTATGTTCATTAACAAACTTCAATTCATTACTGCGGCTTGCTTTGCTCATTAATATTTTAATTTCAGACATACATTTTTTGATATGTATTGCAGATCAAAAACGACCTTGCTATTTATAGCTAGAAATATTTTGCATAATACACGAAAAATCACACATCTACATCTACTTTTGATTACTTAGCATATAATTATGTATTATCGAAACAAGATGAAAATTAAATTGATCTGATCAAATCTTTTTTTATGTATGTGTAGGTATGGCAATTTGTAAATCATTATTATTTTCAAACAAATGAATAATAATAATAATAATAATATTGATGATAATTACTAGATGTATGTTTAATAATTCTAGTTAGAGTGAGAGAAAGTGTGAGTAGGAATAACGTGATCATAAAATTTTTGCAATAAAATTATTACTTGCAGTCAGAATTTTCCGAAAATCGAAAGTGAGAATCTATTGATGTTTGTCTGTGTGCGTGTGTGCCTATTATTTTGTTTACTTTTTGGCGAAGGTGTGACAAATTAGATAGGTTTTCTTATTATTTATTTCTATTTTCTAAATTACCCATTGCTGGTTGACCAGTTTAATAATTATCGATTTGCCTCGCTACGGCTAAAGGCAACTGGATGAAATTATCTATCAACCTTCACGTAGGTTATGACATAAGTGTCATCCGGTGCCTCTGCCTATTCTAATTTCCAGTTAAATAATTGTTGAAATGAATAATAAATACGAGAATCAACATAAAATTCAATTTAGCCGGTATCTTTTACCAATAACAAACTGAATTTTTAAAAAGTTCAAATTGATAAAACTGATTGACAAATTAATAAAATTGACCAATACTGACGTTTTTTTTTTTCAAAATCAATCCATTATGTATCAACTTACCTTTTCAATATATCACTAGCAAACATTATTTCAGCATCAAAAATCCAAAAAAAAAAAAAGACCAAAAAAATGTAATCAATTTATCCAGCCCAAAACCGATTCGTTTCGCTACTTAACTATTCAAATCTATCTTCTGCTTCACTATAATTATCCACTACAAGAATATTTAATATTTTAAAAAAGAACGAACACAATTCGAGCGTAACGCATTGATCTATCTATCTGTCTGTCTATCACTACAGTGATGTTTCTTCATATGATGAATTTAAGATACTCTTTAAGAATAGTTACAATCAAAAAAGTAAATAAAAAATTAAACGAATAAGAAGAAGACAGCTCCCCCCTCAAGAGAGGAGGATATATTCGTTATATGTTGTTTGGCAAAGGATGTGAAAACCCCCGTCGCTCTCTCTAACTATTCATATACGAATTTTTTAAGTTCTCACTGCTGAAGATGTTTGTTTTCTCTGTTTGTCGATGATATTCTATCTAGAGATATATATATGTATGTATATTATTGTTCTTTTCGCGACCTTTCTTCACATACATAGATGAAGAAGAAAAAGAGGAAGGTAAAAGGCCAATGAAGAATTAGGTATTATTATTACTAGAGGTACCGTATCGTATACATAGTTCACTTGATGAAAGCGAAAGTCATAGGTGGGTATATTTTTATTACATGGTTATGTTTGAAAGTTTTTTATTCGTGTGATAATATGAAGAAAATCTAACGGTAAAATGTGTAATTTAACAATATGAATAGGCCAAGTTGCTAGATTCACTCTAGCGGTAGAGAATTCAATAGTAGTGTTTAGGCTATAATATGGAGAAACTCGTTATATGCATTATTGGACTATAAGATTCGATTTTTCGTTTGTACGAAAACCATCAGAACATAGGACTGCCTAGCGCCTGTTCTAGGAACCTAAAACTACAATAAAACTTAATAAATCAGTAATATTTCCTCTTTATTATTCGAGTATAACATTTTTCCTAAAAAGAGTAGTAATTCTTCAAGTCCTACAAAACATTCTCCTCAACAAAAAAGAAAAAAAAACCAAAAAAGAAGAAAATATGTAACATGTTCTTTTGACAGGAAAAACATGCGAATTTCATATAATTGCCTATTAATCAGGTATTCTAGATTTCTTCTTAAAAATGCGTTTTAATGAATATTTTAACATGCCAATTTATAAATTTGTATTAACATATGATGTAAAAAGCCTAAAAACAAAAGTCATATTTAAAAACGACAAATTACAAATAAATCCAGGACTATACAGGATGTATCAATAGTATAGTGCTTCTCTTTGCCAGGCCTATAGAAATTATCAAGGCATTTTTGGAATTTTGTTCAAAAAAGTGTTTGTTTATAAGCTTTTTTTCACAATATCATTTGAAAAAATTGTTCAGTTTTTTTAGCACCAGCAGTGACAAGCAATTTGAAATTTTTAACAACCAAAAATATACATATAAATGACTTAGAATATTGAAAAAATTATACATATTTAGTATGTATAAATTTAATGTACAACTTCATAAATAAAAAATAAAATTAACATCAACACAGTTTTAGAATTAATAATTAATATTTTGTCAAAAATCTGAAAAAATTTAATTTTTAATTAATAAAAATAAACGTTTGTGGTATTAATACTTGTTTTGTTACCTATCAGGAACTTTGATAATTTTCATTTAATTCAATACATTACGTGTTATCTATTAGTAAAATTGACGTAACTGTGTGTGTACGGGGTGTTTCGATACAGTGAAATCCTAATTGAAGACAATAACCTTGAACATTATTTCTTGCGCAAATTGCACAAGAACAATCGTAATCGTATTCCAAACACCCTATACATATATGTATATACATGGTGAGGCAAAACTATGGCAAATTAATTTCTATTTTGAGCCATCATTAATAACCACTAATAAAAACTTAAAAAACATTAAAAAAAAAAAACAATTTTAAATTTCCAAAAATAAATTTAACATCAACAAACAGATAAAATAAATTACATAATAACGAATTTCGCCTGTGTATCCTGGTGGTGAGAATAAAATTCTGCTTTTTTTATTTTTATTATATCAGTAAGTAAGTATAAAAAAGGTTTTTATTAATTTTCTCTAATTAGATAATAATAAATTGATAAAATTCAATTTAAATGGATCCTACTAATGTTTGTCCATTAATTTAATTTTTATTTTTTTACTGGAGGAGTCTACTGTTAGTAATTATTATTGTGTAAATGATTTGTAAATCTATCTAAATTAAATAGAATAATTTTGAGTAAATGTACTTTTAAGTAATTGCATTGAATTGGTGGTGGTGGTGTTATTGAGCGTTAAAAGCGTTTCGATTTTGAGGTTGTTTTTATTTATTTTATATATAGAAAAAAAGTAGCGGTTTCTTAGAAGCAAATAAAACAAAAAACCACGGTTGATTTATTATTTAATTATATCCACAATTTATTAATCGACACCTAAATTGCTATAATTAATCAACTATTTTTCTAAATAAATATTTTTCTTTTTCATGGTGAATAATTCGGTATAGTAGCACTTTTAACGCTCATTCTTTTACCTAAAAATTTCTAAGTAATCCTTTCTCTGTCTAATTTCTTTCAATTTTTTTTTTTTGTTAGTTTTCGTTTTTATACATACTCTATGTGTATGAGTGAAGCGACTCATTATTCATCTATCCTACCTACCTACCTACTTAATTAATTAATCTATTATCTCACTTATTTTAATGGATTTCACTAAAAAAAAACGTTTTTTTCTTTTTAATGAAAAACTAATACAGGCACTTAATATAATACATACATAAAAATACAAATAACAATGTTTTATATGTATAAAAGTTTTCATTTTTAATTTACTGATTTAATTAACTAGAAAATGTATCTTCATATACGTACATACGTATGGGGGTGTACATTTTCGTAAGGTTTTTTAATCTCTTAAATTTAATTTTTCCATAAGACCTTTTCATTTTATTTATTTAAAACAATTGTTTTATTTTTATATTTATTTTATAAGTACTATAAGGTATTTTGTTGCCAGAGCAATTAGAAATTAATTATGAGAATTATCATAGGCATTTTGATAAATTTCTAATTGCTTTGGAACTTTTACTTAGTTTCTATTAACTCCTAATTAATATTTTACAGAAATATTAGAGAAATAACTAAGCCAACTAACTAAAGGTGTGATAAAGGTTGGTTTTGCTGTACTTTTTGAACTAGTTCTCACTGCGCAGTATGAACTAGTACATACTGCAACAAGCCCAAGTATAGATTTCACAGTACTGGATATTTTCTTTCGAAGAATAACGAATATAATGTAAAAATAAAGACTTATGGAAAGCGAATCGACAAATCTTTGTAACTAAGTAAATAAAAATTTTTTAAAGTTAAATTGATTTCGTAAAATTTAAAAGTTGCTCCTTCAACTAACTCAACTCACTACGAGTCAGTTGTATTTTATTTCATTTCATACATGTCATAACATTATACATAAATAAATAAGACTATGTCAGCCATGTCATTTATAAATCTTTCTGCGGTCCTTCGAAAATTATGAGCCAACATAAGCCAATATGAGCAATGGTAGTTGCTATTTCGTTTATAGCTTCACTTAAATTTTGTATCAAAACAATTTTGCACTAGTACTAACGTTTAGAGAATGAAATTTATATTATTATAAAGGTTAAAATAATAATTCTTCTCTATCTTCTTTCTTAATTAATTACTCTAGTTAGTTAGTAGATAGAATGAAGAATAAAAATAAAAAAATCGAAATGGCGCACAAATGTTTATTTTGTTGAGCTAAAATGTTTTGAGCAAATATTTAAATAATAATATAAATTGAGAATGATTATTATCCAGTCTTGTGAATTAATAACTTTCTTTTTGTAAGTTTAAAAATGGAAGTAAATTTTGGTGTTCATTTTATTTTTTTTTTTCTAGTTTCATAAGCAGGAATAAATTGCTTACTCCAAGGAAAGGGTATGTGTACAAAGTACATCCATATATATTTAAGGGTTTAATAAAGTTTCAAATACATGGATAGTATAATAGAGAAAAGCATTATTTTTTTCTAGATATTTTTATATATCACAAATATAGAGATCATGGAATTCTTACAAGAATGTAGAATGTAGGTTATGTTTAGTTTGGTTCGGTGCGCGCTCGATTGTGGAGTTTTGACTTGAATTTTTATAGCTCTTTAATAATTGGATAAATGGTTCTAATGGCAGTAGAGTAATAGTAGTAGACTAGACGGGATTTTATGTTTGTCAGTCACGTTATTATATATTGTTATGTGGCAATCGAATTTATTGCTTTCGCTATGTTTATTATCTATATAATAGAGCAACAATACTCTAGGCAATTTTCTTATCGATATAGATACGGTTTCCTTTTAAATTTACTTTTTCCTTTTAATTGCTCTTTTATTTCACCAATTTTTATTATCTGTCAATTTGTTATCTAATAACAATTTATTACGACCACCATAAGAACCACATTATCCAATTATATGACTACTATCTCTCTCTCTACTGATTCTCTTTACGATTAGAAATACTGTAGAGAACCGAAAGAGCCATAATAGTCAAAATTCTCCTGCTGTCAGTAGACCCAAGAAACTGGTATCCATTGCGGTGTATTTTGAACTTTTTCAATTGCATTCTCTAATGACGTTATCGTATCATCAATATCATTATTAACTATTGTTAAATCGAAATAATGTCCATAAGCATGGCGTAGCATTTCCGATTCTTTGGCCAATCGTTCTAAACTGCCATCAAACTGAAAGAAAACAGAGAGAAATCAAACAAACAACAAACAAAAAAAAAAAAATGAAAATCTTGAAAAACTGGAGCATAAATATTTTAAAAACTCATAAATCTTTCTTTTTCATCCCACTTTGTCTAAATTCTTTATTGCCAATTCTTCGAACAGTTATGAATTATGAACTACTATATGTATGTATGTATGTGTAACAAATAATAATAATAAATCTTGCTATATTTTACTCTTATTTCTCCCCTTGACACCACTTTTACCACTCACTCTCTCTCTCCCTCTCTCTCTCTCTCTCTTACTCGCTTTATCTTTCTATTTTGCCCTTTCTTATTTTCCATCACACAACAAATGGAAGTGAACAACAAATAAGCAAATGTACATTACTCACATCAGCCATATTCTGTAATGGTGGAGCAGCAATAAATACAACGTAAGGAGAGAATTCAGCTGTTCTTAGTATTTTCAGTGCTTGAGGTTCAACATCGAGAATAGCTATTTTACCTTCTTGATGGATTTTCCTTATTGTATCCAACTGGAACAGAATGAATCGAAATAATTCAAAAAGATCTTTTTAAAAATTTGAATTTCACCAAGAACGAGCAGCTACGGTACTTTTAGTAAAATTACAAGTGAAATAGAAAAGAAAAAAGAATTACATTAAAAACTTGATTTCCATAAGGAATTGCATCGTTAAATGTAGCATTCCAATTTTAAATTTAATTTACTAAATCTCCAATCTCGAAATTATGATTTACACTCTACGCTATAACATCAACATTTAATCTAGCCGTCTGGCTCATCACACAAACACATAAATAATTTATTGGTGCATATGGTGATAACGACGCGCTCGCTCGTTATTTGTTGCACAGTGGCAACTTAAATTAGAAAGAGCATATATTTTATCTATCTACCTACCTTCGTTCCATACATTGCATCCTCATGTGTTCCATATTCTAAATACTCGTTCGCTGCAATATCTGTCATCATTTCATCATGACTAACAAAGAAGTAATTACGCCCATTTTCTTCATCTGCTCTTGGCAGTCTCGTTGTATCTGTTATAATCGGAAGAATCACATTATTTGTCAATATAATGTATTAACAGTTTATCCAATATGTTTTAGATACTTAGATGTATAGTAGAATTTTCAAAATTTGGAAATTTATTAAATTTTTTTTATACTGTCTTGCATAATTTGAAGTCTTGTAGACATAAATAACTTAAAGCAGGTAAATATAATGTTCTATTCAAGAGCGCTAAACTTTGAAAGCAAACATGTAAGCTTTTATATCTTGTATTTCTTGATTTTCAGTAACGTCACGTTTTTACTTTGCGAATGAGCAAAAATAATCTTTGTCACACTCTCTATGCGACTTTGTATAAGCAACCAAAGTTTGTGTGATCACTTTTAGATAAAGAATAAATTTCCAAATAAATATAATTTCACTTTACTTAAATAGAAACTATAATTCTTCGTATTAAAAGCAAATGTTACTTACGTGGTATAGGATATGCATATTGATCTGGATGTTTTGCTATTAGTGTATTTTTTATATGTCTTCGCCCAACTCCATGGGCACCCAATAATACTAAGGTTTTCCTTTGGAAAGCTGGATCAGTCACTAAATAATGATAATAAGAAAGAATATGGCAGTAATCGCAGAAACCACTCTCTATGCTCGAAATGTGTACACTACTTTTCCTTCAAACTCCGTTTCTTTTTGTGCTAAATCGAATTATACTTACTAGGCAATTTAACAACTTCTTCATATGTAACTAAATCTAATTGGTCAAATACTGCATTGTGTTTAGCCAAGTATTTATCCTTATATTGTTTCTTTTTTCTGCCAAATATTGAGCAATTGACTGCAAAAAGATGGATTTATTATTAAATTAGTCAAGGTCACAAATGTATTAATGTCTTTTATGATGTAACGATGTACACATATGCATATATATATATACATATATACATATTGATGTTTTGTACTGCAGTTAAACTTAAAGGCTGTATGATGGTTAGCGCTTCAGGCAATAATAATAATTGGCGGCGGCGGCGGCAGCGAAGGCGGAGGTGGAGGCAATGGTGTTGGTTCTAGTATAGTAGTGGCAGCGCTCATGCATTTTAATTAGGTACGTTTTAATTTAATTTACCCTTAGCATATCATGATAATTGCTAAAAGGTGGCTTTTAGGCGGATATAATGTTCTCTATTCCCTCCCAATTCCCTTCTATATTCATGCTTGGAATGTGTAAGCGGCGTTCTACTACGAGTGTACACAGTGTGTGTGTGTGTGTATGTATGTGTGTTTAAATGTGAATGTTTGTGGCATTTCAGAATTAATCAGAGTTTTGTAATTTAAAATTCCAACTACTTAGAAAAGGCTCAAAAGTTAAATTGCCGAATAAATAAAATTGCTTCAGTCAGCTTTCTGAAAGTTGTATATGAATATAATTACTTCTTTACGTTTTTGCCCGTAAATAATTTTAATTATTATTTAAACGTCTATCTCTACGACCATATAAAAATGATTAACTTTCATCACTATCTACTCTACTCTACACGAAAATTGAATTTTCATCATCAGTGAGGCAATAATCCATAACGTTCACTTTCGTCACTTGTGACGAAATGATTGAATTATTAATAGAATAATGGGAAAACATGATTTAGCACCAAAATAGAAACATCCACTTTTTTTAAAAGCAAAAATTAAACAGATTTCAGATATTCTTTATATTAACCAACGCAGGCGCTGCTTAACACTTTCGTTGATTTTAAAACCGAAACTGATTGTTGCCTGCACACCTATTCAACAATGGCTTATTATTTGAAGAAAAAAAAAACAAATATTTTCTCTATCAGATTTCATTCATAAATTACGAACTTTCTTCACAGATGCTGATATCAATAACGATTCGAACTTACTCTTCACCCTTATGCCACCCCTATACGAACGTTAAATAGAGAAAAACCGCGTATATGGTATAAGTGCTATTATTACGTTTTGTGAAACTGTTCGTGGGTAACATCTGTAACAAATTTTTTGGGCACAAGTGCGTTATATTGTTTGAAACAAAAAAAAAAAAAAATTGGAAAACCCCGATTTTTTTTTTTTGAGCAAAATAAATTTGATTATCAAATTACAAAATATGCACTCTGATTAATGAAAGCGATTGTACGGCTAATCTAATTAATTAATCTTCTACAATGTACAAACTAATTACAAAACTAACTAAAATATTTTGCTATACCTGTTGAACCATCACAACCGTTAGAATGTGATGAACATCCTTTTTCCAGGTCTAGCCAAGGAAATAAACATAATAAAAATTGATACATTACATAGAAATACAAATTTTTATACAATGTATGTATGGTTGCCTAGAAATACTATTCAATGTCATAATAGATTAATGGATTGTATAAAAATCCGTAAGGTTTTTAGGTAGTAGGTATGCATTTTAGAGAGACAATAATATTAACTAAAAACATATGTAAGAGGACGTATATAAGCGCAAAATTACTCCCCAGTTTCTTTTTCTCTTCTATTGCCCTCCCTCTTTCATTCTCTCTTTCCATGTTTACATTTTATCTTTTAATACAGTATTTTACATGGTACATATTAATAAAGATAAAATAAAAGATAAAACAAGCACAATACAAAATAATGGAGTAAAAATAACAAAAACAGGGAAGTAATAATACATAAAATTTAAAACGGAAAAAGGGAGCTATTATAGCACATACTATATATATATATACACACACAAACACACATTCATATAGCATCAAAAGGCCATCCAATTAAAGTCTGCATTGTTTCGATTGAATTAAAAACGGGGCAGGTCACTATCAGAAAGAAGAAAGTTTCCTCCTATTCGTTTTCCAATTCCATTTAAATTTCATTTATAATGGAATTTTATTAGCTTTTTATTTCAATTCATTTTATGTATATGGCATACGATACGATATTCTGGATCTGGAGATAATGCAGCGAGGTTAATTAGTGCTATAGTTTTTTTTTTTTTTTTTTTTGGTTTTAGTTCAAAATTGAAATGCACAAAGGGAAATAAACAAATACGAAGGAAATAAGTGAAGAAAACTTATATATTCTTATTCCACCGCAACGAATTGTAATCACAATAAAAATGATAAAAAATGTGACAATTTCCACGTTAAGGCCAACGAAAAATATAAAAAAAAAAAAAAATGAAAAAAATAAAAACAAAACCATAATGTGAAAAATCGGGAAAACTCATCGTGTCGAGTTTCGCGTGCTGTGCCATAAAATACCATTCCTAAAAGATTATTGTATGCAACCACGCTATACACATAGTGCACATATTGAAAGAACGAATCTGGCTGCAGCAGTTACTAGTTGTAACATATGTAACATGAAAGAAAAGTTAACGGGACAATTCAATGCTTTTAACACTAAATTATTACTAGTAGATTGTGGAATATTTGCAATTCCACTGTATACCACCACTGCTGTGATAATAATAATAATTCAACCGTTGCTTATATGGTCAATTGTTGTTGTCTTTGTTGTTGCTAAACGTATTGTTTCAGTTCCCATTCTCTTAATGGAAATAGATAACAACAACAAATGACAAATCGATGATTTATGATCGAGTAGAGAACAATGATGATTGACCGATAAAGATAGATAGATAGATAGAAAATTGATTTCAATAAATCAATTAAATAAATTATTATCAGTTTCCATGCAAGAATTATAATGAAATCAAAAATTGGATATCTACTAAAAAGAATCAAACGAAAAATGCATTTATAATTTCAACAAAGACAGATGGTGCATTTGAATAAAGAAATCGTTTGCTGCCAGAATATCAATATTTAAATTTATACATTTCAAAAAAAATAATTAGAAAAATTCTATTCAAACTATATAGTCGTACCTACCTTGTTCCTGTTTCGATTTTTCCATTGCTGCACATGCCGCTCGCCATTCCTGTAATTCGGGTGATGGAATCAAACCAGCTGAGCCGACTTGATCTTTTCTTGCTTGCCACCAATGATGATCATCTTTGCTTATGATCTGTTCATATACATATAATGATGATGATGATGAATTAATTTATTAACTGCGATACTTGACATTTATTAATGTAAATTCTAACTAGAATAGTGTCTTATTCTATGCTACATAGGTACGGTATGTACTGTCTGTACAGGGTGAGTATTTTTTCATAGTTTCATTAAACATATCCATGAAATTTTATACCATTAGAGAATATAAAAAAAATACATTTCAATGAGGCGCACTAGTGATTTCTATTTCAAAATTAGCAAGTTCATGCTGCAGCTTGAAAATGACAGCTGTCATTTCAAATTTTATTGAGCCGTTTTTTTTTTTTTGTAAGATCAAAACTAACGACGTGAAAGCGAAAGCAAGCAATTAGACAATATACCAAAACTGTCTAGTAAGCCGTGGATTTTTTTAAAGATCCAAAATGCGCCTTAAATTAAACCCACAAAACTGCTGTTTTGTGGGTTTCCCATTATTCCCGTTTAATGGGGAAAATTGTTTCCCCATTAAACCGTTCCTTTAACTTCGCTTGTTTTCACGATCCTTATATGAACCCTAGTAATAGCTCACCCTGTATAAAATTGTTATTATTATATGTATGTATGTTTACATGAACGGCGACAATTCAAATACATATACAATGTAAATTAATTGGCTTCTCAAACTATATTCGCATCCCTATTAAAATGAGCTTATTTCCCAATATCATTTTATGAATAATTTACAGCTTAATTGCTTTACAGTAAGACCTTTGCATGACGGACACAAAAAATATCAGCTACAATTTAAAGCAATAGGATGTGATCGTACGTCATCATTTTTGTGCAATACCATTTTCGGAATGGTATTGATATTTTAATCGATTTTATTTAAAACTTTTCAATTAAGGCAGTTGTTTTAAATAATAAAAATAATTGTTGAAGATTTATTCAAAAATGATTTTATATTCGTAAGTATAGACGAAGATAAACAAATATTTACTCGAATTCCTTTAATTCGATATGTTTAACATATTCAATTTACAAGACTGGTGAGTTTCTGTCTCGCTTTTTATATGTATACAACAGAGACAACTATAATTTCAATTGAAACGCTACTGTAATTTTTTTTAAGTGAAAAATCATATCAAATCTATCAAGAAAATAGCAAAAATAAAGAAATTAAATAGTTCAATAAAATTATGTAAATAAAATTGATTCATATTATTAAAAATATTAAACAAATCCTGAACGACCAAGCAAAAATATTTACTTTGCTATCGCTGCATTTCAAAGTACCAATTTGAACGCATCAAATTTTACATTGATTTAATTAAAACAAAATTCTCTAAATGATAATTATAATGTTGGTATACTGTTTTTCACTAAGTATGACGTAAGATCACACACGTGTGCATTTAACTGTGTAAAAAAAAGGTATATTAAAATGAATGGGACAATTAACTTACGAACACTTTACCTGTAAAATATCGCCAGTTTTAAATGCAACGCCTGCTTGTGCGCATGGAATTAAATCATCCTCTAATGGATCATAGTCAAATTGTGCTCGAACAAATATCTGGAAAATATACGTTTTGCTTTTGGAATAAAAACGAAGTTTTATACACCTAGTTATAGCTGTAGCTATAGCTACAGCTAGGCATAGTAGTATACTGTATGCATAATATAAATATGCAAACAAATGAATGCCGTGGCGGGCGTGACTGCTGACTTTGATAGCTAAATAAACAATTTTCAGTTTCAGTCGTGCGAGAAAAAAACATTTTCTACATATCTCAATGTCTTTATGGTTTTCCAGCTTTCAGGTTTATAGTATACATAGTAGAAGTAAAATATGCGACTTGAATTTCGAAACATTAGCATTTAAATAACTCGAAATAAAGTTGAATAAGTATTTAAATAAATATAAAAAAAATTAGGAAAATAAAGAAAGTAAAGTTGAAATCATATTAAGCACATCACATCAAAAACCAGTAAAGCTTTTTCTTTTTAATCTTTTTCGTAATTTGAGAGACTTTAAGTTTGGTACTTACAAGTACTGGCAGGGGTTTGATCCTGAATAACTAGATGAGAAATAAAAGAAGAAAAGAATTATATAAGAATCAATTTCTATACACTTAGTATAAATTATGCAAGCCAATCTAAAGCGATATGTTTTGTTCTATTATTGTTTAATTTGTATTATTCATTAATTTTCTGTTGGTTTATTTAAATTTTGTATTATTTATTATTGTTAATCTAGTTGCATGATAATTAAACTAAAGCTACTATTATTGGGACTAAATAAATAATAGGTCCAGATTTATTATTATTATTCTCATTCTAAAAAATGAAAATAAAAAAAAAAACGTCCTAAATGAAACGAAAGAAAAAAAATGGAAAAATAAACATCTTCTTTACTGGTCTGATGAGATGTGCCAAGAATGAAAACAATAAAAAAATAATGAAAAAAAAAATCAAGAAATTACTATGTAGATACTAAAAAAATATGAAACAATAAGAAAAAGCGGAGACAATGAAAAAATTAAAAAAAAAAAAAAAAATAGAACAAAGAGTAGATAATCTAATAAAATATTAGACGACTCACCTCACATGGCGGCGGTGCACTTCGATACGATGGCACAATTTTGAATGTTACTGATCCTCGAGCTTCCCTCTATATGGCAAATAAAAAAATATACGTTATCTTACGTGCAGCGTAGATAGGTATATTGAAAATTAAATATTTGACTAGTACAAGTCAAACTCAATTCAGTTTGAGAATTATGTACCAGACTATGTACCAAGTAAATGGATTCTTGATTGAGTAAGAAGCTCACAGCAGTGTACTTATTAAATTTAAAAATTACTCTATCTGTAGTGTTTAAGCGTTTACGCTTTTGCGTAACGCGTTTAAACTCAATATACGGTTGCAATAATTTAAAAAAAAGTATTATACTATTATCTGTAGTATAATTAAAAATTAAAAACATGGCTATACATATTCTGATTTCTTGATTTGTAATCAGAAATTGAAAGAATTGACATTGAAATCGAAATTGATGACAAGAATTGAAAGATTGATCCATTCTACTATTAAAAAATAAGTTAAAAGTAACTAATAGATAATAAAAAAATTCCAAATAAACGATTCAAATATGCACAAAAATTATCATCAAAAATAGCGTCAGAATAGTTTGGTTAAAGTTACGTTCCATCTCTCATCATCTGATCGAAAATATGTGTGTGGTTACGTAAAACGTTAAAAGTTGGGAACTTTAAAATTTCGTTTATGTATTAAAAAAAAAAGATTCAAATTGGTATGTTTATATCGAGATTTACGTTTCAAAATTACGCCTATGTTTATGCATTAAGTTTACGAATTTGGACAAATTTACCCTTAAATGAAATAAATTGCAAAATATGTCAATAATTTTAACTGTAAATTATCTTTCTTCGATGTATATGTATATCTGTACACTTTTTTCACGTGTATCAACCCTACAAGAACATATTCAATCAATTCAAAATGTAAATTTACTTACGAGAATTTTTTGTAGAGCGCTAACCGATTGATTGGCAACTGGTATCCCATTAATTTCCCTTATTTCATCGCCAACGTGCAGCGTTGCCTGCCGATGAATCATGCCACCATGCATAATACGAGCAACAATACATTTTCCATCTTCGTTCATTTTTAATGTGATTCCCTAAATAGTAATTTTAGAAATTACTCATTTGTAATATAATTAATTTAATTAAGTATACGACAACAATATGAATCCATATTAATTCTGAAGACCCTCTAATACTTAGCAATATTTTGTTCGATTTTTTTTTTTTCAACAATTTTATGTATGACATAGGAATTTTTTGCAACAATAACATTTTCAAATTTCTTATCAAAAATTTAACAAAAAATTTCTAAGGCCTTTACGCATTGTTGGATAATTGTCAACTTAGTTTGAGAATAGCGTATATACTGTTTAAAAAGGAAATCGGAATGGGCAGACATTCTTTGGAAATCAGATAGTCCTGAATTTCATTTCCGCCAGTTATGTTCAATGTTGGGAACAATTCTATGGAGAAAAGTATTTCTTTATTCAATATAAAACAAGGAATGTCTGTTACATTTTATTCTGGATTTTTTTCTTTTTTTTTTTGTTGGAATGCTCATTCTGGAAAAATAGGTCTTTTATAGTCAAATTTAGATAAGTGTTATTTCAAACATTTATTCGAAAATTTCAACTCTGTTTGGATAAAATAAAATACAGATTGTTGGATCAAAAAAATTCGCATTTTTCTCGCCACATAATGCTACTGTGGCAATCTCTGTCCGCCAACTGTAAATTTCAACACATCCCCATCTTAATACCCATTATAGAATTTTGCATAATTACCATTGGTTCATCTGTATTCTTTTGGAATTGTACTAGACGAACTCTAGTAACATTTTCCATATCCAATTCACCATTGGTTCCATCAATATCTTCGCCACCATTAAGATATGGTAGTAAAGGTGGCGGTGTGACTCGCATAGCATCATCACCATACACTTCATGTGCGACAACATCATGAGCTTGAAGTAGTGCCTGTAATAATAATAATAATGATGACGATCATAAAAAACAGTGGAAACAAAATCAATTAATCAATATTATATAAATGAAAATGGTCAATCAAAGAAATTAATTGAATATATCATTTTGATGATGATGATGATTGGTTTGGTATATGATGACGTGCCATAATCACATAATGGATTAAAGCGATTAAATATTATATAGTATATGGGCCATTAGGAGTTTACATCTATAGCTGTCTATCTATTTTGTGGTAGATTAAATTTGTTCTGCATCATTACATTCATTTATAAGGAAAATTAACTTTGAAAATCAATTTCTATTTAGACATATACAGTGCATATATTATTATTACTATTATAAACGTTTGAGCTGTCGAAAACTCAAATGAAATGCTTCATTAAATTTGAAAGTTGCAAACTTCATTTTAAAAGAGCGTGTATATAGTAGTCGTCATGTACATATTCTATTCATGAAAATGTTGCATTCGATTTACGTGTGAGTGTGTGCTTTTATTATGTTAAGTGTGTGGTGAAAACTTTAGTTTTAGTTTGTGTTAAGTGGAAACTTAACATTTCGAAACTTGGAAAGTTGAGTTTTTGGTATTTTTAAATTTATTGTCATACGAATAGGCCTGTTAATGTTTTCCACATTTTCACGTAAACCATTAATAATAACCACATCGAATACCTGGCGCAGTTTCATACGAGGTGTTAAACTTTCAAAGAAAAAGAATGCTTTCTATCGTGGTTTTCTTTGATGCCGCATAGATTCAGGCTGGAGTTGTAAACTTTACAGCTACGTAAACTTAATTTTCATTTCGTAAACATAAGTTTAATTACACTAAAAATTAAAAATACGGTTATACAAATTTCTTATTTCCTAATTTGTAATCAAAAATTAAAAGAATTAACATTGAAATCGAAATTGATGACAAGAATTGAAAGATTGATCAATTCCACTAAAAAAAGGGTAAAAGTAACTAATAAGTAATAAAAGAATTATAAATAATCGATTCAAATATGGGCAAAAATTAACATCAAAAATAGTGCCAGAATAGTTTGGTTAAGGTTACGTTCCCCCTCTTTTTTGATGGAAAAAATTGTGGTTAAAGCGCAAACGCGTTTTTAATTCGTATTT
Source organism: Platypus cylindrus (assembly GCA_949748235.1). Lineage (NCBI taxonomy): Eukaryota > Metazoa > Arthropoda > Insecta > Coleoptera > Curculionidae > Platypus > Platypus cylindrus. Next base: position 5,595,932 of record OX456488.1, on the reverse strand, counting down.
CTTAATACGTAAAACGTTAAAAGTTTTGGGAACTTTAAAATTACATTTATGTTTCAAGAAATAAGAATTAAGAAATTAGACAACCACCAAGATTAGAAACAATAAGTTTATATTAAGATTTATGTACTAAAATTACAAGTATATTTATCCATTAAATTTACGAAGCTGAGTAATCCCACTCTCACTTTTTGCACAAAAGATAACCAGACAAAATTCCTGTCACGTTCTGCAACGACTGTTGAAATTTGTTCTCTATATACCACTTTTCTAGGGACCAATTCCAAATAAATATAACTCCACCTTACATTTTTCAAACCGTAAAAACATTAAAGTTTTTCAATTCCCTTCTTTTGCCATCACCTTCTTCAATGTCTGACATGAACAAATACGAACTCATTAATCTTTTTAAATAGCCTTCCCATTTCTACCAATTAGAAGCGATGAAGAAAAACAATGCACCAAAACGAACCAGCCAATTACATTCCTCATTGACTAATAAAATTAAATTATTAATTAAACGGCAACAACAAAAAGGAAAGAAAAACGAAGAAAAACACAAGGGAAACACACAACCATCCTTATTTATACATTGGACGACCCTTAAACATGCTTTGAAACAAAACAAACGTTCAAAAACACAAATTAATAGAGACTTATACAAGAAACAAACCATTCGACCTAATAAATTAATGTTTGTTTCTTGCTTTTTACTGGGATGGAGAGCGAAATGGAGTTGTGTCCCCCCTTTTTACGTCCGTTGTCGCTACCAGTTTTCCTGTTCAACCATATTGCACTGCATCCGTCCTATTTAATTCCCCACCATCCCCCTTGCTTAGATCCAGAAACACACTACAACCACCACTACCACACCATCGAATCCGATTTCAAATTTCAAACGACTTCTTCGATTTGTTGTAACGTTTCTTTTTTGCTTTTAAATCTCTCTCTCTCTATCTATCGTTTTTTTTTTTTTTAGTCTTTTTTCTTTTATTTTCTTCGCCTTCTTTTCGTCGAATTGAAGTTGTTTTCCTGTTTGTTTTAATGGAATGATTACGCGAATAGTTTAAATTTTGTTGGAAATGCTCCAGGCGAATCAATTCTGGAAATTTTTGCAGGAAAATTATTTTCCACACAGGTAAAATCCGAATCTATTCCCATCTATTTCTCTTCGATGCGATGAAGTGCACTTAATTTTCTTCGTTGGAATTTTAAATTTTCATTCTTTTCCTGTTTTTATCTTTATTTTTGTTGCTTGTTTTCTTCTTTTCCTTTCTTGTTTTTTCGCTGCTCTTATTAATCCAGTATATATGTATATATGGAAACGGATTACTGATGAATTCGTGGAAAAATAAACGCGGATTCACATTGAACATACTCATTTTTGGCACAGTGCCCCCTGTACTTATTCCCATAAGCATATCCACCTTTTAAATCTTACATCGTATTTTATGTATGCATGACTTCATTTTTCAGCAGGATTTTTCATTTTTTTCTATCTCATTTTTGATATATGGTGTGGCATGTATGGCTGAATTTTATTCTGCTCTGATTTTTTTTATAGATATAAAATTTACAAAAAAAAAAATAAATAAACTGTGTTATTTTTCATTCGAATGAAATTGATTTATGAAATCGTATTACGAAAATTTAATCCGTCCATATCAAACCATTACGCAACCATAAAACTAAACGGTTAATATGGAAATTATGTTATATTTTTTATTCATAATGGTAGAACAATATAGGGCATTACGTACCGACAAAAAGTTTTAGGCTTGTTGATTTAATATCAGCATTACGATGTGGAGGAGGGTTACTTATCGAATCTGACAAGAAACAATTTAATTATTTTGCGCTGTTAGCTAGCAACTCATATTATAACTAAAAACTCGTATTTTGCCTTGATAACAGAGGAGTATGCAGAATTTTAATGAAATAAATCGATTATTTTATTAGCATTGGTTTACTACCTACTTACTATTTATTAGATCAGATTTTCTTCAGATAATCATTATATTTTATATACTGATAAAATATACGTAAATTTTCTAGTATTGTAAATAAAATAACAGACAAAAGTTGCAGTTGTTCCCAAAAACTTCTGTCGCCGTGAAACTCGCTCAGAGCTAACAAATTCTAATGGCGATTTTAAAACAGCCTCTCGAAACAAATGAAAACCTTCACAATTCGGTATGTAATATACTATTTTGTGCAAAGGATTAAAAAACCAACCGGTGGCGCTACTCATTCTATACCTACATAAAATAGGCTAAAAAACCCGTAAAGAGAGAATGATAGGCAAAAAGAGAGAGAATGGAAGTAAATGTGTGAAAAATGACTAGTGAATATTCAAAATGATACTTCAATTTATTAAAATTATAATTATAAATAGTTTTCACTGCTGTTGTATTTCTATATACTTCGTTTGAATTAATTTATCACATTAAATAAATTAATTGCGCTCAAAAAAAAAAAAAACAACCAACAATAACAAAATTGGCCAATTGCCGTTTTGGGGATGCTTTTGCGAGTTGCCACTGGGCGAGTAGGGTGGAAAGTAGGTTGGTATTAATATGGTGAAACGGGGACAGAATTCGAAAATTTATTAAACTGTAAATTTTAATGATTTCATATTGCACTGTAGAGGTTAATTGGCTTTAATTAATGTTAAGCCACTAGAGGGCGACGAGCTTCTGTGTGATTTACATACTTGTCAATATTTGATTTCTTCATGATGATTATACACACACACACACACACACACAGACAAACCCAAATGGAAATAGAGGCACCTAACCCGTAATGCTAATGTTACCTAATTATTATCATATGCATATTCAATTTGTATTCGAGGTTAAGCCAAACATCCTGTGGATGAATGGATGATGGGTAAGGTGTAGTGTAGTGGTGTATAGTAAACTGGAACACGCATAATATTTTATGAAATATCAAACTTGGGCAACCTATATGTATTTATGCTTGTGCATACTCTATTAGCATACTTCAACGTATAATCTAGTCTAGTTGACTATACTATAAAAGATTAATTAAAGAGATTTAACTTAAGCGCATATCTAAACAGAACTTGCCGAATTAATCACGTCAGGAGCCCATCAGCGGTATGAATAAACCACGCCTACTTACTCACCACTCAATATACATACTAGCCGAATAGTTTGTGTTTGCAATTGACGCATGCGTGGTACTGTATCAAGGAGAAGAATATATGCAGAAGTTAGGTTCAAATAACCTTAAAAATTTGCTATTTAGAATATCTATTTTGAATTCGTTTCGAAAACGTTTGGTTTGGTTTTAATATTTCAAATAAATAACTTAGAAAAGTGGTAAAAAGACTTTTAATGTCTCGTATACTTTCAGGAAATATAGTAAAAAGTAAATTGGAAAGTCAAGTGATTGAATATTTTATAATTGTTTCAGAAACTAGTGCTGAATTCGGAAGAATAGAAAACTTTAAAAATTGTAAATTTAATGTAATGAAAAGATTCTAACTATGGAAAACTGTAAGGACGAGATAACACGAGAAAAAAATCGGGCTAGTATTAGGGGGCTCTACGATGAGCTGAAATAGTATCTTTAATATTGCTTTTACGAAAAAATCAAATTTTCCTATTTTTAAGGAAAATCGTGGATTTTAATGCAGCAGATTAAAATTATGTTTGTAATAATGAATATATCATTAGTACAGCTATTTTTATTTAAAAAATTGGCATAATTTGGTTTTTCCCCTTGTTTTATTCATTTTATGATCAGTGGCGTGCTATACGATCGGATATCCTATAGCACTTATTATATAAGTATATAATAAAAATAAGTAGAAGTAAAAATATGGATTCGAAATAAAAATTAATAAATAATTGTCAATTTATTATATGTTTGTTCCAATTTGACATAGATTTGGATTACTTTGAAATTATGTAGTCAGAAACTTCTAGTTGCGTATTTGTCTCTGACTAGGATAGGTTGGAACATAATTACAAAAATAGTTTGAAAATTTCTAAACTAGTAATTAGATGTCATACTCATAATACCATTTTCATTTTGTGTTTAATGCTTATTTTGTTTTAATGGTTACTTTGGTTTGGTCTATTTTTTAATAATTCCTACTATTGGATTTAATTACCAAAATAGTTTTTGTTATTTACTTTTACGGTGGAAATTGTGTTTCACTATCACACTGTCCTTACTATCAGAAGAAAACAAAAAGTCAAAATCGTCTTCAAAAATGCTCATTTTTGTAATTAAAATAAAGCTGTAACTCAAAAATAATAATAAATAATCAATAATAAAATTAATGAAAATACTCTGAAAGTAAAATTCATAATAATAACAATGGTTGTTAATAATTTTTAAATGAACTAGACGCTAATGCGCATTTATTGCGCAAGTTTCTGACTTCTGTATAATAATACATCGGCTCAGCTCTAACCAAAACAAAATATCGCCAACTAGTTGGATATTAAAAAAAAGTAAGTTGAAACATGTGGTTTTTAATTTCAGTTTCAATTTGTCTAAAGTTGGAACAGTTTTTTATGTATTGCGCATGCTCTTTACAATCACAAACTAGTTTGACGCCTAGTAGGGACAAAGCTTATATAAAATTTATTTTGAAGTTTCAATTAAATTAATTAATTAATTAAACAACAATTAATTAAATCAAAACAAATAAAACGAAACAATAACAAAGCACGTCAATGATCCGACATGTCGCTATAGGAACCCAAAACTATCTGGTGGGCAAAAAATTTTCTAACCCATAGATACTTTGACTTTTGTTATGTCGATTCTACTCTTTAGTATAGTTCTCCATAATACTAGCTGAATAGCAAACTTTGTAGATTAATTTTGATAAATCACCTTCTCGCTAGACACGAAAACTGTGCATAGATGCAAATCTCAATACGATACGATTCGCTCCTCTCGCTGCGCGAGCGAGAAAAAGCTGTTGCTAAGTTGCATTTTTTGAAACAAACATAGTCACATATGTAACCAAAAAGTTAAATAGGTTCTGTTATGACCAAACTATTCCCTATTTCGTATGTATGTAGGTAAACTACACAATAACTTATTTTATATATCCAACTTTCCAAATATCAAAATATATAATGCATTGTGGTATTTTCACACATAAACAATTTACGAACAAAAGTAGAAGAAGAGTTTTGTCGAAATGAGCTGTCTGTTCGTCCGTGTATTGTGCCGGTTGTGTATGGGCCGCTTTTAGGTCTCAGTCAGTGTGGGTTGGCGGCACAATGCAACCTCAAAAACAATTTATCAAAACCTATTAACTATGCCACCACACAAAAGTTTTCAATTTGCATTTAAATAACTCATCCATTTTTAAACTTTTTCAAAAACGTTTTCCAACATTTGTTGAAAAATGTCGACGTTGACACACTCGGTTAGCATTCATTAAAAAAAGGGAAATTGATCATTATTATCTTCATCAAGTATTCTTAGAACATCTTTCGACTATCGATTTACTGTATAATTTCTAATCAATTTAAAGAAAGAAAAAAAAAAATAATATAAAAATTTACGACTAAAAGTTCACTACGAAAATTGGAAATTTATTGTCGATTCTCTTTTCGTCGTCTTTGATAATAAAAACAAATTATAACCCTGCTGAAAAATCCACCCCTCTCCTAACCGTCACACACACGCATCGATACACACACACACACACCAGTGAATAAAGTTCACACATCTTTTCCCTTTTTTCTTTTTCAAAGTTTCTTCTTTTCCGAATGAAATGGCATACCATACATAATAAAATTATGAAAAGAATATTTTATACATATACATACATAATATTATGCATGGCATAGTTAAGGTATAGAGAAGGTATATGTATATGCTGTTTGGTTCTTTTAAAAACTGCATTGATTTTCCATAAAAGTGCCAACATTGTCCTTATCAAGGGAGCAAAATGGAAAAATGTGGTCGCTATTTCTGTGTTCATTCTTTTTTTTTCCCCATTCTACATTTTTCATGGGTTCATATTTTTTTTAATCTTAAAAAAAAAAAATCTGCTGCAAGAAACATCATTGAACAGGAGCTTATATTTTTAAAAGGGCTTAATAGCTTTTTATAATTAGTTCGCGGAGCTATTTATAACGCTACTTCTTAGTGCCTAAATCGCACCATCAGCTCCAATCACTTTCTATTGGCCCAGCGAGAATTATTTAGGCATTTCTATAGTTTAAATTCCAGCTAATGATGTGACAAACGACAATTACTAATGCGATTTGTGTAATGTTCGTTATCTCGTCGAAGTATTAGTTTCTGTTTGGGAACTTTAATTAACTCGTTGATTTTGGCCGATTTGCTTTGTAATTTCTGGACTTTGTCGTGTCAGTGGGGCGGCGTGGCTTTTTATTTTTCAATTTCTAGTAAATTATCACTTTTTCTACCACTATTTATTCTTTAATGTCCTTTATTTTTTATGTCCAAACTTATTCAAAAATTTGCAAACAACTGAAATTATGTATCTAAATTAACTAATACTTTAACGATTTGTTGATTGATCTTAATATTACGAATATTGCCTCGATTTACGTAATTATTGAATTCATCTAATTTCCATAATTACTATTAGATTAATTTATATTTAATTCCTATCTATCAATCATCTATAGAAACGAATTTAAATTCTTTTAAAACAAAAACAACAAAAAAAAAAATACCTGATGAGATCGTCGCATATTCTGCATTTCTAAGCATTGACTAATCATTGCTGCCCGATATCGAAATGGGCTGTGAACTGGACATGCGGCCCCTGGAAAAGGGGTACTCACTGGGGTTACCGGATCGGATGAACGGCCCACCATATGTGGTGACGGTTCACCACACCAATGTGCCGATGGTGAAACCGTTTGATAATTTGCACTAGAAAATAAACGCGGTATCGGTGTCGATGGATGATGGAATCCACCATCCATTGGATCTCCATATGGATCCAGTTTGATTGAATTATTTTATGTATACTCGTAATAATTGTTTGTTGATTAGAAAATGTTGTGCGTATAATTAGTTTTTTTTTTATTTTTTTGAATTTTGTATTTAAATGGGTATATGAAGAGAAGATGTTGAAACGGTGTGATGATGTTGTTGTTAACGAAATAAAACGAAAGAATAATATGATTAAAAAAGGAACGCTAAAAACAGAGTGTTTCAATAAACTGAAGAAGGGCTCATTAAGAGCCGGAGCTGTGCTCTTCTACAATTCGAAAATAAAATAATTAAAAAGTAATTAGAAGCAAATTCGGTGTAGCTGATGCCTAAAATTTATTGAAGATTAAAACAGAAATGTTAAACAAGAGCTTTCTAATTAAAACGATATAATCTTCGACATGACTTATTGTATTTCAACTTTAGAGAGAGCGACAAAGTTATTTCTTAATTATTTCTACGTACATTGCCCTGATGAATGTTCGTCTAATAAAATACATTTTATCGTCCAATTATCGCGATTATTATTATTGAAAATTAATCAATTTAATAAATTAAGTGAAAAACTTTTCTAATTTATTTCTAAAGCAAAAGTGTATTTAAACTAATCTTTTAAAGCAATGCGAGTCCATTAGTCATATTCTTTTGGCACAAACATGTTTGGCCAAACGCCTGCTTGATTTGATGCGATAAATCTTCGAAGGAAAACGAAAAAGGTAAATAATTTTCTTTTTTTTTTTTATATATATTAAAAAAAATGGAAATTTTATTAATAAATTAGAAACTTTCTACCTATATAAATGATTTATGAAAATAGAATTGAAGAAAAGGAAATCCCATGAAAAAACACCAAAAAAAACTACATATATTTATCAAGTTGTTGAGATTACATAGGAAAAAATTCTATATAAAATTCAGAATCAATAAAAAAAACTCTATTTACTTCCACAATTCCAAACGGGAGGGGTAAAAAATCTGATACAAATTCCTAACTACCTTGAACCATAACAATTCATCCACACCGTTTCAAGGTCGCATTCTCATTTACCCTATCTACTACACACGACGTTTGATATCGTATCGTATCGTATCGTATAATAATCGTATTAAATCGATCACCTCAACAAAATTCGATGGGACTTATTTCGACTTGCAACCTTTGACGGTTGACGATACACTACTGGAAAAAGGAAAAGGATTTTAAAGATGATAATGCTGCTGCTGCTGCTGCTGCTGCCAAAGATGTTGGTGTTGGTGCTCCTGCTGCAGATTTTCCATTCTGCTACACATCGGCGCGATAGATGGATCATGGACTAAGCGCAGGACTACCGCGTTGCCAAAGGGGACACAATTCATACGAATGGAGATTTGACCTAGTAGTGCTCTAATGCCCTATATACACAATGAGTACAAATGTAGGTCTTCATTAAAAATAATAATAATAATAATAAATGGAAATATGTTCCATTTCTTTTTTTTTCTGTTTTTCATGTGTGTCTACACACATTAAAAAAACAAAAAAAAGAACTGTTAACCGTATCGAGATCATTATATAAATAAAGACCGAATCAATTTGACCGATTATTGGAAACGATGGGAGAAAATCGGAAACGATCCTTAAAACAGCTTAGTGAAGATGAAGAGTAATAGCCGAAGTCAGATGGCTATCAGACCAAATACTGAGAAAAGAGACCTATATAATATGTATTAGAGCGATAAATTTGCCTGAAACCAGATGCGATTCGTCGTTAATGCGGCTCATTTTTTGCAACGGCCAAGAAAAATTCTGAAATGTATGAAAAACGTAACGCATTTTGTCAGCATAGAAAACTTTTCTCGTTTTTTTTTTTTTTTCTTGTCTAAGAAACTAGAATGCAACCAGAGAGAGAGAAAATAAAGCCTGAAGGGAAATCCAATCGTTCCCGCATGATTAAGAAGTAAAAAAAAGAAAAGAAAAATAGAACGAAAAAAGACAGAAAACTTCGCTTCCTATAAAAATATACTCACTTTTGTATAACTTTGTCTTCGATAGCACAATGTTCTTTCCAAATAATATTTATAAACATGTGGTGGCATATTTTTCCTCGTCTCTTCGCCGATCCAAAGGTCTTTTGTTGAATTCCATCGTGGCAAAGATAATGCTGGACTTAATGGTGGTAGAACATGTGAACTGTTCGCTGGTGATGATATACTCGATGCAAATCGTACAGATGTCGATGATGGTGAAACTGGACTTTTGCCAGTTGTTAATGAACATGTTCCTGGCGATATTGGACGTCGCATTGTCGAATAGAATTGCATACATTCTTGACATGCATCCGAATGATAATGTCGACATGAATCGGACGAATTTCGAATCACTGAATGATGATTGTGAGATTGTTGTTGATAATGATGAGAATGATGAAGGCATGTTGTTGATGCTGATGATGCTGCTACTGAATATTCTAAACGTCGTGAACATTGCGGACAGATTCGACATGCTGTTGCAGTATTGGAATAATATGGTGTGCCAGTTGACGGACATTTACCGCTCATTTAAATATGACGAAAATCCAAAGAATTTTGCTTAGATAGATATAGAAGATAGAGATAGAAAGTGTGAGCAAGAGAAAGGTAATAATAGAGAAATAGAGAAAGAGAATCTCTTCAGTCGTATACGGTTATTATATTGTTGAAGTTCATAGAAAACGATTAAAGTAATTTTTAGTTAGTTATACGGTCTTTTTACCGTTTAAACTCATCATTATTTTTCATTGCAACAATTAAACCATTGTGTTAGCGTCTTTTTTCTTTGCACGAGTACAAATTGAAACAATTGCTCAGCCATTTTTTTTTTTTTTGGAGAGTAGGTCCTTTTGGAATAATTAAACGATTTGTTTCATTTCAAAAATTAATGGAGTTACTCGATTTCAATTACAATTTCTTATGCATTATTCAATTCTTCACAACTTGTTGAATAAAGATCAATGCAACAGTTTATTGTTGAATTAATAATTGTTAATTTGAATCAAGCTGGATTGCAGGAAAATCTATACATAACCTGACAAAATCCATCGAGCATGTGCTTCCTATAGTGTTACTAGGTACCAAATACAGTTTGATGGTTTATACTTTGAATATTTCAATAATGTATCCATTTAATCTGTTCCTTCTTACTGCGAGCAATTAATTATCACTATTACACCGGCTTCACACGCATCCCTATTTATAAATACAAAATCCCCGCAATCGCTCAGTGCGCTTTCACGTGGCTAGTAAGCCAAGTGATTAAATATTTAAAAATCCCAAATCACTACAAGAACAACAACAAAAAAAAAACCGTTTATACCTAATTTCCATTCCCGTATTCAAGAAAAAAGCGCACCTCAATCGACCGGATCAAATTTGCATAGACAAAACAAAAAAAAGAAAAAATTATAATCGTCTTTATCACTGAGAAGTGAAGTAGACACGTACAGCTTCTCTACCATCACCACCACCACCACCACCACTACCTCCACAATCACTATCAATGCACCCTTCGTCTCTGTAATGCCACAATAAAAATTGAAGCTTACACAGTGGTCCAGCCAGCGTGAGTGAGTGGGTGAGTGAGTTTAAATGGATGTAGAGGCAGATGCGGAAAATAGCTAAATGGAAAACATTGTTGTCACGTTGTAGATGAAAACTTTGAATGGTAGGTGGTGTAAGATGAAAAGGGGAGGGGAGTGGGGATATGTTAAATATAATGTATGTATCTATATGTGTAGGTATACCAGAATTTAATGTGAGTAGAGCTCAGCTAACCGATATAAATCATAAAGGCATTTTCATTGCTTAAAAAGGTGGATTGCTTTTGAAATTGAGAAAATTGATTCATGTGTTTAACGTGTTAGCGTAACACGCTAGCGCGCTAACAGGATATCCAATTTCATTACTCTCTCTCTCTAGTTAATGTAATTTTTTTACACTCGCAAAATTTTATTTCATTTATCAACTAATTTAATTAATTAAAACTCATTTATTGGTCCGAAAAAATTAGCATTGTATTCGAATATTATTTAAAAATTCTTACCTTAAAATGCGGTTCATTCAAATAGCTCCTCAATTCCCGTAATTCGCTAATAAGAGTTTCGGCATGTCGCCGTTCCGATAATTGGCTTCGATCAAATTTGATCTCTTTCCGATGTTCTAATTCCTTTAGATATTCTTGAACATCTAATGCATGTCGGACAGCTTCATTAGATGGCGCTTTAATTGGTGTAGGAAGACGTGTAACGATTTGGTCAAATATCTGTTTGAAAATGAGCAATATTAAATACGTTTAACAAACACCTAATATAATTTTATTGGCAATAGTGGATATTGCTTGTATTAGTAGAATATTTGATAAATTTAATAATTTGCGAGTATTTTGCACAGAAATTATACAAATGTACATTTACTTGATTAATTTATATAGCCAATTATCACACCATTCGATTAATAAATTATTTTCACACTAGCTAAATACACATTGGAATAAACTTGGCTACTCTCATACAGTTTAATTACATTATTTATGGTAGCTTAACATTTAAGCAAAAACTATATCTATTATTATTGCCAATTTTCATGGTAGTAAAGTAAGCAATAATTGCATAACAATAATTTAAATCGGTAACGTGATACACATCAAATATTAATTCTTTCTCAACGAACCACAGATTTCATAACATTTAAGCTTATTCGTTAATTATGAGTTAGAATTATTATAGCTTACTTCTAATATCGAATGTAAATGGGTATCTTCTAGTAGTACCAATAAATGCGGCCTTTCTTGTGGCTGAGGTTCTTGTAAACAATATAAATCGTCTAAAGTATCCATTATAGTTGATACAGCTGTGAATGAATTATTTACATTAATAAATCGAACATACAATGGAAGCAGTTTCTCACCTGCCACTGTCACTTCGTCATCCCTAAAATCTGTAATAATATCGTAACTTGGTTCGTCGTAGCTAAACCATTTATTCGAATTTACAGCATTTAAAATGCACGTTTTTAATTTTCTTCTATTGTTGAATTTTTTCATTTCTTCTATTGTATCGTTTAAATGGAATCTAAGAGCTTTATCTCTATCCTATGAAGATTGAAAGAAAAAAAAAACAGAATTCCAATTATAATACAATTTAATTACAGCTCTTTTCTGTATTGCTGCATGCTTAGTATGCCGTATGATATTTTTTGTTTTATAAAATTACTTACTCTTAACCATTTATGATTAAGGATTTCCTGAATTGTTATTCTTTGTTTTGGATCTACATTTAACATTTGTTTTAACAAATCCTTTGCGGCATCACTAATAAATTCCCATTGAGGACCTGAATTTAACTGAAACAAAAGTTATGTGAACTAGAAAAGGTTTAAAAATTTCATATTTCTTGTAACATAATCTAACAGCAATCGTTCTAATTTAAATTTAATGATTCGTATTGATCAGAAGAAGTATCTACAAAAAAGAATTTAAATTCTTTTTCTTGGATAATAAATATATGCACATTTCGACAATAACCAAAAGATGGCTACTAAGTTATGCAACTAATCTTACACAATAAGTGCCGCCGTTAAATATTTGTAACTTAATTTCTAAATGAACAATTTCAATGATTTTTCGGAAAATAATTATCAAAAATTATAGTGAACGATCTTATTATTGCTAAATCCCCCCACAAACTTATTAAAAAAAATAAATAATTCGAAAGACAAATGAACAATTTACGTCCTTATACATATACGTAGTCCAGCGCCTACTTTGATATGATTATTCGTTCCTATATGTATAATACAAAGTACTTACTGTTAACTTTCCTCTACATATTGCCTCCTGTAATCGTTTTCCACTACCATGAAATGGTAATGTACCAGATAGAAGGATATGGAGAAGAACACCAACCGCCCAGATATCGACAGCTTTACCATAATGCCTCTTTTCGACAACTTCCGGTGCCATAAAATGAGGACAACCTAATCTACCTGCAAATGCCAATGATCTCATTAATTAATATAAATAAAATGACACATCTAAAATAATCTATGTATAAAAACGAATGGTGGATATAAAATAAAAAATGCAGTAGTTTAATATGTATTAATTCTAATTAAAAGGTCTCGTCATCTTTATTGACATGAATTACGTATAGATTTTAATTTAATTTCAGCACAATGTATGTAGGCATACAACCTACACAGTAATCAATAAAACAAATAAATTAATAATAAAATGAGACATTGTCAAGATACTTTTTACAATTTATCTTCAAAAGAACCAAGTCAGCTAGGTGCTTTGAAATTTATTACTATACTTGTTAAAAACTTTTTGAGATGCTTCTTAACATTGAATAAAACAAGCTATTAAATATAATATAAAGTAGATAGACAAATTAAAAATCAAGAAACTTTTTAACTGGCTGTATATTTTTCATCTTCAACATCAATTTGCGTTTGATTCTTCTTTTTCTTTTTTGCCCCTTCATCTACTTGCATTCTTTCTGTTTATTCATTTTTCTTTGTGTATAGATAGAATTGCATTTTTCTTAATTAAACAGCTGTTGCGTTTCAATGAAATAAGTAAACTACTGCATTTGAAAGTAATGAATTTTTTCTAGTCTAATGATCTTCTTTTTTTTAGGAAAGAAAAAGAATACAAAAAGAGTTAATTGAAATAAATAAATTAAATTAAATTACTAAACAGAAGATAAACATTATTTTGAAATTTGTACAAATGATATATGTATTGATGACAAGTAGCGCAGATGCATGCGCATCTCAGAGATTCTGCGCAGAACATATTAAGTCGAATATCCACTAAAACTAAATTCAAAGGTGACTAGATGGAACAGCATCTAACTATACATAGAATATTATGATTTTAACATACAAAGAACAAAAATGAATAGAAATAGTGCCAACACATATGAAAATAATTACATATGTGGATCCGGCCGTGCAACGGAGTTTATCACAATTATTAGATTATTATTATTAAAAGAACAAATAAATAGAACGTAATCAGCATTATGATGTTATTACAAAGTGGTTGTGCACCATTATTATAATACGTATGTAGTTAGCTGATTTGACAAGTGCATTATGTAACAATATCTAGACAATCTGACCAGATGCAGGTAATTAACTGATATATTGTTAAAATAGCACAAATCCATACACAAACACATCACACACCATCATGTATGTATGTATGTATGTATGTATTTCTCACTATCACTAATATAATTTATTCTTATTATTGTTATTTGCTAAAAAGAACATCCGGCAACAACAGCAACATGTCATGATTGATTATGTGTCTTACCAGCCTTGTCAGACTTTAGATATATCCGGCCCATAGGATTAATGTTGCTTCGGTATTCGCACAAGCCATTTTCTATACACAATACATATACATAGGATTTAAATTAAGTATTTTTCTGTTTCAGGTATACAAAATAATTGCTTGGAATACAATACTACTATACTATATACTGTACAGAATTGAATCGACTAATGAAAGAATAGAAATTAGCGAATTAATTAATCAATTCACAGTCTCTAAACTTTATCAGAGAAAGATTACTGAGAATTTGGTGCCGGATTAAAATAATAATGGTTTTAAATTGTACAATGGGAACAGTGTGATGTTTTATTTTAGCCAACAATTGTTCGAATAATCTAGAAAAAGAGTGAAAAAACAAGATAAAGTCTTGTGATTGGCACTCAGCAAAAATGCACAAAACTGGTTTCTAATTAGACAATTATAAAGCTGCTTTTACATAATAATAAAACGTTCTGTCTATGTTTGTAGATTTTATATCACAAACTGAAATTATTACTGAATGACATTACTGACAGACGAATCCCACTTATATCTTATAAACGATCAAACACTTTTCACGTAATTTCATCATCTGACTTATAATTTAATTTACGACGATGACATCGCATCACATCACATCAGGAAACTTACCAGGAACATTATTAAGATTAGAATCCGGTAATTGTACTGCAATACCAAATCCACCTAGTTTTACTGGCGCACTATTCTCTTTTGTTGCCAATAAAATACTTTCCGGTTTGATGTCCCGATGGATAATATCATTCTCATGACAGTAACGTAAAGCTTCAAGGATTTGTCGCATGTAATGACTGTGGGGAAAATAAAAATGTACACAGAACTTAATAAATGACGGAAAGATGGAGTTTTTCTTGAATTATTTCTACCTGGCTACAGCTTCACTATAAGCAAATCCTTCTGATGCTCGTTTTACCACTTCGAAGCATAAATCGGATCCATTCATACTAAAAAATATATGAATTTTAAACTAATATTGTATAGCATACAAAAGACACAATATCTCGAAGTGCGCAAGAAAGAGATTTTATACTTACTATTCAAAAACCATATACAACATGCCTTCAGATGAATAAGTTTCCAATAATTCCACTATATGCGGATGCTTCAACATGTGACATATCGTGGCTTCCCTTTTTAAATCTATAAAAATAAATAAATATTAAAAAATAAAAAAATACTGTTAGCATTATTTCTTACCATTAGTACTCAGTCCAGGACATGATGTAAATTTTGCTACATCCACTATTTTTGCAGCAAATTGTTGTGAAGTTTGTCTATGTATACATCGTCTTACTATACTAAATGGACCCCTATAAAACAAAAAAAAATTATATAATTTTAAATTTAATTCTTTGTAAAGAAAATATTTTAACTGTCATGGAGCTGCTACCATTTTGTGCAATGATTTTAAACCTATTCGTGTTGCAAAAAATTATTATTTTTTATCATTATCACTCTATGAAAAGAACACGTTTGAACCAAAATTACAGTTACGCCCAAAGCGCCAATAAGAATCGAAGATTCTCAAACATATTGTAGACGCCACGCCCACGTCAACGCCTTAATATAATCGACAAATGGTGCAATGCAATATGGCTATGTCACACCCATTAATAAAATAACATTGACATATATATCACAGATTACACACGCGTCTTCTGTGCTACATGTTTATTTGTTTAATATTTATAATTATTTTTACTATATTGTTTATTGTCATGTATTTTATATAAAATAATAATATTTGTGTAACGACAATCAAACAAAATCTCCGAAATAAATAAAATAAATTGTAGAAGGTTGGGGAGGATTTTACGATATAAGGAATATAAATGTATTGTATACTATAAAGGTATATAACACTTATGTATTTTATTTATGTAACTCTACATTGCTCACTTTAATAAACTCTCTAAAACACATTTTTTTTATATCCCCATTCAACATATGAATTACAATTTATAAATATTACGCGCAGCCAGCAGCAGTATCAATTAATTATTATAAACACCCTGTATGTCGATCAAAATAAATTAATTAAATCAGAATTTTCAGGTTATCAATTGAACTTTTGCACAGCTTGTGCGAAGAACAAAACCCCAAAAGAAAATAATTCGTGGCAAGTAAATTGAGGAAACATTTAAATTTCAGAAATTATTTAAATTTTTTATCAGCTGCATAATTCAGGTTATATTTACTTACCTTCCAATTTCTTCGCATAAATCATAAACATCGTCAAAAAGAACTTCTTCATCAGCCATGGTAATAAATTAAATTAAATAAAGAATTCGTATAAAAAACAAAGTAAAAAATTTTATAAATAAAAACATCAAAGATAAAATGCAAATGTATTAAAAGTTCATTACAATTTGTAAACAAAAATACGTAAATATCGAACCGTGACTGGAACCGATTATTTAATTAATTTATTTAACATTATTCATTAATTTGAGTATCACATAAGGTAAAAGTATTGGCGGTAAACATTTAAAAGGATAAAATTTATTTTATTTAAAATTATAGTCATCGTAGTTGCATAAAAATAGGCGCAACCATTCTCATATTTTCGCGATTTAAAACCGAAATATTTCGAGGAAAGAATTTAAAAAATGTAAACATTCGCACTATTTCGAAGATAATTCAAAACAATTTTATACAGTAAACAAAAAAAGAAAATACAACTCCGAAAACGCCCTGCAAAATCCAACGGGAACTGACACTAATTGACATGGGAACATTATAAAAAATACAGGCGCGGATTTCTGATATGCTCATGCGCCGTTCATTTACAGGGTGATTCAAAATTCCATATTATAATTTTGAATGACCGCATAATGCATCTGCATACAACTTTTAAATGTTAGTTAACATTTTAATTTAACATATTGACTTTTAAAAAGTTAATATAAAATTAACATTATCATTAAATTCAAAAAACTCCAAAATAAAGAAATACTTTTTTTTACTTTGCGAGAGGAAATAAAACAAAAATTATTAAAGTAAAATTTGGATTTATTCTCTAAAGCAATTCTAACTTTCCAGTAACTTTATCGACATTTTCTTCTGCACCGAAAATACTTATGACAGTTATAGAACCCTCAGCCACTTGAGTTCTACCCATATCCCTAACTAAAAACGCTGGTAAACCTTCTTGCTTCGCTTTTTGATATAAATCATATACAGCATTAGTGTCGGCCCCTCTAAGTACAACTGTCTTTTCACTAGAATTCATTTAAATCAGATTATTGATATAGCAAAAGCGTTTATTTCTTACCCATTTTGTTCCCATTGTGATAAAACCTGTGATATCTGATAATTGAGTAATTCCCGATATAAACCCAAACACGCATGAGCTACTTGGCTAGCAATTTTCCCTAAGCCCATTTGTAGCGACATATTTACAACACAAACCATTTTGTAATGACTGGGTCTACCAGGCACGCCAATATTTACTAAAAACCGAAATTTAACTAATACCTATTTCGAAACGTTTAACATTTAATAAATCCTACATGCTCGTCCTAATCTTGCTTCATCACTAGAATGAACGTTGTTACCGTAGATATAATTAATTGCTAAATCTACTGAACTGTTACCGGTACAAAACAAGGCCTAAAAATGATCATAGCAATGAAATTATTAAACTGTTGGCACAGAATGAACATATTTTTGGATTACACGTCTTTTACCTCATTTGCTAAATCTGGATTAATTCCCATGGAAAGTAATGTGTGTAATAATTGCTCCTGTGGCTGAAAATTTTGTCCTGGCTCACTCATTTTTGTTGGGAATTTTTAAATTTACCGTCTTTAAAAACAATTTATTTCATTAACCTAAAAAAATTTTATAATGCTTAGGTTATAGCATAAAAGATGTTATGCTTCTTAAGTATTAATGGATTTCATACTTTTCGTAAACAAACATTTTGGATATTTTTATTTTTGAGAATTTTAAGTATTTAATTTAATTTAATAAGCTTATGTTTATCCGTTAATAAGTTTGTTTATTCACAAAAAAAGCCTTGCTACTTTTTTTTAGCAAGTATCATATTAAAGTGTTTTATTGGTTGCCTATATTTATCCATATTGAAATTTAAATGAATGTAGAAGTACATATACATATGAATAGAACCACCATTTTGTTTATTTCTTGAGTGTGAAAGAATGTTGTGTTGAAATTATAAGAAAAATATTTCAGTAAGATTTAAGTTTTAATCAAGATAAAAATCGTATTGACTCAGTAGTCAAAAATTTAGATGAATCTATGTTTATTTTACGTTTCCCTCAAGTAAGGGATATTAAATATAGCAGACATTGGGCGCACTGCGAGTAAGCCTTTTGTTAAATCCAATACTACAAATTCCTTTAGTGCGAAATACAATAATTCGTATAACAGTGATAATCCAAGTTATCCTGTAGTTGCAACTGATAAACAAGCTACATTAAATTGGAAAAAAATCGGTAGAATTCAATTTGGAAAAGATAAAGTTGACATTGTACACCCATTACTACCATCAGTAATGAATCACGTTACAGGAAATTTTGGTGAAAACGAAGACAATCCTCAAAATAATCAAAACGATATGGAAGAGATGGATACCCAAGAAGGTAGAATCTTATGCAAATTACAATTTTCAACCCTATTAAATAAACAAAATATCGACTTGAGTTGACATAAGTATGACATTTTTTGCAAGTCAATCATGATTTCATGACAGCAAATTCAACATTATCCAAATTTTTCGGTAAACTAATTAATTATAGTTAATTTACTTTTAATACAAAATATTTTTTTGTCATAACTTTGTGAGCTTCAACTAATAAAAAAACGATTTCTATATATTTTTTTTACGTAGGCGCTGTATCTATTAATATATTAAAAGCTTTTCCGCTTTTGTTAAATGTCTATTCATCTAAATTTTTTTTTCTTTTTACTTTTTGTATCTCTGCCCAAAATAATTTTAGATTTGAATCATTGTTTTATGTCTGTTGTGAAAATAAAAATTAATAATGGTTGAAGGTAGGAAAAATCATAACAAAAAGAATAGAACAATAACCATAAAATATTTATTCTTTACCAATTTACTAATTTTAACAACATGTAGATATAATTGGGAATATTCTTTTTTTGTTTTTATTTGCATATTAGTAATTAGCAGTATTCTCACCATAGTGTCTGATACTAATGAATATAATGTTAAGTCCCTTAGCTGCAATTTCCGGTTATTTATCTGGGTATTAAATAAAACCAAAATTAAATTAAGAAAAAGTGCTTTATAAATTTATCATTTAAGCAACTAATCCCAAAATCAGCAAGATCCATTTAAATCAAAATTAAATTACAATTTAATTGTCATTCATCATAAGAAGATAATACCATGCACCATAGATTATTCAAAATAGACAAGGGTTGATGATTAATCCTATTCATCGAAATAATACGGCATAATTCATCTTATCCATTATAAAAGTCTCTCATACATTCATATTATTTATTAGTGAATAACATGGACTATATCACAGACGCTGGAACTGGAGAAATGGATCAAAGTCAAAATGGTGAAGTAACAACAACCGCAATTGGTCCACAAACGGAGCCAAATGTACCAAGTCTGCCAAGTCAAGAAACCGAAACCGAAGAAGATGATTCACGTAGTGTTGCCACATTTCGATTTGTCGTGACAAGTTTTAGTAAATTAAAAGTAAGTAACGTTTTGTTTAAATAAATAAGTAGTTTTGTTAAAAATAAATAAATAAGTAAATAAGTGTAAGGTATACATTTTGTGGAATGTGATGTTCCTCAAAATGATAAAAAAATTCCGGAGTTTTATTGATTCTATGTAGGTAAATTACCAACTTCTGAAATTTATTTGATAAACCGGTGTCGTGATTATGAGCATCTCCAGAGTAAACGATAACTTTAACTTTTAACTAAAAGGATAACGACAAAGTTTTAATTTAGCCTAAATTTATAAGAAAAACCCTTAACCCTCGCCTGAAATGTTCGGCAATTTATTATTGTGATAAATAATTTCAGGATTCTGTACTTTCACCGCCATGTTTTGTACGCAATCTACCATGGAAAATAATGGTTATGCCACGAAATAGTCACTCACAAGATCGTAACCAACGTGCCTTAGGATATTTTCTTCAGTGTAATGGGGAAAGTGAATCGAGTTCGTGGTCATGTTATGCAAATGCTGAACTTCGAATATTATCAGTTCGACCCGATATTGAACCATTTGGCAGGAAAATACAACATTTATTTTATTCAAAGGTAAAAGTTCTCGAAATGGGAAAAATGGGACGATTAGTTATTATTTTAGATAGTTTTATTATCAGTTTGTTGTTGAAAATTATGTATTCATTCATAAACATTTTTTTTTAAGGAAAATGACTGGGGATTTTCACATTTTATGTCGTGGAATGATGTTTTAGATCCAGAAAAGGGATATATCAAAGACGATACAATTATTTTAGAAGTACAAGTGACTGCTGATGCACCTCATGGGGTTTCATGGGATAGCAAGAAACATACAGGTAGCTAGTTATTAGCTTATCATTATTTATGTAATCAATTGCAGTATATCTTCTACATTTGATTGTTTTATTTCAACGTTTTTACTAGTTTTATTGTCTTACTGAGTTATATATGTATTTATTAACTAGCCAATTTAAAAGGAAAGCTTGAACTCGCTTCTTTTTCAGCGATTAATTTTATGAGTTGGTAAATAAAAATGGAAAATTACAATTTGTGATTCGTTCAGTGCTCTAAATTGGCATCTAATTACTCTTACTACATATTCCACTCTTTTCGTTGGAAATTTTCATTATATTTTCAATTTTTATTCGTTATACTAATTTTTAATTACTTAACTTTAAGGTTATGTTGGTTTAAAAAATCAAGGAGCAACCTGTTACATGAACTCTTTATTGCAAACATTATATTTCACAAATCAATTACGAAAAGCTGTATATAAAATGCCAACTGAATCGGATGATTCAACTAAATCGGTGGCTTTGGCTTTACAAAGAGTATTTCATGAATTGCAATTTTGTGATAAACCTGTTGGTACAAAGAAATTAACTAAAAGCTTTGGATGGGAAACACTAGATTCATTTATGCAGCATGACGTCCAAGAATTTCTAAGAGTAAGTAATAACATTCATGAAGATTGTAGTATCCGAGCAGCAAATGTATATTTTTCCTTCTACTGTTGTCTACTCTACGCATTTATTTTTCACACCCACATGCGTAGCTAGTGTAGCGGTAACTTCAATTTCCAAATCATAAATGGCTTCTTCATCATGAATATATTCATAATTTAAAAAAATTGTTTCGTCAAAATAGGAAAATCAGTCGAAAGAAAAGTAGTGTATAATTTCGGAAAATTGTATTTTTCAACTTAAGTGGACTTTACAGTTGACAAGTTTTCCTGTCGGCAAGTTAATTTTTGACAAGTTTTGCATTACGCACGCGCATTTTGCATTTGTTAACAAGTTTTCTTGGACTTCGTCGAAAATAGGTTCTGCGCTATTTTCCGTGCCATTTCTCGGCAAGTCTTATAATATTTTGTATAAATTAATGTATATTAACCAAAATTTTAATTCCCAAGACAACAACTGATATTTATGTTTATATTTAATAAAGTAGTTGTAAAAATTAGTTTTGAAATTTTTGTTTATCTAGTAACGAATATTATATTTTAACTACTGTGCCAATTTACCATAACGATAAGCTATTAAAATATGAGATAAATCTATTTTAGATATAGATATATTTCTTTATTTTAGATTGGCATTTATTAATGTAATCGAAATTGTCGAAAAAAAAATTGACGGTAAAGCCAACTGGAATTTTTTTTCTTCAAAAAACCTCTAAAATTAACTACAAAAATGTAAAGTCTATTTTATATTAATTGACGACGCAGGCGTCGCGGACGCTAAAAGCTCCTGCGACAGTTTGCTGGAAAATGACCTTTCCTCTTTAAAATTATAACATAATAATATTTTTCAGGTATTGTTAGATAAATTAGAAAGTAAAATGAAAGGTACATGTGTAGAGGGAACCGTTCCAAAATTATTTGAGGGAAAAATGCTTTCATATATCAGATGCAAATATATTGATTATTCAAGTACAAGATCAGAAACCTTTTATGATATCCAGCTTAATATTAAAGGAAAAAGAAATAGTAAGTTGGCCCTGAATCTTGGATCGCTAATACAATCTAAACAATGTTTCTTTTATATTGCTATTGCAGTATATGAATCCTTTAAAGATTATGTAGCAAAAGAAAGTCTTGATGGTGACAACAAATATGATGCTGGTGAACATGGTTTACAAGAAGCTGGAAAAGGCGTCATATTTTCCTCATTTCCTCCAGTCCTTCATTTACATTTGATGCGATTTCAGTATGATCCTGTGACTGACTCTTCTGTGAAATTTAATGACAGGTGACCGATTAATTCTCTTCTAGTAGCTCGTTTTATGTTAAATTATTTTGTAAACTATAAATACACTTGTGTCAGTTTAAGTTGATTGTCTAATTTTTATTGCAGATTTGAATTCTACGAAAAAATCCATTTGGACGAATATTTACAGGAACAGGATTCAAAAGATCCAGCAGATTACACACTGCATGCTGTTCTTGTTCATAGTGGAGATAATCATGGTGGACATTACGTTGTTTTTATCAATCCTAGAGGTACAGAATCCTAATTGCTACAAATGCTAATTAATAAAAAAAAAAACAAATTATTCTTATTGTATAGGTGACGGTAAGTGGTGTAAGTTTGACGATGACGTAGTATCAAGATGCACAAAATTGGAAGCTATTGAACATAATTATGGTGGACATGATGAAGACATTAATATGATGAATGTTAAGCATTGCACAAATGCTTACATGCTGGTGTATATTAGGGATTCGGAATTACCAAATGTCTTA
Organism: Platypus cylindrus; assembly: GCA_949748235.1. Lineage (NCBI taxonomy): Eukaryota > Metazoa > Arthropoda > Insecta > Coleoptera > Curculionidae > Platypus > Platypus cylindrus. The sequence goes on along the minus strand of OX456488.1, from coordinate 5,572,641 downwards.
CAAGAGGTTCGTTAACATACTCTTGGATAATCTAGTGTCTAACCTACCAATAGCATATTTGTTTCACGTAAATGATTCTGCGCAATACAAGGAATATGTTATATTAAAATAAATGAAAGGAATTTTCCGTAATTTTAAACAAAGATAATGATTTTTACAAAGAGAAATGATAAATAAATGCACGTTATTCTTTAATTCTCACGATGTTCTATCGCTAATTTTCTAGGTTACCGATGCCGACATACCGAGTGAATTAGCTGAACGACTAGCAGAAGAAAAAAGGATGGAACAAGTAAGGCGGAAGGAAAGAAATGAGGCTCATTTATATATGACACTACAGGTAAAATATCCGAAGAATTTATAATTTTTTCCTGACTTGATCCAATGTTCCTATTAAACATTTAAAAAAACTAATATTAAATTATTTAAAACATATTAATACTTCGTTCTTCTAATTTTCATTGATTTGCGATTATATAAATTTTGTTATAGGTTCTTTTGGAAGATCAATTTGTCGGGCATCAAGGAAATGATTTGTACGATCCGGAACATGTTCAATTTCGTGTTTTTAAAATTCGAAAAGCAGCCACTATTACCGACATGATTGAAATGTTGGCCGATGCTTTTAAGTATCCACCTGAACAGATTCGACCATGGCCATTTTCTCAAAGGTAGTACGCGGATTTTGAAATTGGTCTCTATTTGGTTTATGTCTACAAATCATAAAATTGTTTATTTTTTATTTCAATTATTCATAGTAAAAAAAAAAATGGGGATTTTAAGTCATATGCAGATCGTTATACGTGTAGGTCACTGTCAACCTAATAGTATAATAGTATTTCTGCTACTAGTGCTATCTATTGAAATGAGAAATACATACGTATTTATGATATTGACAATCCCAATAATTTGTCCTGTTTAAAATATTGTAATAATAATGAGAAGGTCTGAAATTTGTAGATCGAATCAAACAATTAGACCAGCAGTTTTAGATATTGAAAATGATCTCCACAAAGCTGTCATAGATGTTGCAGAAAATGCGAGTCCATGGAATATATTTTTGGAATTGTTACCACCCGATTCAGATTTATGTGCCTTACAACCATTTGATAAAGTATTTATAGAACAAAAGAGATTATGAATGGAATTGTTATTTCTTGCATTATTATATCTGCAGGAAGTGGATGTAATGCTATTTTTTAAAATGTATGATCCAAAACAGAAACGAATACATTATTTTGGTCATGCCTATTTACCATTAAGTAGTAAACCAAGTGAAATTATACCAATATTGAATCAAAGAGCCGGCTTTCCACCTGATACTGAATTATTACTTTATGAAGAAATTAGACCGAATATGATAGAAAAAATTACAAATTATAATGATTCTATCGAAAAAGTTGGTTGAATTCTTCAAATTCTTATTAATTTAAATTTTTATTTGTTTATCTTTTCTTCCAGATTCTAGAAGAATTAATGGACGGTGATATTATTATTTTTGAAAAAGATGAAAAAGATTTAGTTTCTGATTTACCAACTTGTATAGATTTTTATAAAGATCTTTTTCATAGAGTAGAAGTAACATTTGTCGATAAAACAATTCCAAACGATCAAGGTACATATTTATAAGTTACAATTCATTGTGTGTAAACGGGAAATAATACGAAACATAATTGTATAACTAAATTAAAATAATTTCTAGGTTTCACCATGGAATTATCACAAAGAATGACATATAATCAATTCGCTAAAGCTGTAGCTCAAAGGGTTGGAACCGATCCGTATTTATTGCAGTTTTTTAAATCACAAAGGTAATATTTCAACCAGAAGAATTGAATCAGATTAAATCAAGCATCATCTGACTTGGCAATTAAATTACGAATTCACCTAAATTCTTATTTCTAATACAATTTTAGTTACAAAGATAGTCCTGGGCATCCATTAAAATGTACATTTGAAGGGACTCTTAAAGATATATTAGTATTTAATAAACCAAAGGTGCCGAAAAAATTCTATTATCAACAATTAAGTATTCCAGTTAATGAATTAGAAAATAAAAAACAATTCAAATGCATCTTTGTCGGTTTAAATATGAAAGAAGAAAAAGAATTGATACTTTATCCGAATAAAAATGGAGTAGTTGCGGATCTTTTAGAGGAAGCGAAGAAACAAATCGAATTTAGTGAAGACAGTTCCGGTAAATTGAGGTAAAAACATTTGCTTTTATATTCATAGAAAAGAGATTAATATAATAATTGTAATCGGTTTCAGGTTAACCGAAGTGAATTGTAATAAATTAGCAATGGGTCCAAGAGATGATGCACCATTAGAAACACTAACAACTACAACATCAAAAATCTACCGAATAGAGGAAATACCACGGTAATATTTATCACATTCACTATTTCCAAAGAAGCTACTATTATTTTAATGATATTTCAGAGATGAATTAACATTAGCAGACGATGAAATGCTTGTACCATGTGCACATTTCCACAAAGAAGTATTTTCAACATTTGGTATACCATTCCTAATTAAAATTAAACAGGGCGAACCGTTTCTCAAAGTTAAAGGTAGACAAACAATTACAGAATTTTGGTCAATAATAAATGTATGACTGAAAATTTTGTCAACTTGTTATAGAACGGTTACAGAAGAAACTTAGTGTTCCAGAAAAAGAATGGGAGAAATTTAAATTTGCTATAGTATCAATGGGCCGTCCGCAAGTTATTGCCGAAGAAGAATATGTAGTTAATTTAAGTGATTTCAAATTATTACCTTCACAGGGTAAGAGAATTTTGCTAAATACAACATAGCTTGTACTTTGTACTGTAAACTTCTTATTTTTTTGCTTTAGGAAGCCCACGACCATGGTTAGGTTTAGATCATGTTAACAAAGCACCAAAACGGACTCGCTTCAATTATTTAGAGAAAGCAATTAAAATATACAACTGATAATTAATCCCTTTAAAACTCATAGAAAATGAATTGAAATCAGAACTGTCACTCGTGTTTGTCGCTTATAAAGCACAGAAAATGTATAACTGAAATGTATGAACGTGGCTGAACAATAATTAAATCAGTGCAGTGCTGATTCATTTTATTCCAACTTTATTTCGTTGGTCTTGGTCTTAGAGATATCATTATCATCTTATAGTATTTATTTTTATCTTAACTTTTTTAGATATTTTTTTTTTAGATATTAATAGATTTTATTGTTACATGAACCAAAAAAAAAAATTAAAGGAAATGGTATGTTTTATTAACAAATCTCTCTTTGTCACTATCTTTCTCTCTCTTTTTTTTTGAACGTAACTGTTTTATTTTAAGAACTTTCAAAAATTAATTAATAAAATTGTATTCATATCATAAGAGTGGATGAAGTATTGATTACATTTTTATTATTAAACATAGGAAAACAGTTTCTTGATATTAAAACATATTATTTCCTATTTGAATAATCAGCAAAATTTCTGTTGGATCCTTGAATCTTTGGAGAATTTTTAATCGAATAATAGTTGCGTTTTAAGATGTCATGACATTAGAATTTTGTACCATTGGCATCTTGTATGTTTATTGTACAAAATACACCTGGCATATACAGATATTGACGAATTTCTTCACAGTCTGTCATATGTATCTTTCTACATAGGGAATTTTAATTTAATACTCAACTTTTTAAGAAGCTTCTATCTATCACATATAAAAAATTTAATTATTTGTTTTATTTTTTTGCTGCTCGTCGTATTTTCAACGAAGTTGAATAACATGTCGGATTTTTCTACCTTTTACTGCTTATAATAATGTATAAAACATGTGAGAATTCATTACGGTGTTCATCTTCCCAGTTTCTGTTTCCAGAAATAAATTAATCGTTTTTTTTTTTTGTCTCTGAATTGTTTTGTTGAACCAGTTGAACTTGTACATACAAAAATATTTAGCAAAAAATAAATAATTGTGGACAATTTTCAATTTTTGAAATTATCTTGTTGCATGTTAATATTTCAAAGGCTTTAATACTTTCTTTATATTATTATATACATATTCGTTTATAACGAATGTCTAATAATTATTAATAGCGTATTCAATGTTTAACTATGGACAAATGAGATTGGTATTACCAGATTTTTAATTGTGAAAACGTTTGTTGCATTACTTTATATTTTGTACGATGAAAAATGATTATTTTTTCTAGTATCGAAAGCAAAAGGCTGATTAGATAGAAAAAAAAAAACTAGAATATAATTATATCTATTTTGAAATGCGATCTTTTCTTTTTTTGAATAACATTGTAAAATAGTTACTAATGATTTTCTTTTTTTTTTCTTTTTTCGTTCAAAATAAAAATAAAAGCTGTAATAATTGAGTTGGAAAACCAAAATGAACCCCGCTAATACAAGCCTTTTTTGCATTAGATAGATGTGTTGTAATTTAAATAAATATGTAGAGAGTTTATTAATATATACAATGAAAATCGATTATAAACAAACTACCATATTCTCTTATAAAAATAGCATTGTATATTAAACTATAGGTCTATTGCAGCTAGTATTTATAAACTCTCAGAAGGTCGTTGTAATCGATTTTCATAATATTATGACTACGTCTTAATTATGATTTGAAATTTCCAGGACTACTTGACTAGATAAGTTGCAATAAACGTGTTGTAAAACCATAATCTTCAATGAATACCCGCTTAATGGTAATTTTATATCAACAATCCTCATTGCTTTTATATACTAACACAGTTTTCGCTACAATGCAGCCAGATTTTAATGTTACGAATCCTAAATAAATCTCAGAGTGAATCGCAGAAGTATGTATATTATTTTACGCTATAATAATCAATTTTTAATCTTTCCATTACAATAATATTGAGTTTGTTTCGTTATATTAAAACTAATAATTTTATGTTTCACGTCATAATGATTTAAGAAATATTACATTATTATTTACCGTCTTGTATAATACATAGTAGTTTTATTTATTGTTTAAAATAGAAAGTTATTAAAAAATCCGTTCAAGTCCTTTATAAAAGTAGCTGAATTCTGGATGACAGGATTATAGTAATTTAGTCAAACACGTATTGAAGAACTGTTGATAAGATATATTCATTAATAACACAGCCAAGCTAGTGAATATAACGAATAAAAATTGTAATCGATATGAAAATGCCTATGGTTAATGCATACTTATAAATTACTATATGATAAATGCATTTGCTTAAAGTTACTAGATCTATGACAATAAATCTATTGATAGTATTTACTGGCGGTTTTCCCTATAAATTCGACTCTGAAGGGACGCAGAGCCATATTGTCTTAAGAACTTCGTATCAAATAGCATGCGTTAGGTAATAATTGCCGGTTCCGTTTGCTCTTATAGATTTTCCTTTTGATGATTGCCAAATCTCGATACTTTATAAGATCTAGTAATTTTAACATTTCAGTTTACGTATTAGATGTCTGATTTAATAATTTATTAAGAGACACATAGGACGACGTAAATAACAAACACGTCCGCTTAATAGCACTAATACTGTAACAAGTCTGGTCTGTGTAACTACTATGATATTCACTCTATTCTTCCTCTCTTCATGTCCTACTACTCTAAATATACATAATTGTTACAACTGCTGTAAATACGCAATTATTAATTAAATTCAAACAATATTTATTACTGTTTTATTGAATATATTTTTTTCGCTTTATAATTTTTAGAAGATACTGAGTAATACTTATATTGATGGTTATTGTAAAATTTGTACGAAAATATGTATTTATTGTTATTCATTCTGTATATTTCGCATTTTATCTTATCCTTCCTCGTTTCTAACTCCACAAATTGTTCAACTGTTCAGCTTCTATAAAAGTATTGCAATAAATGATATTTAGTGGTAGGCAATTGGTTTTATTACTTTTTATTTAATGACTTAGAATATTTATCTTAACTATTATGATTAATTTAATATATGTATATATAAATAAATCGTCAATATGAATCTATTCCCATTGTCTTATAACATTATCGTAATCATTGTCTTCTATAAAAGGTGAATCAATGTTTTTAATCATATTTTCTCCACAATATAAACATTCGGATGCGACTATGTTATCGATTTCGGTTTTTACTTGATCTCTTGCTGAGACACCTAGAACAAGTTTCGATAATCATTTTTGCTACGACCATATGAAAATGATTCACTTTCGTCACTTGCGACGAAAACAAATCATTAATCCAATAGATGCACCTACATATATAGAATTATGATTGAATTATATATAACAAAGCCGCTGCCCAACGCCTTCGTTGATTTTAAAACTAAAACTGATTGAATTAAATACAAAAAATTTAAATTATTTTAATCAAGCCAAAAAATAATTGAAACGCATATTGCAAATACAAAAATGTTAAAAAATGATTTATAACATATCATGAAATGCTAACTATTTCTTCAATTTTCAAAATTTAAAGAAATGTTTAATTATGCATATAATTTTTGATTGCCTAACAATCATCGGCAACTGCAAATACATATGATGAATGGTCACTGCATTGATAATTACGTTTTTATCTACTTTTTATAATTATTAAGTAAAATAAAATCTGAACTGAACATGTGAAATACATCAATAAATTTAACGAAATAATTAGTATTATCAGTAAATGAATGACACTTAATAGTCAATACAATTGAACTTTTGTATCAAGTTGGCAAGGTCTATCACATTTAATTCTGGCTATTTTTTATTCTATATATTTTTTTAATTTGGTTTAATTTTAATAACGAAGGTCGTAGGAAAAGTATAGTATTATACTCGTTGAAAATCATTTTCTGAGTCTTGCGAATATTACTGAACTAAGAGCTCTTCTTCATTTAGTAAGCTGTTCTCTCGAGTGCAGAAAATTCTATTTGAGTCACTCATGTAATAATATATTATTTTCGAACCAATTCGTAATTTTAACTTACCAGTAGAGCCTGTACTGACATTATCCATACTAGTTTGATCCAAAGTTTTCAGATGCCTCTCCAATTCCGCCAAGCGATTTCTTTTAGCTGGACCTAGATGTGTTTAGTTCACTGTTAAATATCTATAAACCAAACTAGGAAAAAAAAAAAAAAATTACCTAAAGATGGACTCAATGCCGCCACTAAACAATCCGAATGAAATTTATGATGGCAAGGAAATAAATAAAACGGTCGAATCATTAGTGTTATGTTACAAATTTCACATACATCACAACTATTTACTGTTACATAACAATTGCGAAAGGAGTTGATTTCACTTCGTACTTGTTCAGCCGATTTCGTTGCTTCTTCCATATCGTCTTTTAACGTTTGAATATATTGATTATATTCCTGATTAAGTTAGAGATTACTTTATCTCTAGTTGCACGATACGATTTCACTTACTTGTAATGAATTACATATTGCATTTTTGAAATGATCAATTGTAACAAAATCAGAAAAGAACGGTAATATATCTTCAATCTTGATTAGATCACAATTTTGCAGGAATGCCATGGCTTCCTTGATGTCATCTTTCTTGCGCACAACATGTTTAGCTTGAAAAAAAATGCATATAATTTGCAATGCAAAATTTAGCTCCTTTTCGATAGCAATATCGAATAGGTGTGATAAAATGTTCAAATACCTATTTTCAGCCACAATTTCTTCCTCAAATCAATATCATTTTCTGGAGATAAATTGACCATTTTTTTTGCCAATTCCAAATCAACTTTAAGTGCTAAATCTACAGCCGATTCCCATAAACCCAGTATTCCAGATAATTGAACACATGCCTCAGTTAAATTATGTTCAGTACATAAACGTAAAGCAAAATTGACATCGTAATTCACCTAAGAAATAAAGAAATTTCAATTTGTTTTTTATTTTAGCGAAATTGTTAAAATGTTAATGAACATTTTAACAAATTGGTAATGTAGGTACTCACCAGGGCTAATTCTTGACCTTGAGATCTCAAATAATCTTTCAATTTTTGTGGATCATATTTCGCATAAAGTGAAAGAAGAAAATTATGTATAGCTTTATCAGTATTCTTCATTCGGCCAACACAAAATTCTAAATATCTGAAATAAAAATTTAAATACATTGTTGATTTCATCGAAACGACCATAAAATGAGTGCGATTTTCTCGAAATGAAAATTTTACCTAATAATCTCTAAAGAATGTAATTCACCATTACAATTAACTAATGCAGGTAATAGACGTAAAGGATTCAATCTTTTGCCTTGTTCAATCAGCATTTTAACAACCAATTTAGGAATTTCTTCTATTAATATTGGCGCAAATTGATAATGCAATTCAACATTATTTTGACTCTTTAATTCGTTTAATGCTTCATGGAAATTATTTTTAAATATGTGCTGACGTATAAGCTGAAAAAAAGTTGAATTCTTTATATTCTTGTAGAGTTTTGACAAAAATCTACTGAAGTCTTCTTAATAGACTATTAATGTATCAATTTATAAACAATTTACTTTTAAAATAAGATAATCTGTCGTCGCATTCATACTAAAATAAATACTAAACTAAATAAATATCTTATACTTAATATCAAACACTATCTATTTTTATTTTGTATAAAATTATTAACCTGTTCGTAGTCTTTATTTAGCACAGTCAGTTTTATTAGATTACTTTTGTCACCGTGATTTTGCATTAATTCGTATATTGTTCGTTTGTTATTTTTTATACAATCTGAAATCTGAAATGAATTGAAAATATGTCATTTAGTATAATAAGCAGCTAGTTGTAGAAAAGCCAAATGTATTCTTACTTCTGGTAATGAAATAAATGTTTCAAATTCTTTTTGAATTTCATCGTAAGCAGTTGACTTTTCCAAATTTGCCAGTCGTTTCAATTCCAATTTCGTTAAATATAATTCAACCACCCAAATAACAATCATTGTAATCTGTGTCTTATCTTGTGGTTTCAAGGTACCTAAATAATTGATCAATTTAGAAAACGTAAAGCATTTTGTCGGAATTGGGCCCGTAAAATAGAGTACTAACTTAATTTATTCCGTAAAAATATCTTAAGTGCATCAGGTTCATTTATTTGCATAAATTTCAAACAGATTTCTTCAAATGGTGACTGGGTTTCCGCATATCTCTCAGCACTCAACTGATATTTTTTCTCCTGAAATAGCATCTCGGCCTCCTTGATCAAAACCTGAAAGGCAACATAACCATCTCATAACGATGCCTATCTTAAATATCTTAGATTTTACCTGATTATAACAGGCTTCACTTGCTCTAGAATATTTTTTCGCCAAATCAAATTGTTTATTGGCACAAAATATTTGCCATATATTTCTTTCTTCCTTGTGTATTTTAAAACGAAACATTGCATTTTCTGTCATTGCCCAAATATCACCTAAAACAGCAGAAAACATACATGATATATTTCATACTGGAACAACAAGCTGCTATTATAAACAGTTACCGGTTGTACTATCCTTAATAAGACTAATTAGTTTGCCAAAAGCCTCATTATATTGATCCTCATAAACAATTTCCTGATTTAAAAGACACATTCCTTTAATTGTATCACTATAGGCGAGTAGTATATGAAACTGAGTAAGAGCAAAAGCGATTGGATATTGCGAAGTATTCGAATCATCCTCATATATTTGTTTGGGATAGTTTAGTCGTTTTAAGTTTTTTTTTATTGTAGAAATATCATCAGATTTTTTAAAATCAATCTGCAAATCATAGAAACTAATGAAACAGTATTTTTCTAATGAATATTAAATAATACCTCTTCAAAGTAAATATCATTTTCCGTGATCCAAACAAACATATTGGGCGTAACAAGATTCTCTGACCAAAATTGAACTTTTGAATGTTTCACATTTTCATCAAATGCTTTAAAATCATTAAAAATAATCTGTAGTAGGTATAAAATTGTGTACTCTGTTATTCGATGACAAACCTATAAGTAGTTCAGCCTCTGGAAAACTAATATACTTATTGAAAACTTGTTGTAGAACCGTTTTGGAATCACCATCACTTCGGCCAGCAAAATAATATAATTTTGATGGAGTTGTAGCAAAAATTACATATTTATCTGTTCCAGATACGTGAAAATATTCTAATGAAGTTATGGGAGTATCGGTGTTTCTACCCAAGTCAAAAACCTGGAAAAAGCAAATGATATAAAATAAATCTCATAGAAAAATTATTAGTACATTAGTATGAAGGACTATAAGGAGGAGAAACGACAAAAATGAAAATTAAAACATAAAAAAAGCAAGACATAAACAAAATATACGCCGGCAATGGTAACTGCCAAAGCTAACTCAGTTTGTCGCCCTGAACATATTGAGGTCAGTATTTTCAAGCCCGGTAATATTTTGACTTTTATACAGTCGTTTCCCCGTCCTGCTTCTAATCCACCATAGACATTAGTAATACTGTGTTCCGATATCTTGCTTACCAAACCTTCCACTTCCTTACTACTATAAAGTGGTAAATAATTTGGCAGCTTGTAAAAATTAATATAATAATTAACTTTAAGCATATAATTCATTATTTTCAGTTTCGTTTTAACTTACTTGCTTCCAATATTGTTCAAGACTTGACGAAAAAAACTTGTCACCTTCGGCTGCAATGTCAGTTTCAAAACCTAAACCTTTTGATGTTCCTATAAAGTAAAAATCCAAAATCAAGTTGTTTATTGTCTCGCCTAAGATTAAACACAAAACAGAAAATACTCACTCACCAAGTAAAATTGGTCCAGTATTGTTGTCTGATTGGTTTGTATGATTCCATGCAACAGCAGTAATTTCATTTCCTCGAAACTAAAAAGAAAAATAAACAATTTGTATTGTTTCCATTGAAGCAAATCTATTTGTTTACGCTTACTTTTGTTGTGGATTTTAATTTATCAGATTTTCTAGACAAATACATTAATTCGGGTGAATCAACTTTTACATTCTTCGGTGTGAAAGTTAGCAATATATGAGAACCACTTGGATCCAGAAAAATATTGGTCAATTTGTTTTGAGTGTATTTATTTAGTGTTATTTCTTTAAAAAAATAAAAAAAGATATAAAGTAAATAGACAAACAAATTCACAGTCTATCACTTTCTTACTGATTTATTTCTACCAGGTCTACTTACCATTTTTCTGTTTTGGTGTATTTAAATTCATTCGAAGTAAAACATTATTTGACATTGCCAACACCATATATTTATTAGCAATCGCTACATGTGTAATTTTATCTGGTGGCGTAAAATCTCTCTTCGATTTTGTGAAAATTGGTATTTCATTATCCAACGTCATGTTTATATATCCAAGATTACTCTGTGACGAAATAGAAATTAAAATCTATTACATTATCCATCCAATTAAGTATAAATACTATTTATTAATTACTAATAACAGAAATAATTAGTGGGCCTGATATTTTGTTAAGACCAAGTATTTTTCATCAATCAAATATAAAATCATGAATAAAGATCAAAACTAGTTTGAATTTCATGCTAACTATAGTATATGCGTAATTCTTACCAATTCAGCTGTAGTTAAATAGTTCTTTTTAGTTTTAACCGATGCCTGTTCGAATTGATCAAATAAAGAAGTCATTGCTGTAGTGAACTAGAGTATTCTTCTTTAATGTCTCCCTTAAAAATGGTATTGTACCTATCACAGACGAAGTACGGGTATCTATTTAAATTAAAATTAACATTAACTATTAAAATTCTACAGGAAGGTAGAATTTTATTATTTTACACAAATATTTGATTAAACAAGAATGTTATTTACAATTTTTAAATCTCAGGTGGTTGCGCGGACAACTTTTGTAGAAAAGTCAAGTACAATGTTGCCAGATTTTGAGATTAATGAAAATTTCAATTTTTCAATAGAATGTGAAAATTGCTTTTTCTATTTAAATTTTCTATTTGGAAATCTTAACTGATAACTTCGGTTTTTATGCTTTAACAGTAGTCCATGCTTTCGACTTTTGTTTTGTATCGAGTTCTTGAGATTAAAAAGTAAAACCAAATATGACAATTAGATAGTTTTGGCACAAAACTTTTCTGTGGTGTTGGTTTGGTCAAAACTTCAATAATGAAATATAATTTAAAAAATATTTGAATATAATCAAAACACATTTTATGCTTTACAGTTTTTAATATTTATCTCTTTCTATATAGAATGCAGCTACTTCTGCATTAAACTGATTAATCTATGTAAGAATAAAATAGTAACTTATCAAAAATACTTTATCTTAATTTGTTAACTTATTATCTTAAAATTTATCAACTGATGCAACAATTAACTAAAAGTAATGCACCATAATAATTTTTTACTATGATATATCACTGAATACATCATATACTTATAAAAATAGAATTAAAATTATTACATCTTGCCAAGCTTTTATTCTTAGAAACTATATATGTATATCTGAAAGTCTTCTCTACTACTGGCCTTAATCAGTACTCACCAGACTTTTGTTTCCGAATCAGACTACTATACGGAATGCATTTAAAAATTCTATAAGCAAAAAAGAACAATTTAATCGACGGAATATAAAAATATATAAGAAATAGACAGTAATTATCTTCATTCAAATTTTCTCTACGTGCTACAAATGTATACGAATTAAACAAATAAACACAAACTGCAACAAATTAAAAAAGCATCACAAAACAAACACAGCCGGAACCCATAATCCAGTCTGCTCATCTCTACGAAAGAAATGTGGTCGATTATCACCAAAAACTGTTACAGCTGGAAATGGATTATCTCTGATATATTTCAATGTGTTTCTTATTTCTTCGACATAGTGTGGCGGTTGAACATCCGGCGAAGTCGATAAATGTCTAAAATATAGAAATATGTTATAATGGAAGAAAAAATTCGATTAAATAACAATTAGCTATTGATTTAATTACATACTTTAAAATAAATTCATCATTTTGTTCCAACCATAAATCAGCACCCCTTAAAGGCTTATAATTAAATGGTCCTATTCTTAATAAACCCAAATTGCAATCGTACACATCCAAAACCTCAGGAGAACCAGCCAAATTTCTAGCACTACGCAGACAAGATTCGGGACCTTTATCTGGAAATGTGGCCGGAAAAATTTCCCCTAAAAACATTCAAATAATATTTAGAAAATCATAAATAATTATCAAAGAGAATCCACCTGTTTTAATATTAACACCAACTCCATAGACAAGGGGTGAAGGAATTCCATTTATAATCGTTGTATTTAATTGTCCTAAACATGCTAGTGTTAAATCAATTTCAAACTGTTGTTTATGGAAGGCATTCATTAAACTGGCAAATAGGTTTTCGGAATAATTATATGCATCACTATAACCGCCTATTAGTTGTAATTCGATTCTTCCTTCTGGATAACCAATAGCTAATTCTTGGACCCTTTGAATCATTGTATATACAGCTCCATCTGTACCAGCTCCATCTAAATGAGCTAAAGCTACAGCACCAGAACCTAATAAATCAAAAATACATCAATAGTTTCAAATGTATAAAACGAAAGCAATAAATATAGTATAATTCTGCTTACCTGTATGTCTCACAACAACAATAATACATGTTGTAGCATCATCAGATCCAATAATGCTAACATTTTTATCTTGTGGCACTGATGAAGCAAATTCCCTTTGTCTAACATAGAGAAGACCTGCAGGTCCAACAACCTGAGAAGAAGTTGTTTCTATATTGAATTAAAAAGTTACTGTTTGTTAGTAAAAATTAGTAAATATATATATATAAATTGATAAAGGTTTGAATTCTCCAAATAGATTAATTTAAAATACTTGAAGAATCGAAGTAGAAGGTGTTAATATGAAAATTGTTAGAGCAAAATATATTGCCGAATGTTGATGGGATTCGGACTAATCTAAGATACTATAAATAATTGTTAATTTTTCATCTTTCAGCTGAATAATACATACTTTATTAGGGATTGCTATTAATTGAGCAGCTGTCTCTCTATAAACTGGATACAAATGATATAAACTATCCGTATTTTGTGGACATTTTGCTTGTAAAACCCCATTAAGTACAAGAACCATTTTCAGATATTGTAAATAGTAAAAGATCTAAAATAAATTAAAATATTAACAACTGCAATTTATACTAATAATAAATTGATTCTTGGCAGAAAACACGAATTAATATAAAATAAAATACACCTACCTTATATGATAGACCACTGACCAATAAATAAACCTGGATTTAAAATAAATATATGTATATTTGTTCCAATTATTAGCTTTAACAAGGCCTAATTAATGAAGGTGTTGAGAGATGCTTTAATCACTTGATTAATTTCAATTTTAATAAACTATTTTCATTAATAAAAAGCAAGTAAATGGCCGACGTCGTGGTGGTTGTTTGTTTCAAAATAAAGCAAAAATAAAATTTATCAGTTCAGATATTTACATAACTGCTGAAATAATTCCAAAAACATTAAAAAGTGCAATAATAACAAATAACAATATAACCTAAACGGTCAAAAAATTTCATTTACAAAAACAATTCGCGACATCTACTGTATAAACTGCAAAACGTTCTATTTGATGAAATCGAAAATCAAAAGTCACAAACTCAGAACGCAGAAGTCCACTAAATTTAAAGATTCTCTTCTAATCTAAAAGTAAATTATTATTAAACACACTTCGTATTTATTATTTAAGATGCTATTGGACGCATTCATCTTGTTTTATCTCGAGGGTGTCAACGATAAGATATAACTAAAAAAAAAGTTACAATATAAATCACAGAATGTTATCATACAAAAGTAAGGCAACCTGTGGTACGCTCATGTGTGGAAATTTTTTAATTTTTAATATAAATATGATAAATTTTAAATACTAGAAAACGAATCGTGAATAGATAATCTGTACGTAGAGATCCCAAAGCTTCCATCAGGAATTAGGAACTGAAAATATGTTAATATTTTCATATTAATCCTATCTATAATAGGATTAATAGTTATTTCATTTTATTACATCACGATATATCTAAATAATTTTTAAAGCAAAAAAATTAGAAATAAAGCAACACAAGTTTATACTGTATTAAATTTGTTATTATTAATTTCGTAAGCACCGTTAAATCATATATTTATAATATAATAATTTGCCTTTAATCATATAACATGTATATATTATTTATAGTTTATACAATACAGATACACACAGATATTACTCATGATACAAAATATAATTGAACTAAAGGGATTAATGAACACAAATTTACATACATTGTTCTTAATTTTCTATATTTGATACAATGATTACGCAATGATTTTGATATATTTTTTTCAAAAATTACATTGTAATTCACAATTATCGAATATAGTTAATTCTAATTCTTAATATACATATAGCTATATAAGTACTTTTGCTTTGCTGTATTTAATATTAATTTTTAATTTATTTAAAGTACTATTTAGTTCTTTTATATATATTGTCGATTTTCCGACTACATTATGTATTTATTATCAGTTATTATACAGAGCCTACTTATATTAAATTAAGTAATATATTTATCCATATATTGGACACATATAGCAACAGCATACACAACATCTATAATAACTATAAAAATAAACGTATTATATACTTAAGATATTTTAAATTATTATAAATTCCACAACTAATTATAATCTAGTTAATAAGAAGTACCATTTATTTCCAAACAACATATTTCAGTACTAGAAAACGAAACAGATATGCAACCAATTAAACAATAATTTAAAACACTACTAGAGTATTATAAGCTTTAAGGTACATATAATAATATCCACGGCAAGAGCTAGGCTAGCAACATTCAAAGCCGACAATCCAAGAACCACAAGAGGATTAGATCAATTAATTAATATCTCTGGAAACATATAGCCGGATTAAAATAGCAATTTGCATGGTTAATTTAGTTATGTAATGTAAAGCAATATAAATAGCTTTAGAGTTTGAGTATTTGATATATAAAGCTCTTGAAAATATATTAACCAAAGTGTTATCAGTCCTGGACTAAATTGCGGTGATAAATAGATAAAAATCAATGAAAATAATAAAAATTAATAAAAAATTGTTACATAAAATCGATCAAAGAAGAAAAGGAAACCGATATCCAATTCTATTTTTTATTTTTTTATTATAAATTTCAAATTGTGGATATTAAACCATTTTTCTCCATTGTTATTTTTATTCGAACAAAATGAATTATTATTGTTATTCATTGATTTCACGTTCTTTATATTTTGCCTCGCGGATACAAAATTGGATTCCATTCCATTTATCCAATATGCTATTAAAAGGTAATCATTAAAAAAACGAAAAGCTCGAAATTGTCATCTATATGTATAAGAACATTTTCCATTTTATTGTCATTAGTATTTTTTGTTTGTTAAATTTTTTATTTGTTTTTTCTTTTTTTGTGGCGATTGCCTGAGATCTTATATTTATTTCTAAAGTATAGGTATATACAGGGTGTTTCAAATTCGTATGTAAGTATGGGGATTTGGGAAACGGTAAGAGATACCCATACTTACATACAAATTTAAAACACCCTGTATGTAGGTTATCGGTACAGAGGAAGCAGGATATTGATAGGTAAGGATGTAGTACGCGCAGGACCGGCTTACATTCATTGCAACATAAATTATTTACTTATTATAGTATCTATATGCGTGTTTAGTCTTGACGTCATTTGGTGCCACTTGCGAAATAACTTCAAACTCTACTTGTAATTCGGCTTATTTAGGTTGACACTGTTCATAGCTGTGTTTTCTTGAACAAGTTAAACTACTAACAAGTGACGTCACACTACACATGCATATCAACACCGAATTCAACTCAATTCTCCAAAATGCTAAATACACCTGAACAGGCTTCAATCTACCTGCGTTTAAACCGGTACGGTATAAAAGATATTTAAAGAGCTACCAAAAATATAATTATTATTAAAATTGACGTTTACATTGACAGCGACACGATGCAGATATCCTATAATAGGAGTCGTATGTATAGAAATATATAAATAAGTTTCAAGGATATCTAGATTTATGTAACTATAGGTATATAAGTATAAGGACAAGGACATATATTATTTGGGCTATACGCTATATATTTGTGTTTGGTTTTATGGAAGTTTATTTTAATAAAAAAACAATAAACGACTTTTCTAATTCTGACTGAAAACTCAGATTCAAAAATTAACTCAAAAATTAAACAAGAAGCGATAACACAGCCGGCAGCCAATTTCTTTAATTTCACCTACAAATAGGTACCTAGATCCGTTCTATCTATAATCTTTTCATTCAGTCATATCCATCTACATCAACCGCAATGAATAAATAAATACTCTCCTTCTCTTTCTCTCTCTACACAATAACAACCGATTCTCCAGTTTGTTTCAATACATATTCCAATCGTAACCATTCTTTACAGCTACGTCTTCTGCCTTTTCTTCCAGACACCGACGCACCTGTACCATCTTCCTGCTGTTTACTTGTCGATGCTTCAGCATAATCCATTGCACCAGCACTGGTACTAGCACCGCTGGCACTAGTACCAGCGGCACCCGTTTGTCAGGGTTCCTCTTGTTGATGTTTACTGAATGTACCTTGTTTACTCATTGGACTTTGTAAAGCTGTTGGCGTATCTAATGATGAAAAATAGCTACCAGGTTTCGGGCGTAGATGACGATTATTCATTTCCATATGAACGATTTTCATGTATTCAATTTGTGCGGCTAGTTTTTGAATTTCCTCCTGGATAAAATCAAAAGAAAAGATCAGTTCAAATGTATAACAATACTAAGCATCTAGTAACTGCGGAATATTAATAAATCACATCAGCTGTGGAAACACATATTTATGTACATGAATGTACCTTTAGTTCTTCATTTTCCTGATGTAAATCCGTTATATTATCTTCCTGTACTAATCCCGTTCCATTCAAAGAAAACGAAGCTCTAATTCCACGGGCTCTAACTTTATTGTCCCATTGATCACCTTGTCCTCTTAGAACACGAATAATCTTAAAATCAATTTAAATTTAAATAATTGAAATATTATTATCAAATTCAATCTATTAATTCGATTAAATATCTATAGTATACATCGGAACGACGAGATAATTTATTTCGAAGTGGAAATTAATATGCAAAACAATACAGGAAATTAATTAAAAAATAGGGCAGAATATTTCAAGAATTGGCTAGCTGCGATTTACCTTTGGTCCGAAAACTAGTGCTATTGTTGTTGTAGTTGATAATTGTGTTCGTATAAATCCAAGAAAATACTTAATATCAGGACCGGCTTTTGGAAATATGAATAAGCTGCAAAACGAAATGAAAATAAAAAAAAACATTAAAAAAAAAAAAAGAATGGATTAAAAATTAATCCGACATAATTCTTTCTATACTAAATGGGGTTGTTTTCACGATTTACGTAATGATGTTGAAACATGCATTTCAACAAAAAAAATAATAATAAATTAAACATAAATTACAATCAAGGGCGATTATTTTTAGATTTAAAATCAGTATTTGAATTGCTTATATATTGAATACATATTCATAAGGACCAAAATGAAAGTTAAATTTTCTCTTATCTTATTTTTATTTATATCTCATGTAGATTGGTATGTCAAACTTCACCTTTTGCTTGCCCCAAAAATGAAGTTATAAATAAAATATATTCCTGGTGATGCTGATTAACTTATGGATTATCTGTAGGTATCGAGTTTCAATATATGAGAATGTTTGATAATTTCATCTTATCTAGAATTAAAATATCGACTTTGTGGATGGACCGTTTAAAAAAAAAACTCATAGCGCCCCTTTTCGTTAAGATCTTCTTGATTTATTATCACCAAATGTGGGGAGTTGGTAACTTGATTTATTTTATAACAAAGTTCAGTTAGGTCTTAGGAGCATTTTTCATATGAAATCATCATTTATTTTATGAATTTTATTAGCTGGCAAACTGAATGATTTCAATTTTAAAGATATGCTACATATATATATATACATGTACATACATTCTGTTTCTCTATAGTCTATCCATTATTATTATGTGCATCAAACTGCTATAGCTCTCACCTCTCTCTATCCTTCAGAAGAAAACTACATAAAATTCGTTATCATAAAATACAAAAACTTTTTTCCAGGAACAAGAAGAAGAAGAAGAAGAAGAAGTCGAATATTTTACCTTTCGAACGGGTAGAAAACTGAATGAGTGAGTGAGTAAGAAGGTTTTCTAGGGGGAGTTTTTCCTTTGGAAAAGTTTTGCCGGTCGTTATTTGAAAATTCTTAAAGTGTTTCGTAAATGGAAATGTTTCACTGTCTATAATAAATTCTTTTATGTACTTTTCTTTTTTTTTCTTTTATTATATTTTCGTATTATTTATTATTATTTTGAAAAGTTAAAAAGTTCCCGCGTAATCCCCGAATAGTATAATAAATCATGCAATGAAATCACACTGTATTTTGATTTATTTTTACTTACTGAAATGCTATCATCAATATATTGACAAGAGCTATATTATAGATGGCATAGCTAATTAATCTGGCCTCATTATAGAACGATTCAGCATTTCTAACATTGTAGCATACTCGTATTCCCCATGCAAGAAATAACATTTCTCCTGAAAGGAAATTGTTATATGCATAATAAAACTTTAAACTGTTCCCGAACTTTAAATCGGGTCTTAGTCTATCTAATTATTTATTCAAATTATTAACTAACACTAAACTATAGGACATAAATGCATGCTGCATTGTTTCAGATAAGCAACCATATTTGATTAGTTGTTTAAGTAAGAGGATGCCATCTATTAGTGATTAAATTAAAATTGAAGGCTTCTAATTTGAGTTTGCGTCCGTCATATAAAATTGGCATTATTGAATTTAAAATTTATTAAGAAAATAATAAATTGTTAACTAACCTATAGCTAAACTATGATCCCACCAATTATAAACGCATTGCTTAAATCTCAATCCGTCATTATCCAGAATTGGTTCAGCCATTGGTGTGTCGGACAATGTCCATGTACCCAAATAAATTAACATAATTAATAGGATCGGTACCATCCATTGAAGCAGTTGCTTATCGGTTAGCTTAACTTTATGAGCTGATTTTACACGATACGTTAATGAAACTCTAGAAAGAATTAGGTGTAAGTTAATTGGGTTTAGATATTTGTGTGTGTGCAAAAATCAAGTATGCCTTGATTCTATGTACATATGTATGTACGTAAAAAGTAAGAATTAGTTGTTTAATTTGTTAAACTGTGGTTAAAAGTTGTTAAAGAAGTTACAGTCTCGCAGAGCAAGTGAACTTGAAAGAATCAAAAAGAAGCAACAAATTAAAAAGAAGCAAAAAGAAAAGAAACTAAAAACAAAAGGCAAACATAATGAAACAAACAAACAAAGAAAAAAAAGGAAACACACTACTAATTTGACAGAAGATTGACTGCCAACAGAGTCGCTAGTAATTTATTTTGCTTGTGGTGATATATCTATTTCGCTTAAAATAAAAGATATTATAGAATAAATATTTTAGTAAAGGTTTGAATAATGGCAGCCAGCAGATGTGTATTAGTTAGAGAGAATATGGATGGATGTTCATTTTTAGTAAAATATTTTCTTTCAAAGTTTTTCCTCATTTTACATTTTTTTTTTTTCTTTTTCCTTTTTTGACCAGAATAAATTGGGTTTTTTAAAGAGACTATAATTTAAAAGGTAATAAATTTGTTGCCCTGCAGGTGGATTAAGTAAGAAGTGTTTTTTTCCTTTTTGTTGATTTAGATGGATTTGGAGGGGAGAGGGATGAGAAATTGAGTTAATTTAGTGGCTTTTAATAATAATTAAGGGGGAAGAATGGAGAAAACCGGCAAATAAGAATTAATAGCAAAGATAAGTATGGCATAAAATTTTAAAATAAAAGCATTATCTACGCTACCGTTTAAATACGACAGATGCCATTATAATGTCAATGAAAGAACTCTTGCAATTTTAAAATGTTTTAGAAAATATTATGCCTGATTTTAAAGCCGTAAAAATCCATTTAATAACATGATACTATTAATTAATTGTTATGCGGCTTACCGCCATGTTTTCATTAATAATGCCGTATATGTGACACAAAATCCTAAATGTCTGGACCATTTTGTTGCAACGCACGAGTACATATCCAATACCGGAAAAATGGCAGCCATCTAAATGATATATGAATTATTAGTGTAAAATTATTAAAAATTGATTGAATTTTTATAAAATACAAAGGAAATGAAAATCGTATTGAAACTCGATTCATATATTATCACATCGTATAATTAGATGAGATTTAAACCATAATTAAGTGGACTTTGCAGGTTAGTGGACAAGTTTTTTTTCATCAAGTTTCTGGATGGCAAGTTGCTTAAAACGAAAAAAATGCCGTTTCGCTTCACCGTCGTCAATTTTTTTTTCGAAAATTTCGATCACTTTAATAAATGCCAACTCAAAATAAAAAAAATATATCTATCTAAAATAGATCTATGTCATATTTTAATACTTATCCTTAGATGCTAGATAAACAACATTTTCAAAGCTAATTTTTACAACAGTTTATTAAATATGAACAAAAAATATCAGCTGTTTTTTTGGGAATTAAAATTTTAGTTGGTATACATGAACTTATACAAAATGTTATCAAACTTGCCGATAGGTGGCAAGAAAAATAGCGCAGAACCTATTTGCGACAAGTCTAAGAAAACTTGAGAACAAGTACAATATGCGGCTATGCGCGTGCATAATGCCAAATTTGTCAAAACTAACTAGCCAACAAGAAAACTTGTCAACTGTAAAATCCACTGTACGAATTTAATTATTTATATTTCTAATTACTCGTAGAATAGTATAGCTATAATTATTTAGTTAATTAATTGTTAATATAGTAGTACCTCTAAATACATTGTAGCACATCCTAATAGAGTAATACTTAAGAAAATCGGGCTTGCCACTTTGAATACCTTCAATTTCCGATGTTTGAACATGAAACCATTCAAAATAATGGTGAAAATCACACAAACAATACTGATTGTAAGTATTGTTATTCTGAAAAATAGTATTTCATTATTAATTTCATAGCCGACTATACTTAATTGCGCTAACGAAATGTAATTAAAAGCTTGCCAACTACCGTGTATTCTGATTCATTATCGTGTATTAGTTAATGCTTATAAATTGTCCTATTCACCAAGAATTCACTATCTTCTTATAGTATCATCATCATCTACCAGATTTAATCTGCCTAGGCTTAGTTTCGAGTACATACTATATTTACCTGAAGGGCCAGTTATATTTAGCCAAACATGGCGATGAATCTGTACAAACATCACAACCAGGTGCACATTTTAAACATTGGAATATGGTCATCCAGGAGGTACTTGAACTGTTCATGTGTTCTTCCCATGCAACTAAATCGAAATTAAGGTATTAACAATACGATAATAATAGTTTTATTAATAATAATAAAACCAATGAACATACTCTGAAAGTAAAATTCAGAATAATAACAATGCTTGTTAATAATTTTTAAATGAACTGAACGCATTTATTGTGCAAGTTTCTGACTACTATAATACCTCGGCTCAGCTCAAACTAAAACAAATTATCACAAACTAGTTGGGTATTAAACAAAAAGGTAAGTTGGAACATGTGGTTTTTAGTTTCAATTTCAATTTGTGTAAAATGGGAACAGTTTTTACGTATTGCGCATGCTCTTTACAATTACAAACTGGTTTGACGCCTAGTTGGAACAAAGCTAATATGAAACTATATTAATTTGATGTCAGTCAAGGGTATCTGGGATCGAATCTAATAAAACTAACCTTCCACAAACGATCCATTAAATACACCATTATGATTATGTGTTGAATAATAACCTTTACGACAATGGCACTGATAACGACCCCTCGACCAATTTAGTGGATATAAAGATGATTTTGATACACACTAAAATCATTAAATCGAATTAATTGCCATATATGTAAAAAAAACAAATCTAAACTGAAATCTTACTATTGTCGTTGAATTATGACATTTATGGGATCCATAAAATATTTCAATATTATTTGATGATCTTTCCGAAGGTTTTTCAGCTAATTCACATTGATCAATTTCAAGATCTGAAATGTCCACGTCTAAACTCAAAAATCCACGGATTCTGAAATTGTTAAATTTCCATCAATTTAGTGATCGATTTTTGCTCTTCTGGATGATGGCTGACGCGAAGAAATGCCGCTACAGCTATGGGGAAAGTGACAGCTTTCTCTTTGCAAATCTTTCATTGAATTGATCCAAATCAAAATGGATGTGTCGAAATCGAAAATTGTATTTTTCATAAAATATTTAGAAATGGATTTATATTTATCTCATGAAAATAAATATAATGGTAGTTTATCTAGTATATAGAGAGTTGAATCAAAAGTAAATATTTATTTTATATAAATATCTCTCTGAAAACAAATTGTTGTTTTAATAAAAAATATATAAACCATTTTCGCTGAACTGAAAATCGTTATTTTATAATTCAATTTAGAAAATAAAATCAGAATCTAATTTATGTTAATCAAAAACCAATTTAATTCGTTATGTCAGAGTTCAATTATTATTATTATTATTTTATTTATAAACATTTTCATTTTGTCCAAATATGTAGATAATGATAAGAACCATATTGTCTTTTATATTTGATTGTGTGAATTATTTTATTTTAATAATAGTTGTGCTATACTGGTGTTACTCTAAACGGTTTTTAATTAATTCTAAGCCACGTAAATTACATTACAATTGTTCTTGTACCACATATTTTGCTATTGCATTGGTGTGTGTCATTATTAAAGAAGGTAAGCACGAACTATTATTCCCAATTGAATTGCACAGAAGAAATAAATTATTTCTTTTTTCTCCCCCCTCGTTTTTAACTATTTATACGAATATATTTTCTAAACTGGAAAACTTGCCTGCGTAAATAATTTCCAACAAACAAATTGAATGTTTAAACGTTTTGTTTTTCTTTTGTCTGCTCTACACAGTGGAAAATTTATATTTAAAAATTAATTAGCCACATCGAAAAGTAAGTAATAAAGCGAAAACAAATAGCAAATAATTAGTAGAAAGTTTTTTTTTCTTTCTGGGAAACAAAAGAAAAAACTTTTTCGCTAAAAAAAAAAAAGAAAATAAATAAAAAATCCAGTGCACTCTGAATATGTATGTATGACTGTATATATTCGAGAAGTACTCTTCAGTTAATGGAATACTAGGGTTAAAGAATAGAATCTGGCTGTACATAGTCGAGAAAATTGCATGTTTTACTCCCGTTACAAAAGACGACCTTAGCATTTTCTATTTTTTGTGTTTTTTGTTTTTTTTTTGCTTTAAAACGATTCCAGATGATACTTACATTTGTTTAGTATGTGATGTCGCCTCTAGAGGGCAATACTTTGATTATTGGATTTGTTCTTTTATTCTTTCGTGTTTAGTTGAATAAAGGGCAATTAATTGAATATTTAAACATGTAATTTAATCGTATATTATTCGTGTATTGAACACTGTTTAAATTTTAAATTAACAAGATGAAATCTTGACAAAGCCAATTATTCTGTTCGTGAAATGATTTCAATGAATTCAAAATGTTTAAATTGAATTTTTTTTAGTAAAATAGCGAAATGGGAAAAAAATTAATTTTCATCTGTCTCTTTATTCTAGGCATAGCATAATGAAAGTGGCACAGTTCATGCTACATACAGGAAATGTTCGTTTAGGTGTTATAAATGGTGAAAGGATAATCGATTTAAATTCACGATTTAATTGGGTGCCAAACGATTTAGTTAGATTTTTATTTGAATATGAAAAAGCATATGATAAATTAAAAGAGTGAGTTGATAATGATATGATTAACAAGGTTCTTAAAAGATTTTCAGTGATAAGTGGAAAACGTGGCTGTTTGATTAGTATCTAATATCCGAATTAAATTTTACTTATCTTTTTTTCTGAATTAGTATCTAAGTAATTAATATCTTTGACAAGGATTTTTATCACAAAAATTATTTAGCAATGGGTACACAGTGTTATTATGTTCAATACGTCCTATAGTGTTTTCCAATTTCACTTTGATCACATATTGATTCAAAGATTCAATATTTTCCAGAGACAAATAAACTCTATACTAATATAAAACTGTCATAAACTTATTATTTCAGGATATCTTCAGATCCAAAAAATACGACATATCCACTCAATAAAGTCCACATTTTACCACCGATAAAAAGACCAGACAAAATTTTAGGTATCGCCTTAAACTACACGGATTATTGTGACGAGAATAAAATCCCATATCCAGACGAACCGATTGTTTTCAGTAAATTTGCTTCAACAATTATTGGACCATACGATACAATTAAATATCCACAATGTAGTCAAGTATGTATATATAGGCGTGTCCAAATGCATTTTGCCAACTGGCACTATTTATAGTAGTATTATGTAAAGTTGAGTTTTTCATATTTGGAAATTTATTGGCATTTTTATAGACTGTCGTGCATATAATTGAAAGAGTTCAAACAGAGTAGGTACTTGGCAGTTTCAATTGTTAAAGCAAAAAAATATACGCTTTATACTTATGACTCGAGATGTAAAAAAATTAAGGATTATTTCAAAATCAAATTTTTCTTTATTGAAAATTCAAAGCATTAGCCAATGAAACTGCAGTTTTCTCTAAATCAATATTACAACATCACGCCGTCTTAAATCCCATATTGCATAAATGTCAACTTAGTTTGAGAATAGTATAGAACATAAT
Source organism: Platypus cylindrus (assembly GCA_949748235.1). Lineage (NCBI taxonomy): Eukaryota > Metazoa > Arthropoda > Insecta > Coleoptera > Curculionidae > Platypus > Platypus cylindrus. The sequence continues at coordinate 5,546,775 of OX456488.1, read as the reverse complement.
AAAAGCAGAAATAATCCTCGTCATGTTCGATTTCGACTTCGGTTAATATCAGTAAAGTCTCTGGTCACTTTTATTTGCCGAATAAATTTCCAAATAAATATAATTTCACTTTATCTTCAACAATAACTGGGAAATGCATCATAAATTGGACACCCCCGTACATCTAGTATACGTATATACACAAAACTTTGTTTGCCTATGTGACAATTAACTGCTATATTTTTTCTACTTTTATTTTTTTATTATTGATTTTTTTGAGGCTGTTGATTGGGAAGTTGAACTGGTTGTAGTAATTGGACGTGAAGCAAAAAATGTTAAAGTAAATGAAGCATTTGATTATGTGTTTGGATACACTGCCACTCAGGATCTGACAGCGAAAGATTGGATGAAGAGAAGCGGTAAAAAATTTATATTTGCTGGAATATTTTATTAAAATAACGTTGCATGAAGTAAAGGCGGATTTAACATATGCCACATATTTTTAACAAGAAACTGATAAAATATTTAAAAAAAAAATCAGTCTAACATTTTCTTTGATCCTATTCCAACTCGCCTGCGGCTCAATTAACCTTTTATAGCATTTATTCGTTTGTAATTTCAGGTGGACAATTTATTCTCAGTAAAAATTTTGATCACTTCTGTCCATTGGGACCGTATGTTGTTACAAAAGACGAATTAAAACATCCCCATGATATTAATATCAAAACGTTAGTTAATGGAAAATTGAAACAAAATGGAAATACGAGAAATTTAATTTTCAAAATCGATCACTTAATTGCCCATTTATCTAGGTAGCTAGATGCATAGATTGTAGGACCTAATATTGGAGAGAGAGAGAGAGAGCGAGAGGGTTAATCATTTCAGCTTAAAAAGGTCTCGATTTCGGAAAACCAATTTAATTTTAATTTTTTTTTTTTTTTGTTTCAGCGTTATGACTTTATTACCGGGTGATGTGATTTGTACTGGTAGTCCTGCCGGGGTTGGTGCATCGCAAAATCCACCAGAATTTTTACAAATTGGCGATGTACTTGAAACGGAAGTTGAAGGTGTTGGAAAATTAAAAAATGTTGTTATTCGATAAATGGAACTCTAAATTCAATTAATTATGATGTATTAAAACCCCTACTGATGTTATATTAAATATATTAAAGTCTCCAGATTATTATACAAAGTACTTTAATTCGCAAGTATATTTAATGGACAATTTTAAATTTGTTGAAACTATGGAGGAATATAAGAAGCAGCTGAAACGACAGAAAAAAAACGGGCTGCCATTAGGGGCGCTGCGATTAGCAGAGATAGCATTTTTAACATTGCTCTTATGGGAAAATCAAATTTTCTTATTTTTAAAGAAAAGTCGTGAATTTTAACGCAGCAGATTAAAATTATGATTGCAATAATGAATGTTTCATATAATACAGCAATTTTTATTTAAAAAATTGGTATAATTTTATTTCTTAATTCTATGATCAGTGGCGTGCTTTAGGGTTGGGTAAAAATGTATAATAAAAATAAGTGGAAGTAAAAATATGGATTCGAAATATACAAATTAATAAATAATTGTTAATTTTTTATATAAAATTTATTTCGAAATTTCAATTAAATTAATTAATTAATTAAACAACATTTAAATGTTGTTTATTAACAACATTTAAAAAAATTAATTTTTTTTTTAATTAATTAATTAACCAAACCAAACCAAACACTAATTAGCGTTTACCATAACACTTTTCCGCATATTATTATCAAAATTGCTGTCAATTTACAATCTAGAATCTTCAATGTGTGTAAATCAGTCGAAAAATCGACACGCCATTTAATAAACATCCAAATTAGATTCACCCGATCATTATTTATTTATAATGGTTCAGCACCTTCTTAGCGACATGTAATTTGAAGAAGATTCTCTCTCTTACCATCTGCGCTGATCGCTGATGTTAATCTTAATCAGCCATTAATTTTTATTTTTTTTTTTTTGCTCATCTTTCATCTACTTCTATCCATACTATACTTACCCTAATCGACCGATTATAGGCCGGATTGGCACACTATATGACAATAACCAACGACGTGCCGAACAAGAGTAATAAGGATATGTCCACCAGCCTCGATAAGATATATTAAGTGGACTGTCAATAAATTTAGGTGAACGAAGTCCGGAATTAGATTCGGCATCTTCGAACCTATATAAATAAGTTTCCAAATGTCACACACAATTGCCAGCAATACTTATACTAAGACTCTCCATAAGAAAGGGTATTTACCAGACGCCATTTTCGACTGAGATTGACAGTTATTATATACGAGGACATAATTTTAATTAATGATAATGATGTTTTTTATATATTTATCTAATATATCTATTAGATATTATTAATAAATAGAATTTATTCATTATTAAAAGATAATTTTTCTAAGTAAAACATGTAAGTAAAGTTTATTTTAAAGTAGGCCATGATCTCTGAGTGAATTTATTTTCATTATTTATTCAAGCCACAAACGCCTACTTTTTATTTCACAACCAATACTTTGGTCCCAGTTTTGAAACTAGAAGCCAGCAAAGAGATAAAATTATTCAACAATTAATCGATTAATTTTCCATTTTACAATGCAATAAGTTGAACATGAAAAATGGCGTCTGCGAATACATATCGTTTTAGACATCTTAGACTTTAGTTCAAAAAAAAAAAAACAAACGAAAACAGAACATTTACCATGGATAATCTTCGCTGGGTTTTTCTCCCATTTCCATATCAATATTTTTTCGTTTTTTCGGTCCACGCATTGGTGAACCTTGATTCTGCCACCATGTACAATACATTAATGTTTGTGTCGTGTCATTTAATGCTAATATACGAGCTGATAAAACTGTTGGATTTGATATTAGAATGTTCTTAGTTATAGCATCTTCTAGCGCTGAAAATTATATAAATTAATCAAATAGAAATAAGTAAATTTCAACAAGAATAAATTGGATCGGATTCTGTTCGCGCATGCGCAGTAATACATTAGTAACAGTTCAGATTCGGTTTCTATCCAGTCTATAGTTTTGATTATCTAAGAAATTGCGTATTTATTTGGCATATTTTATGTTTAATTCTGAAATTTGTTGACTTGCCGCCTTTAAATGTGATTTTATTGTTTCTGATGAGTCAAGTGGCCGGGGTAGGTAAAGGAAGAACTGAGGCAATAATTTTTCAAATTAATTAAAAAGAAAAAATTCAGCTGAACGTGGAAAACGAAAATTAAATATGAGATGTAAACAATGCGAACTGTAAACAGCAAAAAAATTTCCAACTTCCATAAATTTCTATTATATCGTATAATATGTTATAATGATTTTACTACGCATGTACGGATTTGGGAATACGAACTGTCCATAGTCATTAGTATCAAATTTAAAAAGAGCAACAATTTAATTCGTTAATTCAATGTTGACATTTACGTTTAGATAATACTCGTTCAACTATTTTTTTGATTTATTTTCCGAACACTCTACAACAAAGAGAAAATGTAATTAATTTTCATAATATCCATTAAAATGGAAGATGAAAAACAATAATGATAATAATAGTAATAATGATAATAATTGTTTCTTTATCTTGCGTGATGAATGCTTATGGCCACCGAGAATAATAATCATAGTTTTCATTATTATTATTATTATTATTATATTACTTTTTTTTTTAGTACACATAAAGTTAATTTTATCGTCCATAAATTCAATCTAGAAAATTCACTTTTCCGTATAGTTTATTATTCCAGTGAACAATGCATAAGCAGATATATTTAATGACGATCATTAATCATTTAGGAAATAAATTAATTATTAATAGTAATAACAGAGAAGGAATCGTCTTTGTCATCATCTAAATAATAAATTCAAGTTAAAAAAGTTACGCTAAACGCACACGACTGAACTGAATAATCGATTGGTCAATTGTCAAGAATAAAGCAAGAGATAGAAGATGGGGGAAAAAAAAGCATAACTATTTCACCTTCTCCCTCTCAAATTTTACTAAATGATCCATTCAATTGAAATGAACTTTGTATACTTTGTTTCAGAAAATTATTCTAAAAATTCGTCACATTAATTATTGGAAAGATATTCCAGCATCTACACATTATAATTATAATTTTATTGCTCACGACCAATGTTCATTGATCATTTCCACTATCTATATAATAATAACATACATAATCATAAAAGCTTAATCTCAACATAATTCCAGGACAATAAAATATAATCTGATAACGAAATTTTATCAATCTTATTATCGTGCCACCTCCCGCAATAATATTTCAATTTTTTTTTTTTTCTTGAGAAATGAACCACATCTCGTTTTATTCTCGCATATAATAATTAATATTATCATAATTGTGTGTTGCAATACCTAATCGTAATCGCTGAACATTATTACGAACTGATAGAAGCATTTTGCGGCAGCTTTAAATAATAAATTAGTTAATTAATAAAAAAAAAAGTTGTTTTCTTTTCTCTAAAGTGATAATTATAATTATGATGATGATGATGATGATGAGGTGTACGTGACGTTAGATGGATTAATTCTTTTTATTTCTAGCTAATAATGCGGGTAAGTAAATATGTACTACAGTAGGTGCTTTTTAATTGTATTGGCAGAAAGGATAAATTTGTTGTTTTGTTGACAGAAATAAAAAAATAGATTAATTATTATGAAGACATAATTAAAGAACAATATAATGAAAATTGGTGTACTAAAATATCTTCTAAAATATTTTTAAATGCGCATCACACCGTAATCATCACGGTAGTACAGCGCCTACTTGATCTGGCAGGTGCGCTGGCCTGTACTTGAGCCTGACTCACAACATGCGTAACCTAAAATTTTACGCATTATGAATATGGGGGGGCGAAAAAATGAAGTGGAAACGAGAAAAACAAAGTGGGCGCTCAATAGGTAGCGCTGGAATAGACTAGTAAAAATAATTTAAGATTGGGTCCTTATGGGAAATTTTATTTTCTAAATTTTAAAGAAAATCGTGGCTTTTGATACAAAAAATTAAAACTATGATTGTGTGTTATCGCCCGGACTATTTAATACAACAAATCAATTTTTCATTTAAGCAGTAAGTAAACGTCATTGTGTAATTATTTCAATTTTAATATTATACGATCAGTGGTGTAGAAAATCTGTTTTTAAATTATTGTCCGATAGGAGCCCAGTCTTGCAACCCGCAACAAAACAACGTCTGTCTTTTTGTACATTTTAAATGTTAAATGTTACGAGATAATAAAAATAATGAAATTAAGTTTAAATGAAAATTAAAACATAAAAATTACAAGACATAAACAAAGTATACGCCGCCAATGGTAACGGTCTAAACTAACTTTTTTTGTCGCCGAGAACATATTGATGGCGGTGTTTTCAAGTCCTGAAATATCCTGACTTTTATGCAGTCGTTTCCCTTCCTTCTTATAATCCTCCATAATTATGAATTAAAATTAATATTTTCGTTATCTTTAAGGATTTTTAAATATGCCGTTTAGTTTAAATAATAATATATAAAATTTACTTTTTTTTCTTGTTGTTTCTACTTTGTAGTAACTGCGATGACCGGATCATTTTACCTTCATAAATTTGGACATACTTTTGGCTTATTCTGATTACATATAGCGAAATACGTTTTTTATTCAATATATCTAATTTAATGAAACATATTGACAATTACATTACGAACCAATCGATACAAATTAAACAATTCTATTATTGTCTGTAAAAATACGAAATGTTTCATTCTATTTAAATAATTCAAGTACAATACCCACTTAAATTGATGTAGCACTTCATGTTTATGTATTCACATGTATAGTATATAAATATACATAAAACTAGCTAACAAGAGAAATTTATCTTATCAGGCCGAACTGATAAGGCTAATAATTGTTCTATACGTCCGATATTTCTTAATTAGATAGGTATTCGTCATAATATTTAATTTTTTTGTTGTTTATTTATTTTAATATTTTTAACTGCCAGCTCCAGGGTGGGTAAAAATCATGATTTTTTTTTTGTATTTTTTATTTTATAAAAAAAACAAACTTAGAGTAGGATTATCCAACCTCTTAAACTGAACATATAACTATAATCATAGTTGTAATTTTAGTGCGTAAATCTTGATATAAACATATTGTTTCTAATAGTCCTGGTTATCCAATTCCTTAATTCTTATTTCTTAATACATAAACGTAATTGTAAAGTTTCCAAATTTTAACTTTTCCGTATTAAGAAATACGAATTAAGAACGCGCGCTTGCGCTTTAACCACACAATATTTTCGATCAGATGATGACAGATGGAACGTAACCTTAACCAAACCATTCTGGCGCTATTTTTGATGATAATTTTTGTGCATATTTCAATCGTTTATTTATAATTTTTTTATTATCTATTAGTTACTTTTTACGTTTTTTTAAAGGAATCGATCAATCTTTCAATTCTTGTCATCAATTTTATTTCAATGTTAAATTTTTCAATTTCTTATTACGAATCAAAGAAATAAGAAATTGTATAACCGTGTTTTTAATTTCTAGTGATTAAACTTATGTTTACGAAATAAAAAGTACGTTTACGAAGTTGGATAATTCCACACTTAGAAAAAATGATATTTGGAAATATGCAGACTTGGGTTTTAACAGTACTAGTAAATGGAAATGACTTTAATTTAACATTATTCTCCACTTTTTCACTATTTAAAAATTAGAAACAAATTAGGCAATAAAAAAGTTCCAAATCGGTATTTATTTTTAACAATCTTAACACTTAAATAATGGAAAGATAATATAAATGCTATAATATTCTATTATAAATGCTAAATATTTTATGAATAAAATATTTCTGTACTTTAATATAAGATTTACTTGTTTATTTTTACTCATAACGTAAAAAACAAAAAAAAATACTCAATTAAAATTACCGATTTTAATCATGATCAAGATCATCATCTCAACCCTGGCGATTTTCTCTTTATTGTTCATTCATTCTTTTTACCTCCAATTTACCGATATCTGCCAACTTTTGCCTATTGTCGAAAATGGAACTTTCCCAAAACAATTGTAACATTTCTCAACATAATATGCATATTATATTTTAACGTAATCGTCCATGTGTAAGTTGTATGTTAAAGTTTGATCATCGCAATCATATAGCATGCATGCATGATGTATGTATAATATAATAATGAATGTAGAGGGCCTGATGGTTGAGTGGAAAAGGTTTTGTTGTTTCGAAAATCAAAAAGGGAACCCATTTAGTTATATATGTATGTATGTACTATATGCCTTTTTGCTCCTATTAGCAGTAGTAGTTGTACAACCGGTAAAACTTTTGTTCTATTCACGATACATGACAGTTGAATGCACATGAATATGTGAATATATGTATACTAAATTCATACATTATTTATAACTAAAAACCGAATAGTGCAACTTATATTTGTTCTGAATATATTTCGCTAAAAGTTTTATCAACTTTTTTTCTTCCAGATTTTTCAACCTACTTTTCAAACTAATCACCATTAATGTATAATTAACTAGCAAATTAATTGATTAATAATTATGGAACCGACAAGCATTTCTTTACCCATTCTCTATTCGATGAAATGTCGAAATTGCAAATTTCCAATTACATGCGAACCAGTTCTTTTACTGCATGATTCAACTGTATTATGTGGACGTTGCAGGAAATACTCGACGAATGTTTTCCGGTAAATTTTCAATTTAATTAATTTGATATTATAACTTAACTACTTACTAGGGATGAAATTATAGTCAATAGGAATTAATTAATTGCATATTAGAATCTCTAATCTAGTACTAGTATATTTTGAAATACGTTCAAGGCAAATACATGCCATCATACTAATCATTTTTATAGAATAGTTGAAACAATCTTAGCACCCAAAAAGAAGAATATCCGTATAGTAGAAAATACCAAACATGAACTAAATGCATATTTTCTTTCGTTAATTTTCCAGTAATTATTGTTATGAAATACTGGCCTCATTATATTTGTATCCATGTAAAAATTGGCCAAATCACTGTCAAATTAAACTGCATTGGAACGAAACTTTAAAACATGAAAAACATTGCAGCTATACAGGCTGTTGTAGATTCTTTTTCTCCCATCCAGGTGCCTGTATGAAAGGACCACGACCGATTCCAGATGATGGTAAATTTTTTGCTATTATTTTTTTTATAATTTTCAATAATTTTTTTTAATACATTGAGTTTTTTTTTAATGATAAATTTTTATCGCTAATAACAATAGATATTGATTATCTAATGATGATTATTAATGGAATTTATCTGTTAATCATACTTTTTTTTATTGCTGAGAAAAAAATTATAACACGATAATTAACAATAGCAAATAAATAAAATGTTAAAAAACTGTCATTCCCCTGTTACTGTAACAAATCCTTCTCTTGCAATACGAAATAACAATATATTTTCATTATCATAGGCTCTAATTCAATTCCCATAAACCACTTGACAGCTAATCACACACAGAGAGAGCGAGAGAACAATTTATTATTGTATAACTTCGTTTTCAATCATTGTCGTTGATTTATGTAGTTTTTTTTTGCTAGAAAATTCCCTTCGTTTTAGATAACTAATTAATTAATAGCATTAATTTATGTGTAGTAGAATGAAATGCAAAAATAAATCAAACCTGTTTTTTGTGTAAAGCAAACGCACGGTATCTTACTAAATCAAGTGGCGCCATCTTACGTCTTTTACAACCAACAGCTGTTCGTTATTTATTCGTTGTTTAGTTATTTTTTTCTCTTATTGCAAATTTGTTAGCAAATTAAAACATGGATAATACATTAAAAATTAATTATAATTTCATCTTTTTTTGATAGAATGTATACCTCGCGTTGTTCCAGACAAATTAATGGAAGATTTACAATGTAATCTGTGTGGTGGATATCTTAATTGTGAACCAGTTTATCTAAGTGAAAACAGTAAGAATATATGTCATCGATGTGTAAAATCTAATGGATCACCACCAGGAGCTATTCATAATTTACCATATGAACATATTAGTAGAACATTTTTATTTTCTTGTGTATATAAGAGTAAAGGTGAGTCGGAAAAGGTTAGGTTATAGTGTATTCATTGATTTTTATTGCTTATGGAACTATAAGAGCCGGAAACGAGAAAAAAAGGGCTGTCATTAGGAGGCGCTGCTATTAGCAGAGATAGCATCTTTAAAATTGTTCTTATGCGAAAATGAAATTTTCTTATTTTTAAGGAAAATTGTAGATTTTATTGCAGCAGAATAAAACTGCGATTGGAGCAATGAACATTTCATATAATACAGCAATTTTTATTTAAAAAATGGATATAATTTTTTTCCCACATTTCTTATTTTTATGGTCAGTGGCGTGCTATAGGGTTGGGTAAAAATATATCATAAAAATAAGTGGAAGAAAAAATATGGATTCGAAATAAAAATTGATAAATAATTGTCAATTTATTATATAAAATTTATTTTGAAACTTCAATTAAATGAATTAATTAATTAAACAACAATTAATTAAATGAAAACTAATAAAACGAAACAATAACAATGTACGTCAATGATCCGACCAGTCGCTATAGCAACGCGAATCCACCTGGTAGACAAAAAAATTTCTAGCCCGTAAATAGTTTGACTTTTTTTAGGTCGATTCTACTCACTCCTTATTATAAGTTCTCCAGAAGCACAGCAGCAAATAAAACAAAATATATGTAGATAGTTTTTCAGTCAGCATTGTTTTTGACAAGCAGACGAAAGTTTCTTCTTATTTATCTTTATATTATTAATATTGACTATATAATAAAGAGGTAGACTCTTTTAAAATTAGATATAAATTAAGACAAAATGTTAATAATGCAAAGATAATCTCTCTGCTATTTATCAGTTTGACATAATGGAAAATTATGATTATTATCCCGTTTAATATAAAATGCTATTATTAAAAATAAAAAGATTGCTCAATTTACGCCAGTTATATCGCATCTCCAACTGAAAAATTACCTAGGCGCTTTCGTGCAAATTATCTATCTACTTTTTATTTTCTGTTGTGTATTAAGTAGGGATGCAACGATTACGATTAGAATTAATCGTAATCGGCGATTATTCGCCTTTTTGCGATTAATCGTGTATTTTTAAGGCAGTTGAAAAATTCGCGGAAAAACTACCTGCTTTCGGTCTGGTTCGTATTTTGACCGAACCCGTTGTAACGGTTTTCTTTACTTTTTCCAATGCACAAATTGCCATTGGATTTAATTCAGACAATCTGAATTTGTAATTTGTACAATTAATTTCAAATATTAACCAAATATGCTAAATATATTCCTAAAATATTTAATGAAATATTTGATATTCTTAGATATGCCAAAATTTGTATTTGATATAATTTTTATGTATTCTAATTATTTTACTGTAAATTCTATTGTTTTTTTTTCAGAACTTTGTTGCGTTTATAGAATTCAAATCTTGTTTACATTTTTTAAATTATTTTATCTGAAAAGATGAATAAATAATTTGTATTAATATATATAGTTACGTTTTTTATTTGAAAAACTTTGGAAAAAACTTTTTGAGCTGTTTTACATAAAACAGTATTTTAAAAATATATGTATATTGAGTATCGACCACGAATTAGCTATTATGATTAATAATCGTAATCGTAATCGTCAATTATTGAAAAAAAATAATCGGAATCGGTATCGTAATCGTAAAACGATAATCGTTGCATCCGTAGTATTCAAAATTCACCATAAATAACTGCAAACTGCACAGAATTGTAACGATTAAACAATTAATTCGTAAATAAACGTTTTTTTTTTTTTTCAGGTTGTGACATTTTTGCACCATTTGGCCGAGGATTATGGCAACACGAATGCAACTGTCCATTTAGACAAGATGCCCGAAAAACAATCTATTCCGATCGAAATAAAGAAAACAATGGTTTAATTCAAACTCAAACTGGGGCAATGTGGACCAATCAGCTACCGGAAATTACCCCATTATTCGCTCCACCTACAAACAGTGCACGTGACCAGAACAAAGATCTACTCAAATCCTTGGCCATTCACCAACATAAACGTCGTATACGAAAAATCGACGAAATCGACATATACGATGTCGATAGAAGTATTTCCGAATCCGATATATCAACGACAACAGCGTCACATAATCAAAATGGTCGATTCACACCAGAAGATCCAGCAGATGATTATCATCATTCCAATAATCTAACACCATTGTCCAATACTAAACCATTTGGTTATGGAAATTATCCATTTAATGATAGCGAATCGAGAACTAGTTCAATACTAAGTACACGTGGTGGAGCCGTAAATGATCGTTCTTCATTAGCAACAGCTAAAATCAAACCGGTACATAATAAAAACTATAACAGTCAAATGCAGCGTTACGATTATGATCATTTAATGGTTGGACCCTATCCACCTGTAACGGCAGAAAGACAACGTGGATTCCCACAAAGAAGTGAATCGAATCGATATGATTACGAAAGAACTAATAATAATAATAATAATAATCCGAATGGATATTATCCATCTGTAAACGTTCATCGACATACACTAAACAATGATGTTAACCATGCTTCAGCTAATAATGGATATCGGAATCCGGCTGATTATACTGGGCATTTCCCTGTTAAAGTTCCACGTAGGTTAAATAATAATAATAGTAATAACGATCAAAATGATAATGATAAAATAATGGGAATATCGAGAGCTGCATCTTTTAAAGAAAATCAGCTGCTAATTAACGAATTGAGAATTAAACAGGATATAAGAAAATTACAGAAATCTTTGCAAGAGGAAAAAGTGCAGCAAATGCGACAAGATAGGTATTAATTTTGACATTCAGTTGGAATTGTTTGATGTATATTTATGCCGTTGTCATTTATATAAAATGGAGTTTACAGTTGACAAGTTAATTTTTGCATTACGCACGCGCATATTGTATTTGTTATCAAGTTGTCTTGTACTTGACTAAAATAGATTCTGCGCTATTTTTCTTGCCACTTGTTGGCCAGTTTGATAATGTTTTATATAAATACATGTATATCAACTAAAATTTTAATTCCCGAAAGAGAACAACTGATATTTATGTTTATATTTAATAAACTGTTGTAAAAATTAGCTGTGAAAATTTTGTTTATCTAGTAACGAATATTATATTTTAACTACTGTACTAATTTACCATAAAGATAAGCTATTAAAATATGAGATAGATCTATTTTAGATAAACATATTTTTTTTATTTTGCGTTGGCATTTATTGTTAATGTAATCGAAACTGTCGAAAAAAAAATTGCCGACTGTAAAGCCAAAAGGAATTTTTTTTCTTCAAAAAACTTGCCATCCAGAAACTTAATGACAAAAAGCTTGTCAACTGTAAAGTCCGCTTAATGTACTTTGTATACAGGTTAAATGATAGAAATGATATAATCTAAGAATCATCGTTGGGCACTCAAACATTAAAAGGTGCAATTCTATTTTATTATTAGTATAGACATAGATAAGAACATTTATTATATAGAATTAAATAATTAAAATACTTATCACATTTTAATCTGTAAAATAATTAAGCTAATTTCATGATCAAACATTCATTATTTAAAATAACAATAGAAATTATACAAAACTCCGAAAATACTCATTTTCTTTTTTCCATTTCTTCGAGTCTGTTTCCATTTTCAATTTTCCTCATCATCATCATCATCGTTGTGGTCGTGGTTGTTTTACCATTACGATGTGGAGAGTTTGCGAAAATTCTGTTGTAAAGAAATGAAGGAAAAGGGAACTTTCTAGTCAATATTTCCATTTATCAACCACTAAATAATGACTATGTTGTCGTTGCTTCTTGTTTACATTGGGATTTTAAATATTCCATTCTCTTTAGCGGAATGGATCATCATCATCATCATCAACGGATATTGCTTCTTTCTTTTCTTTGCTTTTTATTTTTAATTTTTTTTTCCTTTTTGCTTGCTATCTCTATTTCAAGCTCGTGTCATTGCCGCTATATATACATATACATATGTATGTTTGTTTTGTTCACTTTCAGGTTATATCAGTTTCATTTTTAAATAAGCAATTTTCTTGATGAGAAAACAAAACACGGTTGTGTGTATTGCTATGAATATATATATGTATAGCGAGCGCATCATTTTAAATAACGTATTTCGCTGTGCTGCGCTAGATGGGTTTTTGTCACACAGCACTTGTATAACCGACACGTACCGACCGATGATACGTGAACTACCCACTCTCATAGTTTGCATAAATAATTAATTAAACCACAAACAATATTTCTTTTTCTTGAAAATACCAAAAGAAATAATTAATTTTTCTACGACCATAAACATAAACATTCGTCACCAGCGATGTAACAAAGCATAACGTTAACTTTCATCACTTGTGACAAAAATGAATCATTAGTAAATCAAATAGATGCACTTACATATATATACAATTATAGTGATTGAAAAGAACAATGTGAAAACATAATTTAGCACAGAAATATAAACATTTCTCTTTTTTAAAAGCAAAAATTACATATTTAAAAGATTTCAGAACTTCACATTAATCAACGAAAACGTTGCCCAACGCCTTCCTTGATTTTAAAACCAAAACCGATTGTATTAAATGCAGAAAATTTAAATTATTTTAATCAAGCTAAAAAATAATTGAAACGCACATTGCAAATATATAAAATGATTCATAACATATCATGAAATGGTAAATATTTCTTCAATTTTTAAAATTTGAATAAATGTTTAAATATGCATATAATTTTTGGTTGCCTAACCATTCTCAGCAACTGCAAATACATATAATCAATAGCCACTGCATTATAATTACTGTAAAGTGTTTTTCTACTTTTTGTAATTATTAAACAAAATAAAATTTTAAGTGAAATAATACACGTAAAATACAACAATGAATTTAACGAAATAATTAGTATTATCAATAAATGTATAACACTCAATAGTCAATACAATTGAACTTTTCTATCAAGTTGGTATGGTCTGTGAAATTTTGTATATATTTTATTAATTAGTCTTAATTTTAATAGCGATGGTCGCAGAAAAAGTATCGTAATAAACACTATTAAATATTGCATGTAACTTACCAGTATTGTAACCGACTCCTAAATCCTGGAGAAGGCCAGCTGTCAAATCGGCCTTTTGTCGAATAGATTCAAAGCGTAATGTATTTAATGGTACATTTAAAGATTTAAATTGCTCTGTAACACATAGTGGGCCGAGACTATTAATCGAAACCTCGTGAATAATGTTTAAACTTGTTTCGATATTTTCCTGTAAACACAAGTTAAACAAAATTTAGATTAATTTTATTCGTTATCGATTTGGTCTTTTTTTTTTTTTCTTTTTCGTAAACAAATTATACCTTTCGTACTAATGCTTCGACCATTGAAAAAATTATAAAAATAAACATTATCGCTGTTGTTGCTGGTTGTTGTAATCGAAATTCCATATCCATTAAGCATTCTTAATTATGCAGCTGAAATAGAAAAGTAAACAATATTCAGTATTAGGTACTTTGTCGATGATAATTAAATGCAATGAAAAATCGTATATATGGAACTTTTTTGTTATATGTATATATTCGATTTTCTTTTCCATTTTCTATAGAGACAACATAGCGAAGCGGAAAAAATTGTGACATTTTATCGAAGTGTGTCTGTTTTTTTCGCAAACATCTATCTACCGCTATAATTACGACTCTAAGCGGAAGTCAGCGAACTGCATAAAATGACTCTATGAAGCGCGATGAAAACCCCTTTCCAGTTAAATCGGTTTTTAAAATAGGCAACATGCTATACGCAATTTTTTTTCATTTAAATGCTTCTTCTTCACGCTTCGAGTATTATTAATAAAGGCATTGAAAGTGTTGTATTGTATGCATGCACACGTTGAATTAATTAAGGGTTAAAGTGTGATGATTGTTTATAATAACAATAGAAAATGATACATGCATGTTTGTTTTTCGTTGTTTTAAATCGTGTTTTGCTAATTTTGCTATAAATTAAATCTACAAATGAAAATTGATGTAATTAAGTAAATTATTATTTCATAGCCAAATTCGAATCGAGTATATAGGTATAGCGCAAGTAGGCTATGCCCTATACGTATAGATAGTCCCTCCTAAATAATAGAGTATCGCAAAAGATAGTATCCATTGGAAACTGTCATATTTCACTAACATGGCAGTCACGTAATTTATTTATCATTAACCTAAGTATATTTTATGGAGATCTAGGAGTAGCATCGATCTAACAAAAGTCAAAATATTTTTCTGCGAGCTAGAAAACTTTTTGTGCACCAGAGGGATTCGGGTTCCTACAGCGACTTGTCGTATCATTGACGTGCTTTGTTATTATTTCGTTTTTTTTAAATTTTGATTTAATTAATTGTTGTTTAATTAGTTAATTAATTTTATTGAAATGCCAAAATAAATTTTATATAATAAATTGACAATTATTTATTAATTTCTATTTCGAATCCATATTTTTTCTTCCACTTATTTTTATGGTATATTTTTACCCAACCTTATAGCACGCCACTGAACATAAAATTAATAAAATAAGGGAAAAAAAAATTATGGCAATTTTTTAAATAAAATAGGCTGTATTATATGAAATATTAATTATTGCAATCATAGTTTTAATCTGCTGCACTAAAGTCTACAATTTTCAGTAAAAATAAGGAAATTTGATTTTTTCATAAGAGCAATTTTAAAGATGCTATTTCTGCTAATCGCAGCAGCCCCTAATGGCAACCGTTTTTTTTTTCTCTCGTTTCCACTGTCTACAATTTACCATAGTATATTTCATAGATTTTTTACTTGTTTTACCAAATCAGCAGTTTTTTACCTGTTGCTTTGACAATAGGTAGAAAACTGCAATCTCAAATATGGCAACGATAGCGGTACCCTAATCATTTAGGGATTCTAATGTCTTACAGATCTAAGCGCCCCCAATACTACACTATAAGCGTAGCGGCCAACAACATTACATACATTATTTATACAAAACACCGCTTAGCATCGATTATACGGCTTCACATTTTCGAAAATATATCAAATTTTATGATACCGGGATTATGATATCGGGAATCTAATTTTTTTGCAAACTCGAACCATCCTAAGCAAGTTATAAGATAAAATCAAATTTAATGTAATATCCACTCTAATTCTATTCCATATTTCTTCCTTATTTTATTTTTTTTGTTGTATTTTTTTCTTGTGTATCCTTTCTTTGCTTACATTTCATTTAAAGATATGTTTCACCCTCTGCCATATACCGTGGCGAAAGATAAAATCGGATGATTTCTAAAAGCCAATCGTAAAACTTTTTCCACTCGCTCGTATCTCACATTTATTTTGCTAAAGCAAAAATCTAATTTCGGATAAAGAATGAAGAAAAAGAGAAGAAGAGATAGTAAAAGAGGAGAAAATTCTTTTTTTCTCAATATATAAAAAAAATTATTATAGACATATAGAAATATTGAGTGAAATAAAAGAAATGCGGAGTTTATCTTGGTTGATGTCTTTTTTTTTCCTTTTGCACCAAAGTTAATTTATAATAATTATGGTATTTGGGCAATTTATTTGTACTTAACGAAAAACTCAATTCGATTTCTTTGAGTAACAGAAAATGAAGCAAAAAAACACGTGGTCATTATTTATTATCTTCATTTTCTTTTTATCGTACTAGAAAGTAACTTTTTCATTATTGTCATTAGTTTTCTTATGTATAGTATAGATGTATATGGAAATATATGTTTGCCAACTCATTAGTTATGAGTGAGTCGTATTTAGTATACTATACCTATGTATATGCAAAGAATAGGTAGCCAAATCAATATAGAAATTGTATAAATTTCTGTGAAATGATTAAATTTGAATTATTATTGTTAGGCTTCATCCATATAATAATAATAATGATGGCGTGATAGCCAATAAAGTTTACTACTGTACATGAATATATTAATAGATATATACTATATACATATAATATGTACACATATTACTCAATTTTCAAATGTTACCATATTGATCAAAGGCAATACAATAAACTCATCTAAATATCAATTTAAAACAATTATTATGCACATTTCCATTTCTATGAGTTTAACATCATTAATATTAAGCTGCCCCCCCATTATTTTTATTGCACCGATGCCGAGTGTAGTGCACCAGTTTAGTAGATTCAATTAAAGACAATCGTTTTAGCTATTTTTATGCCTGTATTTTTATTATAGGCATTCGATGCGAGATTCACTAGCGTCTAGGGTCTGCTCTTTTCCCCTATATACATGTAAAAGTGCCTACGTAGTACTCTACCAGATAGAGAAAATGTATAAATGTGAAGTTTTGATAAACTGAAAAGTTACTATACAACAAAATAATTGCAAGACTGCACTTCTATAGTTCTAGATTCATTTAAATTCAATTTAATAATGATGTGGGATTCTGAATAATAAAAAAATCGCGATTCTTATTTCAAAAATTGAAGTTTATATATTGATAACTCCAGTGTCAAAGAATATATACAATATCTTATATCATTGTTAAATACAGCTGTAAAAACCATGTAAAATTACATAGTTTGGTTAATGTAATTATCTAGAAATTTGGTTAAATTTGGTTTAAATTACATTAACCATGTAATTTCGGTTAAATTACTTGGTTTTTTAATTACTTTTTTCAAAATTTATTAGTTTTTGAATTTTTCAATAAAATATTTTTCAAGGTTTGTTTCATTTTACCCTAAATTCTTAGAAACCACAGAAGATTTGGCAACGCTGTCCGCAACTTTTATCTAATTTAACCGACTTCGTAATTCGTACCGTTTCTAAGATAACAATAGTGACCCTACTACTCATACACCCTGTATAAAATGTTTTTGAAGTAAATTTTCATGGTATGCAATAGATTACTTCGCATACTCGGACTGGGACTGAAAACTGCCCGTGGACGCGTATAATGCTACTTGTGAATATATCAATCAAACTAAAATCGTATATGCGCAGACATTCAAATTGTCCACATTGCGCCTACGAACCGGCATATGTCTTAACACTAAAATTCTGATTTCCAAATCATTTATTTAAATACTCATAAAAAGTAAATTAAATAAATTAATAAAAATTCAATTTCCTTTTCCATTTTCCATGAAACATAAAATTCTTCTACAGAATGAACAAATGCACAATTAAATTCAACCCATTATTTTTCACTCACTCGACTTTTTGTATAATGTGTGCAACACCCCCGTCTGGTAATCAACATACAAAGTTGCTCTAAGTTCAGAGATTAATTCAGTCGAATTTCTTGAAGCGAAAAGAAGTTTTCGTGAAGAAAATTCAATGAAAAATTTCCAAAAAAAAAAAAAAATAAGAGAAAAAAAGGGAGCCCAAGTAACCGGTTTGTGATTATTAGTTATAGAATATTAAAAAAAAAAAATGAATTATTCTTCATATTTGGAGGGTAGTTTTGTAAATTAAAAACTTACGAGACGGAATTTATGA
This sequence comes from Platypus cylindrus, assembly GCA_949748235.1. Lineage (NCBI taxonomy): Eukaryota > Metazoa > Arthropoda > Insecta > Coleoptera > Curculionidae > Platypus > Platypus cylindrus. The sequence goes on along the minus strand of OX456488.1, from coordinate 5,528,150 downwards.
TTTGTTCTTAAAAATCTGCACACAATTTTAAAGTTTAGTTTTAATTAGTGAGTATTATTATGAAACTTCAACGCTTTAAAATTCAACAACGAATCAATTCTATTACATACACACGGAACTTTTAATTTTGTCCGTCATTAATTTTTTAATTAGATTTTGTAATTATTATGGCCAGAAATTATTAGCCATTAACCGGCTACGAATGCAGTAGATGAAGGGATTTTTTTTTTAATTATTAAACAAGCCAGCATGTAATTTAATTAAATGTGTGTTATATACTTTATACTTTAATTAAGATTAATAGTATTTGGAGTTAGGTACATGTAATACAGTGTAGGCGATGTGTTTTGTATGTGGCCTTTTATCAGCAGCTAGTTATAGCTGTTAAAAATGTCGGAACGTTTAAAAAAAATGTCATGAGTAAATTTAACATAGTCAACAAGTTTATACAAAATTCTTTTATAAAAAAAATAAAAATGTCATTCGAAATAATTTAAAACAAAAACATAAAAATTTAACTAAGCTTATGTATGTATGGTCAACTACATCTGACTATTTGCAAAATATAAATCATGTTTGAATAACGCTTTACTCATGTAGTTGTTGTGACGGAGCATAGAAACTGTTTGTATGTGTGACAGAGCTTATAACTTGAACAATTCCAAAATTATAATGATTAAATCAAGTTGGCAAATGACATTGAGGTTATCTCTGCAATCTTAAAATTTAATTGTCACTTAATTATGCCTAATTTGAAGAAAATATCAATTCTATATGGTAAGTTTTAATTATATTAATAATAATAAAATAAATAAGAACAAGAAACTTTCCGCCAGATCCGCCTGCGCAACTGAGGAAATCCAAGGAGATTATGATTTTCTGTATATTTTAGCTGTGAAAGACTACAAGAAGGATGGGAAAAACGACTGTGTAAGAGCTAATATATTTCCGGGCTTGAAAACGCCGCTCTCGAAATGTTCCCGACGACAAAAAGAGTTACTTTTGACAGTTACCATTGGCGGCGCATACTTTGTTTATGTCTTTTTTTCTTATGTTTTCATTCTCATTTAAACTTAATTTCATTATTTATATTATCTCATAACATTAACATTTAAAATGTACAAAAAGACAGACGTTGTTTTATTGCGGCGTGCAAAACTGGGCTCCCATCGGACAATAATTTAAAAATAGGTATTCTACGCCACTAAACGTATAATATTAAAATTGAAATAATTAAGCGCAATGATGCTTAGTGCTTAAATGAAAAAATGATTTGTTGTATTAAATAGTCAAATAACACACAATTATAGTTTTAATTTTTTATATCAAAATCCACGATTTCCCTTAAAATTTAGAAAATAAAACAGCCCATAAGGACAATGTTAAATTATTTGTCTACTCCAGCGCTACCTATTCGGTGTCCACTTTTTTTTTCTCGTTTCCCCTCATTATTTTAGTTCTCCATAATTTTAGTCAAGCCTCGTTTCTCACAATATAGTAACTCATTAAGTCTCTATAATTACAACTACAACTGTAGCAAATTATATATACAATAAAATTTAAAATTCATGTAGCGTAGATTATAGAAGAAATATATATATGTATATTTGACAAAATGTAATATCAGTGTAGATGTGACTAGTGCCTTCTATACATACACCAATGTACAAACGACATTTTATCTTATTCTCTAATGTAAATTTGTACATATTTATTTTATCTACGTGTCAAAGCGAATAGAAACAAAAAAAAAACACGAACTTGTCAAAGACAGGAAAAGCCATGTACTTTGGAATTGTTAAAAAAAAAAATATTCCACACACTTTTTTTTTCTTTTTTTTTTTTTATACAAGTCCCTATAGGAATTCTTCACATTGATCCAGATATATCAAGGCAAGTAATACCAATGAGTGTAGTAGATAAATATTCCCTCTTCACTCCTCTCTCTGTACCGCTTCTTATTTCGTCCTCTTAACAGGGTGCAGCAGCAACTTGATGTATGTGTGCGTGTGTGTATGTGTTTCCCAGGCGTGCTAAGCATACAAAAGATATGATGGGTTTCAAACAGGAATTTTTAACGCGTAATAATCCACAAGCAAATCTTGGATCGGTGAAGTAAGTGGTTTACTTTCCATTCGTGGATAAAATGGAATGAAAATATTTGAATAACAATAAAATATATTTCCATTCTATTTATAATTTAGTCGGCTTTTTAAAATATTTAATGTATATTTAATCTTTCTAGATTTTCATCATTAATCATAAATGCCTATGCACACAGGCAGTATAATTTATGTGTATTCAACCTGCCTATATATGTACATATACATAAGCAGGTATATATATATATATATTAGGAGCACCCAGATGTCATTTCCAGTTCCCTCCAACCCTATAACTTGAGCTGATAAATACCTCACAATATCTCATCATAAATTTACCTAAAATATTTTCCTGAATTGAATTTATTAGTGCCAATAAAATAGATTTAGCCAACACTATATTGTTAATTAGCATTGTTAATAATTTAATACAAGATACCTATTCTAATCTAATTATAGCAAACGATTTAACAACAATAAATAAAATAAAATGTAATTTATAATCGTATGCATGGTGTGCGTGTGTGTTTGTGATGTTTGTAATGAATATACATATATAATCCTAAAATCACTACTACTACCACATTTACATTTACCATCCAGCCATCCAGTATAGTATAGCACGGACACCTGTAAACAACGCCAAATTCGCAATTCACTTTAAATTCCAGCGAGTGTACGTTGACGTCGCGACGCACTACCACGTCGACGCTCTTCCAAATACAAACTGAAAACCATTTCCATTTCCAGCTACTACTACAAATACAAATCCATCTATAGTATAGCAAACCAGCAGATATGTATGTAGCTGACTATAGCACTTGTGTGTGTCTACAGTATACTATATATATATGTAGATAAAACGGACGCAAGCGTCACGACCTATTGCATTTGCTTAATGTGCTGGCGGATGGATGGAGGATACCTACCTCTAGTACACTGCACTGGATATTTTTCATTTTTTTTTTTTTTTCGCTCGGAATAAAATTTTATGATACAAACTTTATCATGGATACATATTGCTTCAGTACATGTATTTATGTTGAATATATGACATGGATTTTAAAGCTTTAGTTTATTTTCATGTTGATGATTAATTTGTCAGTTTTTGTGTGAAATGAAACGGCAAAAATGTGTAAAGTAAAATCGTAATATATTTTGATTGAATGCAATAGGCTATAAAAAGTATAAAAATCACACTAAAAACTTTTTAGTAAAAAATCAACGGTATAGAATAACCTCAAAATTATAATTACCCTTAAAAGTTAAAATATTCGGACGGCATTAATAATAAGTCAATATCAGATAAGGCACCTTAAAATATTAAATTGTTGCATAACTTATTTAGAATTATTTTCCATAATAAGCCTAACTTGGCGAAATGTGTGTCTTAAATAGACTTTACATTTAACAAGTTATCTTCTCGGCAAGTTTTGCATTACGCATGCACACATTGTTACTTGTTATCAAGTTGTCTTGGATTTGTCGAAAATAGGTTCTGCGCTATTTTTCTTGCCACTTGTTGGCCAGTTCGATAATATTTTATATAAATACATGTATATCAACTAAAATTTTAATTCCCAAAAGAGAACAACTGATATTGTTTATATTTAATAAACTGTTGTAAAAATTAGCTTTGAAAATTTTGTTTATCTAGTAATGAATATTCTATTTTAACTACTGTGCTAATTTACCACAAGGATAAGTATTAAAATATGAGATAGATCTATTTTAGATAGATATATTTTTTTATATTGGGTTGGCATTTATTCTTAATGTAATCGAAATTGTTTAAAAGAAAATTGGCGACTGTAAAGGCAAATGGCAATTTTTTTCTTCAAGAAAGTGGTCATCGAGAAACTTGACAGAAAACTTGCTAACTGTAAAGTCCACTTTACGTATTAGTCAGATTGCACAGATCAATTAATAAATAGATAAATTAACATGATTTTATATTAACAATAAAAAAAATTTAGGACGGATATGAATAGAGTGCAAAAATACATTAAATATACATGTAACTATCCTAATATGTAGCTAAATATATGTATTTAGTGACAAGTCGAGTCTTTTACATTAATCTCACTTGTATAGGTAGTTTGTCAGTTTAAACATAAATTGAATTTTAATACATGGTCTTTGGCAATTTAAACTCAAGTTCACGTTTTAAAATGAATCTATACAAGTGAGCCCTAAATTTATTTAAATCACTAGTCAACCTTAATACAAATATTAAAAAAAAACCATTCGTTGCATTTTCTTACTGTCCACTTTAAAGACTGTTTCATATCTTCAAAATTCGCTGCACTTTGTACTAAATTCACCTGATCTGATCGCATACTCTGCTATTACCACAACCAATGAAATATTTGATACAGAATAATCGCAATCAAGCAGGTCTTCGAATAGTTAATTCGAATCGATGAGTTACAATCGTCTTCTGAACAATAACATTCCTCCCAATAAATACCATTGGTGTAAACGCCCCAATTACATACTCCTGTTACTCCTGTTTCAGCTACTGAAGCACATCGACGGATTACCTGTCTCCATCTACCATCCCCTGAAAATTATTGACACCATTGTTAAATATTGAGATTGTACTTGATTAACAAAGTATTAAATAATTAATACGTAACTAATAACATGTTGAACAGAGAGTTTCTTATTTAAAATTTAAAATGAAATCAGTATACTAAATATGAGGAATTATTAATACAATGCAGCACATTCAAAATTATGAAAATCCGGCTTATGAATTTAATCTCTGGATTAAACTGCACTGAATCTACCATATACATATTACATATATAGGTTAGCACATAAAGTGGAGATTACTTACAAATAAATCCCTTGGGACTTTGTTGTGTTACTTTCATACAAAATGAACCTGGCATATGACTTTCTTCGCTATTACATTCCACCGCAACATGAGCTGTTTTATCGAATTTTGTATATGATCCACAATTGTCTACGCCTTTTGGATCTTCGGCTGAACTGCACTGATAACATCTTATGGCATCGCCTATGATAACCAAAAATAACAGAGAGATGTAAGAGTAATGATAATTTCACAAGTAAATTACATGGGCACATTTAAATTTAGAATTTAAATAAATGGGCGTTGTTCCTTTTTAAAAAAAAACATAATATTATTTACCATTATGAATCATGAATAACAGAACTAATAGAATATACGGTAACATAACATACATTGAATTAAAACACATTTTTTAATTTAATAAAATAATAAATAACAAATTTAAAGAAAACAGTTTAAACTTTCAAATTCAAATTTAAAATGTTTTGTTTGCAGGATAAGTGCAATAACAATAATGAAGTTGGCAACAAATTAATTTGAATTAGGATATAACCTAAATTCTTTGTAATATTTAAAAACTCTTAAGTTTTTTACAAACTTATAAGTTAACCGTTAAAAATTTCTTGCTTTCTGTTTCCTAATTTCTAAAATGAAATGAACTAAAATAAAATAAAATCTAACCTAAAATTATAAATAATATAAAAATAAGAATTTTTACTATTGTAAGTTAATGTTAAATAGTATTCGGGTTGCTTGCAGCATGCAGCAACCCGAATTATACCTGTTCCTATTTTAGGATAAAATGTTTGATCTTTTATTTTTAATGTATTGCGTCCATAACATAATATCTAATATCCAGTTTATATTTTATTCCTATATTTTATTTATTCCTAATTATTCACGAATTATCCAATTTGCTTATTTTGCTTTCAGCAGTTTCAGCTTTCATGCTTCAGCAATTTTCACTATTTCACTATATTTTGATATATATAATATATATCATATTTTCTATTTTCAGATTTTTCATTTTTCAGTCAATGTCGGTTATTTATAAAAATTATAAATAAATAAAACTTAACCAAATAACCAACTTAATATAAAGAAGAAGAGGGCGGCGGATATGTTATTAAATGAGGTTATCTAAGTATAAACAAATTTAAATTTAAAAAATTTTAGTTATTATATTAATTAACAATGTTCTTAAAAGGTCGGAAAAACATCTCACTGTTCTGCAACGTACTTGTAGTGTTAATTGTATTTATTTGCATAGATTCATGTAAGTAAATTGTTGATTAATGCAGTAGCCAATTCGATTTGAATTTATTCTATAATTTTATATTTAATTAACTATTATTAGCTATTTAATAGGAATGATTCATCTCTGAAATAAAATACTTCACCAATTAATTGTTTATATCGAAATTATTAGTATTTACATTGAAATTTTCAATTTTAATTCAAATCTTGAATTAACAACTGTAGAGTGAAGAATTTTTAGTGTTTATGTATTGATATAACGGTTAATTTCATTCGGCCATCTCAACAAACACACAGAATAGTCATTTGTGAATTGGAAGAATTTAAAATTGCTTAAACGTATCATTTGTAGGTTTAGCAATTAAATGTTGGGATTGTCGATCAAGTGCAGATCCAAAATGTGCGGATCCATTTGATAATTCAACATTTGCAATGACCGATTGTGATCAAGTTGCTGCAATGCAACATATTTATGATCCAGATGATTTCCGAACACAAAAAAGTACTTTGTGCAGGAAAATTCGACAAAAAGGTGACCTTTCAGCTGTTACACTGCAAAAATTTAATTTATTATTATTATTTTTACAGTTAATGGTGTTTGGAAATATTATCGAAGTTGTGCATTCCTTGGTGAAGCCGGTATAAAAGGTGATGAACGTTTCTGTTTGATGCGAACAGGAACGTATAATATTTTTATGGAATATTGCACTTGCAAGAGTAAAGATGGCTGTAATACATCGAGCTTTACGTTTATATCGAAACTATTATTTTTTATTGTACTAAGTGTTCATATTTTATGGTAGAGTAATAAGGATTAATAGACGATTTTTATACATTTTTATATATGTACAGTTTTATATTTTGACTTGACATTAATGTTCGTGATACACGAATTTTCAATATTTCCGTCCATAATTTTAGATTTTTTTTTTGTATATTTTTTTACATTTTAATATTATAGTGCTTAAGATCCAAGGCTTTAAAAATTTTAGTATTATTGATATTGTTCACATTAGGTTGTGAGTTAACTGATCCAGTCAGTATTGTATAACTGAACAGCAGGAATCAATAGGATAATGTAAAAAACTATAATTTATTTTTATGATCTTAAAGCTAAAACGTACAATAAACACTTTAATCATTAAAAACTTATACCTGAATATTATAAGAACACAAATTTGATACAAAACTAATTGAAAATATATAGGTATATTAATGATAAAACGATTTTTTTTGTTACTTACGTATATTATTATTACTATACAACGTATTACATTTAAATCCTATGGCTTTTCTTATTGCTATTTATATCTTGCTTTACTACTATTAATTTTTGCTTAAATTTCAATTTTTAAACTCTTTGTACTTTAAACTTAACGAGATTAATCTTAATCGAAAATTATATAAATTTCACTATAATTACAATTTCAAACTTAAAAATTAAGGTTTCGCAACCCAACAAACCCATAATAATAACGTTGATAATAAACTAGCTATAACGATCTTATTTAATTTTAATCCAGTCGCTGAATTACAACCATCATATTCGCAATATTCGCAAAAATCCAATGAAATCCCCCTAGCAACTGGATCATAACATGTTCCCACTTCTTTTTCGATTGGTATCATTTCACATCGTCGAATATAAGTCAGTTGACTGTCTCCAACTAAAAATAAACACAATTTTTATTTTATTATTATTATTTCTGGTGTCTCTTATGTTATTAATATTATTTAAAGAAGTGAAAGTTTTATTAAATGCGCTGAGAAATATTTGACCTAAATTACACGTGTATAAAAACAAACACACACACACACATTGTAGGTTGTTGCATTTAAATTTTAAAAACTCGTATAATATGAGAAGCAGAATGAAAGTTTCAGTACATCAGTATGATATTTAGTACTTTTCAAGGACATTATAATAAACACTTTGAACAAAATGGTTGTCCGAAGTACGTCGAATAAAAATCCAAGATACCCTTGAAATATGTGTATGTTTGGTTGGATACATGCACATTTATGTCGCAAAATTATTTGACAATTCTTATAAACTTCTTAATTTAGTTAATTATGATGCTTACTTCTCTGAATTTTCTTCAAACAAACATTCTTCATTCTTCTCAATCTGGCCTCCTCTTCATTACACGTAATATAACGTGGTCCATCGATTTGACTGGATCGAAATGGTTGTGGATTAGGATAGCGATTATAACCACCAGATGGATAATTTGGATCATATCCAGCACCATTTCTTCCTTGTATTGATGGATTGCCATCACGATCTCTAGGTGGTGGCGGTGGATAATCTCCATTTCGATAATTATTATTCGACGAATGATCGCGATTATAAAGATCTCTATTATTATAGGAGTCGCGGTTATCACGATTATTATCGAAATAGGGATCTCTATGATTTCTGTAGTCTTGATTATATTGATCTCGATTATTTCGATCATATTGGTCTCTGTTATTGCGATCATTGTGGTAGGGATCTCGATTGTTTGGATCTCGATAATTTGGGTCTCGATTGTTGTCATAAGGTCGTTGATAATCTGGGCGATTGTCCAATCCCCTATTAAAATCACGATCTCTATTAGAGTCTCTATTATTATTATTATTATTATCTCGATTATCATAACTTCTATGACCACTATCTCGACTATTATTATTATTATTATTACTGTTATTATCACGGTTATTGTAGTCCCTATTATCATTATCATAATATCTATCACGATTATTAGGATTTACAGTACTAGATAATGATGATTTTCGATCATACTGCTGATGATGCTGTTCTCGATCTCTATGTGCTGGATCTCGATTATTATATCTTTCACTTAGATCTAAATTAGCATAATCTCTGGTATAGTTTTTAAAATCTCTGTCATCGTCACGATAATTAAGTTGTGAATAATTTAAATTACTAAATCCAAGATCCCTTGATCTACTATCACTATGATTTATATGTGGCTGATTATTGTAATCTGGATCGTTGTAATTTCTTTGTCTACTACTGTCATTAGAATTATAATTTCGATCACGATTATTATCGAAATTTCTATTGTTTCGATCTCGATCGTTATAAGTATCCCTATTTCGATTTCTATCTGGATAATATGGATCTCTATTATTATCAGGATATTGTCGATTATTATTTGGATCTCTAATATTTTCGTTGTTGCCTCGATAAGGTTCGTTCCTATAATTTTGATTCGAATGGTCTCTATAAAAGAAAATGGAAGCAAGAAGTACCTGTGTCAGTAGTGTCTAACTATGTATAGACGATTTTATTTCGTTTGCAATACAATATAGAACTAATAAGGGACTACAACACCGTTTCACCAAAATCAAATCAAGAATTGTTTCATACGAACAAAATTCAGCAGCATGCGTTATAAAAGGGTAGCAATTTTTTTGTTAGTTCGTACCTTTATATTGTTATTAGTAAATTCTGGGCTTTCGTCAACCGCAAAATGTAGCTATTTTATTCGCTAAACTGGTAAGAAAATTTAAGAGTCCTACTCGCTTTACAGTTAGCGAAGAGTTAGCAAAAAAGCCACAATATGCGCTTGATGTTAATTACAGGAAAATTTGGAGCCGAGATTAAAGAGTTAAAATAATCTACGGAATTAATGTTAGTAATTAAAAGCACTTAAGATTCACAAATATCGCCCATGGTTTGTAATCATTACCAACCTGTATTCGGGATATAAATTATTGTTATCGTAGAAATTATACGATGATGTGTAATTGAATCTGTCGCCACAATGGCGATCTATGTCGCTTGAACATGCCCAACATTGTAGTGCATTTGCTGAAAAAAAAATAATATTAAAAAATTAGCATCATAATTCTACCATTTTGCTATATTTGAATATCTCAAACTAATGGCGGATGCGCTGGGATGTGAATTACGTAATCTTTGTTCCGACTTACATTCAAAATTAAATTCGATTTTAAAATAGGATTGTTAGATTAAGAGGTAAACTATGAAGAGACGAACAAATAAGGAAACAGCGAATAGATGATAGAAGAAATAGGTTCGGTGCCCTATAGATAGAAAGTTGCCAAAGTTGTTTTGTGGGTATGTTTACGCTTAAATGGTCTATAATGATGGTGATGATGATAGTCAATGACCTTTACGATATTATTTTTGCTCAATGATTACCGTTACATATTAATCGACCAAAAAATTCAAGAGAATTTAATGAAAATAAAATCATCAAAGTCAAAAGTAAACTCTGGAATAAATTACTGCAGCCATAATAGCATCAAATTTTACATTTTTCAGATTCCATATTAATCAAACCATATTTGCATGGCCAACTTTGCTGTGTCTATTAATTGTTTTTTAACTATTGTAATTTCGTAATTGTACGTCCGTATTTGGATTTATTGCAGATGATGCTAGTGGTTCTATGTTCATATTTAGATGTTTATAAAACAATTAAATAATATAAATGTTGCCGTAATTAATTAAGCAGTTAAAGCATATCTAATTTATTAGATCTTTAACGTTTAAAGATTCCTTATGTAGAATACACCTGCGTGATCAATTAATATTGGTAAGTGTTTCTAATTTTTAATAGTACTAATAATTGTTGTTTCATATTTATTATTATTGTTATTGATTTTTATATGTATAAGGAAGGGTACAACTCTTCAACTACAATTAATAATTCTTAAGTCGGATACGCACTGGCTTATGACTTTTTTGGTTATATATTTTTATCTAGTGCGGACGTCATGACATTAACGTACTTTTTCTTGAAATTTTTTTTTTTTCAATTTTAAATTTCACAATAGTTTATATGCATTTATGACCTGATTTTTGACGTATACACTTTACAACTGCAATAATGTTCTACAATTAACATTTATTTATCAAGTAAAAATTGTATGACAAATAATCACAACTTTTAGTTTTTTGCGATTATCTTAGTAGGCCGTTTAAAACAGAATATGTGCATGGGTAATTTAAATGACTACCACGTCAGTTTGGGTAGATATATATATGTAGGTACTTAAATTGGATGAATAAATATCTAGTCTTTATATACGTATATGTCGTGACCCCTATTTACAATTTGATCTTTATAAAATTAATTTAAATAGGAAACATAATTAATCTGAAATCAACATGGAGAAATTTGAAATTTTGTATACTCATTTAAAACCAAAAATATTAGCGAATCGAGTACGATGATTAAATAGAATTAAAATTGAATTACAACGCTATAAAATATAATTAATAAAAAAATCTAATTTCATTGTTTTCTTTTTAATTTGAAATACATACAATAAGTAAGTATAATTTACATAGCTTTTTTCACATATTAAATAAAAAAAAAATGTATATGAATAAAGAATTAAATACTTAAATAATTACTACTTGTAAGTAATTCATTGTTATGCGATGATGATTATGGTTTCTCTTCTCTTATTTTAACCTTCGTCTTAATAAGAAAAGCATTTTACCTTCGAATCCTAATACATATTTTATCTAATTGAATAATTATTGAAAAGTGAATTTTATTAATTTTTTCAAATGAAATTGCGAAAAATAATGATATAATTCACATAGTAGGAGCTGCAATGAATTAATAGATTCTATCCCAGCTTGACTTTAAAATAGTTTGTAATTATAAAGAGCATGCGCAATACGTATAAACTGTTCCAACTTCCTAAAAACTGATAGCGTTTCCGGCTAGCAGGCACTGACTGCACTCAAGCGCGTGCGCACTCAGATTTTAAATCGTTTAAATTTTATTTCAAGTCCGTGGAAGTTTTGTTTAGCAATTTTGTAATTAAAAATCTCAGTGCGCACTGACTACAGTCAGCCAAAAATGCTATAAAACTCTAACTAAAAAAATTACATATTCCAAGTTACTTTTTTACTTTTAGGTCCAACTAATTCGTGATAGTTTATTTTAGTTTAAGCTACTATATGACCTTATGGTCATTCTATGGCTCGGGCCACGACAGCAACTAGATTTTCACACAAAATTTTTTCCTAAATCTAATTCTAATCTAAAGCTATCTTCACACACATAACTACATTCATACTTAACCTAGAAAATATTACATACATAAATAATATTAGTTGTCATTAATAGCTTCGAATCCTGTTACTAAATGCCATGGAATGCAAAACTACTATACCTATAATGCAGTTCTATTTATAGTAGTCGTATACGTACACGCATATCTAGATAGATTGATACAAGTACCATAATGTATGAATATGGTAAAATTAAAATGTAAACCATATTGTAAAATGTTACCAACTTGTTTGGTTTACCTTGAATTCCCCCTTATAATGTGTATTTATATGTAGTTAAGATTTGAATTGCATAATCACTGTTTATTTGCATCACGTTTTATACTGTTGTTTTGTGATATTGATGAAAGTAACGTAAGTACGTATGCGCAGTAACACGCACAGTAGCAGATTTATGAAAATTTAAGTTAAATTTTCAAACAAAGTAAATGCATTATTATTCTGAGAACATTTCGTCCAATTTTCAATTATTTATTGTGTTTAGAATAATACAAAGTTATTAATTCGAAATAATATAAAATAAAATGACGCGTTCGTGCTTCTAATCTAAAACAATGCCTCTTGATATCAAATCAAGTTGGGAAATTAGGTTAACTTTACTTTAAGGTTAAATCGAACTCAAAGTTTTCTAGGTCTACGATTTATAAACGTTGAACTGGAGCCTATACAACGAAGCCTAAAAAGTCTCTAGTTGATTATCTGAAACTCTTTTAGCTTAATTCAAATTAGCATAAGATTTTTTTAAAGTTGATCAGACGCTAAACAGCATCTAGCGTTTATTTAACAAATTTTAATTAGCATATTTCCGTTAATTTAAAAACTTGTTTATTTGAACTTGGAAGGTTTTCGTTAAAGAGGTACAAGGAACAGGTTGTTTTGTTTTCACATAAAAAAATCTAAATTTTTATAATAAACACATGTACATATAGGTATGTATATAACAATAATAATAATAGATCGCGGAATGTTGTAATTGCTTAAATAATCCTTTTGTTATATTGTCCAAATATGTATATTTCTACTACGAAAAAACTCATGCGGAATTATAAACAATGGTCGCAAATTATACGCAAATTTAAACATTCACAATGCAACCTGTAATTAACATTATACATAATATTGTTATTAATACGTTTATTTTCAATTTGGGCTTTCATAGAAATTGTCTGCTTGGCGAATGAAAAATAATAAATAGAAATCACGACAAATACCGATATTTGAAAATTTATACCGCTTTTATCAGATGTCATGAAGTTTTCAAAATGTCAAACTTTGCATCAAAAATACACTCTTTGTATTTGCGTATTTTTTTTTTGTTTTTTTGAGAATTCGGAAAAAGCATAAAGTTTAAGTTGTCAAATGACAATTTAGTTTTCATATAGAAAATAACCTAAAAATAAATCTTTGGAATTCGACGTAATCAAAGTTCCCGATCATTTTTATGAAATAATAAATTTTCAAATAAATATAAACTAACTTTACTTAAGTATGTGATTCACAAATAAAACAATTAATATTATTCAACATAACAAACAACCAGTGGCGTATCTGTGAGACAGTTCCATAATTCATTATCGAATTTACTTTAACAAAAACATGCTGTCATACATGGGAGACACTGTTCACTCTGGAGCATTTTATCTGTCCCTATTGAACATGTAAAGGTGCACCACTGATTTTGCGGCACCCATTTTATACAATTGACAATACCTACATATAGGAACGTAATTAATTGAAATGGCATTTATTGTAATTAAATAATGTACATAAAGGCACTACCTTAAATTCGGTCAATGCTTTGATATATTGCTATTATTACTATTATTATTATTTTTATTTAGGTGTGTATTTTAATGAACACCGTCTGATTTTCGATTTTTTTTTTTGGATCTTTTTCGAATATTTAATAAAATAACCAGCGTGAGATTGAAATTGTAATTACAATGTGTGTCAAATCATTTATTTTCCAGAAAACGAATGAAGCTTCTGGTTAGGAAAATACTACGTTTATTTATTCAGAATCATAATTTATTAGATGACTAATAGACATAACCATCAATGACTAAAACAAAAAACAATTTAATATCTAATAGAAAAAAACGCGATTAATAATAATATGTGTCATATCAATTAAAATTGTAGGTATGTAACTTCTTTCTTTTAAATGGAAATAAGGTGAAATTTGACTTATTTGGAAAGTGGTTGTTATCACTAACATGGGGGTCAATTGACAACAACTCAAATCAAAGTCCTAAGTCAATCAATTAAGGCATTAAAAAGACTATAAATTTCCAAATATATACAACTCCACTTTTTTGCCCATTTTACCTATAATATTTTGCCTCATTAATGCTTTTTCGCAAAACTTATTAACTACACCTCGTAAAACTCTTAAGTTAACTTTCTAGGTCTTTAATAATTTACATCAATTATCAAAACTAATTAATTTTTTATTGATGTTTTTACTTAAAAGAAAATCATATTATGTCGCGCCACTGGTTTATTTATAGTTTTTACTTTTTACCTTGATTTTTGAATTCGTTCAAATCATGCGACAATTTAATAAAAATTCAGTTTTTTTATTTTCATGTTAAAAGACAACTAAAACGCAAAAATATCAAAATACAAAATTAAATTTCTCAAAAAAAAAAACAAAAACACAGGGACCTGCGATTATTACGGTTTAAATTCAATGTAACCACAAAAACGAAACCCCCCCCCAAAAAAAAAAAAAAGAAATCGATTTTTCCCATCTCCTTCACCATTATTTTACCTCTCTCTCTCTCACTCTCAGCACCCCAGTCTATCCATTTATATTCACATATAATAAAAGATTATGCCCTTCAAAACATCCGTTAAAAATCTAATCAAGGCGTGTCAGCGTAAAACAAAACAAAAATAAAATGCATTCTCTTTTATTCTTTTTATCTCTTACCTTCATAAATTGTAAATCCCAATAAAAGGATCACTGCACATTCACACATTAACTTTAACATATTGATTGTATTTAGTTTGTTTTCTTTTTTTTTTTTTGGTCAATATTAAAATGAAAATCGTTTTTAAATTATTCAAATCAATATGCTACGCCACTGGAATTAACATCACCAATATATGTAATAATTATAATTGTTCAATAATACTAGACGGGGAGAGAGTGTGTATTAAAAAAATGACTTCGAGAGATCGAAAAATCAGGTTTGGCAACCAGATACAGAATGATGTCATAGAAAATTGTTAGGTATAGTAGATTTTGTTGATCTGATGTTGATGTATAATATGCAGTTACCATTGATACTATGAACCACCACCTTCATTCACCTTGTCCACCTCCTCCTCCTCCTCCTCCTCCTCCTTCTCTTCTTTTTATACCTCTCTAATAATCCTCCACCACTAGGTAGCTACTCAACCACCTCCTGCTTACGTTCGTTTTTTTTTTTTTACTTTTTAATTCCATCGTTTCATTATTGTTATAAATAATTGTTATTGTATTACCAAACGATAAATATCACAGTGTAAACTGTGGGACATTACCACAAAATTCAATCGAATCTATGTACCGTCATCGTAAAAGTGTTTTTAAATAAAATACAAATACAGAAAACCACAAGATGGTTTATTAAGTTTTTGGTATTCATTTTGAAGTACCATTTACAGTTTGTCATCATGGTAGGTACTGTGGTTAGTAGGTGGGTAGACTGATGAGCCTACTGACTGGAGTATGCTACTTGAATTTAAATTTACTTTCAGTTTGATATTTTTTACTTGATAAAGTATTCTGTGCAGGAAATATTTGTAGGCTGAGAAAATTAATAGAAGGGTTGTAAAACAGTATTATCCATATTTAGGAAAATTGTTATGGCAACCAATTATGGAAATACCGATTTTTTCATTTCCATTTCATTTCATTTGCATATTTTATTTATTTATTTATTTATATATGCACGGGTAAAGTGTTCGCAGTAATATGTTTTCGCATTGGAATACTAGGTGGCGACGTCGTGTTTTTTAACTTATGGCGAAGGAGCTAAAAATGTAATACTAAAAAAATATGTCTTAAATTAACTGTTATTTTAGTATCTGGAATTGTTATAAAATTCATTCATGAAATAAATTAATTAAAAAAATGATTCAAAAGAAATCTTAGTAAAGGCAATTTAGTAAATTCTAATCGAATACATAATACGATATAGGGGCATTTTAGGAGGAATAATATTCTGTCTAATATGCATCATAATAGGCTGGCTGAATCACAAGGTAAACAATAAGAAAATATGTTTCAAACTCAATACAGCGATGATGCGGGCTAATAAATTAATAAAATCAACAATTTCTTTGCTTTTCTTTTTTTATTCATTTAATTAAAAAATACATACATAATTTACAATATAATGTACAGTGCATTACAGATAAGGAGATTTAGAATTGACTGGAAAGAATCATATTATATTTATACATTGATTAAATATTAAAAATTGTGTAAATTAATATTTTATAAGAGCTATTCATATTGATTTAAATATTATGCTGGTTACACTCATTATTACTTGACGTCTAACCTAAAATACTAGTTTCAGATTTACCTAAAATGTTTCTACATTTATAAAAAATCTAATGTTATATTAAAAATTAAACCAACGAATCAATCTACATTTAATCGTTGCTTATTTTCTTAATCACCTTCTTAAGAACGAAAAAACTTTAATAAAATAATTGGCATTCTATGGAAAAAACAAGGATTTTAACACAAACAAGGATCCTACAAACAAAATCAATTTAAAACTATAATCAGGTTTTTTCCACTACAAGCAGGTTTTTTACTTCTTTAAGTTTTTGAAAACATTTTTGTAATACCGACAAGGCTATCTAACAGCAATTGTCAATAAAAATTGATTAACATTATCCGCTAGTTGCTCATTAGACCAGAAAACAATTATTATTATAAGAAATAGTATTGTTACGAAGGCATCTATTTCGAAACAAAAAAAAAAAAAAACATGAAAATATTCATAAAAAATAAATGTATATTTTTTCAGTAATAGTTCATTGCTATTGAATTTCATTGTTTTTAAACAAAAATCAATAGATTTTTATACGTATTAATGGTTATTTTGCTACCTGCTTTTTTTACTTATTTGCTGTTCGTTTGTTTTCTTCAGAATTTTTTATTTCTGTCCTTTATTAATGAATGAGCTCAATGCCAATTAGTAAATTTCAAGTTAACAATGGAAAATTTTATAATTAATCATCCTGACATGTTTTTCTTTGTCACTCACATCAAACTGAAATTTGATTATAACCAGAATAGATAATATTACCGTCTCTTTTTGATATTCGTTTGTGAAGAGAGAAACGACGGTTGTGTTGCCGCAAAGATGTAACCTCACAAAATGACAAAACACATTTTCAATTAATTAAATTTAAACAAGAAAGTGAACATAAAAGAACTTGTTAATAATTAATTTATTGCTCTTAAAACTCTAATTTTATACATCTAATCCTATTGTACAAAAGCTAAACGAGCATGCGTATCAATTCAATCTGTACTAATTATGTACGCATGCATAACGATATTATTGTATAGCACAAATAAATTTTTCATTGCAATCAAATTACACATACAACATATCGATCAGCTACTACTATAGGTATGTAATGTACCTTCCTAAATTTATTGCCATGAGAACAGTAAGTATTTAAACGACATTAATATCACTGGCGATAGAAATGCATAGAAAATACCAATTCTAGAACCAGAATTACATTCATCGTAATCACATGTACCACAATATTCTAAATGTTTCGAATTAATTGCATGGACAACATCTTCAGGACAATCACCATGTGTCAGATCTTTATTTACCATTCGACATTCTCTGCTAACTTGTTTTGGACCATCTGGAACTAGAATAAAGTAGAAAATAAATATTAAAGTTAAGTTATTTATTGGACAATAGCTGCAGATATCAATGGGTGTTAAATTGATAAAACACCCACCGGTTTTTGAACAATATACGATTATTTACACAGTGTTAGCAATTACTAGTTTAATTACTATTTACCTGTTACGACTTTCTTCAGGCAAACATTTTTATATTTGCCAAAAGTGCTGGTATGCATTCCTTCGCAAGTTGATAAATACGGTTCATTTCTGCTTTGCGGACTGTTCCCGTATGCGTATTCATCTATATGTCTTTGATTCTGTAGAATTCTGGTTACATTGAAATGATCGCGACATGTTGAATCGAATTCCGATGAACATTTCCAGCAACGTAACGCAACCACACCTGAAGAAGATTTTCGATTAGCAAATCGAAGGCAAGTAAGTTAGACAGACGTGTAATAATAAATTAGTAGTTATTAGAACATTAGCTGTAGATATAATAATGTATAATATATAGGTACTATATTAGCTGGTTATTAAAGAATATGATTTGAACAGTTACAGTACGAGTTGTAAAATGAAGGTATCAATTCTTGAACTATTTTAATTCTAAGAACAAGAGGTTTGCGCTGCATTTGTTCTTCGTTTGTTTCTCTTTACGGTTCTGACTACGAGTTGTTTCCATGGTTGCTTTGATAATCGTTTTGAATGATCATCCATCATCAGAAGATAAACTCAGTCTGTTTAAATTACTAAATAATTGATGAGATTCTACTTATGATCACCTGATGACTGATCATTTATGACGACGCACACCAAATGAATCACTTACGTTTTGAATGAGTGATTTATTGTTAAATGCCAATTTAATTGTCGACTGATGATTAAGTAGCGCTAATAATGATCATGACCATTAATAAATACATCATCACAACAGTGCATTATTCAAAACTAATATTTTTTCAATGTTTTAGTCATTTACCAATTGCATTAATATATTAGTCATTCGATTGAGCAGCGAGCGAGTAATTATTTATATTTATCATCATTATACATGTTTAGAAAATACGAATAATAATAATAATAATAATAGAAAGGGCAAGTAAACATCAATTGTGGGTGACATTCATTTAAAGCTCCAATTAATTTAATTATATGTGCACATTCTGCCCTCCAGTTAATTTTCCAGTAATGATGAGCACTAATTAATGAAAAAATTAATGATGGTAAAGGTGCTGCTGCTGCTGGCTGACGATACTTCAGCAATAACAGCTGCACATGTGTGTGTGCGTGTGTGTACGACGTACTTTTTGTAGTATACGCGACAGCCGGGTTTTTAATCAATGACATTTTTTGTCAGCGTAGCTGATGAGATGAGTAAAAAATAAATTAAAAATTGAGTTTAATTTGTCTTTATTAATACTTGTAATTACATAAAAAATACTATATGTGCATAAATCAGCATGTAGGTGCATAAGTCAGCGGCGGCATCTTTAATAAGCGATGCGTATTCGTGATACAGTGACGGGCACATAGTAGATTTTCAATTATTTTGAACAAGTACATTGTATTTAAGACAATATTTAATCAAAATTTCATTTCATTTTTTCAATTATGGTCCATAGAAACTGATTGTCTTGTTCCAATTGAATGCTTCTGATTCTGCGCAGTATAACCAATACATTAATTCAGAATAAATACATAGAATGAATCAATGCAACATAAAGATTCTGTAAACTCATTACTTACGTAGACTTTGCAGTTGACAAGTTTTCCTGCCGGCAGGTTAAATTTTGACAAGTTATTCATTACGCATGCGCATATTGTACTTGTTATCAAGTTTTCTTGGACTTGGAAAATAGGTTCTGCCTCATTTTTCTTGTCACTTGTCGACAAGTTTGGTAATATTTTGTATAAATTCATGCATACCAACTCAAATTTTAATTCTCAAGAGAACAGCTGATATTTATGTTTATATTTAATAAATTGTTGGTAAAAATTAGCTTGGAAAATTTTGTTTATCTAATAACGAATATTCTATTTTAACTACTGTGCTAATTTATCATAAGGATAAGTATTAAAATATGGAATAGATCTATTTTAGATATATTTTTTTATTTTGGGTTGGCATTTATTATGAATGCAATCGAAATGGTCGAAAAGAAAATTGGCGACTGTAAAGCCAAACGGCAATTTTTTTCTTCAAAAAACTTGCCATCGAGATAATTGACGACAAAAAACTTGTCAACTGTAAAGTCGACTTTAAAACAATACTAAAGGTTTCCACAACAAATTGAGCTCCGCCCCATTTCAGTTATCAATTAATTAGACGTTCACTTTGAGTTCAGACTGCGTTCAAATTTGCAACCAAACTCTTCTCGAACATCCTGTATACGAAAGTAAAATGTTTTAAATATTCCGACGATCATACCGAAAACGAATGTAATATTTGCTTTATCAAAGTAACACAAGGAAAACGCGAAAAGAAAATTAATAAAATTGATTAAGGAAGAATTTAATTTAATTCAATTCCCAGTCAAAACTCTTTCGGAGTGGAGCTATTTTTATTCAGTTGCTTCTTAATGAAATTTAATCGGAAAAGGCTCCTTAAATTGAATAAATGAAATTTAAATGTTTTATTATTTCATCCGCTGAACGTAATTGAAATCAATACATGTGATAATCGACCGATTGATTCTTAAAAAAAAAAAAATCTATACCAAATCCACTCACCAGTTTCAATAAAACAAAACACTAAAGCAATCACCACTAAAAAATATTTCATCAAACCCATTTTAAGTTTTCGTCTGTCAGATTATTGTTTAAAATTTCACTTCGAATTGAAAAATAACCACTTCAAAAAATCAAATTAACCGTTGATACAATCCAAAAAATAAGAAGCGACTGATGCCGATTCACTAGCTGTGTGTGTTTGTGTTACTCCTCCAACCGGATTAGCTGATCTCACTCACTATTAGAGAATCAATATGAAATTGAATTTAGTAGAACATAATCGTAAGCTCTTAAGCATGATCAAATTTTCTCCCACCATCACTCATCCATCCATCCATCCATCTCAGCATTCATCCCTTCATCTTTAATCGCCATCATGGTTTAATTTAAGAATTAATATGAATGAACAATTGAGCAATTTGTAAGATTCGGAGAATTTGGGTGTCCCCATATGTTCCTGTTCTACTTTGATGAAGAGAGCGATGGAAGACACGCTAAGTGGAATAGGAGATGGAATACAAAATAAATTTCATGCAAATTATATTTCGGCTTTTTTATTTCCCATTGGAAATTGGGTAATTGAAGCAAATTGAAGGACCGCAGTGTGCCAAATTGAATCTAATTTGTTTTATTTATTAAATTTTACATTGTTTATTTTCTATTTATTGCTCTTGAATTGTTAATTTAATTTTTGGGCATTTTTTATATACATCATTATGCCAATAAGCTCAAAATGCCCATAAACTTACTAGAGAATCAGTTTAATTACATCTAAAGGATCTTTGAAACCAGAAGCTAAATGGAACGCTGAATAGAATTGCAGGTTCAGTTTCATGTGTCTTTCGGAACTTTAAAAAGATTCATGGCTTGCTAGATATTTCCAGGAAACCACATTTTGCCAGTCCCTTCTAATCGTTTCAACGCCGTTAATTCATTTTACAAAAAAAATAATATAGGAATGAAAGTTCTAGGCTATTATAAGTATTAACAGAGCAAAAGTCAAAATTGCTCTCTAGCAAATTTTAATAAAACAAGCTGAGCGTTCAGAGATTCAAGAGGAATTATTCGAGAGATTTCCAGCTATAGAAGAATATAATTAATTTTTTTCAACATTAATAAATCATTTTACTTATTTTATTAGTCATAATTTAAATAATAATAATAATGATTATGAAGAAGTTTATAACAGTATCTACACAATGTAGAAGCAATTGTTTTCAGTTTGTCTACTATATTTTTATTAGTAACTATACCACTGAGGGCAACAACAAAAAAAAAAAAAAAACAGGCGTTAAATTAAACAATTCGAATCTCCGTTGAATATTTAAATTGGATTTTTCCAGCTCAAGGTTCGAACCTTTTCTTTTTTATACTTGTGTTGTTTAACGGAGTATTATATCTGTAATATAAGCTGTGGTTGAAGTTCAATGAAGAATTGGAAGGAAAATGATGAAGAAATAGAAAATAAGAAAAAAACAGATGAATGCAATAATGTGTATTGAGGAAAAAAAGCTCTAGTATTAGTTTGGTTTCCTTCAGTTTTTCCTTGGAATAAAAGCCAATTAGAATAGTTGGTAAAAAATAAAAATTAGATAAATATGTTATAAATAATAAGTACGTATTTATATAAAATGACTAAAAAGCAATTTAATAAAAATGTGACCGCAGAATATGAAAATTATTACTCCTATAATTTATTTATAGCAATATGCTTCATCAAAAAAAAAAATGTTAAAAAATTAGAAACACACCTCATTATAACGAGGTGTATTAAACGAATTAATTAATTTTTTATAATTAAGTATCGTGGAAAAAATTACCTTCGAAAATAATAATCATTATCAGCTAAATGAATCTAATGATTGATGGAAATAGGCTAAAATTCTCTAGCAATATTCAAAGAATATTCATCAGAATTAATAGTTTCAGGATTTAAATATATACATGTTATGATATTTGAATTTATTTTAAACCATAGTTTTATAAATTAATTTAATACCATAGGAAGATATATATTGTTAAGTTTATGCAACTGGATATCTCAGAGCTAACAGTAATTGCACTTTGCCTCAAGCGGCGCCATCTTTGCCTGACATAGAAAACATAATGCAGGCGGCCATCTTATTATGTGCACTGCAATCGGCATATTTTTGAGGTTATATAAATATTTATGATTAATTTATTTACTTATCTATACTATAATATACTACAATTTAGGATAAAATAAAAACAATTAATAAAACCACTGTAGAAAACCAAAATACTTTTATTCAGACAATTATTTCCTCTTATAGAAAAAAAACATAAGAAATTAAACAGAAAAAAAAGTTAAAGGAAGTATACAACAGGTATGATTTATCAACAAAATAAATGAAAAAAATTCTAAATAAAAACGAAATAATACATAATTACATATAAACTGTAAATTATAATAGTAATTAAAAAATATAAATTATACGGTAATTTCACACATAACACTAGTTCTAATTATGTATTATTTTTATAGATATACTTAAAGCAAATAATGTCATTATTACTACATATTTTTATTAAAATTATGATAATTTTTATTATGGAAATAGTGGAAATTGTAAATTTGCATTATTTCTAGTGCGTTACAACCAAAAATGTGTCGACGACAGCATAAAATTTGCATAAATCCACATAAAAAGTAATAATTGTATTTTATGTTTACGCTTATTTAATAATATTTGTGCCTAATTTTTCCACTTTCCATCTACTTATTCTTGACTTTTTTTTTTTTTGTTTTTTAAGCATGGTATTTTTTTCTGAATTTTAATTTCTAGTAAAACCCACATCATTAAATTAGGGCGCATGAATTGGTATGCTAATGCAATTTAGCGCATTCGCCATTCTTTAGATAAATATACAAATTTTGTACTTCTGATTTAACTTAAAATAAATATTAAAGAGTGAGTATTATATTCCATGAAACATTAAAATTTGATTTTAAATTCATATCAATTATTTATAACATCAAATATATTCGAGTTCGGATAGAATTATCGCAAAAGTAAATCAAATACAGGCAATTTAATAATGCGAAACACCCGTCTGCCATCAGATATGCGTTTCCTACTTTGTTTTGCTTTATTGCTTATTTTAATTATTTTTTTTTTTCATTATGATTAATAAGGTACTTTATATTTAATGATTAGGCTTTGCTAGAAATCAAAATTGTTTCATTTGGATTGTTCTTGCAACCACATGTATATTTTACAAAATTCTGGAAAACAGAATGGTTGCAACAATACCCAAAAATGTGACGGCACTTAAATTAATAGCTGGTGCCGAATTACATAAATCAGTATTGCAAACTTCACATGTAACCGTTGGCCCATTTGTGTCGCCACAATTGAATTTTGGTGCACCTTTTGGATCTTTTTCAGCAATAACACATTTTCTGATTGTCATTTCTTTACTTGTTGTCTTGTCTGAAAATGAATTTAGAACAAATTATAAGAAATGAGAACTAAATTATCGAAAAAAAGTAAATGTTTTAACGCTAATAATATGCGCATGTTATCAGGGAAAGAATTTAAAGACTGTTATTTTTAATGATGACAATATTATCATTGAAAAAATAATACTTTTGTGTTTTTATTTTTAATAGTGACCTTGTTTGTTTATTATCGTACAATTTTTCATTTCGATAATCATTTAATTTTAATTTATGCATGTGTATTTAGCTTGGCACTCAAATTGTTGTACAGTAAAATTTCTGTGCAATAATTTATTTTCTTTTTTAATTTCAATTCACTTTTATATATCAAACATTTGCTCTTGGGACTTTTTATGATTTTATAAGAATCACAATTGTAATTAATTTACTAGACAATTGAGTCACTTTGTCACATTTCCCCAAATCAAAAGCATGACTCGACTGTTGCAAATCAAAAGTTAAAGAAAATCGGTCATATTTACCAGTATAGACACGTTTCAGGCATGCACCAAGATGATTGGTATCAACAGTTTTTCCACAAGCTGGAACTTTTGTCCATTTGGATATATCATCTTGACATATTTGTCCGTCACATGCGTAACATTCCAAAGCAGTTGCTGTAAAATAAAAAGGGGTTTAAAAAATTAAAATTATGAAATTGTGATGCTATTATTCACGTGACTTGAGAAATACGCATTTGGTTTCACAAATATGCTTTTCCTTCCACCGTCTTTTCCGTAAGATTATTTAGGAAAACTAGTTTTTACAAAGTCGTGGTGCTGCCATCTATGGTTCGGTTTTCGTTTAATAGGTTACCATGATTGTTTGAAAAATGAATATTTTTCGTCATTAGAGTGTGCTAATGTTCACATTACGTAACACATTTCCATGCACCCCATTTTTTTACTATTAGTCGTAAATCCCTACTAGTCGTTAGCAATTATGTAATGTTAATATTCCGTAATAGTCCTAAGGAAAATTTCAACTACACGAATTCGTTTTTCAATGGCTGATTTTCATGGTTGGTCAAATATATTTTTGAAATCTGTTGCAAAGTCCGAAAATAGTTAGTTACTGATGAGCGATCGCCTGCTTCAAACGAACCCGTAATCATCGAAATTAGTGATTTTTTGTTTTTTTTTTTTTTTTAGTAGATAAGACGAATTGTTCAAAACAGAAGGCATCACAGCTTGTAAAAAATATACATATTTTTATTCGTTAAATTAACATTGACCTTGGCCAGAATTTCAATTAACGTTTCGTTGCAAATAAGTCACACAACAACGAAACGTATAATTGAGAAAGAATAAAGTCATGGCAATAGAAAAAAATAAAATTAAATAAAAACGAACGTAATTTCTCTCTGATGCATTAGAATATATTGTATTAGAAATTAGATATGCAATAAGGTTTAAATGCGTTTGTGTGTAATAAGAAAACAGATTAAATTAAAAAAAAATCATTAATTAATAAACAATACTGATAAATCACCCTGTACAATGATGTAATTATTCAATTTCCATTAATGCATTAGTTTAATTAAAATTTGGGTGGAAAATACATGTTATATACAACTACATTTTCCATTAATTTCCATGACATTAGAGAATATCGGAGGCTAAATCAAAGGCGTAGAAAAAATAAGTAGGGTGCAGCGACTTGTTTACATTTCCAAGCGGGTTGTATAATAGTTATAACCCCTAAAAATTGTTCAGACTTTTAGGCGCGAATTTTATCGATTCTATTTGTATGTTTGTTTTCGATTAGATGGTAAGGAAAAATACCATTAGAATAAATGTAGATGGTTTCAATTTTTTATGCCCTTGTTATAGAATTTCGTGATAAAATAACAAAAAAACATTCAGATAAAAATTAATAGGTACCGAAAAGTTTATAGTCATTTTAAATTGTGTTTAATACGTTTCGTATTCGTATCGTTTGATCTGATTGAAAGTAATGATTAAAATAAACCTATGTATGCACATGAAAAATAAATGGAGGTTAAGTTTCCATAATTTTATCGTCCTCAATTGGTTTATTAAAAAAAAAAAAAAACGAAATGTGTTATTTTTAATACCACCATCGTCAAAACATCCGCTAATATAATATTAAAAAGCATAAAAATTGAAGATACACTCGACCGAACCAGAAAACATCTATTTATCTACTCATTTCAACCTATGTATATTGTTGTATTCTAGGTTATTATACTTCATTATTATTTAATTTAAAATATAATTAATAATAATTAATTTGTTATTTAGTTTTAATTAACATTAATGCAATTTAAACAGAAATATCTAGCCGCATATATTGATTATATTTAAAAAATAAAATAAAAATAAAAGGGGAACGGTCTAGTTTTATCAAAAACTTTCATCTGGGTTTTTTTTTCTTCATATTTGGATCATTAAGCTTCATTCACACTTTGCGTTACCAGCGCATACATATACGTATAATGCGGAATCACGTAGCTGATTCCTTGAGGAAAAGAAGAAGTGCGGTCGTTGTGGATTGAATAACGCAAAATGAAGTCTAATTGGCACTATACAAGCAGGAGAAGACAATAATGATCTTATTCATATGTTTTATCAAGCGTTAAATTGTGTAGGTTTTCGTTTTACAAAAAAAAAAGCAAAAAGTGAATGCTTAATTGAAGAACGTGTAAAATAAGTGGATAGAATCAAATGGCGGTGAATATGCGCGCTTAATAAAATTAAATTATTATAACTATTATTATTATTATTCCGCCTCCCACAGGACTTTCTAAAAAATGTATTTTTAAATTCGACCTTCTTTACAGATAGTGACTTTTTCTTTTGTTATAGTTTTTGCTTTTTTTCAAATTTTTCCACTGCAAATTTTCGAAAAAACAAAAAACATATTTGTTCTTATAATTTTAGAATATGACATAATATTCCTCACCAAGTCCAATCATACATACATATATTATTATTAAAGCATGATCAATTGCATCGCGCCTGATTTAAATATACGAATAAGAAAATTGATTGCGATAAAAATAACTTACCAGTTCCAATAAATGCAGCTGCAGCTACAAAAAGAAATACAATTTTCTGCATCTTTACTTAAGTAAGAGTAAATTCACTTCAGTAAATTATAACAGTAAATGGAAAACTTTTGCTAATACGAAGTATGAAATGAAATTTCTGATGATACAATTGGCTAGTTGAATTTCTACTGTTTGTCTTGTCGACCTCACCATAACATCGAAAAAAAAAAGACGAGTACGCAGGACCGTAATTCTCCTACTATTCAACTAATAATAGATTGATATTTAAAGAGATTTGTTTCTATTTTCTTAAATGATTGATTTGAGTATAATAAATATCAAGAATTGACGGAAAATCAGATTGAATGATTACTATCGATTATTGAACACTTTACGCATTTTATAATATGTAAAATCATATTAATCATGATGTTACTGAATAGAATGATTAATGATTTATTTACACGACACGTTTCTAGTTTGATGTCATCCCGTTACTGTCCAATTTAGAAACCGAGTTTTATGTAAACTAGGCATTAGATTTGTGCCGTTGCAAATAGTCACATATGCTTATCACTCTATTGGGCATCGACAATCAGAAGCTGAAATAAATGTTTCACTACGGACCTGTTAGATGATTTGCTAATAAAAAATACAAAATGGATATTTTAATAATTAGTAACGTATAGCGCATTTAAATGTACTAAATGTCGTCATACACGCAGTATGGATTGGAAAAGTGTTAAATGAATGATAAAATTTAATCATTTCAGGCACTAATATGGAACGTGATTTTTTTTTCCGAAAATTTCCCTAGTATTTCAAAAGATTTAATCGTGACTAAACAATAATTCGATGGGGATTTGGCTATACAAAACTGGTTGTTAATTTGCACTAATTTGTTTTCGTATTAGGAATATTTAATATTTTACAAATGTGTGTATCAGCTGCTTTTCTTCCATTTTATAAACAAAAAAACCTAAGCACTATTACAGAATCCTCTTGACCATAAACCGGTTGAAATTTATTAATGATGATATCATCATTATACAAAAACGAACAAAAAAAAAAATAAAAACAGCAGTCGTACACCAGTACCGAGTACTGGTTAATTCATATCCACTAATAGATACCCCAAGGTTTTTATGTAAAATTTAAATTAAAGAGCAATAGATATGTTAATCTAAGGTCGGATAGGTAACCAAATAAATAAACAGTAAATATTATCATTAATAATTTATTATGGTAAATGATATACATTATATTGTATATGTATGTTAAATTTTTGAATGAATCAGTTAAAATTTAGATTCTGTAAGTACTTCATAACAATAGACATCAATTTAGATGTGATGTGATCTCTAGTCAAAATGCGCCATATTGTATACACCTACTGTTACACAAATGTTAGTAAAAGTATGCAAAAAGAGCTTTGGTTTGTTTCAGTCTTCAAGAAAAACTTACCTTTAATTAAATAAGTAACTGCAATTCTTCAAATATTATTTGAAACAATAGTTTATAATTTATTTGATTTGCCATAAGCATATAGCTGATTAGGCAACTATTATTACGAGTGCATGACCAGCGTCCTCTATGAACTGCTAACAAAAACAAAGCTATATACGGTGAGTATTTGCCTGAAATTCAATGACATATTAGTAGATACAAATGCATCTACTAATTATGCAATTAAAATTGAAAATTATTTATTAACCCGAACCGAACATCGGTTCCCGGTAATCTCTTTACATCAAATATCAATGTCCATCCCATAGACGCATGATGCCATCCAATTTTATGAATACCGGCTGGACACTATTCTTCGCGAAACATCTAAACGATATATTTCATATCGCACCCCTAAATCGAAATAGAACTTTTCAGACATGAATATACAAATCATCTATATTGAAACATTCCACACCTTTAAAACCCTCCCGGAATCATAATGGATATACAATGGACAGCCCATTGCGAAATGGTTCCCTGGTGATTTTACTAATGGAATAATCAATAAACTCATAAATGCCAAAGCTAATGAATATATTTCATGAATAATTTGTCCAAAATAGAATAATATAGAGTATAGATAGATGCTTAGAATAATTATTGTTGTATACACACAAACTTAAAAAAATTAAAAATCATAAAATACCATAGTAAGTTCTATATAATATTCGAATCTTGTCACAGAAAAAAATTATATTCTAACTGCAAAATTACGTAGATAAAATAACTGAGTTAACAGATATTCACTAAAAAGAAAACACAATCCTCAGTTGACTATGGATAAAACATACGAAATTTGGCGTTTAACATTTTAATGTGTCCAATCTTAAACTATTTAGTAGAGATTATGTGTACATTTATATTTAGGAAATTAAAAAATTAGTTTTGTTTTGCCTTTACAATCTACTAGGATTATTTTTTAATGAACAGCTGTCATATAAGAACGCATATAATAAATATCAATTTTTGGAACATTGTATTGGTATAAAAAATATATTTTGGTTTGTTGATTCTTGGTGCAAAAGAATATTGTACTTAGATAATAAAATATAAGAACTTTAACGTATTTTATCTATATCGTTTTTTTTTCATAATGTATAAGTATAAATATCAAATATACATAATAGTCTACTAATATATATTGTTTAAATATATTTCTTTATGGATTAATTTTTGGTAGAATATATTGGATTTTAACTGAAGTGAATTAATTAATTGAAAAAAATTGGTAATAAAAATGGCCGACATATCAATAATACAAATACAACAGGAAATAAACACTAGCAAATATACTAATACATAAAATTAACGTAACACAGCGTAATATATCCATATTTCAATTAATCGAATTTTAATTTAGTGAGATTCTCTATTTTGTTGAATACCTTCCACAACTTTATTCATAAAACATTTAAATTTGTCGTCTCATAATTACACGTTACTATTGATTACAAATGTAACACAGCTTCGTTTAAAAGAACTTAAATGCTAATTTAACTAAAAACTTACATATAAAAATATAAAAAACTAGACGAAAATGTATTTTTCTTCCGTTTAATTCGAAAATTATATGCTAAAAAAATGTCTTCGAATCGTTTGTTATGCATATCTAAAAATGTGATGGCTTTGATGGGAAGCTGACATTTACAAAATTAATAAACCCATGTCTTCTTGGTAGTAACACCAGAAATTTGGTCGCAATTTTTTAATAAATAGTGAATTAACTGTATTATTGTTTTGCCGATGGAGGGCAAAAAAGGAAGACATTAATATCCACTTTTTTAGCATATTATTTTTTCACTACGAACGTGAATGAATTAGAATTGTGTAATTTCAATCGAACTAAGGACAGAAAAACTAATGAAGATATTCAAAAAATCGATTTTGTCGTTGAAATTGTGAAGATTCATTCAATTTGCATTTTCCATTTTAAGAACTTTTCTTTAAAGATACTTTTTCCCACATGATCACAAATATCATCACAAAACGGGTTTAGAATAACAATTTTTAAAAGGTTTAATCATGTATCAGAGGTTAATTTCCATTGAAAATAATACTGTGTTTTGAAAAACAAAATTCTACTGTAGAGAATAAATTCTTACAATTCCACCACTCTTAAAAATACAGGAAAACAATCAAGTATAGAACAATGACAAATATTCCCAATTATTAATATACGAAATTGTGCGAATAGTGAGAACACTGTCTGTTTGATTATGAATATACAATATAGAAATAAAATTAATCTAAAAACTATTACAAATACGAACTTATCCATCGGTTTGTATCGTATTTTTGCTATCTTGTTTTAAACCAAGTTAAAGTTGCTTTTAAGTTGAGTTTATTCGACATAAAATAAGAATAGAATAAAATGTTTTTTAGGTTATAAGAAACCTAATTCGATCTTTCTTCCTCTAGGTGTATATAGCAAAACAAAACGAAATTTAGAATTGTTAACTTTATCAGCGAAAATCCGTTATAACGAAATTACTATTAGTTAGATCTATAATTGTTTTTGATTAGACTTGTCCAGTTGTTAACCAAAACTCGTATGTTCTCTTAAGATTCATCATGTATCGTTTATAACAAACCGATTGGCTATAACGATGCAACATGATGGTTCTATATTGTAAAATCATTATAATCGGTTTTCGTTGGAATTATAACACTATGATGAAAGTGAATTTAATTCTAGCGCCGTTACAATACAAACCAATGAAATGAAAGACAGAAAAGCTTATGGCCCTGATTACATAAAACACTTAATACAATTATAGCATGGTATACCTATTTTTTTTTTTTATCTAAATATACGTACATAAATGGTACACAATAAAAATGGAATACATTAGTGATAATGCTTATTAAAATAAGAATGCAAATGCAGCCAATAAAATTCCCAATAAAGTGAATCCAGCTACTTTCGATGCTGAATTGCATTTATCAGTATCACAAACTTCACAGCGAACATCGGTGTGACCCATATCAGCTAGAAAACCGATACCTTTTGCAATTACGCTGCAACCAAATGCTGGAGGATTTTGACAGCCTCTGGCAACAAATTCTTCGCCATCTTCTGCTTGAAACAAAAAAAATTAATTTAATATAGTTGTTAGTAAAATCAAATTATTAAATAAAAAATAAATTTTATTAAAAATATTTATTGACAGCTTAAAAAAATCTGAATCATCTTTAAAAATTATTATCAAAAATGGCAACAATGTTTGAATGTAGGTAATTAATCATTTCATTTATAAACGTGTGAAGGCCATTAATGTATAAATGATTTCTATTTGTTTAATTTCAAGAAATATCGACATTTTCTATTCAATTGGATTATAAATCATATTTTATGAATTCTTTTATTATTTTTTTGTTTACTAAACCTAGGTCTCAATGCTCTCATTCATTCAATCCATATCATCAATATTGTTAAAATAAAATCAGAGAAAAAAACGATAGTCATGAATTTAATGATTTTTTGTGTGGCGTCAAATTTCCAACTTGAAAACTATTTATTTACCCCATTAATAAATGCTTTATGCTAACATTATTTATTTCAGGATGTCAATAATCATAAGAATAAAACTTTTGTTTTACTATT
The DNA here is from genome assembly GCA_949748235.1 of Platypus cylindrus. Taxonomy (NCBI): domain Eukaryota; kingdom Metazoa; phylum Arthropoda; class Insecta; order Coleoptera; family Curculionidae; genus Platypus; species Platypus cylindrus. The sequence goes on along the minus strand of OX456488.1, from coordinate 5,495,700 downwards.
ATCGTTATTTTTATAACCTTCTTTTTTATAGGTTAGCCAAATAACAATCATTTTCGAGTATAAAATAACTAATGCCTGTTTTACACCAAATAAACAACGTCAAAAAAAAAAAAGGTTATTTACCTATATATCGTTAAAATTGGGGTGACATGCCCTAAATTGGAACTGGATATCTAATAAATTGGGGAAAATTTGTAACATACATTTCAAATTAATGGATAAAAAATTATATATTCCATGTATACTGTTCATATTATTTTTGGCAGAAATGAATCATGTCTAATTTAAAAAGTTTGTATTAATAATTATGGGGAATATAGGCTAATTATTTACATCGGAATTTTTGTTGTTTTTTCCCCTATTTTATTAATATTATAATCAGTGGCGTGCTATAGTTTTGGGTAAAAATATATAATAAAAATAAGTGGAAGTAAAAAGATGGATTCGAAATGAAAATTACTAAATTATTGTTAATTTATTATATAAAATTTATTTGGAAATTTCAATTAAATTAATTAATTAATTAAACAGCAATTAATTAAATCGAAACTAATAAAACGAAATAATAACAAATCACGTCAATGATCCGACTAGTCGCTATAGGAACCCGAATCCACGCGGGAAAAAAAAAAATTTCAGACCCTTAAATATTTTGGCTTTTGTTAGGTCGATTCTACTCCTTATTATAGTTCTCCATTGTTCCAACCTACCCCCTGTACTAACAAACTATCATGGACAAATACATAACTATCAGTTTCTGATTAGAAAATTAGAAACTGGTCAAAGACTAGTTAAAAATGTCAGGTTAGAAAGAACTTATTCTTGCAATACTTCAGATAAGTAGTTAAAATATAAGAATGGAAAGAGAAAGGAAAGAAAAATATTAGAATTAAGACGAATATTTTACGATGTTCAAGGTGAAATTATTATTATCATTATTTTTGTCGTCCAATTATAAATAAGTGCGCTATGAGTTCATATTAAAATTTAGCATCCTGCAATCACCGACCGTAATAACTTTTTATGTAAATACGTGTTAACAAAAACACAAAATAACAAAAAAAGTAGATGACACTTAAGATGACAAGAAACAAAACATGGGTTCAACTTAATAATTGAACTGGTCAAATTTTAAATTCCGATAACAACGAATTGTTAGATTAGCCATTTAAATTTAACATGAACAAAAAGTAGAATGAGAAAGCAACTGGTGTCTACGTATTTTTCTTTCTAATCAAAAATATGTACATATGTATATGTTTTTGAGATTAGAAATAATCAGGGCTGTTTTCTTTAAAATACCATTGTGTTGTAGCAGTGTAAACAAAAAAAAAAACATATTTTTGTCATAGAATTAACTTACTTCGAGCTGTGATTTTGTAGCATTTAGCTCCAACGATGCTGTCTAAAATACCAGCAGTGTCGCACTGTTGAGTGCCATAAGTTAACGAAGTAATTCCACCCCATTTGCAGATTGATGAGTCCTGACTGTTACAGTTATAACAATTTAAGCTGGTTGCTAAAAAAAATACCAAGAAAAACTTAATTAAATAAAGCTACAAAGCTTTGTTCCAACTAGGCGTCAAATTAGTTTGTGATTGTAAAGAGCATGCGCAATATATAAAAACTGTTTCAACTTTATACAAATTGAAACTGAAACTAAAAACCACATGTTCGAACTTACTTTTTTTTAATACCCAACTAGTTTGTGATAGTTTGTTTCGGTTTGAGCTGAGCCGAGGTATTATAGTAGTCAGAAACTTGCGCAATAAATGCGCATTAGCGTTCAGTTCATTTAAAAATTATTAACAACCATTGTTATTATTATGAATTTTACTTTCAGAGTATTTTCATTAATTTTACTATTGATTATTTATTTTTATTTTTGAGTTACAGCTTTTTTTTTGATTATAAAAATGAGTATTTTGGAAGAGGATTTTGACTTTTTGTTTTCTTCTGATAGTAGTAACGATAGTGTGATAGTGAAACACCATTTACACCGTAAGAGTAAATAACAAAAACTATTTTGGTAGGTAAATGCAATAGTAGGAATTATTAAAAAATAGACTAAAACCGAAGCAACCATTAAAACAAAATAAAAATTAAACGCAAAATGAAAATGGTATTATGAGTATATGACATCTAATTACTGGGTTAGAAATTTTCAAACTATTTTTGTAATCGTTCCAACCTATCCTAATACGAGACAAATGCGCAACTAGAAGTTTCTGACTATATAGTTTCAAACTAATCCAAATCTATTAGTCCGAAATGTAATAATTATTATGTAATAAAATAATATTTCTGTTGATTTAACCAATTGTCTAAATTTGTCAATATTAAAGTGCACAAAATGGCACATGCGTGCAAGTATATTAGTACGAGCTATCCCGTTTTTTTGAGTATAATAAATTTTATCCACACTAATATGGTATAGAAATGACTAGTATAGTTTCGATGTATTTGATAAAGACATTCGAAAAATAGTCTCCTGTTTATAAGATAAGGTATTTTCCTCAACGTATTTTCAACACTTTTTCTTATAGTATAAATAAGCATGTTCATAATCAAGAATTTTTTTCTTCAAACAAGTATTCTTTTTAGGGGTTTATAAATAGAATAAAAAACACTGTTTGGACTATTTTATTTTCTTTCCTGGGACTCGGTCATAAATTTCAATTCAAATAAAAATGCAGATTAATAAACATTTATGTAAGATAACCATTCAATTTTCTGTATTTATTATTATTTATGAATCATACCATCCGGTACACAAATCAGTTTTTCTCCTACAAACTTTCATAAATATGGAAGACAGAAAATAGAACAAATAAGACATTATATGATTATGATTAACGATTAAATATGTACATACATATGTATATCATTAGCTGTGTGAATTTCCAAGCTGATTTAGGGTTTACTTATAATAGTAGTAAACATGTAGACACATATCAGTAATATTCCTGTATAGATTTTAAGCAAATATAATAAAACTAGCAGTTCGAAACAATGGCAAGCCTTTTTTTATCTTGTCAATTGTTTAGGACACGCAAACTGTTGTGCGAATAAAATTACATCGAATTATGTTTTTTTACATGTCTAAGGATGTTAGATATGTTTTATTTTAAATAGAGCAAAGGGATGACAGCAAACTTGATAATATTCCACTTAATAGAGAACCCCCCCCTTAAACCAAATTCATTACAATTACAATTCAAAATACGTTGGTTATTTCCAAGGAAAACTTGATTTGACCTGATTATTTTCTTTTTATTATAGAAATATGTGTCATTTCATCTTGTATTAGGCTGCACATATTTAGCTCAATGTGTCTAATACTCAAGGACATTAGACGATATGAAGTTTGTTTTGTCTTATTAGAGAACAACTACATGTATTATTGGGTATTGTTTTAATTATCATGAAAAACTTTTAAATTCAGTAGGCATCATTTCAGTTCAGTAACATATCAATTTATAATCCTCCTAATTTAGATAAAAATATAACTACAACCCTTGTTTCCTAATAATTCTGGTGTCTTGTCAAAAATAAATTAGGTTGCAACTAGTTATACATCTATAATTCTAATATACATTCTTACCTGAATGAATTGCCAGCAAAACCATAACGAACGAAACGAATGAAATCATTTTGTTAAATTTTCCTTTAACTGATGTAATTCAAAAGAAAAATATACTTTTTTACAAATAATTTGACAATTTTTTAATCAGTTTCACTTTCGTTCGAACCAAACAAACCAAAAATGTATAATGAAGCAGCTGCCGAAGTTTAGAACGCGAAGAAACGAACAACGGCGACTACTGTTATTATTATTATTATTTTATTTAGTGCTGTTGCCAGTTATACTTTAAAATTGTATTTACTACTGATAAAATTATTAGTAAAGTGAAATTTCTACACTAAAATTAGAATTATTGATAAATGCGATAAATTAAATTAACTATTAAGCACAGATAAATATTTTGTCTGTGCTATTACGTCGCTTATTGGTAAGATCTTGTGGAAAATATTAGGAAACAGTAAATTAGAGTAAGTGGTTTTGTGATGTGACTTAATTGATAATTCTCTTGGTCTTATAAATAACCAGTTTGGAATGGAGTTGAATTAAAAATTGTTAAATTTATTAATAGGAATGCATAAAAATTATAAGTATCATATCAATAACAAAAAACAGCAGCAAATAAAATAATTGGAAAAAGATAAAGAGGAAAAAAACGAAGAAAACACAACAATGATAATAATCCAATAGTTACGATAAATGATTGACTTCATTTATTTCAAAAATCAAACGAAAAAACACATTCTCTGATTTGTTTATGTGACAAAAAAATAATAGAAAAACTTTAACAGTAAATACAAATATAGGGAAAAGTAAAAATGAAAAACACAAGACAACCCTCTAACCCATAAATGGTGCCACCAAGTCTGTAGGTAAAAGTTATTGATTTTCTCTAGTTTTATTATTATATGCTCTATGTGTTGAGGCCAGAGTAGATCTCCGGACAAGTAGTCTCTTTGTTCGTATTTTTATTTGATGCTGATGCTGTTACTGATTAGGATTTCATGGATATACATATACATAATGTATATTGTTGTTGGTGTCTATATCAGAACTAGTGCATATCATCTGTATTTCGACAAAATGTGCATTTCATAATTTGAGAAATTATTAAATAAGAAAAGTTTGCTTAAGTAGTTTAATTTTATCTGTTTAACTAAAACGCCAAAATTATTTAGTAAAACAAAGATAACATAGTACTAATAACACAACGACATAAATGCATATTTACTTGCACTACATACATGATTTACATGTTAATATTCATATAGTATAATTAGTTACAAATTGCTAAATAAGACGAAAAATTAAAATTACTTAGAGAGTATAATAGATGGCGCTCTTTCTCAGAAGTAGTTATAAATTATAAATTTACTTTAGCTTCACTTAGACGATTGTATAAATTAAATAGTATTGTTAGTAAAAAAATATGCCATGATTTATTTCTTATCAGTTCATATTAAGATTTAGATGACTTAGGTTTAGAATAGCAAAAAGATAGCAGCCTTTATAATATTCCACTTAAGTATCGAAACTCCAAAATTATATAGAAAAACAAAGATAATATAGTACTAATAATACCAAAAGTATTAAAATATTAAAATTTATAAGTAATAGAATCAAATACTGAAAAAGCTGAATGGACCTCTGATTTATTTTTAATTTAGTAATTTTGCTACAGAAAATTAAGCAATAAAATATGACTCCAAGAATAAATATGGATTGTCCTAAAAAATATGTACATAAATTATTATTACTATTATGTGTATCTAATATTTTTGGATGTTTCCACTGCTGACATTGTCCCCTCTTTTCTTGGTTTTAGGTAACAAAATATTTACGAATATATGTGACAATCTGAAAAAAAAACAAGAAAAGATTTTAATACTACTTAAATTCATATTTGCTCGTAATCGCTGATAACGCTCTTTAATCTTTAATCACTCACCCCCAAAAATAATATGGCAAAGAATGATAGGGACATGTTAGCTGAGTTATTCACTGCATAGTAGTCTTGTCCACGTTTATTTTCTGTTATGTAAAAGAAATTATAAGCATCACCTAAAATTTGAAGAAAATATCTTTAGCATTTTTTCGACAAAATGACGGCATTACATAAAATGTACACTTTCATGAGTTAGGTAAAGTATAATTTCGAATATTTTATAAGTCATTTTTATAATTTAATTATAGTTTTCATTTTCAAGTTTTTAATAATTTAATAAAATAATTTAATTGTGTGCAATGATAGGTCTCATTTTTATAATGACCGATTCAATTGTACATTTGATAATATTCTTAATAAATCACTAAAATTATCGTTTCTCTAATATACTTACAATACTGAATGAAAAACATTATAGGCATCAGTAGGCCAAGTAAAACTGTGTTGATCGACATTGTTTTTGTGACTGTTTTCGTAACGTATCCTTTGGTCAACTGAAATTCGTATATGAAAATCAAATTATTAAAAGTTGTACAGACTTTCGCCATAACTATAATATATAGGCAACTAATGAAACATCTACGCGGATGCATGCATGCTAGTCTCTAATCTACGTAAGATTACATGCCAAGCGATTAGGAAATAGTAGGAAACTGTATGCCATGATTATTGGTTGAATATGTATAATGAACAATAGAAATATTGTTATTGCTTCTATTTCATTCATACTTACTAGATAAAATCAGATAAGTAAATAATAATAATAAAAGAACAATGGAAATGCTAAATGAATTTTTTATATTATGCATAGGTAAAAAAAATATTTAAAATTTAAAGTGAGAACATGTTTATTTTTAGCGAAAAGGACTTACTCGTACATTCTGGTTGATCAGAAAAAACAAACCGAATGTACTAGTAAGTCTCAAAAGGGGTTCAAAATGTTATCATAAAAAAATCGATTTGGCAACGATGCTCTATACTACTCGTACACCACCTTGATCAAATAATTGAAATTGTGTTGATCTTCAAAAATTGACCAGGAAAAAAGTAGATGAATTTTGAGATTTCGAAACAATAAGTTATAAAAAAAAGGCAACAATATAATTTATAAGTATATATGAGCTTTTAAATCAAATTTATTGAATTTGCAGTCTATTTTCTTATGTGGCATCATCTGATTCGGTTGCTTTCGGTAAAGCATTCGGTTTGGTTTGGTTGGCGTAGTGTTCGATTTGCTTTAATGTTGTGGTCCCCTCTCGGATTGGATTTAGTATGAGACTTTAACACATTTAGACGGATGAAGCATAGATAGAAAGTTTATTATTTAATCATATGTAGAAAGTACGCAAAAAATCGACGCTGTTGCCATTTAACTGAATTTGAACTTTATCTAACAAACAATGGGTCTGTTCAAATATTTATTTTAATAATAATAGTAAAAATGTACTAGACAGTCCTACGACCAATTTTAGTATTCATCGCGATTTATCAAATAAGTTTTATGGCTTTACATCTGCGCCATAACCATTAGACATTTCATAAGTATTGATCGACCATTGCAGGAATTTAGTAGACACATTTAGAAATGGATTTAAATAATTTTTTGAATGTAGTATTCAAAAAATAGGACTTTCAATCTTTTTCAATTATTTGACTCTCATCCGCTTGCTGTCATAACTAATCTTCTAATTAGGTATTTAATTTATTCGTTATCGTTATCTTTTTGTTGTAAAATCCCTTGAAAAATCTATTCAATTCCCCGCATTTTAATTTGCCTAATTATTTATTATAATAATCTAATAATATAGAAATTTGAATTCTCACTTACCCAGATCGGAAAGTATACAAAACTAAATTCCAATTAAAAAATAAGTAAAAAAATCTGAGAGGTAAACCGAACACTAATTAAAATTCTCTTATCAAAATTAATCAGTTTAAATTTATCATATCTGCGCAGTGCGAATAATCTGAAGAAATGCATAATGTATTCAAGGGAAAGAACGAACCTCTACTTAATTAAAATCACATATGCACAATTTTCCTTTGTACTCTAATTGGATTTGTGAATGTATTTTTACTTTTTTTCCATAGAACAATCATTCATTTAACTATGGATAACATATTTATGAACAATAAAAATGTAAAATTTTTTATTGTTAATGGAAATGCATAAAACTTTGAATAGTATTCCAATTGATTTAAGCAATACATGCAGGAATAATAATAATTCTATTTATGCAATGAAATTTTTTTATTTTATCACGGCTTTATGCAAAATAAGAATTGTTAAAAATAATGAACTACTCATAGTTGAAGTAATTTAAAAAAAGTGTTATGAAATAATTTCAAATAAAAACGCAGGACGTTGTCATATTTGTTTAAAGAAGATGATAATCATTTTAGATAAAGCGAAAATGGCAACATTGTCAGGATTTCGAATATAATGCTATTTTCACGCCAGAAAGAAATTACCCTAACCTTTTTCTTTACTTTTAATTTAAAATAAGATATTTAATATAAAAAATCTAAAAAATAATGAAAAATTTACAAAATTTTCATAGGATAATTAATTTCTGATGAATTTAAAACTAATTTTACTAAAACATAACACATTTTGACTTACACATACATACAAATTGTTAAATACGGAGTGAATACGTTGAATAATTTTCTATTTCATTTATTTTATTCTAGAATATCTTCATTGTATTTATTTATTTACTTGTATTGTTCTTGTGGATGTGCGCGTAATTTAATTTATCATCTACGATAAATATCCTACATACATAATTTGTACTTATATTATAAAGGACAATAACCTATTAATCAACATATAATAATATTATGTATTCAATGCGCTTCCTTTAATTTTGTAACAAACCATTCATTACACGATGATAGTAATAGCAAAAAATGGGTGTACACGCATGCGCAGAGCATCTGTACCCGCCCCATTATATTTCTAATGCTCAGAATAGAAACGTAAGAAGAAAAGTAAAATGGCGCATATATTGTAATCATAGACGTAGATCTTCATCTGGATCTATGATTGTACTCTATACTTAAATTAAATTGACATTTATGCTATAAAGTTGCAATCGACTTATGACAGCACGCTGGTGTCATAATTATTTAGAGTAAACTATTGTTTCGTTGGCTAATATTTGGGATTTTTAATAAAGAAAAACTTAATTTTGAAATAACAAAAATTTGGATGTAATATGCGTGCGCAGACACCCTATAGGACATATCCTAGTTGCATCCGAGATTTTGTCCGCGAATAAAGCTAGTATATATATTTACATATCTAAAAAAGGAATTTTATAAATCGAAACAATAAATAACCAATCCATCATTTGCATACTAAATTTTGCAAAAAAAAAACACAACAAAATCATGGCTAATATCAGATTATTATAATTTATCCTACAGTTGAACTTCAAACGCATAAAATCAACTAGGTCAATGTAAAAAACATTGTGAATTCTAACCTTGAATTTTGATTCTGTCTTAATATGTATTATAGTATGGAAAAAAGGAATCGTAATTTAATATATGTATGGATAGATATAAATTCTGATTTCAAACAGTAGGTATTACAGATATCATCAGATAATAATTTGAGATAAGAGAAAAGAGCTAATTATGTTATGCTCCGTATATCAGTATAGTGTATAATATTAATACATACACATATTATACACTAAATTATGGTTAAATACACGAAAAAAAGTAAATTCATTAAATACTTATTAACTTAAACTGAATTGTTTACTTGGATTTATTTTATTATATTTACTTTGATTATTTTAAAAACGCCGGAGGATAGAACTGAAATTGAAATGGGAATCCCAATGTAAAATTTCCTTCTAGCAGTAACCAAAAAAAAACAATAATTGAATACAATGTTATCAATGAAACATGATCTAACTTAGCCAGAGACTTAATTATTCTATTATACATGTACATTTATATTAAATATGAATTATGAATTATTGTTTTTGTTTTTTTCGTTATATAAATATAGATACATGACAATAATGCTTATTATTATTGCTTATTACGTTCAAGAATTACAACCAGTAATTTGATTTGGTAAACCAGGAAATTATATTTATATATAATAATAATAGTATAAATGCATTTATTATTAGATGACTCAGAAACATGTGTGCAAAGGAAATAATATGTGTAGTATAGTGAAAACTTTCCGTGGGGGATAATCGGGGTGGGCTATTGTTTATTTTATTTTCGATATATATGGGGTAAATTTCCATTTCCATTATTAATTTCCAAATCGAAAATAAATTAGAAATGTGACAATACTAACTAATGATTGCATAGAATTTGATGGAACTAAATAAATTGAACATTAAAGTAGGTTAATGTAACGAACAAAATGCGTCTTTTTTAATTAATTGAAAACCAAATTAAAACTTTGTGAACACTTACAGTAGTGTAAACTGCTGTAGTTTTACTTTCCGCATAGGAAAATCCCAGAGAGAAAAATTTAACGCTGAAATAATCGAAAAGATTTGAGCATCTTTATAGTGAAAAGTTCACCGTATTTTTAATTACAATTTGTGAGAGTCATACAGGTTTGGAGGTTGTTTTGATTTTTTTATTAATTAGATTGATTAAAATAATCTAATAATCAGTATTGGACTAAACTTGAACCTGAACCGAAACTAACATTTTTAACTATTGTAATATAACAATAACCTCGACAAGTAGGCGGTGCTAATTAGCAGACTACAATGTACGGACTTAAAATTACAGAAATCGACGAACTGAGAAGAAATACAGAAAAATTCTAATAGGTAAATCAACTAATAAATAAAAAATCCACTTACCTTTTTTAACACTTTATATCAATATTTACTTAAAAAAAAGGGGGAAATTAGAAATTTGAACCAACGGATAGAAAAATATGAAGGAAAAAGAAGAAATAAGAGAGATACAAAAGAAATAGAAATCGACAAGAATTTTTAATTTAAATATAGGTCATAGCGACTATTTGCTACAGAACACCGTTTTGAAATGACTGAAAATTGAATAGAATTATGTATAAAGTTTATGATTGTTTTTATTTTAAAAATTCAAGTTTCTGTTTAATGATGTGTGTAATGTGCGACATCTAGGATGCTATCGGGTTACCGATTAGTTAAAATAGTGTAGATCGCCTTAATATTTCCGAATAGAAAAAACGCTAATACTAAATATCAAAGGACTAATGTTAAAAAGTTAAAAACTAAAAAAGATGCTATAAAAAGTAAAAAAGGTTAATTAAATTTATTATACAGTACCGCCTTATAACTAAAAAACTAGTAGTTGTTTTTACCATTTCTCACAGTAAGCTCTGATCGGTTTACTTAGATGAACAATTTAAAATTTAAAACAAAAAAAAACACAAGTTCTCCAAAATGTTCAATAACAGTTTCTTTCACAATGAATTTTAGATTTAGCATTAGACAGAATAATCAGACTAACACACTTACAGCAGACACCAAACACTTATCAGACTTTACTTCTTAATTATGATAATTTTAATACCTAAAACAACAAAACTATTAAAACTAAACTAAAAAAATGCAAATAATTATCCAATTTAATTCTATTACTCAAATTACACAACGATGTAGAACATTCTTCGTAAAAAATAATTTTCGCTGGATCTTTAGCATCTCTAGATGATTTTTCTAGTAATTCACCAGCAGAATAATGTGCGCAATCTCTAATTGTTGCTAAAACATTACGACCTGGCATAGGAGCTAAAACAAAAGCAGTAATTCATTTTTAATTAATGTCCTATCTTTATAATTTAAATGCAGAAATACTGCACTGCTACGCCAGCATTGTATGTTGGGTTGCATATCAACTTACTTTCATATTTCATTGTGGTGCATTTATCTGTATGGCAATTTTTCTGATGAATATAATCAACTGATCCATAATTACATTCCTTGGAAGTTTGATGACAATAATAACAACGAATTGATTCACCTAAAATACATTATAATTTAATTGTTAAAAATTGGGTGAAAAAAGGTTATATACACAAAAAAAATAGGGCACTCATGACTTGAAAAATTAGAACAAATAAACTTACTCATATCGAAGCAAACAAACGCTAATACAAACATAGTAGTCGAAAATGTTCTGTTCATTTTGTTTTATCGATTTCTCTTTCTATGTTTTTTGGTTCATTAAACGAAATTGAAATAAAATTGGCCGTCTCACACATCGATAAAATATTTTCAATTATGATATTTGAAAATGTAAAGTTTGTTTTAATAAAACATCTGCAATATCAACAAAACATTATACATTAAAAACATTTCTAAATCATTTCACTGCGGTTACTATAGCTACGTACTGCTGCAGTTGATGATGCCTGCCTGCTATACAAATAGGTATACATACATAGTAGACATCCATTTACAAACAACATAGCACATGAAAGAAAAAAAAAAAAAAACTGCCGAAATTTTAATATACGTTTACATATCTACTATAGCTATACTCTGACTGACATAGTCACTGCTAAAACATTTGATCTTTAAATTTTATTTTTGGGTTTTTACTCAGATCCATTTAGAATTTTCTGTTCATTTTTAGTTGATTTACAATTGATCTTGACGTGTGTGTGCATGAGAAATCATACACACACTCACATTCTTGAAAAAAAAAAAAAAAAATCCGCTCAACTATTTAATCTAAAAACGTCTTTCCAATTTCCCGACAGATTCGATAATACTAAACTAAGAATCAATAAAATGCAGAGATCCCCTGCTTGGTTTATACATAGCTACGCCACTGATATACCCATGTAGTATTTCATCAAATTAAATCATAGTTGTATATTAAACTGATTCCAAAACAAATCCTAAAAATAAAATCATATTATCAATGAATTTCACCTTCACTTTCACCGCAATTTTGTTTTGTACTGACATCAATACATGGCCAACTTATCTATACTATAGAATGTATATATAATAGCAGACATTAAACTAAATGATTCTGAAATTATTAATTAATTTACGAACAAATTAATATTTTTATTTCAATCAAGCATTAAATTAATATTAAATTTAACTCGCTACTACTTGCCAAATAAAAATTTTACAGTGAATTACACGTTTTATAATTGAAAAGTAAATAAATTTTATTACTCCAGTTTGTTTGTTCGCTTATACATATATAGATATAGTATAGTATATATACACGTACATGTTATGTGTTATGTATATACGTACATATGTATATTGGTGGTTGCCAAGAAATGTTTTTTTACATCAGAATCAGTTTATGTTGCGATCCATTATTTTTAGATGAGGCATGTCTAAGGTTATTAAACCATGTTGTTTTTAATGATTTAATCATACCTCAACAAATGGGTTTAATCACCAATATTTAATTCGTTTCATTGTAGGTTAATTTACAAGTTAATCGATTAATTTGTTACTGTTTGACTGGGATGGTCGTGGGGCCTTGCCTTATTTGTGTTTACGACTTTAGTTACCATAGCAGCTTAAAAAAATTGCCAAGGAAAGATAAAAATAAAGAAAAGATATCTATATAAAGATATATATAAATAATAATCAAATATGAACTCGATTTATTAAAAAATATGAAAAATTTAAAATGGTTTATTTTTATTTTGTGTGGCTCCACCTGTTATCAAATAGGTGAAATATATATAGATATGGTCACGCAGAACTGAAATTTTACAGTTTTCCATCACTCCGACCGGGTTCTTTATTCGCCTAATTACAATTTCTAACTACAGAATCAAAGATTTGAATTAACCGATTTTTAATGTATTCAAAATTTGGTTTCTACTTATTCTCAATTTTTAGTAGACAAAAAAAAATTATTTGTCATATTCCGATGCTTTTTTTGTAAAAAAGTTATTAAACTCCAGTTTTGAATTTTCAAGAATTTCAAGAGGTAACGTAAACGTCCCTTTTTTTGAATGGAAACCGTAGTTGGCTGTGTCATTGTAGTGTATTTGAATTACTGATTTTTTGGGATTTTTAACGCATTAAACGTTTAGTTTTAAGTACTTTTATATAAAATAAAATCACAAAATACAAAATCCAAATGAATTTTTAAAATTGCAACATTTTTGTTTTTTTTTGTGTTTGCATTATTCGGATGTAATAAATGGCCATGATTATTATCATTGATATATTTGGATACATGACTCTCTTTACATTCAATGGAAATACCTAATATTTGATTATATGCTTTTGGGCTTGGTCCTAAAAGGAATTATAGGTACTTTTAAAAATCGTTATCTTATAGCTATAATCTATTCCAATATGAAATTGTAAACGAATTTTTTCCCCCATCAAGCCATTGTCCTGATAAGATATCGAGGTTTACAAGATACCATAATAGTAATAAATTATAAGTATTTTTTATTTAATAATTATTGGAGTTATACTTCACTTAACTATTAATAAAAATTTGTAGTAAAATATTTAAAATGGAATCAAGAAGATATTTCTTTGCCACTGCATGTTTACTAGCATTAATCTACTTCACTCCAGGTAAGCAATTATGTTTGCAATTAATTAAAACATGCCGATTTTTTTGCATTATAAAATTAATCAAGATTCGTTTTTTGCATTTTACTTTCTATTTTTTTTTAAATGTAGCTAATCCATTTCTAAATAATTAATTGTTGCTCTAAACAAAAGCAATCATTTTTTTCTGAATTATTTGTCGGTAATTCAAAAATGAGAAATATTCTTTGATTATCAGTAATCTGGATATAATAAAAAGCAACAATTTTGCTATCATTTCCGTATTTATTCGGCGATAAAAGATACAGTCATAAATTTATATAAATTCGGACTACGGAGCTGTTTCAATGTATTTTTTTTTGTTTTAATTTTTTTCTGATTCATAGGCACTATGAATAATTGATGATTAATATGGTGAATTCAATTATTTAATTAAGGTGCACCTGCACCCTTTTCAGCATAGATAATGTATACAATGTGTGTTATTTCGATATTATTTATCCAATGTTTTTTAATATCTATATGTGTTCGATTAAAAATGAATACACCCAAACTACATTCAAAAATAAATATGAACGACATTTTTATTTATTCAGAGCAAATAAAGTATATATGTATGTATCTATATCGATATATTGGTAGATCTATATTTAGATCTACCTATAAGTACATATGTATATATGAAGTTCTAGTTACATATTTGCCTATATTATCATAAATATTGGTTTATTGGTAGGTGACATAATATCTCAGTTTTTTCAAGGAAATTTTCATTCAGAATATAGCATAAAAGATCAAAGATAGTATAGGATCATCGCTATTACTTATTATACCCTATTGAAATGTATATGTTATCAAAAATTTATTGATAATAAATTATGAGAGTATTTATCCTTTATCACACACAATTTTACCTCTAATTTTCTATGTACTACTATTGATACGAATACAAATATAGTATATACTATTAAATCTTTTTATAGTAACTGATCATAGTATTATTGATTATTAATTAAATAGTTCTTGGATTACAATGCCACCGTTGTTATGGAGTAACTGGATACAATAGCAATTGCGAAAGTAATGCTACAGCAGTTATGAAGGAGAATTGCACACAAGATTTTATTTGCGCAGTTTATATTACAGGTACGAATTTTTTTTATTAAATCATTATAAACGACTTGTCTATCGACTTAACCAATATGTTTTTTTTTTTTTGTTTTGTAATAGTATCAAATAATATATCTACAATACAGCGAGGATGTTACGAATCAAATATATGTGAAATAATTAATGCTAAAAATCCATCAACACATTTCCCAAGTGGAAATAGATCAGTGACGTTATGTAAAACATGTGATTCTGATTTATGTAATGCAAATCCTTTATCATCTAGAGTGAATATTATAGCTTTAATTAGTTGTATTTTAATTGTATTTGTTTTTAGCAAAATGTAAGCACAATTGAAACTCCTTATAGACAATAAATCTTTTTATATTTCGAAAGATAAATTTTGTATGATTTTGCTAATGCATGTGGCGTTAATTAGTGCAACAGATATTAATATCTAGGATAATTTTTTACTGTGAAGCCTAAATATGTACAAACCAACTTAATTTCTATTGTATATACATGTCTAAATAATGATTACAATCCAAAAAAAAAAAACGTACGAGTTTTTATACTCGTAGAAAAATTTTCGTTAAATTTCAAACAGTAATTTTAATACCATATAGGCAACATAAATTACATTGCAATAACAATGTTGCGACACTTAAGCAACGTAAATATTTTTATATTTATATTATATATTTATTATAATTATAAATAAAATAATTATGTGTTATATTGTATTGTTACATTGTAATAAACATAAGGAATAATAAAGAATATAATGCTCTCTTTTAATTAATTCAAATTCTAATTTTCTAATTTTTTTTATTTTTGTCTTTAATTTTTTTAGTATTTTACTACTCTACGCTTCGAACGTAACGTATGCGCCGTTTTTGATTTGAATCAAATTAATAAAAATGATTAATTGATTAAATTTATCAAAAGATATTTGAAAATTTGAATTTTTAAGTTTTGAATTTTATTTTCTTATTTTAAATTTAAATTATTTTATTTGATTTATTTCTGTAAAATCTTCTTATCTTGACAGGTAATTTATATGATATGACAACATTTACCATATTGGTAATCTAACCTAACATTTAACTTAATCTAACCTAATTTAAAATATTAGATTATTTACATGCGATTTTTTTGTTTTGATTTATTCTTTTATCTTAGATTTAAAGTTTGTAGTGAAATTTTTTCAAAATGAAATCTGCCCCATCGAAAAAACGAAAATATGTTCCCAGTGAAGATGAGCAAGTTACAAGTAACAAGAAAAAAAATATTTTCTCAATGAAAGAGTTTCGAAAACAACTCACTTTACCAGAGAGATCAACCGGTAAATGTTTATTGTATTTTATGTACAAACTTTTTCTTAATAAATTGTAATGCATTTAATTAAATTTTGAAAATTAATTCAGAAAATCGCCAAAAGTCGCAAATCGGCTAGCTAAGTATCACTGTATAATGAAATTTTGAATTGATGTATTTCAGCAATTAATAAATTTTTGGATTTATTAAATGATCAGGAACATGATTACATCCTTGATTATTTGGAAAATGGTGGTAGTGTTCTTGAGCTGCTTCAAACTCTCGAAAACGATTCCCAAATATCAACAACTCATATATTTAGTATAATCGGAAAAATTTTGTTGAAGATAAAAGCAAGTTATATACAATATTATAAGCCTTCGTATGAAGCATGTAAATATTTAATTAATAATTATTTGCCAGTTATGAATAAAATGTTAGGAATCAGTTCATCTAAAGAAGAACGAAAAGTAAGTTGTATTTTGTGCATGATATTCTAGTCCTAATAGAGTCAATAATTTGTGACTTTATCAACGACTGTGCTACTAGTCAACTGTATTCTATTCAAATACAAATTTTAGACTTGCCTTAAATTACTCACTGCAGTGGTAACACTATCAACAAGTCTAGCCAAAGATATTCTGTTAAATGTTAAATTCAATTCAATCAACATGCAATTATTCAATACACCGTCAATTGAGAATAAAAGTGTTCGAAGGAGTTTTATACATTTTTTAACTGCATTTCTTATCGATATGGATGCACATACATTTTCAATATTTTTAGAACGATGTAGTTTATTGACTAGTGTTATACCAGGTGAGAACAAGAAATTGATTTAGTAAGTTTTAAATTAATTTTACACGATTTGTTTTAAGGATTACAATATGACAATGTGGATACATTATGCTTAATAATCACTGCAATGAAAAATCATATTTTGGAAAACCCATCCGTTATGAAAACCACCAAAATGCATGTCTTTAATACGCTAGTGGTTCGTAATATTGTTAATTTATATAATTGGAAGGGTCCAGGTGGATTGAAAACACTTGAGAAAAATTATAAAGGAATTTTTGAGGTAAAAAGATAAAACTGTAATTTGGCAAACATAATGTGAAAAAGCTGACGTTTTCAGCCAGATGAAGTTGGACGGGAACAAGTTCGAGAATGTGTTCACGCCTTTTTATTAGTACTTTGTACGTCTCATAAATTTGGTGTCATATTTAAAGATCCCTTAGTTGGATTGGGTAAGAAGAATCAAAATAGTCTTATGTATACAGTACTAGAAAGCTTAGACAGGCCATGGGAGCATCAGTATCCAAGAGATCTTGTTATACAAATATGCAAGTAAGAGAATATGTAGATGTTTACTTAATAGGACTTTGCAGTTGATAAGTTTTTTCTTGTTAAGTTGCTTGATGGCAAGTTTCTTGAAACCAAAAAATTACTTTTTGTCTTTACAGTCGCCAATTTTTTTTCCATAATTTCTATTACATTATAATAAATGCCAACTCAAATATGTCTATCTATATAAATATGAGACCTATCTCATATTTTAGTACTTATCCTTAGAGTAAAGAGAATACATGAATTTATATACAAAATATTGCCAAACTTGCCGACAAGTAGCAAGAAACATAGCGCAAAACCTAATTTCAACAAGTCCAAGAAAACTTGATAACAAGTACAATATGCGCGTGCGTAATGCAAAACTTGTCAAAAATTAACTGGCCGACAAGAAAACTTTTTAATTGTAAAGTCGACTTTATTCTAATTACTTGTAAAATCAAAAAAAATATAGAAGCCTTTTATAAATGTATATATTCTATTCGATTTTAGAGCGTGTCCAGATTTAACAAAAAATGTTTGGAATATGTTAAAACCCAACATTGAACCATATTTATCAGAAAGCTGGTTGAAAGCAATGAATTTCATTATTGATTTAGTAAATGAAATCAAACCGCAATATATCGAACATTGTATTAAAGATCTAAACGTCAAACAATTGGCACAACTTATACAAATTCTAGTCAGTCCTTTTGGCATATTAAACGTGTTGCTTCCCGAAAATAATGTTAATAATACTGAAGTTAAAGAGCAGATTTTAACTGTTATATTTCATATGCTTAATCAAATAGGCAATTATCTTCTTTTTATCAAAAATTTGATAAGCGAACAATGCTATGAACAGCTAAAAGAGCTTATGTCTGGATATATAGAAAGAAATTATCCGTCCGGTGAAACGCTTTTCGCTAATTGGAATAATTTCGATGAAAAAGATGCAACAGTAAAGTATTTGAGTAAAATTATTGATATCACAAATATGTATCAAATTCTAGCACCTGAATTATTAAACAATTTAAATTCAAATAATATCGATTTGGATCAGTTATTTCGGAATGTCTCCAGTGACTCAGATAATCTTGAAAATGCCATTATACAAAGGAAGATTTTCAATGTTTTCATTGATATTGACCCGTCTAAATTCATGCCAACAAAAGATTTATTTGCCTATGGAATCTCATTGTTTTTGAAGTTGTATTTCGAACAAAAAAGCAAAATAACTCTTCATGTTTTACACAATTTATTAAAAAATACTGGCATTTTCGACGATTGTTTAAACGAAATGAATATATGGATAAACGGAATATTTAATTTAGATTCCATTTCCGATGAATTTATAAAAACTTTTTTAAATATGCTAATTGATTGTAGTACAAATTTGTTCGAGTATCAAAAAGAATTGTCGCAATTCAATGCGGACGAGTCATCAAACGGTAAATCAAATATAATTGAATTTTTACTCAATTTCGATAATGAAGATGTTGTCGAGTCATCCAGACCTATTCGTAATAGTAATAATCTAAGCCCTTTCATTATCGTACTACTTAAACAAGACAATTTATCTTCAAAATGTATGCGACAATATATGGAATTTGTTTTATTAAATTTATTTCATTGTCAGTCGAATTTACGCAATTTTGCTTCCTTAATAAAAAATCAAAATGCAACTTCCGTAATTCCTTCGAATATTTTAAATTACATAGAAAATTGGAGTGAAGGAAATTGTATAGCTCTCGAAACCTATGAAGGAACTTTAAGTTTTTTCACATCAGTTAGTAAAAGCTTTCTACTTGGTACCGATAATCAAAGCCAAGATCATGATTATCCATATTTTTATGTGGATATTTTAAGAATATTTACATTTTATTTCAGTAATTTAATTCATTATGGTATTGTATTGCCGAGTCATTCTTCTAATTGGCTTGGTAGTATCGATTATCTGATTAAACATAATTTGTTGAATGACAATTGTCTTGAAATGATTTTAGAAAATTCGAAATTGATAAAACATTTCAGAGTTAGTTATTATGGACAGAAAGATTCAGCGAAAGGAATTTGTACCGAAACAGTCCTGAATCTGGTAAAACTACTTAAAGGTACCAATCAGAATATTGATAGATATTTGAAAATTTATTCGGATCGCACGTACTATGACGCATTGAAAATAATTAAAAAACCACACGCGTATTTGAACTGTCACGGTGTAGAAGAGTTTTTAGATTGTTTTCAACTGCCTTCTAACCAACTACTTAAACTAATTGGAAAAATTACAGAATTATTCGATAGTAACGAGCTTATTAAATACCCGATAATTTTAGAAATTTTGATTTTAAGTATCCGACGAAGTTCTAATGGCACTAGCGAAATACTTTTAAAAGCAAACATTGTTTTCAAACTTACTTCGTATATAGTAGATTTAGCAAAAGATAATAGTAAAATCAGTGCTTTAACTGAAGCACTTACAAGTTACTTTGGCATTTGTTCAAACTCAATTTCGCACATTCACAACGATTTATTTTCTAGCATATTACAAACGCCAACGTACAATAAAGAATATGCCGAGTTAATAGTATTTTTACTTGAAAAAAATATCGAAAAATACATGCCCGATGTCGTTAGAAATATCGAATTAGTTGCGGAGAAAAAAGGTCTTATTCTAGCCATAGTAGATCTTATGATTCGTCTAAATGCACCCGATACTATATTGAAAATACTTTACGAACATTTGGAAAGTTCCATTGTAAAAGCTTTACAAAAACCGCAAAAAATCGGTCAACACTTTCGAAAAACTTCCGAATTACCGAAATTATTAGACAAGTTTTTCCCCATCGATAAATGTGTACCGTTAATAAATAAAGTGCAGAAATTTGAAATTTCCGAAATATTTCACGTAAAACTTCTTCAAGTGTGTTTTAATAAAGTTATCAACGAGATGGAAATTGATTCCAAACAAATAGCAAATATTCTCTTAACATTTATTCATTTAGAAATGCCAATGCTTAAGAAAAATGAACATTCAGAAGAATTATTAATTAAGCTAAATGAAATTACTGCAATTTTTAATGAAATCATTGAAAAAATTATTACTAAATATCCAGATAGCTCGTTAGATACACTTGCAACAAATGAAACATTTAAAACATTTACGAAATTAATTATAAATCTCGGTATGTCCGGACATGAAGTTCTTCTAGAAACATTGAAATGTTTACTTCAAATAACACCCCTAGATGCTGATGAGGTTAAGTCTCTATTTGAATTGCTACAAAACCATTCAGAATTTTTAAATGTTATTTTGGGGGAACAAAATAAAGCCAAATTTGATCTTTTGGCTTTGTTTTCGTTAATGTGTCAAAAATGGCCGGAATTTTTGGAAAAAAATCATGTTGCCATTGTATTAGCTGCATATAATGCAACGATAACAAAATGCGATACCCTTAGCTTCCAGCTATTAAAATTGTAAGTAGATCAGCTCAGCACTGTCTTTAATCGTAGTAAGCTTTGAATCCAATTAGATGACTACAGGTAAACCAGATCAATCCTACACTTTTGACAAGTCTTCGTTGCTATGATTATCCATACAATGCTGCCAGAATTATTTTTATACTGCATGCGAATTTCTAATTCTTTCAATAGTTTCAATTATCAATTCAATAACCGAACGGATTTTAAATAAAAATATAAAAATGTTTATTCTGACAACATTGCTTTTCCATACAAACTATTATTTTGAAGTTAACATGGACGCAGTCTGCTAAATTTGTGTTGTTATACTGTATTTTAGTAGATACTTCAAAAGTGTTAGCATTGATCTGGTTTTAGAATAGTAGAACATGGTCAAATTTGAAAATCGTAATTCACCGCTTGCTTGATAGAATTTTTTTTTTTTTTTAGTTTTGAATTGAAACATGTCCAATCAAATTTTTATGATTTTAAACCATTTATATGGGGTCGTATTGCTGCCATTGATTATTCAGTTAAAGATCATATAAAAAATCCATTGTTTAAACAGCCAAAAATCAGTGACGTATTAGGTAAAGTATTAACTTTTCCTGATTTTGTTGAAATTAATATTTCTACTTCGGTACGCAGGTAATTTAAAAGAAGATTTAGTTAATTATACCATTACGAATTATCCATTAGTACAATCGAATCGTAGACATGAAATTAATGAACGTAAATGTTACGATGTTAATTTTTTCCTTCCATTATTTAGTCATATTTTAGCACCGGAGCAACCAATTAAAACGTACATGTTTACAAGGTACATAATCTAGTAGATTGTAACTATTTTTGCATTCACTAGAATAGAAAATGGGTGATTACCACTTTTTTTTTTTTTTTTTGTTTACTTTAGAAGTGGTGCTCTAAGTTTAACTGTCATTTGTCTTTGTAATCAAGAGGAAAAAGTGCGACAGGCCGCTTCTCATGTGTTAAATCGATTTTATTGTCATCTAGAAACGAATCAAACTGGTAAAGACAATATGGTTTGGATTAGATTCGTACAAGTATTATGTGGAGGTATATGTTTTTTTCCTAATATACATATACAGGGTGTTTCCAATTCGTATGTCAGTATGGGGATCCCGGATACCACTCTCGTATGTCATACCGGGGCCCTCTCGCTAAGAGATACTTTTGCTCATTACAAATTGATTTGTTCATATTATTTATTTCTTTTCTAGGAATCGCAGCAATACCTGGTCACAAACTCAATACATTTGCTGCCATTTTCTTTGCTCGCACAACATTAATTCTAACCAATCCCAAGCACGTGATGTATCTACCTCTATCTTCTTATCTTACAGCTAAATCCGATTTAAATTTAAATACAATCCCCGAATTGTATACTCTATTTTTCAGTCCGCAAGTAAATTTTAAGGAACATCGAATTTTCATATTAAAAATTTTACGTGATGGTTTAATAACTGACACTGATTTTAATGTTTTTTTGAAATCGATGAGTTTTAAATTGTTTTGTGAATTTTTTTCTAGTTGTTTAAGTGATTTGGATACGAAACACTTAATTTTAGACGTAATTCAAACTGCATGTAAATTACCAGTTGCAGTGAATGTGTTATGTGAACATTATTCGTTATTGGCATTATTGTATAATTGGGTACTGATTGAAGGGAAAAATTACAATGTTTTATTTTCCAAAATTGCCAATGTAGCTACTAGTATTGAGAAAATCAGGCGTGATGAGAATAGTAGTAAATTGATTAAAAACATCAAAGATTTGGTTAAGGTATAATTTCATTGTAAAGACAAACAGAAGTTAGTGAAAAAAATTTATATTTATATTCGTAAAGTATGTATTTTATTAACAAAAATGAAAATCTTAATAAATAGATAATTACATAGTAATAGGAAATAATAAATTTTTAAATGAAACAGTAATAAATCTACTAAAGCTTGTCGCACATTGATAACTATTTTCTAGTGATCAATATGTACCTGAACTTTGTGGGACAACTTTTAGTATTTCATTGTTATTTAGGAGGAACTAGTTTATAATTGCACATAATTTATCTATAATTTTTACTTATATTAATAAATATACGTTCCACTGTATAGAAAAAAATCAGTAGAAAATTTTAAACTAATTTTTTGGTCCAATCTCTATTTTAACCTCAAAAATCAACCAGGCGACGTAATTTAATCTGGACTGACAGTCAGCGTAAAAAAAAACGAATTTTTGAGAATGCTATTTTAAATTTTATTTTCTCTAAGTTCGTTCGTTAGCTATAATTTTATATTTAAACTTTTTTCTCTTACTATACATAATAATTTGATAAATTTTATACAATATAAAACAATGTGTACAAGTACAATTAATAAATCAATCGTATTTATTGAATTATTACAAAGAATACATTCATTCATAATTACTATAGATTTTAATAATAATAATTTTCAAATTCATTAGTATCCCGCTACAACACATTAATTTGTATTTTCTACCTACATCTAATTAATTAGACTAGAACACATTTTAATTGAATATATATATATATATATATATATTCCTATTACGGGTGACTAGATTGAGAATTAGTGCATTGGAAGTAAAGTGAGGTTAACCATTCAATATGTGTGGATGCTAATGCGCACCGATCTTATTATGTCACGCCTTGTGCCCATAAATGCATCAATTTTTGTGCCACTGTAAAAGCATTCATATCTAAACATATAAAATATTTTGTAGTTTTAAAAATGATCAAAATTTTCAATAGATTTACAAATAATATGTACATACATAAAAACAACTAAATTCTATTTGAGCTTAAAAGCAAAATTAGGAACCATTAAAATTACTAAATAATATTTTGCAAATTAAAGTATTTCTTAGACAGACGTTGTAATTTGTTCAATTACTTGTACATTTTTAACAATCGGTTTCCTATATGATCCATATTGATCCCATCCACGTGCCAATCCTTCTGGTACGCTTTTACTAGGTCGCAAAATGCCACGATGCGGTGGTCTTGGTAATGATGAAAATCTAACTAAATCGTGATGTTGCTGCTGTTGTTGTTGAAGTGGTTGATGTAAATGGAAGTGTTGATGATGATGATGTTTAGGTGTTTGATAAGCGGAATGATCGATATTGGCTGCATAACTTAAACTTTTTGGTAGATATTGAAAAGTTTGTTCTTGTTTTGGACGATATGAGTATCTGGATGGAAAAGCATTTATTGGAGAGTTTTTATTTTAGGATTAGTAAAAGAATTCATACTATATGAATGAGCCGAATTCATACTAACAGTCAAATTCAAATTGATCGGAGAGATCTATACATTTTCATCTAAAAGTAAATCAGGTGCTGCGATTGTCGCAGCGACTCTTCTCTAGGTTACCGAGAGAATCTCTAAATGACAAAATCATTGACGTGTCTAGTAAAAATCCGGGCAGATCATATAGGTCTAATACTTTTATACAAATTACTAGATCTCGATCTAAAGTAAGTATATAAAAATATTAGATATATGGGGCGAATTGTCGCAGCGCCTACTAGATACTTTAAAACAAAACCACTAACAAATTATTAATAATTTAATATGAATAACATAAATGTATTTTGTTACCTGTGTAAACTATTTAAATTTGGTTTATTATGAAAATCGTCACAATTATTGGCAAATATTCTCTCATAGTGATTGCTACTTTGTCGACAAAAATTATATGGCAATAATTCTGGTGTGGCAGTACAAATTCCATTATAAGCTCCAATATTACATACGCATTCAGTTAAATTATTTAAATGACAATTATTTGGCGCACTAATATGAAAATTGGCACTATTATTACTACTACTATTGTGGTCCTTTTTGGTTCCAACTAAAAACAATATACTGGCACCTAAAATAATTTAAATCAAACTCGATTTAGACTGTATAATGAATAACTTTCGAAGACATTGATTTATGATGATTAACAGTAAATTAATGCCGCGATGATCATTTTCAATTATTAAAATTAATCTTACCGATAAGGGCTGAACAGAAACTAAAATAATATCCAGCTTTTGGATATGATTGATTAATATATCCAGTAATTGGTATTCCAAATAAAACTGGAAGTGATTTAGCACCCTGTATAAAACTCCATGCTTTTGTAAAATGTTTACTTCGTATTCGTTCTAAAGCGAACATTTTCAATGAATATGTAAATCCACCTAAACAGATTCCATATAACCAGACAAATAATACGTAACTGTGATAGCCTTGTACTGCACTTAAAGCCAACAGTGACAAAGCTAAAAAAATAAAAAACGAAATATATACAAAGTAATTTCCATGTACCACCAAAATGTATATGGTCTATATACATGAGGAAGCCATTTTCTATCTTTTTATACCTTTAATCGATTAGCAGAGTTAAAAAAATAGGGTGTAATTATTGAAATTGGACAGACATTTAGAAGAATTCATTTATCACTTTCACATTTGATATAAAGTTTTTATGGTTATTATTATCTATATCATGAAAAAACTGAACAACATCTTTTCACGTTATAATTTTGCAAACTACTACCGATAGACGTTAAATATGAAAAATTTTAAATGTATTCGATGGATATTTTTGCATAAAATTCAATAACGTTGACTCTTTTTTCATAGTCTACTTGATTTTGAAGATATCATACAGACTTACGTTATTTTAATGGGAAAAGAATTTCAATTGACTTTAGGACCATTAAAAAGATGGATTTTTGCTTTATGACGATTTATTTTGATTCTTAGCCTTAAAAGTTACAAATATGTATATCCAAAACTTCTGGCGTATTCGGATGGTTTGCAGTGATACCACCTGTTGTGCACTGAAATTTAAAATACCGCGAGTTAAACAATTCTTTAAATAATTTTAAAGTAAAATTGTTTACTTTAAAATTATTGTAATTAATGTAAAAGTACATTAATTAAAAAATTGCGTGAAAAAATTCCCAGTAATTCAGAATGTTGACAATTTATGATTTCAGCGCACACCTGGTGCAATCAGTGCAAGCCATCCGAATATGCTATTAGTTTTCATTTTTAATCATTAAAACCTAGTTGGCCATGAAAAGTAACATGGCAATATACTTCATTTATGACAATGGTTGAAAATTCTACTGAAATTTGCTAATTGAATGAATTTTTCAATTTTACTATTACGATTCTTTACCTATTGAAACAGATAGAAAATGGCTACCATTTTGTGCTTATTGAATAGAGTTTATTTTTATTATTATGAAAATCATTTTACTAACCGATGCCAATAAGTGCAATTTGACACAAATATTGTCTGGAAATTAAGCATTGTGAACTGGGCCTTACAGTTATTAAACCAAACCCAACGCAACCCAATGCAGAAGCAAAACCCATAAAAGTTTGTAGTAGTACCAAAGCGCTATCTTCTAAGCCTTCTTTATAACCCTGATATACCTGTATAATATGAGAAGAATATATGTGTGTCTGTGTGCGTGTGTATGGGAAGCGGTTAATTTGTTAATTGCTTTATAAAATGTGAAATCTTACCAGATAAAATATCGGTGCATAAATTCCTAATGCACCAAAACCACATGCGAACATAATTACTCGCAACCCTCGACTTTTCAATGGAGTAAAATCGAATAGTGGCGGTTTTTTGCCTTTCGCATGTGTTTTTTTCTCTTTGATTTTCTTCCTTTGGTTTTTCAAATGCATGATAGCTCGACGTTGTGGATGATATAAATTTGCTGAACGATAAACAATTGGTAGAAAAAATCCTAATGTTAATAGGCCAGTGATTGCTTGTAGACCCAATCTCCAACCGAGTTTTCTGAATATAATAATAAAGTATGTCTATATTGAGAAATTTAAATATGCACTGTTCGTATACACCCTGTGTAGATTCAAGTTGAGCATATTCTAATTAAGAATCGTATATAGAAATGCAGAATAATCTCATTAATCATTTTAATGTATTTTTCCAAAAGAATTCCATCGTTTCTATATGTATGCCAATTATTTTTAGTATTTCCTTTTATTTTTTCGTCCTTTTCCGAGTGGTTATTCCCAAAATAAATACAGTCGTATTTATCAAAAAAAGCCACGATCGTAATTTTTCGCAAAATTATTAGACTTTTTGTCTCTCTTTCAAAATGCCTATAGAATTGCCAAATTATTTTCTGTTGGCCTTTTCTCGTATTTTCTTCTTCTTCTTTCCGGAACATTTAATCTAATCTATCAAGCGATCGGATTAAATTTTTTTGAAAGATCTGCTTTGTTTAGCTGCTTTAGGTCATCTTTTATGTTGCGAAGATTTTTATATTGATCATATACAAGTTGTCTCAAAAATATTCTTTGTTTATTTTATCCAACAGTTGACAATTAATACAGTAGAACCTCTGTAATGCGAACACAATTTGTGCCCGGCCCGAACGTGTCAAGTGAAAACCGGTAAAACTTTTTCCACTTTTTGGGCAAGCGAGTTAAAAAAAAACAAATAAACCAACGAAACAATACATACCGGATCATTTTTTTAGTTGGTCTACTAAACGTAGTCTGTGAACATGTGCATGTTCACAAATAATACATTCAACAATATGCCAAAAAGAAAGAGTACGTCACGATAGATTTAACAAAAATAAGTGCTTAATATACAATACAAAATGTCTTTTTAATGTTTATTACTAACATGTAACAATTGTACTGTATATCCACTAATTCAGACACTCCGCTGACATTTAATTGTCACGATTAACGAGGTTCTACTGTATGCGCATACATCGTGTTCCATTTGAGTAAAGTATTAATCAAAACTACATCTACAGGATGATGTTTAACTTACCCAACAGCTTCTTTATACAAAACAGCAAATAGTGCAATACCAACACCAGCGCCAGCTTGTGCAACCATTTCGACAAACTCCCTTCTACGTTTAAAATAATGGCTTAATACTATTGTTGAGGTTTCCCTTACTATTCCAGCACCCATACCTGTTTTTAAGTTGAAATACAACAACAATAAAAAATCACATGGTATATGTATTTTTAGACAAAAGTTTTTCACGCTCGTAAAACACAATTAAATGAGAATAAGAAAATGCTTAAATTTAGAAACACCCTAGATATGCAATAAAAATAAAAGTGAAGCAAATTTAATAT
This sequence comes from Platypus cylindrus, assembly GCA_949748235.1. Classification (NCBI taxonomy): domain Eukaryota; kingdom Metazoa; phylum Arthropoda; class Insecta; order Coleoptera; family Curculionidae; genus Platypus; species Platypus cylindrus. Next base: position 5,467,234 of record OX456488.1, on the reverse strand, counting down.
AAAAAGCGGAGATAATGAGTGGTTAATGATGCTCTAAAACTAGAGTAGAAAATTTTAGTTTTTTAATAAAATGTATTTACCGTCAATTTAATTTGAGACAAAAGAAGTGAAAAACGAACAAGAGGAGAAAAGTGACATCGAAGAAAAAAGTTAAATTAAAAGAAGAAAATTGTACTTCTCGAAAGTTAAAATAAAAATCCATTAAATTTAAAAGTGAACGAAAAAATAGACCAGAGCCAAATAAGAGTTGAAAATGAGTTTTATTTTGACTTAGTTTTTTCATTTTATTATTATTATTATTATTATTTTTAAATTACCACAACTTTTATATACAGGGTGACGGGATCGAGTTGTATAAAAATCAGTCATACATTAATGACCAGTCATCAATCAATCTTCAATTGTAACATGGAAATAAGATTTTTTTTCGAAATGTAGAGTTTGATTTTCGGCGAAAATCATCCAAACCTTTAAAAATGATTGAAAATGAAATTCAGCAAATGAATTATCATTATAAATTTTAATTATCTAGACACTAAAATTCGATTTATCCCTAACCTGACCATGTTTGATTTACTTTTTTCAATAATCTATACGTGTTTCAAATTCTTCACAACTCGCCCCTATCACGCTGTATAGAATAGAGTGGATATAGTGGTGCCCGTATTGTAAATACGCTTATAAATTATTTTATCAGGCATGCACTTACCTAATACTATTCCATAACTTAAAAAAGCTTGATGAAATTTAACAGCAAACGAGGTAAATAAACAGGCCAATGCCATAACTAGGCCACCCAGTACAGCGGCAAGTCGAACTGATTTTCTTTTACATAATGCAGTCATTAGAGCTGAGGTACTTAATGATACACAGAGACATGATGCACCTAGCCATGCTGAAATTGATACTAATTATTAATATTATATACAAAGAATGCTATCTGCCTCTAATGCTCTCTTGCTGTATAAATAATGAAATATTGTATTGTATATTATGTCAATGTCATTATAATCTATTTATATTTCATTCAGACCGGGGTTTTTTTTTTTCAATTTTATTAATCTAAACTATTACAGTTTTACATTTTTTCTACAATTAAATGAATCAATTAAGTGGAAAATATGTAAATGTTGTTCTATCAATTGAAGATATTAAAGGAATTGGATTTGTAAAATATCCAATTCATATTGAAGCTAATTTTAATGGACGTCCTTTAGGCAAGTAAAATTGAAAATCCTCTCTTGAATTCATTATTTTAAATATGTAATAACAACATACACACTTTCACTGTCAGAATCCGACAAGATAATACCAGATGATCCAACCAGTTTTAACACTGAATTAATTTGGGAAGCGGATAAAAAGGATTTACGAAAAATGCGCAGCTCAAATCAACCGTTAAAAGTTGAATGTATATCGACTGATGCACAGAATCGTCGTGATCGTATTGGTTTCGTTTTATTGAGTTTGAGAAGTGCTTTAATTGTACCAATGAAAAATGCTAAAATTCCGATTACTCTAAAGTGGTAAGTAAGAGTAGGCATCTTTGCACATGCGCAAATTAATTATTGTATTGATTATCTATACTTGGCAACAATCCGAACGATCTATCTCTCAAAATGAAGACAGACATTTTATTAATTTGAAATTCGAACTGTTGAAACAACAAGGGTTGCCTAAGTAGATTTGTACGTCGGAGAAGTTTTTTTTTATGTGTCTGTCTCTATATATATGTATGTACCTATATCGAGAGCTAGGTAAATCGAAGTTGGCCGCGGAAACAGAGAATTGATTTCAGTTTGTCATTAGTTATTTAGGCGTGTTAATTTAATTCATTCAGGTACAATTTAATTGGTTGTCAAGCGGATAAAAAGAAGTTCCATCCCGAATTATATTTAGCATTAACAATTAGAGATCATTTAGTGAATACTGCTGAAGATGATCTATCGAAAACTATACCATTGATATATGAAGAAGAGCAAAATACTAATTTAATTCAAGACAATATTCCTATTCCTGATTCATCGTCACAATTCCATTTGAAATATCTAGAAGATGGTCACATAAAAGTTGGTGATGATTTGGATTTCGAATCGTTTTGTTTGAATTTGTTGTTAAAGGAAGCGAAGAATTTGGATACATTGTTGCCAGAACAATTAGTTTTTCGGTAATTAACCATCGAATAGGTTGTTGGCACAAAAACAAATAATCACGAATTTCGAAATAGATCATCGACAGAAAAATATCACATGACATTCAAATTATTTGGTGTTACAATTCGTACGAAATTATTCCATAAACATTTACAAGACTCGATTATATTAAATGAGAAACTTGTCGTTCGACTTCTTTCTAATAAAGACACATTATTAAATTTTCTAAAAATGCAATCAGTTGAAATCACACTATTTAGTGGCAATGTGCTTTTGGGCATGACTGAAGTGAATCTTGAACACATTATGGAATTTGAAGAGAATGATGAACGATGCTATTTCCAAATGCCAAAGAATAATAATAGTAATAATGCAAAGGCAACTATGATTTTAGCTAGTGACAATTTAATGCCATTTATTGATATTCGAATGTGGATTAAACGAAGTAATAATAAGTAAGCACGAATTACCTATTCATCGGCAGACAAATAATTTTTTATTTGAAATTCCAGAGTGTCTCCGGGTCGTAAATCAATCAAAACCAATTTGGAAATGGCAGGTGGTCCAAGTCCAAGGGGTGACGGTGATTGGATTGATCACGTCGATCCATATAACATTCAAGGATTGAAAAAAGTTGAGGTGAAACCGAAAAGTGAACTAATATTGCACACTGTCTCCGATTCGTCTAGTATTCGAGTAACGAAATCAGCTAATACTATTCAATTATCACCAAGATCACTTAATGCAGGTGGTTATGATATTAGTAAAACTTATGCCAAATACGTCATGGAGGTATCATTGAAAAATTTCATTTGGTTAAGTGCTCCAGATGATCGAATTGTTATATTTAAATTTTTGCATGCAAGAGCTTCAAATACGATTACAATTTTTACTCAAATATCGAATGAGGTTGGTATCATACATATATGTATGAAAGACTATAAGAAAGAGAAGAAACGATTGTATAAAATATAAAAGTCAAAATATTTCCGGCCTTGAAAACGCCGCCCTCAATATGTTCACACGGCGACAAAAAGAGTTAGTTTTGACAGTTACCATTGGGGGCGTATACTTTGTTTATGTCTTGTTTTTTTATGTTTTAATCTCCATTTAAACTTAATTTCATTATTCTATTATTTCGTAACATTAACATTTAAAATGTACAAAGACAGAGACGTTTTTTTGTTGCGGGTTGCAAGACTGCGCTCCCATTGGACAATAATTTAAAAATAGGTTTTCTACGCCACTGAACGTATAATATTAAAATTGAAATAATTAAGCACAATGACGCTCAACTGCTTAAATGAAAATTGATTTGTTGTATTAAATAATTCGATAACACAATCATAGTTTTTAATTTTTTGTATCAAAATCCACGATGTTTCTTAAACTTTAGAAAATAACATTTCCCATAAGGACAATGTTAAATTATATGTACTAGTCTACTCCAGCGCTACCTATTGGACGCCCGCTTTGTTTTTCTCGTTTCCCCTCCTTCTTAGAGTCCTCCATAGCCATATGGTTGCCATAATCTGAAATGTGACAGTTCCATTATTGTTTATTCGTTCGATCTTAGGTTGGTGCCACTATTGATTTAGGCAATATGGGAATCAATATCACTTATGTGTCGAATGGTGACCAATTAGAGAATATTCTAAATGCTTGGCCACCAAAACTGGTACTAACAGATGAAAAGGAGAAACCGTTAACTGAGCCATATGAATTTGATGCAAAGAAAGTTTTATCTAGTGAGCAACGAAATTATAAGTAGGTACAGCTTAATCTTTTTCGATATAGTTTTATGAAGCTTATAGTTTTAAAAACCGGATTATTAATACCCACCCGATTATCTTCCAAATCATTTTCAGGTACATAGCCGAATTGTTAGGTTTCAAATCATTGACACCTCTAGTAAAAATTCAAATCAATTTACGTCTTCACGCGACCGATTTAAATCAACAATCAGTGATTGAAACCGATACCGATTTCCATTTAAATCCACCAATCGTGGATGAACTGTTAACTTTAAGGCAGATAGCAAATCTGGAGGAATGGAAAAAATTGCAAATGGAAAAATTCCAAATCGATTTGAAACAGTTCAAAGAAACGGAATCACTTAAATTGGAAGACAGTTGGAACGATAGACGAATAGAATTGGAAAAAAATCTAGATAAACAAATAATGAAATGTATCAAACTTCAGAAGGAATTAGAAGAAAAAGTTGATCAAATAAAAACGGAAAAATTCTTAACGCGCAGTCGCAATCAAGCGAATATTGTTCAAGAAATTTTCAATAAGAACTGGGAAACATACGATAAAAGTGATATTAAACACATTCTTGAACATTTTAGTAAAACTCAACGAGACAATGCGTATTTGAAACATCTAGTTGGCGAGCAAAGAAATCAATTAAAAACTCTGGAAAATACGTTACTAACCAAACAGGAAAGTAATACGATTCTAGAGGAATTAAAAAAATTGGAAAAAGGCTTTGAAGAGGCACAATGCGCTAAACAATATTTCATTGAACAATGGCAAATGACTTGCGACGAAAATAATGATAAAATAGAATCGGATGAGTGTAAAAAGGCAATGGAAAATGAATTAGAAAAAATTGAAGGGGATTTAAGTCAGATTAGTATTGAGGAGGATATAAGCCGTTTGTATAACGACGATGAATGCAATAATAGTCATTTATCGAGTACAGTAATTAGTGAAACGCTTTGTGATTAATTTATATTTGTAATTAAAGCATTTTGGGATACTATATGTATAATATGTATGTACTTAGTTCGTTGCTCAATTTACGTATACAACCATCTATGAATGACTGCAGCATGTTTAGATTAAATTTGCCCGTCACTTTTTTCTGTACTCGAATTGAATCGTTGTGAATCCTCTACAAATCCTACTTAAACATTATGTGACGGATTCGAAATTTATTTTGGCTGAGATAAAAAAAAAACAAACTATATCGGGTAACAATCGGATTTTTTGCGCTTTAACGACAAAGATTTAAGGGATTTATTGCGAAAGCTCTAAAATAATAATAAAAAAAAAAAAACAAGAGAGGAACAGTTCAGTTTGCGACAATGCTCTTTTTTTATTACTGTCAGTCTGTATATGTGTTTTATTCTTTTTTATTTTCATTTTTCCGTTTAAATTGGATTAAACACGTGAACGGAATAAACTAAATACTGTATGATTTATTTTGCCAGAAGGTAAAGTTTGTTTTTTATTTCTATTCTCTTAAAAATGAATTTGGGAAGAATTTAAATTAAATTAGAATTCGAAAAAAAAAGAGAGTAAAAAAAATGGTATTATAAAGAAAAGCTGTTAACGTTTCGCGTGTTTGTGATGATTGATGAATTTAGTTTCATGGAGAAAGGAGTTGAGTTCGAGGAGGATTAAATTAAATATCAATTACTACTATACCATCTGTAATATTCCATGTTTTAGCATTGTTTCTTTCAATTAGTCTTAAAAAAAATCTATTGTGAATGTTTGAAATGGGATTTTATGATTGTGTATTATACTTTAGAGCAGTTAATACATTATTTAGTTAATATATAGGTGATAAATCATTATAATACATATGTACAAGGAAAAAAATGATAAATCAAATCCACTGTCCACCAAACTAGCTACAAAAAAATAGGAAGATATGTAGAAGAAACTATATATAGAGAATTTACGTGCACTCTCTATAGCACACTCTGATGTGTGTAGTCTGTGAAATAACTACGTCTAGCTAGGAATGGGCACAAAAATTCGTTCGATTTTGTTTAATATCAATTCTTGATGTATCGATATTTGAGATATTTTCCATCGATTTATTTGCAAGTTACAAGAAAAAAAGAAACATCAAAATGCGTATTAACTTAACAATTAATGAACATTTCTTTAATTGATCGAATTAAGACATCAGTGGATTTCTTTAAATATATCATATTATTCTTATCTTATGCTACGTGTAGCTGCTAGGCACGTAGTCTAACACAGTCGAACAGTTAGATATAAAATAAAAATTACAATATAAATTTTGTATAATAAATTCCATGTGTTTATAAATCTAATTGAACAAAATATTGATAAATTCTCAATAAAAATTACTGCTACCCCTTTTTAAACTATAATTATATAATATATTCATCATTAGAATCATTGCCACCCCCACCACCACCAGCACCACCAACACAATCATTTGTCAATATTGTCGTCGTCTGTTGTGGAATGGTAATACGTGCATATCGATTTAACGTGCCCAATTGTGCTTCAAATAATGTATCATTAATTAGTTTTTCCGCAATTAATTTCATTCGTGGTTCCAATCGTCGCAATTTTCCCGCAACAATTTTACCAACAATATCGAATTCATCCTCTTCCTGTGGATTTGTGTTGTCCAATGGATCTTGTAGAATTTCCGTGTAGCTTCGCTCGGGGTATTTTCGTTTTTTTTTAGTTGTTCTACTATTCGATGTCGATAATGTATCATGATCATCCTCAGTGGTGCAGGTGGTGGCACTCGATGTGGTCGGTCTATTTGTTATCACAATTTCCGATGGATAATGATCTATTTCAATATCAGCGTCACTGTCAATAAAATCAGGATCGATTTTTATCTGAAATAATCAATTGTATAATAATAATAGCGACTAAATAAATGAATAATTGCAAAAATAATCAATTCTGGAATCATGTTATCGAAGTATATGATGTGCATGTGTATTTAATAGTACCTGAATTAATAAGGCGTGTTAAAGGTTTAATGAATACAGAAACTAGTTAAATTTTCAAATAATTCAGAGCTAAATAATCTTATGAATTCTTGAAATAATTTAAGAAGAGTGTTATGTTATAATTTTTTATTTTATTACATATGACGGTGCGACGTTGTCATATTGATTTACCAAAAAAATTTCAAAATAATTTGGATAAAATCAAAATTCGATTGTGAAATAACTGGAATAATTATGCGCTGATTCTAATAATAACGATTGATAAGTTTAAAAATTACTTGAAACTATATAAAGTGGAGTTTACAGTTGACAAGTTTCCATTTTTCAAAAATTACTTTTTGAAAGTAATTCTTGCTTTTGGCAAGTTTTGCATTATGCACCCACATATTGTACTGGTTAACAAGTTTTCGAAACTTTCTTTCGATTTGTCGAAAATAGGTTCTGCGCCTTTTTGCTTGCCACTTGTCAGGGCAAGTTTGGTAATATTTTGTACATAAATTCATGTATACCAACTAAACTTTTAATTCCTATAGAGAACAGCTGATATTTTTGTTTATATTTAATAAACTGTTGTAAAAATTAGCTTTGAAAATTTTGTTTATCTAGTAACGAATATCAAATTTTAACTAGTGTGCTAATTTACCATATAAGGATAAATATTAAAAGATGAGATAGATCTATTTTAGATATAGATATATTTTTTTTATTTTGAGTTGGCATTTATTATTAATGTAATTGAAATTTTCGAAATAAAAATTGGCGACAACGGCATTTTTTTCCTTCAAGAAACTTGACAACGCAAAACTTTCATATACAAACAGCTGATAATCCATTTTAATACGAAGAAATGTTGTTAACAGAGGCAGCTCTCGCCGCATTTCAAATATAATGCATTTTCGCGCTGAAAAGAAGTGTTCCTAACAAGGTTATGTTACGAACATTTTACTAGAATCTGCACTAATTCGAAGATAAATCATAAAATAAATATTTGAAGTTATAAAATAGTGACATGTTACTGTTCCGCAATCCAAGGGTCACATTATATTTATAGATTAAATAAATTTGTATTTACTATTTGAACGATTACGCTTCATAACATAACACATTTTTTTTTAAATTAATCAACTGTATGTATGTGTCTTTAAACTTTCCACATTCCACCAAGATTGGATTGGTGCATCCTATTTATTAAAATAGCATGAAAATAGCAAAGCATACCTGTTGAATATCTTCCGTCCTATGACAATCATCTCCATTTTCATCAACATAATTATCAGAGGTATCTTGATCTTTTAAAAACATTAATAAATTATAGTACCATAATTTTGGCTGATGAACCGTCGTGCCATTTTTTAATGATTCAGCAACTTTATTGAATTCTTTTCGAAAACAACTTCGTATCGAATTAATTTTTTTCCTAACTGTATCCGCATCAGCTTCTGCATCGAATTCCCTCAATATCACAACCAGTCGACGATACGCTTGATCTTTCACTTTTCGATTCGTATAGTTCGGATCTGTTGTTTTCCATAAGCATGGACTTTGACGGAATTGCAATATAAAATCTTTTAAAATCACTTGATGTCGTAGCAAACCCATTCTCTCGGTGGAGATCTTTTTTGGATTTTGTAAAATTATTTTACAAAGTAAAATTTAACAACAATATATTTTGATGTAAAATAAAGAAAACAAACACAACAAACTCGCACATCAAAAATGGCGTGACGTGGTTGGACGATTGGCTTGGCGTATACATATAATAGACGTAGATTGTGTTCGGCTCGGGTAGCCGAGCCGATACCCCACCACACGATGGCAACGATCGACGAGCAAGCACGACAACGTGACACTCCATGCATATAATAATGTAATGTTGAATGCGCGGATATTCGAGCAAGCGGATTTATTCATCAGTTTCTTTTGATTTGTACGTTTAATGCGATTTTCTTTCAAATTAAATCCGATAAGGTAGCTCGAATAATACTCTCGTAATAACATATTACAGATGACATTAGTTGGCTGTGAATTATTTATGATTATTAAAATAAAGTTTTCATTGCTGTTGCCAGATTGGCGAATTTTTCTTTGAATGAGTTGCTTTTTGGTTATTTTTTTGAAAGGTTGAAAATCTGACAACACTGCAAAGCCTTTATTTTTTTTTTAATCGGGCCAATTTAATAAATGAATTACAGATTAACGGCCGGTATTTTCATCTCCAAATAAGAAATTGGACCTTCAGGCAACTTTTTTTTTGACAATTATACATACTTGTGATATATTAGAAACATAAGAATATGTTATTTTAAGTAAAACATTTTTAATCAAAGATGAAAATATCGTCCCTGAATTGAGTTAAAATTGTTAGATACTATTTAATTTATTAATATAGTAAAACCCCTCCATAACAGCCAACCTCCAAAATGACAGGCTAAATGGCCGTTATGGAGGGGTGATCGATAACAGGAGTTTTAATGTAGATATCTAATACAGTCAACAATATATACTTAACGAGTGATTGCATGATCTTTGTACAATTTTCTTACCAATTATACGATTCTACTTAATTTTGCAATATTTCCCTATTTGCCCTAATTTCCATTAAAAGAATAATCGTAGAGGACACATAAAAAAAAGGGAAATAATCAGCAGAGCAAAAATTTAATAATATAACATCTTGCGTTCGGATAATGAATTTTTTCTTCATTTTTGCTTCAATAATAATAATAATCATAAAGTGAACGTATTATTCCGACCTGGAAAAATCGTAAATTTTTTTTTCGCTCCTTTCTTATTTCCGTAGTTAGCTGAAAATGTGCCAAATTTCCAGGGGGACTTAAACTTTGTTTTAGGATGTCCATCAAGAATTTAAAGGTTACCTACTTGATTAGGGTACGTGGATATTTTATAATTGACGTGGAAAGTTGTCAACCAAAGCAGTTTTATAAATGACAAAATTAAAGATTTATTTTAATTATAATAATATTGGAATCGGAGCAAATATTTTTGTCCATTTAGCATTCTGTCATAAATGGCACGGCTATAGCAAAAAGAGCGTTTGCCAAAAACCATCGAGAACTCGTTTATTATCGCACATACTGTAACATAACCTTATTTAATCATTTTGTTATCTTATCTAAATAGCCATGCCATTAATAAATTCATACTTCATTATTTTTCTTTTATAGTAGATCTATTTTCTCCATTTTTACTAATGGAGAAACAATTTTTTTTCTCATATTTAGTATTGGGAATAGATAAGATAATAATTAGGTAGGATTCGCATTTACGATCTCATTATTCGATTTTATTATTATTATTATTATTATTATTACTATTCATCTATCGATAAAAACATATCTCTTTCGCTCTCTCGCTCTAGATTTTAACTTATTTATATTCATTTCGATGCTCTATCTATGAATTTATAAATGTAATTCAACTCTCATAAGCTGTATCTCTCTCTCTCTCTCTGTGTCTCCCACTCTGTGTCTCTCACTCTTGTTGGCTTTTCATTGCTATTGAGAGTTATGTGAGGCTATTTAACGAAACGGCCATACATATTATGTTATGGATATAGGGATTAAACTGTTTGTTTGTTCGTTTAAATATCTTCTATAGGTATATTTGTTGGCATTGTCTCTCTCTCTGTGTGTGTGTGGGTGTTAGATAGATTAAGTTCATTTACGGTTAGAGAATTTCTACTCGTTTTTAGATCTATCAATATGACGCATTGTAAAATAATCTACACTGCCATTTCGCAATCTATTCATAAGATTTCACCATAGCATCGCACTGTATCGTGTACGATACGCTTAACCTATTAGGTACGTACCTACATACACATAATCTTACCTGTTCGCATAACATATAGTTCTCTTTCATCTTCTGTGTTCGGTTTAATTAATAATTTCATTGTATAGAGAAACAATAGACCAAATGCTAATTGTAATCCGGATGTAAGAAGATGCGCTAGAAATGCTGCACCACAAACCAACCAGCCCCAGCCACCTGCGAAACAAGAATTAACTAAGTAAATAGAGTATACATCAAATTAGTATATCTTTCCAAAGTAGAGAATAAAAAAAACAAAAAACAAATTTCTGTTTCTATTGTTTTCATTTTGCTTTGATGTTGCAATGTTTTGTTTTGTTTTTATTTTTATTATTTTTAATTAATGTATGTTTTCATTGAGAATTAGAAGCGAAAAAATTTATTGTTTTATACAGAATGTACGAGATACAGATTTAAGAGCTTCAATATGCATCCACTTACAGCGCCATCTATTGACTATTATTGAGTCAGTATTTTGTATTTTTATACTTGTTTAATAATCATAAAAAAAAAACTGAAATATGAAACAAATTAAAGCGACATATTTGTGCTTTAATAGGAGCGGCTTTCTCATATCTCGTAATTAAAATTTGAGCTATGCCGTTTAAAAATGTAATTTTCCATCAACATTTTTCCCATAATCGTTTACAAAACAGCAAAATGGGGAAATCCCACCTACGCAAAAAAAAAAATAAAATGCAAATTATTTATTTATTCAGGCATGTGTAGTAAGTGGTTTCTGTGCGAAGTTAATTTAAAAATTACCATGTAAAACGATTTTGTATTTTTTTGTTTTGTTTTCGGATATTTAAAATAGATGGCGAAATGGTGCATTGAAATGATCGAGTGTGTAAAAGGCGAGAAAATTGCTATCATTGGTTGATTTTATTTGATATATGGTTGAATTACGCACCATTGTTTTTTTTAGAACAACTAACTTTAATTCAAATATTTTAAGAGTAAAACTAATTATGTACATCACAGATTAAGTTCTGTGCTGAATAATACAGTTCGTTTAGATTCATTTCGATTCCTCGTGATAAGTTGATTTGTTTAAAGAATTTTTACAATTGAATCTGTTAAATTCAAGGTGTTTTAATACCGATATTTATCTCTTTTTATAGAACAGAAGGATAATGCTACGTCCTGGAAATAAGTGAGCTCTAACCTTCAGGATAATAATGTTGTCGTATCGTAGCTGTGTCCACATCTCGTCTTCGTAGTCCTGGTATATTTCGATGTAATGACTGAAGCTCCCTATCACAAATTACCGGAAAAGAATCTTCATCATCAGGTGGTCGCGGTACTGGGGTACTTCTATCTGAAAAGCAAAAAAAAAAAAGTACAGAATACATTTCCATTAGTTTACCGAATAAATTATTTAATTGTACAAAAATAACGTCTTAATTTATCCTATCTATTTTACCGTTGTCTTAACTAAACGAATTTTAATGCAAAAAATAAAATAATATTTAAAGTGAAATTATGTTTATTTGGAAACTCATGATCACTTTGTAGGTGTAACCGAATCTAATTAAAAGTGTGACAACCGCTATCTTCTGTCCGGGTTGCCAGCTCAGCCTAACTAAACCTAATAAATATCACAGGATAGAAAGCTTATATTTTGTCTTTGAAAATTCGGCAACATTGCAGAGCACATAGTCCAGCTATTTAAAACCTCTTTAAAATTGTAGCAATTATTCACAGTGGATTAGTAAAACGATAATAAATTTCCAAATATTAAAAACTCAACTTTACCTTCCTCTTTCTTCTTAAATGACATGTCCTAAATGAGGAAAACAAACAGATGATATTTATAGTAAACAACTACCGTGAATGGGAAAAGGGTACAAACTCTAATTTTCTAATATACAATGCAATTAAGTATTACCTCGTTTTATAATAATAATAATAATAATAATAATAATAATAATAATAATCGTAATAATTTTCATACTTTGCCATTCATTTTACCACCCCAACAACGCAACAAATTAAAATTTCTAACTAAATCGCTTTAATTTCGGCCGAACCATCAGGTCACATAAATACGTTAACTCTCTCTCTCTCTGCATTTTCCATCGTCTCTCTCATCCTTTTTATCGTTTGGAACGAAAACTCGAAAATTTATCGTGTCAATAGAAACGCTTTAAATCAAAGGAATGAAAAACGTACATTAATTACATGTGAATAAAAACTGCTCATTTGAGAAAAGTTTCTCATTTTCCTTAAGGATTTGTTTACTGGAAAGCTGCAAACTGAACCGTTTAATTCCATATGTCAAGTGTTTGCTGTTAAAATTGCGTCAAATTCTAAAACCTTTTTGTGTAAAAAATCCTATCTTGTTCGCCGAGTTGAATCTAGCGAGTTCTAATTCTAATCAGCAGCGACCTAAAAGTTTAATGCAAAATTTCCATCGAATTGTGTTTAGTTGATATTGCTCAATTTTTTTTTTTTTATACATAAGTACGAAATATGATTTTCATCTTTTCATAATCTTTTGAATTTATATTATTCCAATTCCTCACTATTTTTTTTTTTTTTTTCTATTCGAGGATTTCATTCAGTGAATTTAACTGACAGCATGACAAATATGATTTTATAATTCGAAAATTTCCCAAAATGAATATTTTTCCTTTTCTACGGAGAACAGTGGGGAATGCAAAATAAATTGGTTTTCGAGCAAAAGTATGGTGTAGGAGTAGGAAAAATGTGGGATGGTGCAGCGGCTAGTGGGTAGGTGGCTGTGTGGATCATGATGATGATGATGATGAGGGAAAGAAGAAAATGAAGATGTTTGTGTGCGAGATTAATCTTGTTTTTCTCTTTAACATATCTAATTTATATTTTCGATATTTTCTTTCAGTAATCGTGAATGGAATTAAAATAAAAATATCGTAAATTTTCTGTTTTCGATCAATTCGTTTTTATTTGAATTAAAAAAGGAAATTGAGAGAGAAAAAAGAAAACATTTACTTGTAAATTTGGCCATAGATTGACTGAATGAGTTTCATTAACTTCAGATAATCAGAACTGATGGCCTTTTCATATCTATCTCTCTCACTTTTCCCTTTTAGAAAATCGACACCATCATAATGTTAATTACATTTTTCTTTTCTTTTTTTTTCATTTTTATTATCGTTCATCGTCCATCTCCATTTCGATGATAACATGTGATGTATTTAGACATCCATCATTAAATACAATTAGCCGCTGTAGGGTGGTGGTTCTATTTACTTTTACGTAGGCGTAAAAGGGGAATGGAAAGAATACACTGAGATCAGAGAGAACGAATTGAGAAAGAAATATCTACTGCTCGAGGCGGAAAAAATTGTTAAAAGGCCGATTTGAAGATGAAAATATTGGTTCTTATATAGCAGTCATAGTAGTGAAACGGCCATAGGGCGAGTAGGAGTAGGGCAGGATGCCAGATACAAAATGGGAAAGATTGGCCAATGTGACAAGATGATATAAAATTTTTGCTCGACTACTTTTATACTGTATGTTTTTTCCTTCTATAGTATGTTGTCATTGTGATGATTTATGACGGACCATTAGTGGAAGTAGAAGGTTTGAATTGTTCAGTTTCTTTTATACATAGCTGAATTGATATGATAAAGTATTATCGTATTTTATTATATTATATTAAGTGTGAAGAAGACGTATCACATGTGCCATCGCACATTAATGAGTGGCAATCTAACTTTTACGAACGCGCAAGTGGTGTTAATGCCGACTAGCGTGTTATTAATTCTTCTTCCAATGTGAATTAGTTCGGTTAGTGAATGTACATGACGTAAATTTATAGTATTTTCTTTAATTTTATTTCCTGCAGCTACTTTACCATCAAATTTTCCATTATCCATTATGTATTGTCTATTTATTACGATAATAAAATTTGGAGAATTTCACTATGATATTTTCTAACATAAAATGTTATTATTATTAGGATCTAAAAACTTTATGGCAGCCACATATTTCCACATAGCTAACTATGTATATATATAGTTGAAATAATCTAAGAAGAGTGTTATTGAGTAGGACGAATTAATTTACTGCTAAAATTCTTGACGTATTTTGAAATTGGTTTCATGTAGAAATTTGTAATTTAAATAAATATGAGAGAGAGAGAGAGACAGACAGATACTTTACTTTATTAATTAAAATACCTTTTATGTTTGCGTTGATGATTTGGAATGCCATTTCTGGGCATATATTTAAAATTGTGGCAATAGTTGAAAGTGTTTCTTTACTTTAAATCGGATTATCAGCTGTTTCAATTTATAACATTTATAATAACTAAACAGTTTCAAAACTTATAAATTATTAATACAAAAATCCAAGCAGATTAAATTCCAATTATTTTATAGTAAAAAATTTCACTTTCTGTAAAATATTAGCTTAACAACTTTCTCTAATTAAACATGACAACGTCGCATTGTTCGCCATGTTGTTGATTACAAATCACCCTCTATAATACTGTATTTAATTTATTCAGACTGTACGTGTACACAGAGAGTATAGGATAATAGGAGGCTGTGATTTATTCCTATGGAAAATTTTCTTCTTGAAAGGCATTATAGAAGGTATATGGGAAATTAAATTTTTAATAACCTATTAATCTATAGTTGAGATTTTAGCTGAAAAGAGAACGTATATTACTAGCAAACAAGAAATAACGACAGTATTCGGCGCGCGAAAAAACGTGTGTCATATATTGAGCGGTTATGATAAAAATGAATTAAGATTCAATCAAGTGATTTCTAAGTTTATACAAAAGGATTTCAATACGAAATAAGCAATTTTTCTGAATAAAAAATTCTGAAAGTCGCATCATTGATGTCTTTCTATTATTGTGAAAAAAAGGTTGTTTTCTTCAAACGGAGGAAAACACTGTAAAAACAGCCACATTAATATTTAACTACGAAAGAAAAAATGCAAAAGATTGTTTAAAAATTAAAAATTCTCAAATGTAATTATTTTTAACTCGTTTTTCTTTATTCCTTCTTTTCGTGTTTTTAATTTTTAAATTTTCTTGACAAAAAAAATTAGTTCAATCCACTCCACATTTTCTTTTTTCTCTCTCTTTCGTTGTCTTTTTTCAGGTTGTTTCTCTTTTTTTAACCGCTTGAAAAAATGAAATAAAACTAAACAAATACACGAATCAAATTTTATTTGTTAAGTTTAGTTTGCCTCTTTTACTTTGTTCAGTGTACGAAAAAAGGATAAAAACGTTTCATCTTTTTCATGTCGACTACACATGCACACATACACATATCCACCTTTGCATACGCATTCATGGCAGCAGCTGGAATATTTGATTAGCAAAAGAATCTGGATAGCCAGTAGCAAAAGATGAAGATAGGCTACAGGGAAATTTTGCTCTTTGTTTTTTTTCGTCTTGGTTTATTTGTTTTAATAAAATTTTATTAGGATTAGGAAAGTGGTTTAAACTACTTGAAAAAATCCATTAGACAAAAGTCAACAGTGAGAGAATTTCTATTAAGTTTTTGCTGATGGAAAAATAGGTTAAGATACGATCAGTGTAGCTACACGAAAAAAAAAAAAAAACATCTTGTAAATTAATTAAGATAATTTTTATATTCGTATATTTTAGAAGCATCTGGCGGATCATCAGTGTTAGCTACTGGATCGCATCGGAGCCAGTACCATATTGTTTTGAAATGGGCACATGCCGACACGGCAACCATTAATAGTCCCCTTGACAGGAACAACGTTTTTGTCACTGTCTTGCAAGATATGATTTGACATTGGTATAGGTTATTATGCCTTTATTATATTTATTACAGTCATCAAAAATGTAAAATAATTGATACAAATACTCTATTATAAAATAAATTACAAATTGTTAAAATTTAAATTTAATTTGAATAATTAAATTTAAAATAAAATCATCTGAAAAATAATATAATGTATACTTTCCTACAGAATGAAATTGTGAATCCTACCATCAATAATAATGGCGTCAGAATGCAATACTCTCTATAAAATCTACTGGCTCTGGTAATGATACGTTTACAGCGCCATCTATTGATCGGGGTCCGTTTATCGCGCCGGATTAATAGAAATTAACCAAAAGAAAAATGTAATATTCGGATATATTACGTAATTTACTTTAATATTACAGTTTAAATGCACATTACCATCGTACAACCCATCCACTCATTAATTAATCCATTAAATAATACCGATCGAAAATATAAATCTTCTACTGGTTTAAGACCTCGAAATACTACTACACTCACCCACAAATGAACATACACACACACACACACACACATCTATTACTTTAAGAGCAATTTAAACCGATTTTAAGACCTATTCAAATCCATCGTTTAAAACTTCACAATAAAACAACACCTCATACTTTTACTCGTCTATCTCTATCTATCTAATATATCCATACACGAAGAGGATATGAAACGAACCGAAATAAAATCCACATCCAACCAAGTTAATCAAGCTCAAAATTTTCGCCTTTTCTGCTCGGTGGATGCTCTCTGGGAAACTTTCATTCAGAAAAAAAACTTTTCTTACCATCAAGCATATATACTACTACATATAATATAGATAAACTTTCCTCGACTTGGGAGTAGAAGTCTCATCTTCTTATTTTACTGCGATCATTATCTTTCTCTTTCGCTTTCTCTTTTATTATTATTATAAAATCATTTTACACTTGAATTGCACCATCTTTATTGTTGTTATACAATCGAATTCATTAAAACTGGATTTAACTGGATAAAAAGTAAAGTATAGCTGGCATTAAAAACAGATTTTTGATGGGTGCGAGAAGTGGATGTAGTAAGAAATTTTAATTGCCTTGTTACTTGGAACAGTTACACTATGGAAATATTGATTTAAAAGAATGATTACAAAAGTTTTTTCGTTTCAAATTGATTGACAATTTTCATATCGTTACGCCCGCCACTGGGGAAAATGTGGTTGAAACTTTAAAGTTTTATATTACCAACTGGAATTTCAGTAAGCAGAACTTCGACAGCTTGAAATAATTAATATGAATGGTAAGGAAAGTTTTATATAAAAAAAAAGAAAATCCGAGAGGAAATTATAAAAGAGAAAAAACTCTTCTTTCTTCTCCGAAAATTTGTCAACAAAAACTCGGTGTCGTTGTTGTTTGTAGACAGAACAAAACTCGCTTTGCGGTGTGTCTTTATTACCATTTTCCACATGGATGAACCTTTAGTTTTTCATTTTTTTTTTTTTCTGTTAGAGGAAAAAATCGATTATTATTTACTACCACGAGTTTTTCAGTGAAAACAAAAAAGGGGAGATAGAGACGCTATATAGCTGTAAAGATAATTTTTGATGAGGAAAATAAATGACTGTGTAATGGATTTGTGTAAAAAAAGTACCAATCTTTTATCAAATAAATATAGAGGATGGTAATTAAATGATATCGAATAACAATAGTTTTTATTCCAAATCGCATATGTAATACATTTATTATTGACATTTAAAAAGTTTGAAAATCAGCTATTCTTTACTTAAGAATAAGAAGAGGCAAGTAATATACTTCACCGCTAAGGCGGCGGGGAAAATAATGGCGGCTGTATTTATTTCTTCAAAGGTTACATAGAAACTGGTATGTTAATTGTTTTCAAATTTATGTATGTGTGGGGTGATGTAACTAGAGTGAGTGTATCTTTCACCCCCATCCGTAGTGAATAGAAAAATAAGAAGTGTATTAATAATAAAATAACCAATTATTAGTACAAGAAAGAAATTAAATTAAAAAAACAAAGAAACTAATAGGTAAGTAATTTTAAATGATAAAAAACATTATTTAGAAAATATAATATTTAATACAATAGATTGTAACCTAACCTAACTTACTAACAAAAGTAACCAAACAAAACAACTTCTTAGTTCGATAATTTATTTTGTTTTCTTAAAATTAATTAATAAAAATATATATAAATAAATTGTTATAAATCAAAAAAAAAAAAATACATGCTTGCTCCTGTGTAATTTTTGTATAAATAAAATAATATAATTAAATATTGCCACTAGCCAGTCCTATTAAAAATTTTAATTATTATTTGTTTATTTTATTGATTTAAAAATTGAAAGTATGCGATTTGGAATAAAATAGTATACAAGCATCGCGGTGTCAGCTTGCCATACTAGTCTAAACTCTCGACTGTAATGGCAAGCTTCCCCGCTCGCCTTGTAATCTACTATTTTTTTTTTACTGTGAAGTTTGTGGGAAATTCCGTTATTATTCCAATCCAATATAAGCACGCAATTGGTGACGCTTCTAGCATTTAATGTAGCACTAAATTTGTTGATCCTTGGTTTTTATTAATTGATCACTAACTCGGTTGATTTTCAGCTCAAATACTGTTTAATCATACAGAACTATTGCATGTACATCTGAACCTGGTGTCAACAAATTTACCGAAAACATAAAGTTAAGTTGAAAACTTCTATTACACTTGCTCAATTTTCTATTAAATTTACAAAGCGGGACGAAATAGTCAGAAAAATAAATTTAACAACTTCATAGAAACAAACAGCCTGGTCTAAGTCTAACCTCCTTTTTCCATTTATTCGGAAATAAAATATATAACCTAACGTTAAATTTCCATCATAAAATAAATACCACCTAAATAGCGATACCTTCACATTTATCTCATTCACATCATAAAACTTAACAGGAGTAATTATTCTCTTAAACCTTTTGAACATTCACATTCTGTCTCATCTTCTTCTTTCTTCTATCTCTCTTTCCCTTTGTTCTATCTCTCTCATCCTCTTACTGTCTATGTATGTGTGTGTAGTACATTTCTCCATAGAGAATCTTATACAACTCGTCTAGTAGTAAAGTAAAATTATGCTTATTTGGAAATTTATTGGTCCTAGAAAATGGCATATCGATCGGGACCTTGAGTTACGTTAACCACATGAAATAAAAACGTAACGGCGCGGCGGAAGCAAGTTTTGCTTATCTTATATGAGTGAAAACTGAGTTAGTTTTTTACCGTTTGGCAACATTGTATGAAAGTGTCAGATTTCATACTCGTCTTTTAATCGCCTGCCACAAATTCTTGCATTTACTCCAGGCGACCTATAATTGATACAATACATTCAACCCATTACAACATTCAAATTGGCAATACATTTCCAAATATCGAAACCTCAACTATACATACGCGGCATTTCACTTACAATTAAAGAAAAAAAGGCTGAGCTAGAGATAGAGGTTTTATTTTTAAGATGAAATTTTACAAGCTATTGAAAATAGTTTACTGAACATAAATGGACAAGTAGGCCCATGTATGTACTCGAACCAATTTAAGGAGCTACATAAAACCCACAAAATAAAACTAATTATAATGAAAGAAGAGAATCCTATTATTTTATAATATGAGAGTTTTTTCTTTAGAATTTATCATTGTACAGTAAAACTTCCAGGTTACCTCTTCACAGAGGTAACCGGCATTGAGAGGCATGCACAATTTTTGCAATAAAATTGACAAAAAACAGTTTTATTTGCTTTAGCAGTGAATAAAATGACAAAAAATAATCCAGATTAAAAAGCCATAAAAAATAAAATTTCAGTTTCAACTATAGTTAAGTTCAAATTCAAGTTGAAAAAAGAGTGAACAAAAATAAAGTTTAACTATGAATTAATAACAAAACTGTAAATTAAGGGTTGCACGGTGTGTCATGCTATTTTCTTAATAAGATAACATAATGATTTCTATTTGATCTCTAGGAATTTGTCGATCGCACTTTAGCGATTTGTTAATCGTATGTTCGTTTTACTTAAACAATGCATTATTACAAATAGGCTTTAATAGAATTAACCAGTCTAGAGAATTCGCTCCAATTAGTATTGATCATTAATGGACGTAGTCGAATCTTTTCACGAAATTCAATATTTACAAGTTAACAATAAATTATCAAAATTTATCTTACATCATAAAATCCAAAATTTACATTTTTTAATTTTAATAAAAAATACTTGAGGAGGTCGACGTTATTGCGAGGTTCTAAACAGCAGATATCCCATATAAACCATATATACCATATATAAAACCAAGTTATACAGAAAAAATAAAAAGTGCCCGATTATGGAGGTGACTTTTGTAGAGAGGTGCCCGTTAATAGAGGTTTTACTGTAATTATCTGCACTGAGTTCATTGAAAAAGAAAACGAAATAACAATTATCCTTTTATTATTTATCACAAAAAGAAAGATACCTAAACTAGCATTCCAAATATTATTTAGAGATACGCATGTGAATACACACACAAATACATTTGGACCTATTTGTACGCTTAGCGCTGTTTATATTTAACAGTATCGAACTAATACACATTTGATTCTGATTCATTGATCTTCAAATCAAATTTTGTATTAATTGATTTTCTTAAATATTTTTAAATACTATGGTATCTATTGGATAATGGATTATGGCATATATCCATGAGAGTTTGGGATACCGCCACAAGCGGAATTAAATAAAATCGCGGAACAATTTCTGGATGGTCTTACAAATCCAGAAGTTGACAAAGAGGTCGAATCCGGCTCGGTGGTACAATCAGTTGATTATTTTAATTTGAGTACATCCCAAATCGTATCTAGTTACATGGCCACAGAGCAAAATCGGATAGATCCTCAAGGCGAACCAAGCAAAGGTAATTTCTAATTTTGAGCCTATACTTCTTAATTCTCTTATCACTTAATATCATATGAATTTTGTTGCAACTTATACAATGGGTAGAAAAGAATAAATGCGGTCATACTGAGCGTAGTCGAACAAAAAGACTCGCATTCGTGGTCTTAATTTTATTAATGGGCCAGTTTTATAACTTATTTTACAATTCTTAATCTTAACTGCATTTGTAGCATTTATCAAATTGGTCGATGTGGTAAATAACAACAACGTCTTATTTGGTAAACAAAGTTTGTTTGACATACGATTGTGTATTTGAAGAATCATAGTAGCCATGGTTGCAATATGCCGAATTGACTAGTAAAATATAGCTTGGTCTTATCATTCACATACAAATATGTGAAAACCATAGAATTGACAATCACGAATAAGATTTTTTGATTATTAATTATTTATGCCTAATTACGTATGCAATGTAATTTAATTATAAAAATATATAAAATAGTAAATATAATATCTATTATTAGGTGATTTTAGAATAAGTATATTAATGAATTTCTCAATATTTTTATTGAGCACATTAATTTCCACCTTTCAAAAATGTTGATACTTCAAAAGTATCAATTAATATTTCAGGAAAAAAATCATATGCATACAAAATATGCGGTGAAAAATTTACTCGATTAACAACTTTGAATTACCATATCAAACCACACACTGGTAAGAAATAAAAAACATACCTATTGATGAGTTTTCCAATATTTTTAATTTATCACATTAATTTCAACTTTTCAATGAGCGTTTTAATTCATATTTCGCGGGAAAGTCAATTTCTATGTGCAGGGTGCAATAGGACGTTTACTAAATTTTCGTACCTAACGCGCCATAAGAAATCTTGTACCGGTAAGAAATCATTCATTCATTTTCACATATATAGTTCCAGTGGCTGCATTAAATGTAAGCAGAAATGTTTTGAGGTTTCTTCCGATAATTTTACCACTTTCAAAGCTATTCACGCAATTAGATGATGCAAAGTTTTTTTCAATTTAGGGCTACTCAATAACTCTTCCATTCTATTTGCAGATGTCGAATATAATTTCATTTTAACTAAAATGGAAAGAAATGGATCATCTGAAGCTGGAGTATCTGGGAGTTCATCAAATCAAAAAGATAATTGAAAAGTGAACGATTATTAAAATATCTGCAGATTTTTTACAATATGTGATCAACTACTAAATATTTTTTATCTAAGAAATATAAATTACACTAGAGTAAAAGCCAATTATTTAGGAATTAACAATAATTAGCACTAAATTAAGCAGTTAATATAGTAGATTGTCATAATGCAAAACTAGATCTATATGATACGCAAATAGAATGTGTTTGTATTTGGAACTATACTTAACTGGTTTACTGGACAGCTAATTGCATGTAAATCTGACAAATCAAATCAAATGCTGCATGCATATTAAATATCTAAATTCTTTTTAATTTGCTAATTGTAATTTGTACATTGTGTTTTTAATATTTTTTTGTTGTAATTTGTCCACTTATTTAAAATTATACTTACTTTTTATTTGATGAAATAAATCTTTTAATAATTAATAGCTAGTACGCATGTATTTATTTGGTAATTATTAGCTAAAATACCCGACTCCATCCGGATTGAAATAACTGAATAATAAATATGCAAAACCTTCGGAATGAATGGAGTCGACCTAACAAAAGTCAAAATATTTTCAAGATTAAGGAAATGTGTGGCTTACAAACTACAAAGTAAAAAATGTATATCTTTTAATTTTAATAAAAATTTTTTGTTAACATGTCGGCCGTTATTAAGAGATAATTTTGCATAGGAATAGATTAGAAGTTTACCGCATATAGTGACCGCGGCCGTTATGTGGGGGTGGAGGTGGCCGTAATTGAGACATGCTAAATAGCTGAAATCTAAATTCGGTGAAAACTAAAATTTGCCGATTATGGAAGAGACCGTTATTGAGAAATCACTAATTCATAGGTGATATAACCTACAGCAATGTATTCAGTTGGCAGATGACAGGCTATTGATTGCATCTATCAATATCCACTATTCTCCAATTAAATTGATAATTATACAATAATGCGTAAGTGTAATTATCAATTCTGGATAGTTGCTACCAATAAAATAATTGTCATTGTTGCAACAAAAAAATCGATTTATAACAAATTTCTACTATGTCAAAACCAAATTTTACTTTATTAAAAATTCAAAATATAAACCAAATTCGATTACAGTATATCGCATAATTGTCAGCTTAATTTGAAGATAGTATATCTTCGCTTGTATACACTGATGCCTCTATAGCATTGTCATTTGTATGCAAGTTCAAAATTAACGTTCCAAAATTTTCAAACTTAAAATTAGCAGATAACTCATTTTATGTATCTTTCAATGAAACAAACTAGAGAGGAAGTTGTTCTAATTGTTCAAACTTACCTAAGCTATAGCTAATTATTATTTAACATTAAAGGAGGGATGGGGGGTTAGCCAAAGCTTGATTTTAGGTTAGAAGTTCTCCAGTTTCAGTTAATTGACGTAAAATCGATAAACCAAAATATTCAAAACTTTCAGCCATTATTAGAAATATCTATATGAAAACATGATAGCTCTTTTATGGTACAAGTAGAGAATAGAGTAGAGTAGAATAAAGGAAGCGAAAATTCCAAGGCGCTACTATTGGAATGAATAGCATCGAGTTGCGTCGCTCTTTCACTTAGGCAATTTTTCATTATGGAAAGTACATGAAATGGGGGGGGAAAAAATAAGAGAAAATATGTATATTTTTCAACAAGATGTATAAAAAGAATGAGATCCAAAGGTTTTTAGTAATCATCATCGTTTTTACTTAGTAATCAGTAAGTGGCCACATTTTCATTTCATAAAACATAAATCCGATGTCAGATCGAATCAATTCTGCTCATTTTGACCAGTTTCATTCTATCATCATAGAACTATCTCAATGATGTTACCTTCAAGTTAATTAATAAATAAAAAACAAGCAAAGAAAACTTTCAAATCCTTTTATAAAAATATGTATTTCAGATAAACGAGTCGAAACGACGAAAACTGCCATCAATAAAAAGATAAGATTTTTAATTAGAAAAGACAAATAAAATCTTTATCGTGTCACTATTAGGTGTACTCTATACTCTGTTTTAATCTTTTCTCATTTCGCTTGTCCTCTTCCTCTCTCTCTCTCCCACTACATATACAATACTGTACTGTCCGCGCATCCCCGCTGAAGCTAGTCGAGTTTCAGTATCACAAACACACCAAAAATCCCTCACCTAACAGTTATTTAGCAGCTTTAAAAGCTCCTGTCAAAAAATAGGGCAACTCTTTCTATACGACGAGCTCGGACAATTTTAATTAATTTGTTGTTTATCGGAATAAAATTCGAAAAAAAAAAAATTGAATTTTCTAGACAAGAAAACATAATTTCAACTTTAATTATTATTTCATTGTACAACACAATTATTATTAAATTGAGTAAAAATTACTTAAAATTTTAATCAATAGAAATGTGTACTTTTCATCTGTCACAATTGCAACGATTAATACATCGATGATGATGACGTCATTCGCGTTTTAACTTTCAGATTTCAAACATTTCGTAACAAAATAGATCGTAGACATATTTTACTTTCCTATAAGTATAATCACATATTTCCTCATTTTCTTCAATCATTAATATTAATGAAAATATTCTTCATTTCCTTCACATTACAAATCACTTCTTTTCCCTCTAATTATTTGACATTTAACAAAAAGAGAGCAAGAGCGAACAGAAATCAAAAGATAATTAATTATCTCTTGTATTCTCCATTGGATCGGAATAGACAGACACGCAGGTATACAATATTCTAACAAAAGATAAGAACAAGTGGTAGATGAGAAGGAAAACTAGAGGAAGTGGAATACAAGTTGATGATAAAAGAGAGAGAGAGAGAGAGGAAAACGAAAATTACTCTCTTATTAGGATAACTTCGATTAATTAATTACATGTTACTTCCATTTAACTAATGATTTGGTATAATGGCTAAATTAATCATTAATTGAGATATTCTATTCGCTTTATTTATTAAGTAGAATACATACAATATATTGATAATAATAATAATAATAATAATAATAATAATAGTAAAAACATGACAGCAAACAAAATTCTAGATAGAAAAATGATAAATTGAGAAACATTCGCTCGTTATATTCTTTCATCTTTTAGTTATTTTTCAGCGCAAAAAGAAAGACAGGCAGAGAGAGAGAGAGAGAGGGAGTTGAAAATAAGTTAAAGAAACATGGACAGTAAGGGCCGAAGAAAAAGAAAAAACTGAACTGTGTGTATTGTTGATAGATAGACATAGACAGACGTAGGTTTATACATATACAGGGAGCTGAAAGAACTAGTTTATTTTATATGTATAAAGATAGATAGAGAAAAGGTTAAACTAATAAAGAAAAGAAGAGATTGGAAGATTAATGTTTTGCAGCGGAGAGAAAAAGAAAAAAAAAAAAAAAGGAAAAAATATTCAGACAAGACAGTTTTTCTTTTTCTTCGTCGTCTATACTAGATTACGTAAAATACATAGTAGATAAATGGTTAGTTTTGAGGTTAGATCAATTTTTTATAGGATTAAGCTAGTTAGACCACTAATTAAAGCGGTGAAGTACCGATGAGTTTCGGTGTTATGGAAAAGGATTTTGTGTTGACATGCATTTTGTTTTAATTGACTGATCATCATCACTGAATGCGTAATGATTCTGCGCATTGTTCGTATTTTAATGTAGTCGTTATATTGCACGGAATACTTGACTATCAGCAGCAATTGAAATGATAGTTCTTATTGAAAGTTATTATACGCCTTAATTTATGGTTAAAATTTGACAGAGTTAGATATTATTGTAAACACTTTTTTGACACATTTAAATGCTATTTGTGTCATTCGCAAATTCAATACTAATAACCGGCATAATTTTCGATTAAAAGTTGAATTTTAATTTACTGTTTCAAAACTGGGAAAATATTAAATTTATATTAAAATGAAATAAACTTCAGTGAATTGAATTCTGTCGTACAAAAACAAAAGATAGCTTTTCAAAACGAAATTTACATTTTCCGTTTGTTGATTAGCTATACGGATTTATTAACACGTTTATTTCGAAATATCAAAACAACAACAATGAAATAAAAAAACCAAAAAGCACAATACTAACCAATAAAATTAACTAACGAATACTCTTGAAGCGAAAAATTACAAGCGTATTTCTATTTTCCTTACTCTTTCTTTGTCTGTCTCTCTTTTTCCTATACTATCAGTAGATTCTTAATTAAGTCTGTTAGAGAAATACATGCAAAGCAAAGTCAAAGAAAATTAGCAAAAGCAAAAGCAGAAAATGTTGTAAAGATGAGAGATGAATACGAAAAGAAGAAGAAAAAACAAACATGGGGGAAGGGAAGGCCAAAATAATAAGCAAGACGAATATTATTTGATTAAATGTAGAGGATTAACATTAAAAAGACACTAGACTAAAATGGAAAAGAGTTGAATAATTATTATAAAAAAAACAATCTTAATTTGTCTAGAGAAATATGAATAGAAATGTTAGAAAACTGTAAAGTTTACTGCAGTCACTTTAAGGTTTAATGACAGGTTAAATGTAGCTAGAATTTATGATTATAAAAAGTTGAAATGTCAAAGAGATTTCCAGCAACAATGAGCAATGCAAAGAATGGTATTGCATTGCATTTCTTTGCAATGCAAAAGCAACCTCCACTTATCCAATTAGATTCTATTATTATTATAATTATCTGTATATTCTTTCAGCTAAACGATTAAGTTAGGTTAAATTAACCAAGGAATTACGTACATCATCATAATTATACCATCTCATCTGTCATAATTATCATCGTCAATTATACAATGAAATCCAATTATAAAAAAACGCGGAGACTAAAGAAAAAAATTTGGCATTCATGAAAAACGGAGAAAAAAAAAGACAATGCTAAAAAGCTAAAAATAAATAATTATAGTTGAGAGAAGAAAAGAATGATTGTATAATTTTTCGGCTTTCAATATGCAAGTAATCCAGGATCCCGTTATAATAATTACTATTCTCATTTTATTTTACTTTTTTTTGTGTTCGTTACGTAATTGTTGTTGCTGACTGATGGACGAATCAAATAATAATTATGTTACTGTTCGAATAAAAACGTTTTAAACAAAACAAATACGACATTAATTCGTCTTTTAGTTATTCCAAATAAAATAAAATTGGTGTATAGGGGAAATGCGCATGTTATTTGAGGTTATGTTATCACATATTGTAAAAAATTACAAATTTATTTATCAATAAATAACAGAAAAGTACAAATAATAGATGCGTTAGGACTGTAATATGCAATTTAAGGTTTAGTGCTTGAAGTATTCCCAGAGGATAAGGTATTTTTGTACTGATTCTACTTTTCTAATAAAATTTCTTGGGTTATAGTGAGTCGGATTTTTATTTCTATCCTATTTGGAAAACTGTTATTGTTTTGTCTGTCTAGTAGCATTAAGAATTCAATTGCGGCACAGGTGTGTACTGTGGACTGAAATTTCCTTTTATTCGGTTTGTTAACCGAATAACTAACAAACCGAATGTTTTCTAACCTCAAAATGATCCGATTTTATTTCTTAGTAAATGCATTTATTATGAATAGAAAATAATTTAAAAAATTAAAAAGAACGAGTTAAAAAAACGAATACTCAATTTTGGTAAATTCTAATTCAAATTTCTGTTGGTCATAAAAAAGGGTCATAATACAATCTTTAATACTGGGTAGAAATTGTTCTTGATAGAATCAATATTCAAAGTAAATTCATCTATGGACACTATAAAACTACCACTCTGTATATACACTTGCCCAATGAATTTTAACATTCAACAAAAAAAAAAAACAAAACAAAAATATGAAACTGAGTTACATATATTTTCCATTTTCGCCAAAATATTAATTTCAATTAATCGCGAATCCAACATTTGGAATAAACATTGTCTAAATAATGAAATCATTAATCAATCATTTAAGCGGGCACACAATAAAAATGCCAAAACGGATTGAATACGAACTGGTAATAAAAAATAATGGAAATAAATTTCGAATTTGAAATTTTCGCATCAGGTTTCCTCAGGATGACGTGGAAATATGTATGTATGAATGTATTTTTTGTTATTTTTTAATTTCACCAGGAAACCTTACAAAAAAAAATGAATAAATCAAAAAAATATCAAATGGAATAATAACAAAGAAAATTTATATAATATAATTTTAAATTATGTTTTTTTAAAAGGAAGTTTTAAAACAAGTTTTCAATGTAAGGTGAAAATTGCATTTCCACTTCAACCGCCGTTTAGTGACAGTGGGGTATGAAAATTTAATATTCCTGTTTCTGTACAGGATAAAAAAAAAAAAAACAAAAATCTTACTGCTGAGCGCAGCGAGATTCGCAAATAACGTACACAATAAAACAGATTTTTTAATTGATTCACCATAGGAATTTAGAATATTAAACAAAACGAATTGATTGACGCATTTATTAAATATTGTTGTCCACTTTTTTTACACATAATCGAATCGAAGTGATTCGATTTTCTCTTCTATTCGTTCTGATCGCGCTTCAATTATTTTTATTCATTCAATTTTATTCAATTATTCTAACAATTACAGTACGGCAATTGTGCAATTTCCACTTTTAAACCTTTTTATTCGGTTCACAAATGATTTTCATAATAAAGCTGATTTTTTTTTTTTTTGCTAGGGTAAACCGCGACTTTTCCGGGTCTCCGGCCAAGATTTATTTTTCTAATTAAAACTAGCATATTATTAAAACGTTTGTGGCCAATTTATGTTCAAAGACAAAAAAAAAAACAAGGGAAAAAAAGAGAGAGAGGGAGGGAGAGAGAGAGAGAGAAATTAGGTGATGCGATGCGGTAAAGTGATGATGGGATCAGAAAAAGAACCGGAGGAGAACCGGTTAGAGCAAAAAGGGCATGGGAGTGAGAAATGCCTGTTGAAAAATAAGGAGCTAAAGAGAAAAATTAAACGAATTTTATTTTGTTAAGTGAAAACTTTTAAAGATAGAAAGAAGGAATTTCGGCATTAAGCCTGGCTTGAAGGAGCGACAGGGCGGGAAATCCACCTTTTATTCTTCTCTATCTCACTCTCACATTTCGAATAATATTTGCATATATTATTGTCTTTATATTTATGCTGCGAATGGTTTAAAAACAGTCGTTGTGTGACTTTCCAGATTAAATTCGTTTTTATTTTCATTTTGTTTTTTTTTTGGAGGTTTTTTAAAATTTCCGTTTTTTTCTTTTTTTTTGTTATGGGAGGATTTTGGAAAAGAGAACGAGAAGAGGCACTATCGCAGCAAATGCGTCAATGCGATTATAATAGTATTTGGTATATACCCTTTTTCGGCTTTCTCCACTGGCTAATGTCACCGAAAAAGTAGAATCCTATTTGCGCTTTTTGCAGTAGGCTTGACTAGTGATGTGGCAAGTGTGAAAATTACCAATGTCGTTTACGTAATTTACGGTAATATTCACTACATTCCAGTTTTTTAAAAATATATTCTTAAATTTAAGTGATTTTATCTAAATCTTAACTTACATATTTCTTATTCTTTCCATTGACGAAACTCGATCTATTTTCCTCTTCGCTACATGAAAATGAGGCAACAAAAAAATTGCGGGGATGAAAAATATAAATTTAAAAAGTATTTACTCCTGAAATGGTAAACGGTAGCAGCAGCAATATCAAAAGAAAAACAGAGAAAACTTTTCCCATTCTTAACATACAAATAGGTGCACACATACAGAGGCTCAAAAAGATTGAGTTGATGTATGTATACATATAAATATATTTATACATACACGAATATAAGAAAATTTAAATTCCACTTTGAAATTGACTTAAAGAAAGAAAATGGAAGCAAGAAGAGAAAAGGAAAACAAAGTAAGGGAAAATATACTATTCGAATGATGAATCAAGTTAAATAGGATTTATTCTTGTTATTTTTCTACTAATTTTTTATGTCCCTTTACCGTATAAGGTAAAGGAGAGTGTACGTATCCAACTACACTATTCTCAAATTAAGGTGACAATTATGCAATATGTTGAAATCGACTTATGATTTGGGCCAACGGTGTATTATTTATTTCGAAAAACGATTGTTTGTCGTTGGCAAATATTCTGATTTTTGAATATAGAAAAATTTGATTTTGAAACAATAGAAATTTGTTATAAATGGGTTTTATTATCGTAATAATGACAATTGATTCCATGGGGGTTATTAACACGTATTTAATAACAACACAAAATATAAATGTCAAAAACTGAAACAGTTGATAACCTATTCGATCACTAGAATGAAATAACTAATAAACCTGGCAACGTTGCGGCGATTTTAAATGCGTTGCCAACATAATTCCAAATATCGATTAAAATTGACTAAAATATTTCGTAACTCGAAGACAAATCAGAAAAGACGTAGGTACTTAAAATTTTAAAATAGAAACATTTTATTGTCTTCTGAAATCAAAAGATTTCTCAAAATTTAGATTAAATAAATTTCTAAACATATTAGAAACTATAGCTATGAAAGTTTAATATTCATGCATTACTCTATGATTGCCAATTTAGTTTGAGAATAGTGTAGGTACGAACATTATAAGCGAATGCCGGTTGATAGTTAACAAGTGTCTTCCACTATAATACGCAAAGCAAAGAAAAAGAAATATGGCGGATTCAAATGAATTAAATTCTATTTGTACTTTTATCTATGTAATTAATCAACCTTGTTGCACTTTTTATTATTTGCTATCTCTCTCCAGAAATAAATTTTATCTAACAAGCACTGCTGCTGAAATACAGCATTGCAGCAACCAAAAAACTAAAAAAAAAAAAAAAACAAAAAACTTTGAAATTGAAATAATCTAATCATAGATCGTATATCATTATTATTGTTATTAGATCGTTTTTAATCTGTTTATTTTTTATTAAGTCACGTTCACAATATCGCTATCTATAATCCGACTGCGACCATATTGCAAATAAATAATGCAATTTTTTCAAAATTAAAATTCCACCGAGCAATCGATATCGCCCACATACATGTGCTTTCCAATTTTTTTTTTGGTTTTTTGTTTTTCTAATTTAATTTAAATCTTTAATCATCATCAACGTGAAGTACGGGCGATTTTTTATTGTAACAAATAGATACGAAATAAAATTGGTATTTCTCGACAAAATATTGTAATGTATTTCATTGGACTTGTAAAATTGTTTTAATACTTAAATAAACAATTAATAATTAAATTATAAAATAATTTTTAATAAACGTCACTTAACCTTATTTTAAATGAATTTATTTGACATTCAAATCTATCGCCGTTATTTCCTGTTCCACTAATCACCATCTTTTCCGTGAGAAAATAACAATTTCCTAATTTCATAACAAAATTTCAACACTTTTACATTTTCCCATTTTCTGTGTAATTCTTATTTATCTCTTTCTCATCAGTGTTTCTAATCCACTAATTAATTGCGGCGATCGCATCATAACTCAAAGATTTTATACTATATAGGCTTTAAGTATTTGGGCGTTATTTTTTAGACTTTAGTTTATTAGGCTTAAGTATTCTTAAAGAAACTTTCTCACGAGCCTTAAATTTTTAAAGAAATCCTATTAAATACGTACTGTGTGGTGGTTGCGGTGGTGGTGGATGGTCTTATTACAAATTAAGCACATCATCAATGCGAATTATTACATGAAATAAAAGTATCTATTAATTCTTAGGAGTTCAATTTATTAGAAAAATTCCTGTAGCATATGAATGGTAATTGAAGTCATGCCTAGGGTGATTATTTCTGTAATGACAATAAATAATTATCAGGAAAGGTTCACGCAATTCTAACGCCTTCATTTAATCTAAAGATTTCGATTCGTGGCAAAAGTCATGACGGCTGTTGCCAGTCATGATCTGTAGAGAAATTTTACGATTTTTTATTACAAAATCTTTTCAGACGCAAGAAATACAACGAAATTTTTCATCCGCTAAGAAAAAACCCGAAATATTATCTATACTGATAAAGAGAAATGACCTCGCTATGCTTCCAAATTCATTGGAAGGATTTGGAATCTCTTCGCCTTCTCCAACCTAACTTAACCTAAATCCGATCGAATCAATTTCAACGTCGCCCTTCCCAAAAAACAGAAATCTAAGCACTGGATAATTGTTATCATTTAACATACATATATATATATATATATATATATTTAATTCAAAAATCCTAAGCCTTAAAATATGGTTTGATTTTCAGCTATAGAAAAAAAACCGATAAAGGTCGTTTGGGGAGGACATTTAAATAAAATTCATTCGATCCATTACAGCCAATTCAATCCTTCAAATAATCGGCTATTATTGTAGAGAAATGAATCTAATCGTATTGAACTAATCGCTACACAATGGAATTAATTAACAGTAATTAACAAATCAGTCAGTTGATTAATGAACAAAATTAACGCATTAACAATAGCAATTTGCTACCAGTACATATAATACATACCTTTACAACTATAGCTACTTAACGATGTAGTTCTAGTTGGTAACGACGCTAAACGGCCACGACAATGCGGACATGAATCGGCACTATTTTGTTCGGCACGTGCCCAACGAGCCGCCATTGGTGGTGGCAGTGGCGGTGGCGGTGGACTTGGACTGGCCGATGGACTTGACCAGCTCGGTTGTTCCAACATATTGCATTGGCTACCAGTTGTTGTGGCATTCATATTATTATGATTCGATGCCATTCTGGAAATTAGAAGTTTTTTTTTTTTAAATGGTAAGTTTTTTACAGTTAAGTTTCTCAATGACAAGTTTCTTGAGGAAAAAAATCGCCGTTCGGTTTTACAGTTGGCTATTTTCTTTTCGACAATTTCGATTGCATTCATAATAAATGCCAACCCAAAATAAAAAAATATATCTATATCTAAAATAGATCTATCGTATATTTTAATACTTATCCTTAGATGGTAACAGTAGTTAAAATATAATATTCGTTACTACATAAACAAAATTTTTAAAGCTAATTATTACAACTAGTTTATTAAATATAAACATAAATATCAGCTGTTCTCTTGAGAATTAAAATTTTAGTTGGTACACATGAATTTATACCAAAATATTACCAAACTTGCCGACAAGTGGCAAGAAAAATAGCGCAGCACCTACTTTCGTCAAGTCCAAGAAAATTTGATAACAAAAGTGCAATATGCGCGTGCGTAATACAAAAGCTGTCAAAAATTACCTATGCCGACAAGAAAACTTGTCAACTGCAAAGTCCACTTTAGTTTTATAAAGTGTTGTGCAGTGATATTTAGAGATTAATATGAAATCAATGGAGATCTATAATTTAATTCGCGATCCCTTATACGTCATCGCCCGTCCTTCATCAGCGCTGTAAGCGGTTTTGCGAGAATAAAAAAAATTCAAATCAAAAATAAATAAATATTTCATTTCAATGAAAGCTCGCACGAATATTGCACATTCCAAACCAACTTGAATAAAATCCATTTCGTGCTTCTTGGATTACTGTATGGAATATTGACGGAAATATTCGAATGGCAGGCAGCAGTGGAAGCAGAACTCCACGAAAATTCTATTGAAATGGAAAGATCTGTAATATGTACGTAATAATATTATGATTAGGTAGGCAACCACTTTTACATATCTGCATACGAATCCAGAGCATTTCTCAAATTAAAAACAATATTTCGTTGGAGTAAAATTCTATAATTTCTCTAGATCTCTTAAAAAAAAAAAAAAACATAGTACAAAAATTATTAGACGGCTGAAATCAATTTTCCATCCAACAAATTCGAAAAAGACTTTCTCGCAATTTATTTGAAAAAATTTACATTTTTTACTTTGTAAATTGTCTGGAAAAGATATCTGGAAACGTCCCTTTATGTCCATGTTCTTTTTCTCTTTCTTTTTCCATTTTAGCTCGTTCGCTTCCTAATAGTTTGCACTTTTGTCAGTCATTTCAAAAATGAAAAAAATTAATGAAGGGAAACGGAATAAAAGAGCGACAGACGAAGACTAAATAAAAGAGGTAAAATAAAAAAAAGAAAAAAAAAAGGGGGAATGGAAATAGAAAAGAATATCGTCATTAAAAGAAATTAAACGGAAAACCCTTTATACAGAAATGATCAGAAAGAACTTTAAAGTCCATCTATTTGTATTCATCATCTAAATCGTTACAGGAAATCTGGAACTTAGTATCTTTTCATGCTATTTTTTTTCTCTGTTGCTAGATAATTAAAAGAGGATCTTGATACTTTTAGTATCTCGACGACGTCTTGGGAAATGCATTTTCACAAATGAATTTCTTTTGGATTTGTCCAAAAGCAATTGGTCTACCTTCTGCATTTTCTGCAGAAGTATCTAGCAATCGTAATTATTAAAAACAAATTAATGTTTTCGTTCAGCCAGAGAAACTTTCTTTGCAGATAAATTTTTCTGACTTTCAACTCCTGTTGCAGTCGATTTACTGCAGTAAATTACTTTACGGAACTTGTAGTTGTTGCAGCATTTCACATTTACAAACGAAACTTCACTCATATGATTCGCTAATTAAAAAAAAAAAAATGTGTAAATAACGTATCCGCATAGTACGTTTTCATGTAGCTGAACAAATAATTTCTTTAGAAAAAAATTAATATAAATTTAATGAAAAGATACTACAAAACAAATCATAATAATAATACTAACAAAATATAATAGCAGTAGTCAGAAAATTGGCTACTTTACCACACTAACAAATTTTCCGCTAGCATTTTATTTAATAACATAATTTTATCTCAGTTTAGAACTACAGCGGGCAAAAGAAAAACAAGATGTTGCTTTCGTTTTTGCTTCGTTTCCTTTTTTGGTGTAGTAACAAACAGAGGGAAATGATGGAAAAGTGTAGGAGACGGGAGAAAAAATGAAACGTTCGTAATTCGATGGAACGGCAACATATTGTGAATGAGATATAAAATATATCTTTTTCTCCAACTTAAAGGGAACCTGTTGACACAATAAATCCATTGGATTTAGTACAAGGTATGAAAACATTTCATGCGACAATTCATTTATGTCCGTATGTGTGTGTGTGTGTATGTGAATGGAATTGACAATAAGTGCAGCTGTAACACAAGAACAAATCAACTAGAAATAGAAAATTTCTGAAACCCAAACAGAAAATACAATTATTTTGTGAAACTTTGATAATGAAATAAACTTGAAGAAAAGTTCGTACAACAAACTTCTAATAATCCTTGGAATAATTATTCCTATACTTTTCCAATTTTCTTTGTTAATTTTCCATATTTTTGAAGACCAACAACAACAATAGCATGACTATGGCATAGACGCCACCCGGAAAATTTTCTTTTAAATTTAAATTGTCCACAACAACTTCCTTCCTTCTCGAATTCCATTTTTTTCTTTTCATCTCCTTTTTTTCCTTGTTACTTTTTTGCTTTTTTTGTATTGTTGTGAAGGCAGTATAATTCCATTAAACTAGTTTATTTCGCCTTGTTATAGCACTACTCCTCCCACATACTGACTTACTCCTTCAAAGTATAAAGTAGAAGTACTTTCTTTTCCGCACTCACCGCCTACATACTTGAAGATTGAAGTTAACAAAACTTTTGCTTTTATTATTTTGTGTTTTGTGAATTCGTGTTTTTCTCTATTTTTTTTGTTTTTTTTGTTTTTGTTGGCAATAAAACCACAGCCTGCTGTGCATGGATGGTAAAGTAAAGTTTTTTTTTCCTTTATGGCTTCATAGTGAAAAAACCGGATTAGAGTTGACAGGTCAAAGGAAGTTCTATAGTATTAAATTGTGCTAATCGGCTATACATTTATAGTGAGCGCTGAATTAAACTAATTACACCATCAGTTAGCGCTGCGAGTAGTCATTTTAAAAATTATCAGTAAAATTATTAAAGTAGTTTGACGTAATAATATATTACGTAAATTGCGGTAATATTCGGTAGAATTCAGAAATTGCCGAGTTGTAAGTCAATTTCGACAAATGATTTATTTTATTCCAAATCGCGTATGTAATGCATTTATTATTGACATTTAAAAAGTTTGAAAATAGGCTAATCTTTCTTAAGAAGAAGAAGAAGCAAGTAATATAATTCCCCGCTAAGGCGCGGAAAATAATGGCGGCTGTATTTATTTCTGCAAAGGTTAGATAGAAACTGGTATGTTAATTGTTTTCAAATTTATGTATGTGGGGTGATCTAACTAGAGTGAGTGTATCTTTCACCTCCCTTCCGCAGTGAATAGAAAAATAAGAAAAGTGTATTAATAATAAAATAACCAATTATTAGTACAAGAAAGAAATTAAATAAAAAAAAAAGAAACTAATAGGTTTAAATGATAATTAAACTTTAAAATCATTTAAAAGTTTAATAAATTAAACTTTTAAATGATAAAAAACATTAATTAGAGAATATAATATTTAAAACAATAGATTGTAACCTAACCTAACTTACTAACAAAAGTAACCAAACAAAACAACTTCTTAGTTCGATAATGTATTTTGTTTTCTTAAAATTAATAAATAAAAATATATACAAATAAATTGTAACAAACCGAAAAAAAAAATACATACTTTACTCCTGTGTAATTTTTGTATAAATAAAATAATATAATAAATATGGCCACTAGCCAGTCCTATTAAAAATTTTAATTATTATTTGTTTATTTTATTGATTTAAAAATTAAAGTATGCGATTTGGAATAAAATAGTGGATTACAAGCATCGCGGTGTCAGCTTGCCATACTAGTCTACTCTCTCCACTGTAATGGCAAGCTTCCCCGCTCGCCTTGTAATCTACTATTTTTTACCAAATTTAGAATAGAGCACAGAATTTTGGATGTTTCAAAAATAGTTAAAAAAATTAAGAATTTTTTAAAAATACTTAGATTGTCACTGCGATGAAACACACTGTGAAAAATGAAAAGAAAACACAAAATTACAAACAATTTTAGCACTTAATTAGATATTTCATTTTTGAATATTTTTGGAGCACAAAAAAAAAATTCATATTTCGATGATATGATGAATATATTCTCGTAATTTCACATAGATTACATTGGTAATTTTCGTTTCCCGCATCATCACAGCCACGCTTCGGCAATAATACCAATTGACACACCTGACAGATTGCTGTGGGAAAAATAAAGTAAATCTTTCGCCCGCAATGCGGAAAAGCAAAAGTTTCTTTTTGTTTTTTTCAGTTTGATTTTACTCTATTTTATTTTATTTTATTTATTTGGCTACTCTATTTCTCTCAATCAGCCATGTGTAATGAATAATAAATAATTTCGCCTACAATCACACGAAATTACAAAAAAAAAACAATCGGAAATAAGCAAATTTTACTACCACTGTTTTCATCAACACAGTAAAGTTCTTCTCCATAGTGTCTTGTTGTTTTCCTCCATTGAAAAGTCCATGGAGAATATTAGATAAAGTACAGTGTTGGAAGGCTTCATTTAAAGGGACAATTCCCGTTGGGAATGCGTAATTTTCAGGGAGAACTTATTTGTGGTGGTGGTAGTGGTAGTGGTCGGTGTTGGTTGATAATACATTTGCAAAGCGAAAGAGAGGTTGGAACGTCGATTCGCGACAGGAATACGATATTCGTCCATTTGTTTTATGTTTAGAAATAGAGATTAGCTGATGGGTTGTGTTTCAACAGTGGATATAAGATAAATTATAGAGATTTTAGTGTATAATTATCATAAATTTACACAAGAATAGTTAAAGAATATTGAGATCAAGGAACACTGAAACATCACACCCTTTTCGATCTAATATTATTACAGGTCATCGCCTAAATATCGGTTGAATAATAAGGCTCAAAACTTCAACGTCTCAACGGCTCAATGCTATCGAAACTATTATACGTCTCATATGTCACAGTTCGTTGAATAAAATATTAGCTGACAAATTCCCTAACATAAAATATCTATCAAACAATCAACATTATGTTAAAAGGCAACTTAACCTAACAGTTTTCTGTAGCAGAAAATATAGACTCATTTGAAAGTCAATATGAAATTTATGAAAAAGTGTTCCGATCGGTGAGTGGGTGTGGGTGTGTGTGTGTGTGTCGTGTTGTGTCATATGTGTGGTGTATAGATCGAGCTTCACTCAGAACTCTCTCTCTCTCTATCTCTACTATCTCCCTAGAGGGCATAAATTGGAAAATATATGGAAAAATGTATCGTATAAAATTGTTTCTTTTTCTGCTACATCGAATGGAAATTATTGTGATGGTATTCAGATTAACTGTGTGGGAGGGTGGGGGGCAAGGAATGCAAAAATTTAATCGAAAAAAGATTTTTTTTTTTGGGGTAGTTTAGGAAACAAAACAGAAAAATATTATATTCGAATCCAATATTTTAACTGTGGAAATAATTGTTAAAATGATCGTATTTTGTTATGCAAACGAGGAAATCGAATTGGCTGATGCCTGAACGATGTAGGAATAATATCTCCTGTCATTACCGCTATTGTATACATATTTATTTAACTTCTCCATTCGGTCTGCCGTTATTTTTTTTTTTTTTACTTTTGATATCTTCAAATCGCTCTAGTACATATAAATTACAATTTCCTTTTACTGCTACTGTACATTACATCATTTCATTCTACCGTAAACTACACTGCACGCAATCCATCCATCCATCCATTCATTTCTTTTTTTATTTTTGGGCAGCTTTGCTCTTTTAGCTGCCACCCTAAATTTGTCTTTCCTCTATTTCTCCATACCTTCCACCATATATAACATATATTTTCTTGTGGTTACCCTATTTGAATTCAAAAGGGAATAGTAGGCAATAGTGGCAGTTGTTGAATATGTCATAGGGATGAGCGATGTTCAGGTAACATCGATATTTTACTCTTTGTTTTAATATCGATAGCGAAATAATTGATGATACTTTACTTAAGTTGACTTTATAGTTGACAAGTTTAATTGTCGTCAAGTTTCTCGATGGCAAAGATTCTTAAAGAAAAATATTGCCGTCGGGCTTTACATTCGCCAATTTTCTTTTCAACAATTTCGATTATATTATCATAAATACCAACCCAAAATGAAAAAATATATTTATATCTAAAATAGATCTATCTCATATTTTAATACTTATCCATATGGTAAATTAGCACAGAATAGTTAAAATATAATAGTCATAACGAGATAAACAAAATTTTCAAAGCTAATTTTTACAACTAGTTTATTAAATATAAACAAATATATATTAGCTGTTCTCTTGAGAATTAAAATTTCAGTTGGTATATCTTGAATTTATGTACAAAGTATTACCAAATTTGCCCTGACAAATGGTAAGAAAAATAGCGTAGAACCTACTTTCGACAAGTCCAAGAAAACTTGAAAACAAACACAATCTGCGCATACGTAGTGCAAAACTTGTCAAAAATTAACTTGCCGACAAGAAAACTTGTCAACTGTAAAGTCCAATTCAGAGTGGACAAAAGTTCGTAATACGAAATAATTTTTTGTAAATCTATTTCTATATTTGGAATTTTGTCTTTTGACTCCAGTCTAACATTTTTGCCCATCAGTTCAATAAAAAGTGAAGTTTTCATTATTAACAATATGATAATCGATATTCATTAATCATCGATTAGCATCGATCCTTCCTAATATGTCATAACAATGTGATTATAATAGATTATGTTCATTCACATGCTCAACAAATAATTTGAATGAAATTGTTTCGAACATTAAACTTCCTTCCTAATCTACGCTCTAAAACTTTCGTTTATTATCTATACCACTATTATATTGCACTCTGCTATTGCACATGTGTAATATTCTATAAGCAATTTAAGTACACAGTAGTAGTAGTAACTATTATCTTTATTTACGACTGAATAACTCTTTAGAAAGTTACATTAAATTTCCATGGTATTGCAACTGTAAAATTATACATAGAGTAAAATCATTCATTAAATCCAAAGTTTTTCAATTCATTAGCTCATTAATTAAATTAAATTAATAATATTCATGAATAAATTGAAACAAATTAATAATAAATTCCATTTTAACGCCACTTTATTACCTATATTTATATACATTGTATTAAGTGGATGTTATTGTGGATTTTAAACAAGAAAAATTAATTAATAAACTTCACAACTTGAAAGTGTGTGTGAGTTTAGGTATTTTATTAATTATTAAAACGCCTTTTTAGTATATACCTCCTTCTCTTTTCTATATACATAACGACATATTTTCCCTTCCACTTTAAAAACCATCTACGCGACTTAATTAAGTTTTTAAAGTAGCTATACGTTAAAGGTAAAACGTAGGGTAGGTAACAACTGTTTATGATTATGACTTTGATTAATTGCCGTGTTTTCCATTGCTCGGTGTCAAAATCAGTTATTTTTAGGGCCACAAAAAAGATGAAGAACGAGAAGAGGTTAGGTGTATATTTTGATTTTTCTTCAATAGCGTTGTGCCTTGATAGATGCAAAACAAATAAATTTTAAAGTAAACAAGCAGTGGCGGAACATTAGAATTAAATTCGTTTTGGGATTTTTCCAAAATTGGCTTTTCCATGAGTAGCAAAAAGCCATTTTGCTATTGGCATCCAAATTATTTTTCAAAACATTTTGCAAAAGTCTTCCGCTCCATTCCTGTCTTTTCAAATTAAAAATAATTATTAAATACAAACACACACACACACACACACTACACACAATAATAAAAGAATTGAACAAACGACATTGATGGGAGATTTCCTTTTTTTTTGCTTTTCATTAGATGGACCATTTTCCAGTCATGAAAATCTAGAACAAAAGCTGCATAAATATATTATGAGTTCTCTCTGTTGTTCTCTATCTCTCTCTCTCTCTCTTTTGTGATCTCTTTCCACCCTCTGTCTGCTTGTTGACCTGATTTAAATTTGGTTTTATTAGTACAATATACATATATATATATATATATGTACTGTAGTATGCAAATATCAATTTGTGTTTATATTGGATTTGGATTGAGATTTTATTCAATTTAATTAATAATTGTATATGGATGTACTCGTATGTGTTCTAGAATGCCAATTAATAAATTAAAAATTTAAATTAATCAAAGGTAAAGTCTTTATTATTAATTATAAATCCAATAAACAAATACAGTGA
Source organism: Platypus cylindrus (assembly GCA_949748235.1). Lineage (NCBI taxonomy): Eukaryota > Metazoa > Arthropoda > Insecta > Coleoptera > Curculionidae > Platypus > Platypus cylindrus. The sequence continues at coordinate 5,425,524 of OX456488.1, read as the reverse complement.
AACTTCTCAAACAGTTTTATCTATGGCAGAAATCCCATATAAAACATTCAGAGAAAATAAAAAGTTTTCAATTACTGGAGGTGACTTTTATAGAGAGGTGGCCGTTAATAGAAGTTTTACTGTAATTACCTGAACTGAATTGATTGAAAAAGAAAACGAAATAACAATTATCCTTTTATTATTTATCACAAAAAGAAAGATACCTAAACTAGCATTCCAAATATTATTTAGAGATACGCATGTGAATACACACACAAATACATTTGGACCTATTTGTACGCTTAGCGCTATTTATATTTAACAGTATCGAACTAATACACATTTGATTCTGATTCATTGATCTTCAAATCAAATTTTGTATTAATTGATTTTCTTAAATATTTTTAAATACTTTGGTATCTATTGCATAATGGATTATGGCATATATCCATGAGAGTTTGGGATACCGCCACAAGAGGAATTAAATAAAATCGCGGAACAACTTCTGGATGGTCTTACAAATCCAGAAGTTGACAAAGAGGTCGAATCAGGCTCGGTGGTACAATCAGTTGATTATTTGAATTTGAATACATCCCAAATCTTATCTAGTTATATGGCCACAGAGCAAAATCGGATAAATCCTCAAGGCGAACCAAGCAAAGGTAATTTTTAATTTTGAGCCTATACTTCTTAATTCTCTTATCACTTAATATGATATGAATTTTGTTGCAACTTATACAACGGGTAGAAAAGAATGAATGCGGTCATACTGAGCGTAGTCGAACAAAAAATGATTCATCGCGTTAATTTTATTAATAAGCCAATTTTATAACTTATTTTACAATTCTTAATCTTAACTGCCCGTTAATTTACTCGGCTTTACTACTTGGTCACTGTCCTCGCTATTCCCGAAGCAACCAGTATGTGGCCGTATATTGCGGCCAATCCGCTAGCTATGCTCAACGAACATTCGTTAATTATCCATTAAAATATTTAAGTTCATCTATGATGTTCGTCTATGCTCAGGCGAACATTTTGCCGATTAGAGAACATTCGTTATTCGCCGAATGCCGCTAGTGGAGGACCACCTATAAGGTGGTCCACTTTTTGCTCGTAATAAATGTTGAATTTTTTCTACAATCACTAGAAAAACAACGAAATATAAAATATTTAATTAGAATTTCTATTTATTAATAAATTTTATTTATAATTTTATATATAATTTTTTTAATCTACTGTTGCTAGAGTTGCTAGAGATAAAGTAGATACAAATCTACTTTGTATACTTGGTGGCAGAATAATACTCGCCACAGTGGTAAACATATACTGTCTCTTTTGTTATATGCATAAACAACACAACAAATATGTGCGGAGTGTGTGTTTCTCTACGGTCGTATGAATAAGAAGAATTAAATTATAATAACCTAAATATAAAATAATTAAATTAAGAAGAATAACTATTAAGAAATGTCAGAAGAACATAGATGACTATTGACTATAGATAAAACCTATTTGTTTATACATCAGAAAAAAAAACTTCGATTGTAAATATAAATAGTTATTATTCTTCAGAAAGTAATTATTCATTTTTTATAATTGTTAAAAATTAAAAAAATTCTTAAAACATTTTACATTAGGTATTTGCGCTAAGTATTTTGCTAGAGCCATGTGATCTAGCGCGATAAAGTGACAGCTGTATGGGCTAATAACGCGCTACTAGTTACTCTACTACGCGCTAGAGCGAAAAGTAGTAAGTCCTCAAGAAAGTGATACATTATTAAGCGATTGTAGAAAAAATATATTAATTAATTTGGTTATATTTTTATTCATCACATTAATTTCTACTTTTCAATGAGTGTGTTTTAATTCATATTTCATTGAAACGACCATTTCAATGCTCAGGGTGCAGTATGACATTTACTAGATCGACCTTAGCGCGCCATAAAAAATATTGTACAAGTAAGAAATCATTCATACATTTTCAAATATAATTACATGTAAGCAGAGATGTTTCAATGTTTCTTTAAATTATTTTATCATTTTCAAAATTATTCACGTAATTAGATGATTTCAGGGGATGAACCATTTTCATGTCGATGGTGTATTGAATCGTTTACTCATGCACGGTACTTAAAGATGCATAAAAAATCTTGTACAAGTAAGAAATCATTCATTTATTCATATTAAAACATAATTCTAGTTGCTGCATTACGCTTAAGCAGAAATTTTTTGATGTTTCTTCCAATAATTTTGCCATTTTCAAAACTATTCATGAAATTAGATGGTTTCAGGGAAAACACTATTCGAATGTCCAAGATCCACATTTATGACGTGTATTCGATCAAGGCTCTTAGCGCATAAGAAATCTTGTACCGGTAAGAAATCATTCATTCATTTTCAAATATAATTCCAGTGGCTGCATTAAATGTAAGCAGAAATGTTTTTAGGTTTCTTCCGATAATTTTACCACTTTCAAAGCTATTCACGCAATTAGATGATTCAAAGTTTTTTTCAATTTAGGGCTACTCAATAACTCTTCCATTCTATTTGCAGATGTCGGATATAATTTCATTTTAACTAAAATGGAAAGAAATGGATCATCAGAAGCTGGAGTATCTGGGAGTTCATCAAATCAAAAAGATAATTGAAAAGTAAACGATTGTTAAAATATCTGCAGATTTTTTACAATATGTGATCAACTACTGTATATTTTTTATCTAAGAAATATAAATTACACTAGAGTAAAAGCCAATTATTTAGAATTTAACAATAATTATCACTAAATGAAGCAGTTAATATAGTAGATTGTTATAATGCAAAACTAGATCTATATGATACGCAAATAGAATGTGTTTGTATTTGGAACTATACTTAACTGGTTTACTGGACAGCTAATTGCATGTAAATCTGACAAATCAAATCAAATGCTGCATGCATATTAAATATCTAAATTCTTTTTAATTAGCTAATTGTAATTTGTACATTGCGTTCTTAATATTTTTTTGTTGTAATTTGTCCACTTATTTAAAATTATACTTACTTCTTATTTGATAAAATAAATCTCTTAATGAATAATGATTTGTGGGCATATATTTATTTGCCCTAATATTTATTAGGTAATTACTAGCTAAAGTACCCGACTCCGTCCGGATTGAGATCACTAAATAATAACTATCGACAACAGTCGGAAGAAGTGGAAACGACCTAAGACAAGTCAAACTATGTGTGTCCCAGTCTTTAGGGTGGTGACCCTAAATACTGCAAAACAAAAAATGTATATTTTTTAATTTCAATAATAATTTTTTGTTGACATGTCGGCCGTTATGAAGAGATAATTTTGCATAGGAATAGATTAGAAGTGTACTGCATGTAGTGGCTGCGACCGTTATATAAAGGTGACCGTTATTGAGAGAAGATTCCGTTTATATTGTAAAATATCTTTAGCATATGAAATGTGTTTAGCAATAAAATAATAAATACGTCAATTGTGCAACAAGGACAAGATAAAGGTAAGCTACGATGAGTTACGAATGTTTCCATTCCATGTCTTAAAATTATCCCATTTATTTATTTCTACCTTCTATTTGTCTTGGCCGCGTATTTCTTATCAAATTAAATCGAATACATTTTTACTCGATCTAAAAATGTGTATTTTATAAACGTCCCAAAAACAAAATCTGGACACTGAAAAATGTCTTTCTTAAATCGTCAAAAACAAATCAAAATAAAATAAAATAAATGTTATTAAATCTCCTTTTCGATAATACAATGTTAAATCTGTAAACAATTAGTTCGGTTTACGTCCTGTCAGCTGTCTATATGCCGTTAATATTGCTGCTAGCTACTATACTACTGCTCTATAATAGCTCTGTCTAGATTCGTTTATTTGCTCCGCTTTGTTTTCAGCTGTTGGCAATAATAAATCAACTGTCAACATGTGAAATATATTGGTCAGAATGGCAGGCTACGATTTTGTCTTTTTACGGAATGTAAAATTATACGATTCCTCAAGATAAAAAGGAAAAAAATTGAGTTGCAAATTACAGACTAGAAAAATCATTAAAAATTCCTTTTATCGTAGATAATATTCAGTTCTGACAAGTAACTCCGATGTCACAGTAGGCTTTGATACGAAAAACCTATGCTTAGATGTTAGTGAACCAGTGCTGGAACTTTTCCCCTCAGTCGCTACTTATAAAATAAATAATGAATACTAAGTAAAGTGAAGTTACCCTTATATTTGAATTTATTCCTATAAAATTAGGGCTATTATGCGAGGCCTATATATGTATAGCCTAATATAGGCCTATATGATAGCTATATATATCTAAGGCTATGCAAGTGAATTTTCAAATATCGAAAATATTTCACTTTACTAATGATATCCGATTGTTAAAAGTCCCGCTGTAGTTTCGCTTCCAATTAAAATTCTATGTTTTTTTATATTCCAATTTTCAATTAAATTTACTTGATTAATTTGAGCATTTAATTACAATTTAATATCTAAAATAATAATATACTAATATCCATCTAGACATTGATCAATTTAATTCGCTTTTTCCACTGTCAAATAAAGGTGGAATAACATCAAAATTGAAGAGAAAAGAAAAAAAATAAAGTAATATTGTGTTTCCTCTTACCTTTTAAAGAAACATAAAAAACAAAGTAAAAGAGACAGAACGATGTAGATAGATAAGATACTACTATAAATACTTGAGTGGTTGTAATTTGCACAACTACACTACACACTACAAAATAAGGGATGAAAATTTGCAACCGAAGTTTGCCAAAAAAAACAGTAAGACTTCTCCATAACGATCAATCAAAATGTGAGTCTAAGTGGTCATTGTACGGGGGATGATCGTTGCTCTGAGGTAACCGTTTATAGAGGTTTCATTGTACTATGCAAGAACTATAAGTTTCAATTTTGTTCCGCTATAAATTTAGTCGTGATCTTGAATTTTGAGCAGGTATACGATACTCAAATTAATTTGACAATTTTGAAATATGGTGCAACTTACATACTTCTGGCAGAGCGACGTTGTCACATTTATTTAGAAAAATCTACTGTTACTTTGGCTATGTTCGGTGGCTAATGTGTGGTTTTTAGTGAAGAAAAATTTGATTTTGATATAATAGAAATTTGCTATAAAACGATTTTATTGTTGTAACAATGACAATTGTTACAACCCAAACTTCATATATCATAAGTTGACTAATTGATCAACTCAGTAGTTGATAACCTATTGGATCACTAGAGTGATACAACTAAATTCAGAACTTTTGCGGCGATTTCAAATTTGTTTTAAAAAACCAACTTTGCCAAACAACAAGAATTTTTTCGATTTTAAAATATCTATTAAAACTGACTGAAACATTTAGTAATCTGAAGACAATGAATAAAATAAGTATTTTAAAGTATAAAATAGAAACATGTTATTGTTCTATGATCAAAAGATTTCTTTCAATTTCGATGAAATACATTTGTAACCATAATTATGGAAGGCTATCAATTCTACATATTATTGCATAATTGTCAATTTAGGTTGAGAATAATGTGGATACTTGATCCCTATGATTTATGATGTATCGGAATATACAAATGTACGTGCTGCTGCGAACAAGGTAAATGCATTTAACACAATCAATGTAAACGTATAGAAAATCGAAAACAATTTCTCTATACTTACAAGGATCTTGTATTATTTCCTGTCGAGTTTTCTTATTATTACTATTATTATTGTAATGTACATACTTAGATTATGTGTGAATGAAGTTTGAAATACTTCAAATTGAACTTTATTCAATTTGCTGTGAATGAAATTCAATTTAAGAAAATTTCTAGGAAAATTCATTTAAGTTTTATATTTATATTGAAAGCTCAAAAAATCCAAAATTTACATTTTTTAATTTTAATAAAAAACTTTCTTGAAATGCTGCTCGTTATCCAAAGGCAATTTTAAATAGGACTGGAAGTGTTACAGCGTGTAGCGGCCGCCGCCGTTATGAGAAGGATGACGTATTGGAGATGTTCTGAACAGTAGCAATCCCATATAAACCATTCGCACAAATTAATTTACCATTATAACAAATTAAATAGTGGCCGATTATGGAGATGACTTTTATAGAGAGGAGGCCGTGAATAGACGCTTTACTGTAATTATCTGCACTGAGTTCATTGAAAAAGAAAACGAAATAACAATTATCCTTTTATTATTGTAAATAATAGTTTACATATTTTACTTGCTTATATATATATATTTACTTGCTTACATAGCCAAATGTAAGCAAGTAGGCTCAATAACAAATCAAAAAACGAGAAAAAAAATAATGAAAATAAAATCACACAAGCTTCGCCAATTGGGTGTTTACAAATTACAAAGTATTTCTAAGCCACATAATATCTGGAAGTTCATCAAATCAAAACGATAATTGAAAAGTGAACGATTATTAAAATATCTGCAGATTTTTTACAATATGTGATCAACTACTATATATTTTTTATCTAGGAAATATAAATGACACTAGAGTAAAAGCCAATTATTTAGGAATTAACAATAATTAGCACTAAATTAAACAGTTAATATAGTAGATTGTTATAATGCAAAACTAGATCTATATGATACGCAAATAGAATGTGTTTGTATTTGAAACTATACTTAACGGGCTTACTGGACATCTAATTGCATGTAGATCTGACAAATCAAATCAAATGCTGCAACTAAATAATTAAATTCATTTTAATTTGTTAATTGTAATTTGTACATTGCGTTCTTAATATTTTTTTATTGTAATTTGTCCAATTATTTAAAATTATACTTACTTTTTATTTGATGAAATAAATCTTTTAATAATTAATAGCTAGTGCGCATGTATTTATTTGGTAATTATTAGCTAAAATACCCAACTCCGTCCGGGTTTAGATCCCTAAATAATAACTATAGAGGACATAAATTTACTTGATTAATTGGAACATTTAATTACAATTTAATATCTAAAATAATATACTAATATCCATCTAGACATTGATCAATTTAATTCGCTTTTCCACTGTCAAATAAAGGTGGAATAACATCAAAATTGAAGAGAAAAGAAAAGGAATAAAATAATATTGCGTCTCCTCTTACCTTTTAAAGAAACATAAAAAACAAAGTAAAAGAGACAGAACGATGTAGATAGATAAGATACTACTATAAAAACTTGAGTGGTTGTAATTTGTACAACTACACTACACACTACAAAATAAGGGATGAAAATTTGCAACCGAAAAGAAGAAGAAAAAAAATTAATACTTTATGTTCAAGTATAAAAAGAGATACGTATATGTATTATACAGCTCATGCGACGTTCAAATGTCGTATCGCGACAATTCACGTTTTTAAAGATATTAAGCAATTTATGAAATTCGTCATCACTGTCTCAAATAGCTCTACATAAATTTCACTTTTAAAAGATCAATAACCCCCCTGATTTCTAGATTTAGTTTATAGGCTAAAGCACCCTCAGATATGCCACACTTACTTACCGTAAACATTCCCAATTCCGAGTTACGACATTTGACCATAGTAGTATGCTATAAGGTAAAACCTTTTCATTTTTGCTCAGAGAAGAAAAAAAAGGGGAAAAAAGAAAGAAGATGCAAAGTATGCAATTTGATAAAATGACGTTACAAGGAAGTGTGTGGAAAAGAAACATCTCCACCACCACTACTAAAAAAAAGGTGAATATAGAAGATGTGAGTGAGCAAAGAGTATTTTTCGGTCAAAGGATGTAAAAAGCTATGTTGTAATGCTGTATAGCGAAGATGGTGGTAGTGGTGGTGCTAGAGGTGGAGGTTTGATAGCCCCTCTTTTAGTTCAAATGAATGGATGAACAAGAAAGGGAAGATTTTATAGTTTCAATGTGATGAGATTAATTTTATTACTATAGAATAGAAAAGGATAGAGAGATGAGAATGAAAGACAGAGCGAGAGAGAGAGAGAGAGAGAGAGTGGAATTGTATTGTATTAAACTTCAATGGAGGAGCCACGTTAAAGTGGCTAATAATCTTTTATACGATTTTCCTCTCTTTAGAATATTGCTCCTGACTTTTCTATGCACATATGTATTTCGATTTCTAGATTGAAAAATTGTTTACGACAATGACAATTGACAACTCGTGCTTGCAGGATTTTTTGTAATTCTAAAACCAAATTTCAAACTATTAAATTTTACTATCAATTTGCTCCTTATTGTGTATATATCTACATGTGTATATGTAAATGATTTTACTATTCCCATTCTGCTTCCTTCCTTTTCCTGTCTCTATTCAATTCTATCTCTCTATCCTCTTCTATACTATATGTTATACGTATACGTATACATATTAGAATTCATAAAGCAAAATCACATAACTTCCTTATGTACGAGAATATAAAGTTATCTTCATTCCCGTCGTCTCCACTGCCACCGCCGCCGCCGCGCTCCATTTTGTTGTAAATAGTAGTAGTAAGTAGTTAAACAAGGCCGATTCTCCCTCAACTTAGACTCTAGAGGGGGGATTGTAAATTCAGGGGTAAGGGGGTGGTTTTTCAATATGGTGTCAATCAAAGGGGTGTGTACAAGTTTAAGGGGTGGGGGGTAATTCAATATGGCGTCAGAGGGGAGGGTACTAAGGGAAAGGGGTAATGGCGTCGTTGGATTTCATTGGATGGGTGGGGAAAGGGGTAATTCAATATGACGTCGTTGGATGGGTGGGGAAAAAGGTAATTCAATATGGCGTCGTTGGATTTAATTGGATGGGTGGGAAAAGGGGTGATTCAATATGGCACCGTTAGATTTGATTGGTCGGGCGAATGGTGAGTCGTCCGGCGTCCATTAGCGTCACCATGGTTATTGTCCAGTTAATTTTAACGCCATTTTGTCCATTTAATGAGAGTCGCTTAATTACTTTAAAGAAAAAAGGCTGCATGCAGATGTAAAAACCATCGAGGCCAGACGGTCTGACGTTATTTGAAAAGCCAAAAAGTTAAGTGATTTTTAATTGGCAGGTTGATAAGCTACCCTCTATGACGATTATCATTTCTTGTCATAGACGATGAAGAATGTGCTCTTAACAATAATATCATTTGAATGCTATTAAGAATTATCTAGTAAAATTTGTGGTTATCTACACATGAGATTGAGAAGGTCGAAAAGCCACCCTCTACTGCAGACAGATGTAAAAACCATCGAGGCCAGACGGTCTGACGTTATTTGAAAAGCCAAAAAGTTAAGTGATTTTTAATTGGCAGGTTGATAAGCTACCCTGAATATAAAAATAATCTAATCTTCAATAGGGTAGATTTCTGTTACCTTGAGAAACCAACTAAGTACATAGACGATGAAGAATGTGCTCTTAACAATAATATCATTTGAATGCTATTAAGAATTATCTAGTAAAATTTGTGGTTATCTACACATGAGATTGAGAAGGTTGAAAAGCCACCCTCTAAGACGATTATCATTTCTTTTTTTCCAATATAAATATGGGCTCATGTGAGCTATTTGTCAAATACAGTTTCATCTTCAACAACTACATAAAATATTGAAGTTTAAACAATACATATCGAGTGTTTAAATAATTTGGTTTGATAATTCTAATAGGCTACAGGTAAATATTAACATTTTGGATTTAATATTGGTTTTGCAATGAAATATTTATTTTTCCAGTAATGGATTGTGCAATTGACCTAAGCCATGAAGTTATCCGAATTGTTACCGAAGCCACAAAACTATTACAAAATTCCAGAGAAAAGAAAAATTGGATTAAAAAAATTAATACAAGCATCCGACAGTTAACGAAAATATCAAAAGAAGGGCAACTATCAACTGGTAAATACAGAAAGATTTTAACCAATATCACTCATTTAAAACGATTGCGAATTCTATTACAAACTAATAACATACATATTGGCGGGGGTGACAATGGAGTAAAACGTAGTGATAGGGTTAGGTGGGAAAATATTAACGCTGCATTTAATAGTCGCATTAGAACTGGGATTATTTATAATTTAAAACATATAGACATTTTAGAATTTTTTAAAGACGCTTTCCAATTAGTCAAACGTAGAATTCTTAATATATTTAAATCTATTAAAACAATAAAAATAAACACTTGTTTTTGCGGTGAATATATTATTAAGAAGAACAATCTAGATACGTTTGAATATAAATATTTTATTACCAAAAACATAATTATTGACATTGGAAGCAATCTATCAGACTGGTTCCAAACAAATGTTGTGGAAAAAGTATTAACAGCAATGAGTGAATTCCAAGAGCGCGATAGTGGTTGGGCATTACATAAGTTAATTAGTTTGGAAATAAATATTAATAAGCATACATTTGGAAACGGTGCTTCATCTTTTATTAAACTACCGGATGAAATTCGTGTTAAACGCGCTTGCATAAACATTAAGAATTTCGATAATGCTTGTTTTTATTGGAGCGTCATCGCAGCTCTTTATCCTACTCATAATTCAGATAGAGTATCATCTTATCCTCATTACAATAATGTATTAATAACCGAAGGCTTAACTTTACCTATTACCATAGACCAAATTCCAAAATTTGAAAGATTAAACAATATTTCTGTTAATGTTTATATACTTGAACTTATTGAAAATAAGAAAGGTAAGCATTTTTCAGTAGTACCATGTCGAATAACGGACTCGAAATTAAGTAAACATATAAATTTATTATTAATACAAGACACATATTATCCAAATATAAACGATTATGATCCACTACCTGCAGAGAGTAATAAATTTGAGGAAATTTCATATCACTACTCTCTTATAACAAATCTTTCTAGGCTTATCTCGAAACAAATAAATAATAAACAACATGCCATTTTTGTATGCGATCGCTGCTTGAATTATTTTAATGATGAGAATAAATTAAATGATCATTTAGAGTTATGTGAACAGAAAAAATTTTGTAAGATAACTTTCCCAAAGTATGATTATGTTGAATTTAAAAGTTTTACGTATAAACAAAAATCGCCCTTTATAATTTATTTGGATTTCGAATGTGTTCTAGAAAAAGTACATAATAAAAATTTCTATCAACAACATAAAGCTTTTAGTGTAGGTTTTTATTTTAAATGTGCATATGATAATTCAATTTCATTCTATAAATCATATCGCGGAGAGAACTGTGTAGAATGGTTTTCAAATCAATTGGAAATATTAGCATTCAATCTTGAGGAAAAGTTAAAAACTGTGATACTTACGACTCCCGGAGTTGATAAAAATACAGCTATAGCATGTCATATTTGTGAGAAACTATTTGTGATTGATGATGTAATTGTAGCAGATCATAATCTTTTTAATGGTGAATTTAGAGGATTCGCTCACTCTAATTGTAATTTAAATTTTAAAAAGTTATTTGTTATTCCAATAGTTTGCCATAATCTCTCTAATTACGATGGACATTTTTTAATTAAAGAATTATGTAAAAACAATAGAGTTAGCTTATTACCCATTAATAAAGAAAAATATATATCATTTACTCAATATTATACAGAAAATAGTATTAAATATAGGTTCATAGATTCATTTAGGTTTTTGGGTACATCGTTAGCAGAATTAGCATCTACTTTAAATATAAATGATCTAACAAATCTTAAGCAGGAATTTAATTATTTAGATAATGAAAAATTTCACCTGCTTACACGTAAAGGTGTTTTTCCCTATGATTATGTTGATAATTTAGATAAATTAAATGATGACGAATTACCAAAAAGAGAATTATTCTATAATAAATTAAACGATCAAAATATTAATGAAGATGAATATGAACATGCTCTAAATGTTTGGAATAAATTTAATATGCTAAATTTAGGAGAGTATAGTGATTTATATTTAAAAACTGATGTAATTCTGTTGGCAGATGTTTTTGAAAACTTTAGAAATAGGTGTCAGAATATTTACAAATTAGATCCAGCATGGTACTATACTTTACCAGGATATGCTTGGGATTGCATGCTTAGAATTACTAAATGTAGACTTAAACTTATTAAAGATATTAATCAATTATTATTCATAGAAAAGGGGTTAAGGGGAGGAATTTCTATGTGCTCCAATCGTTATTCCGAAGCCAACAATAAATATATGACTAATTATGATTCTTCTAAACTATCGAAATATTTATTATATTTTGACGTTAATAATTTATATGGTTGGGCTATGTGTCAGTACTTACCATACGATAATTTTGTTTGGGTCAATAATATTAATGATTTCAACATTAGCCAATTAAGAGATGATGCAGACGAAGGATATATTCTAGAAGTTGATTTAGAGTATCCATCTTGTCTACATGATGAACATAAAGATTTTCCTTTTTGTGCTGATCACGAGAAACCTCCAAATTCAAAACTGTCTAAATTGTTAAATACAGTAAAAGATAAAAAAAATTATGTTATTCATTATAGGAATTTAAAACAAGCATTAAATAACGGTTTAATTCTAACTAAAATTCATAAAATATTGAAGTTCAAACAGTCTCCATGGTTGAAATCTTATATTGATTTAAATACAATGTTACGAACCAATGCTCAATCAGATTTTGATAAAAGTTTATTCAAATTGATGAATAACGCAGTTTTTGGAAAAACGATGGAAAACATAAGAAACCATAGAAATATTAAATTAGTGAATAAATGGGGCGGGCGATATGGAGCAAAAAATTTAATTTCAAGTCCATTATTCCATAGCCGTAAAATTTTTGACGATAATTTAGTTGCTGTAGAATTAAATAAAGCTCAAATTATATTTAACAAACCGGTATATGTGGGCATGGCCATTTTAGATATTTCAAAGACCGTAATGTATGACTTCCATTACCAATTTATATTGAAACATATACCATTAAATCAATGCAAATTGATGTATACAGATACTGATAGTTTTATTTATGAAATCATGTGTGATGATGTTTATAGCGAAATTATTAAAAAGCATATTAGCAAATTTGATACTAGCGATTATCCGTTAAATAATAAGTATAACATACCCCAATTGAACAAAAAAGTACTAGGATTAATGAAAGATGAAGCATGTGGGCATATTATAACCCATTTTATAGGTTTAAGGTCAAAAATGTATACATATAAGCTAGATAATAAGTGTTTAAAGAAAATTAAGGGTATAAGAAATAATGTTGTAAAAAATGAAATAACTTTTAATGATTATTATGATTGTTTAATGTTAGGAAAGGATAAAATTGTTGCCCAACGGTCTATCCGTTCATATAATCATAACATATTTAGTATAGAGGAAGTCAAGTTGGCCCTTAATTCCTTTGATGATAAAAGATATTTATTACCTAACAGTACCGACACGCTTCCTTGGGGCCACTATAAAATACCCAAAGAATTTGCAAATATTTGAATATAATTCATAGGTAGTAGAATAAATATTGTTGTATATAACTTTATTATATGTAAAAAAAAAAAAAATACAATTGTTAAAAATATATGTTTTTATTCATGAAGTGTATGATTTTAATATAAATTCTAAACATATACTGCAATTAATGCTGTGATTGTACAACGGTCCATCGATGACGTCACCTTCAGCTGTTGTAGAGTGTCCCCAGCATGGCTTCAATAATAGCAATAACATATTTTTAGGCAATTCCATCTTATATTTTATTAATTTTGTAATATATTCATTATTTGAATCCATTTCGTGGTTAATAATTTTCTTCAATTCTAACACCTGCTCAAGTTTCACCATGCTTTTAATTTTCTAATCAACTTAACAACACACTTTAAGAATAATGAGACAGATAGTAGTGCAACACAATAAAGTATTGCTAAGACTGAATCAAGTTTTTCTGCTGCCAATGTGGAAATGAAGATAGGGGTGGGGAACCTGTTTAAATTCTGCCACTCACTATCTTTAAACACAGCCTTATGGTCAATAATTCTAATTTTATATGTTGTTGAATCTTTCGGAATAGATGTAGATAGAACTGATTCGGTAACTTTGTTCATCTTATTCCAATTGGAAGGCCAATGATCATTTGTAGGGGTGAAACAAATATAAACTTCTTGCACATTTTTTGGATGACTCATATAGAGCACATTATTAAAAATGGTGACTAATATTAGGAAAGGAATTCCCAACATTGTGAGGTGAACTAATTTATAGAAACAATTAACTAGCATATATATATATTTATTGTGGTAAACAATTATAAATCCAATTACTAAGTACAAAACAGTTTCTTAAACTACACATATAAAACTTATCATTTAAATGTTCCATACATTTCGGTACATCAATATTAAATTTAGGTGGTGAATGCCAACTACTTAAACTTTCAATGTTTACAATTTTCGGTAACGATTGTTTGCTAGCATCCAAATCTTCAAATAAATTTAGTAGAAAATCCTTCTTCTGGTGTCCTTTAACATACACAATATCAAATCCATATAATTTTTTTCTTATTAAATGTATATAATCGTAGCTAATGTATCCTGATTGGTATGGAAGCCCATGAATGTTATAAATTGCATAATTTACATCTTTCTTTTCGGGAATAGATAATGCCGAATATGGTTTTGGTTCTTGAAATACATAATGATTATATTGTGAATCATGCATAATAGTGATCTCTTTAACATGAAACTTCCGTTCGTGTTCACTACTATTTAATACAAAACCTTGCATATCAACAATTGCAATTTTCATTTTAATTAATTTTTCGAACAATTTCACTGAGAGGCAAATACTCGATAATACAATCGTGAATAATGATGCAGTATGCTTTTGTATTTTCAGGAAAAGCTTGATGTGTATCAATCTCAATCTTAACGTCAACTGTTGAAGATTTTATACTTTCATCTCTTTTAGAACAATCAATAACAAAGAGCGCGTGTGTTTTAAATTTATCATAACTTAATAGAACCTGTTTGCGTTCTAATAGAGATTGAGCCATGTAACTCCTATAAAACTCTGTATAATTATAATATACATTTGTATAATTATCTGATGCAAAATCTAAATTCATTCGTTCATATGGATAATAATCTCCATTTAAAGACAATCGGATATTTGATATGTTCATATGATCAAATAATGTAGAATCAGCAGTTGCTATATCTTTTCGGTTATTATGAAAACCAATAATAGCATAACGAGGACACTCTACATTTGTAGTAGTTTTCACACTCCAAATTTCTTTTGTCGACCCTGTATTAAGAGCTGGTAATTCGTGATATTCCCATTTCCTAAATGGAATCAAGATTGGCCGATCATGTTTAATTGACTTTAATAATTCCATTTTAATATTATCATTTGGCATTACATGGCTCACTTTCAACTCAATACTATCAATTTTAATTTCAGTTATTGTTTCACTATTAGGATTCAATAGAGCATTGTTATCTGTTCGAGACCTTACTAGTCGCAATGTGTGTTTTCCACACATCATTGTCTTATAATCACTAAAAACACCGAATAAGTGAGCTAAAGGTATTCGCATAAAGAATTCTTTGTTAGCACATATCGGGTTTTGATTTGGATAGTACCAACTGGCCATTGTTAAATGTTTAGTATCATCTTCAGTATAACATAAATAGCCACGAATAAGGCTCACAATCCCCGGATCTTTTACATGCTCCACTTCAACTCCATTCAATTCATATGTTACTGAATCAAACAAAAAGGCTCCTGCATTATTAAGTAAACAACCATCGCCTTCTCCTCTTGTCTTTTTCAGTGTTCCTTTAATGACTAATGCAGCCTCGCTCATTAACAGCCAAACATCATTTCTATTTACGGTTATTTCGATTACATCATTATTATCAAATGATTTAACATAGGGCAAATATGTTCGATATTCCATATTAATTATGGAGGTATCGGTAATCACCGGCTTATACAGGTTTAAAATTTGATCGTACGACATATCCAATTGTTTTGAGAAAATTGACGTTTAATGGTGATAATTTACCCCCCAACTTTCTTCTTGAACAACTTTTTCTAACTGAGCATGGTGAGGGGTGGATATGTCTTTTATACGATTTAATTATTAAAACCATCTTTTTTCAATTCCAATCGGATGATAATTTCTTCGCCTCGAAAATTCACCAGATTAAAATCTTGATCTACTATTTTCAATGAAATGTTAGAAATCTCTTTTCTGATTATTGGCAAATAAATTAAGTTTCGTGGAATTTCGTCTATAGAATACCCTGGGTTAGATGTAACAGGAAATTCATATAATGTATGAGATGGTATCCCGTTGTAATATGCCCCACTTGTTATGTTACTATCCACGTGAATTGTTCGAACTTTAACAATGTTTACAGGACGATCAGATGAATGAACTATTCCTGCTGGTAATACCTTTCGTGAGAATCCTAGGAGTTTTGCCAACGAATTGTTATAAGTGAAATCTATATCAAAATCACGATGAAAAATTTCACACTTCAAAGTATTATTGTTTGGTCTTAGGAAAAATATATCTTCCTCTTTTTCATTACCATTCAAATTGAAATTTAGCAACTTCTTCTTTAAAAAATTATTAATATCTGTAATTTCGTATACACCACCAGGCAGATGAATTGAATTCAACTGTTTGCTTTTATCTATATAGTAAAATTCTGTATTTTCTTCTACGTTGGGTATAGTATTGTAGGAAAAGAAACCAATGAGTGCTAATCCGTATTGATAATTTGCATCCAATTGTATGGGGATAGGAAAATCTATGGAGAGTGTAGACTTGCGATCCTTCAGCGTTAATATTATAGACATAACTAATAATCAACTTAATTACAACTTGGTATTATATAGAAATTCAATACATAAATGACCACAATTACTAGAATTGAATCTTTGATATTGCTTTTTATTGTAGATTATATTAGTTGATGGACCAAAATAATTTACTAGTTCTACTGGTGGTTTTAAATTACCGAAACTATCGAAATAATTGATTGCACTTCCTCGTTTTTTATATGCCACCCAATGAGTACCTGCATTGGCATTCAAATCTAAATTAACAATAGCACTTTCATTACGATGTATATGATTGGGTAGCTGATCACGCATAAATACACCTCTAAAATATGGTAGTTTCAATTTATTTGCACAGTTTATTATTTCATAGTCATACAGAGCTCTATTAGGTAAATTCAGCGTCTCGAATTTTCGGGCTTTTTTAAAAATAAACCATAACCTTTGGAATTTTTTCGAAGATACAATCCCGAACCTTTCTTGCCAATTTCAATCTTTGAAGCATTGTTGCCATCATTTATTTTCCTTTTGATATCCATTACATTTTTAACAACAGTAGATGCTCCACCAGCTAGAGCTCCCATTGCTCCTAAAGCAGATAGAATTGGCAATAGTGGTAAAAATCCGCCAGATTTATGTTCAAATGGAATAATACGAGGTAGTCGTATCTTTTTTCTACCACCTGCTTTTTTAATAGCCATTCGAGCAGCTTTTAATCCAGCTAATGAAGATTTTCGTAAACTTTTATTATTCACTGCATATTTTCGTAAACTTTTCGATGTAGGATTTACAACATGTGTCTTGAATGACAGTCCCATACCCATTTTTCTTTTAACTTTCATTGTATTTAGAACAACCCAAGACGCGGCTTTTTCACCAACACTAGAATCTTTTGATTTAACGCGTTCCCAAGCACTATTTTCTAACTCTTTATCTGCTTTATGTCTATCAGACAATGATGAACTTGAACTATATAAAAGATCGTGCTGCTTACAGGCGGCGTCTAATTGATTAATACCAGGATCGCCTCGCGCTAATCGTTTTTGTACTTTTGTACCAGGTCCACACCACTGATAGCCGGGAATATGTAATTCAATAGGTAATTTATTAATTAACGAATTTACAATACCCGCACCTTTGTGTTTAACAGTTTGCATATTACTAAATCATATTAAAACTTTGCAGCTTTTATATATAAATAATAAATGGATGTTTTAAATTTTCAGTTAGAATCATGCATTTAGTATCACAAGATCTTAAGCTCGATGTTGAAAATTTAGATTTTGATGATTCCACGTCTAAAATCTGTGTACATAGTAAATTATTACCAAATTGTTTTCGCGCTATATTTTGCGGCCCTAGTGGTTGTGGAAAAACTAATTCACTTTTAGCGTTGTTATTCAATCCTAATGGACTGAAATTTGCTAATATATATTTATATTCAAAGTCTCTTTATCAACCAAAGTATAAATTATTAGAAAATGTTTTGCAGCAAGTTAAGGAAATTGAATATTTTCCATATAAGGATAATGAATTAATCACTGATCCTGATGAAGCTAAAGAAAACTCTGTATTTATATTTGATGATGTTTCCTGTGATAAGCAAGATAAAATTAGGGCATATTTTTCTATGGGTCGGCATAAATCTATTGATGTGGCATACTTATGTCAAACTTATTCCAAAATCCCGAAACAATTAATAAGAGATAACTGTAATGTAATTGTATTATTCAAACAGGATGATGTTAATTTAAAGCATGTGTTTGATGAACATGTTACACCAGATATATCATATAATACATTTAAAACCTTATGTTCTCAATGTTGGAATTCCAATAAATTTAAGCCATTGGTTGTTGTTAAGGAATTTGAATTAAATAATGGACGTTATCGAATGGGGTTCGATGAGTATATAAAAGTTAATGAATAGTTCTATTAATAATCATTTGTTTATGATGAAGCTTTTAAATAAGGTTGAATCAGAACGTAAACAGAAAATTATAAAATTAGCTAATGATGTCCGAAAAAAATATATGGCATTAAAATTGGGGAGATCAAATGAAGATACCACAATAAATAGAATTTTTTCTCCTATCACCACCCATTTAAAAGAAATTGAAAATAATCAAAAAGCGGTAAAATTACCTATCAAAGCAGAGGTGAAATCAAATGTGATGAAAATAAATAAACAGGAACCTATAGATGAGAGTGAAATAAAAACTATGTTAAAAGAAACGGATACTGATAGTGATAATACAATGATGACAGCTGACGATGATTATAGTGAAATAATAGAGGCGAATGCTAAAAATGCAATAAATTTACAAGATTATCCCAACGTTACACAAAAATATATAGAAGAATATTTTCAACATTCTTCGAAAATTGACGTCACTCATGCCCCCAGATATAATGCTACTACTAGAACATGGAGCTTAGGTAGTAAAGAAATAGAATTTGATAATATTACGGGTGAGATAATCGTAGACGGTGTCCCTTATGAAGGCACTGAAGGGCTTTATGAGTTGTTATTTTATAAAAAATCTAAAAATTTTAATGATGAAGATACTGATGCATTCGAAGACATTATAGACAAAACCAATCTCTATCGAAAAAATTATTCTGCAGAAGGTAGAATTATAGGTGCAAAAAGCTTCAAATATAAACATATCATACGACCATTACTATCAAAAAAGGGTGGTAACTATGATAATAATTATATGACATATAATACAAAGCCAGTAGAATATGTCTATTGGGATGATGTTAATGAGTTAGTTGATAGACTACGATTATTATTTGCATCTAAATATGCTGGAAATAACTCCCACACCAATGAAATTGCATCAATTATTGAAGAATTAAAAGAAGCGAAAATCGTATATTAACTCTTCTTAGTTAATCGTTTTCCTATAGTAGAAATGAGTATAGACAAGTTCGGACGTGCAGCTGATAAATATTATCAACCTGTTGCTTCTCCTTCGTCATTGTTTTCTTTTACATTAAATGGTGACTTAGATATTGGTGGTTTAAAAATATGTAATGTTAAATTGCCCTCCCAAGATGAAGATGTTTCTAATAAGAAATATGTGGATGAGTCATGTAAGACAATCATGAATTTCTATTTGATGGTACAACAAGATGTCGCAGTTATGTCTGAGAGACATAGAGAACAATCAGTAGGTTTTGCTGATAAAATGAATCTGCTTTATAGAGGACTTGAAATAAAGATTGAAGAATTATCAACAGCACTTGAACTAAAGATTCAAAAATTAGTAACAGCAATTGAAGATGTTAAGAGCAAGCATATTGATGATCGTAGGGAAATAGCTTCAAAATTGCATGAAGTTCAAATAAATATAACTAACAATATACGCGAAATTAATAAAATTAATAATATTGTTAGTAATATAGGAAGCCAAATTACAATTCTTGATAATAATAAAGTTAATAAACTTGATATTAGAAAACTTAAATAGGTACTTCAATAGTGAATTAGTGCTAATCAAATTGTGGCCGTAAAATGGCATCAATCGAAAAAATTCAAGTGGTTAATGAATTACATAGATCGATAAGAAAAAATTTCCCTAGGAGACGAACGCTTATTAAAGGGCTGGATGATTTATGGCAAGCCGATCTTGCCCAAATGGATACATATGCTAAAGAAAATAATCAATTTAAATATATTCTGTTGGTTATCGATTGTTTTTCAAAATATGTGTGGACTGAACCACTAAAATCAAAAACAGGGGAAGAAGTGACAGCGGCATTTGCTAGAATATTATCCACTTCTAAGCGTTTTCCGAAAAATTTGCATACCGATCAGGGTAAAGAATTCTATAATCATTATTATCAACGTTTGTTGCAACAATACAATATTAATCATTATTCAACATATTCACAAATGAAAGCGGCCATTGCCGAACGCACTATTCGTACCATAAAGGAACGATTATATAAATATTTTAGTTTAAATGGCACACACAAATGGATTTCTATTTTACCCACTATTGTGAAGAATTATAATGAATCAAAACATAGTGTAATTAAAATGAGACCATGTGATGTTAGTGAAACAATTGAAAGAAAATTATTGGATACTGTGTATAATCACATAAAAATATTTCCTGGATCCAAACTTAACATTGGAGATGAAGTGCGTATTAGTAAAGAAAAACATGTTTTCGATAAAGGCTACACACCGAATTGGACTACTGAATTATTTAAAATTATTAAAATTAATCACACCAATCCTGTAACATACTTGTTGGAAGATATAAATAAGAGACCCATAAGAGGAGCTTTTTATTCTTATGAGCTGCAGAAAACAAAACAACCAGATGTTTATTTAGTTGAAAAAGTTCTAAAAAAAAGAGGCAACATGGTATATGTAAAATGGCTTGGCTTTGATAATTCTCATAATAGTTGGCTTGATGAGACAAATATATTATAGGGATTATTAGTTGTTTCATAGAATCTTGACTAGCACGATGTCTTCTGAAAATCAATGTGTTTTTAGTGCTAATCAAATAGACAAAGAATGTTTTGAATTATTAGACGAGTTTGAACGTGAAACAAATGATGAGTGTTTTATTTTAAATAAAAGATTTTTTTTTTCTGATAACGAAATTTTCATCGATATTGGTTTAAACACATACAAAGAATTTAGACCATGCATTAATGTAAGCAATGCTTTAATATTCGAAATAAATGAATGGCAAAAGTTCATATCTAATATGCATTGGCTTCTTAGTGGATATTTTCGAAATATGGATATGGATTATCTACGTTTTATCATGTGTAATGATATAATTGTCTTAGGCAGCAACGGTATTGATGGACTGAAGATGGTGGAAGTTACAAGATGCGGAAAAACTATTGTTTTAACAGAGACTAATATACATAACTTGTTAATAGCTAATTTTTATTTTATTGCTGATGTTGTTAAAAAATTAATATTAATTGATTTTAAGGCATATTATAGTAATATTATACATGTTTTTAAAGAATTGTTTTCGGATCTAGTTACTCCTGAAGATATTAAGAATGTAATTTGTGAATATGTTTATAGTTTTAATGATGTATATAGTAATTGTTTAAGAGAATATATGTTAATTAATAAACACAAAATATTGTCTGATTTAAAATAAAAATACCATTATTCAAGTAATAAGCGTTTTATTCAGAAATTTCAAACTCTGGTGTTGATATGGTGTTGGATATTTTTTTTATACATTTAAAAATAATATAATATTTATTGTTAATGAATAAATGCAAATTTTTCTTAAAAGGTTCCGTCATCCTCTGTGGTAAAAATAATATATTGTTCTCTAATTCTAATTTGATCACTTCCCCGAATTTACTTTTGACTACTGTGACGTTTAAAATTTGATACTTCTCATCGGGAACCAGTTCATCCATACCAATTTTTGGTTTTGATGATGATACAGCAGCAGCATTTAGACATTTTAAATCCATTTTTCTCTACAAATAAAAATATAATAAATTATATTTAGTAAATAATAAATTTTTCAAAAATAATTGCTAATAAATTAATATTTACCTGAACACATAAACTTGAGACCTTTAGTTGTTGAAGATGAAACTGTATTTGACAAATATTTACCTGTAGCCTATTAGAATTATCAAACCAAATTATTTAAACACTCGATATGTATTGTTTAAACTTCAATATTTTATGTAGTTGTTGAAGATGAAACTGCATTTGACAAATAGCTCACATGAGCCCATATTTATATTGGGAAAAAAAAAAAAAAAAAATAAATAAACTGATTGGCTCCTCCTTTCACTAATCTCTATACAGTTGAATTTAGCACATTCTTCATCGTCTATGTACTTAGTTGGTTTCTCAAGGTAACAGAAATCTACCCTATTGAAGATTAGATTATTTTTATATTCAGGGTAGCTTATCAACCTGCCAATTAAAAATCACTTAACTTTTTGGCTTTTCAAATAACGTCAGACCGTCTGGCCTCGATGGTTTTTACATCTGTCTGCAGTAGAGGGTGGCTTTTCGACCTTCTCAATCTCATGTGTAGATAACCACAAATTTTACTAGATAATTCTTAATAGCATTCAAATGATATTATTGTTAAGAGCACATTCTTCATCGTCTATGACAAGAAATGATAATCGTCATAGAGGGTAGCTTATCAACCTGCCAATTAAAAATCACTTAACTTTTTGGCTTTTCAAATAACGTCAGACCGTCTGGCCTCGATGGTTTTTACATCTGCATGCAGCCTTTTTTCTTTAAAGTAATTAAGCGACTCTCATTAAATGGACAAAATGGCGTTAAAATTAACTGGACAATAACCATGGTGACGCTAATGGACGCCGGACGACTCACCATTCGCCCGACCAATCAAATCTAACGGTGCCATATTGAATCACCCCTTTTCCCACCCATCCAATTAAATCCAACGACGCCATATTGAATTACCTTTTTCCCCACCCATCCAACGACGTCATATTGAATTACCCCTTTCCCCACCCATCCAATGAAATCCAACGACGCCATTACCCCTTTCCCTTAGTACCCTCCCCTCTGACGCCATATTGAATTACCCCCCACCCCTTAAACTTGTACACACCCCTTTGATTGACACCATATTGAAAAACCACCCCCTTACCCCTGAATTTACAATCCCCCCTCTAGAGTCTAAGTTGAGGGAGAATCGGCCTTGTTTAACTACTGTAGTAAAATAGGAAAATGGAGAAATACGTACTAACTACATACATATACATATCTGTATATAGATATAGAGAAATATAGGGAAACATATCTAATTTTATTTTAACTAAAAAGCTTTTAGTAAAGTTGATGTTGTATTAAATGTAACCGAAATAGATCGGGAAGTAAATTTAGTATGAAGAAAAAAAAAGAACATGGCAATGTGGCAAATTTCTATTGAACAAGCATAATATGATTATTGATATAATAGTATAATAATTAATACTAGATAATTGGGTATTTTATATTTCAACTTTATGATCTATTTGACAATTAATAGGAAATTTCCGATTTAAATTATTTTATTTTAATTTAAAAAAACATAATTTTTTTTCTTTGTAAAGTTTGCAACAATATAAAAAAAAACATTTAAAAAGCAAGATAATACAGTCTTGGTTTGCAATAATAACTTACTGCTCTAGCCTCCTCCATCAAACGATTGCATAAAGTTAATACCCCTTCCACATTTTTATACTTGAAGATATTGCACTATTTCCTCTCCCGTTATGAAAATTATATTTATTAAATTTATTATAGTCACATCTGGTCATAATTTCCCGCATAATCCCTACGCCACTGCACCGCCAGCGACCCTTAAGGCATTTTGCGCCATAAATATATCATGTTTTTTCTTGCTATTTTGATATAGAAATTTCTAATATAATAAGTGAAACCATTACAACGCATTACAGCATATAATAAAGACGAAAATCACCTCAATAAAGTCCGAAAATGGAATAAAAAGAATGATGGAAAGAAATAAATAAATTATGTACAATTTCAATCCAGTTGGCGGGATATAGGAATGAGCCGCAGTAAAAGCGTTTAAATCATTTTCAAGAAAAATACATACTATCTGCTTATATGTATGAGTAGTAGCATAGAGATATTTATTTGAGTTATGTGAATGTGTGTGAATCAATGGCGTACATGAATGAATTTGAAAAATAAATCCACTTCATTAGAAATCACTTACCATTCTCTCCTGGAATCGAATTCGGAATTTGACAATAGAATAAAATACTAAAATGTACAACAAATTCTAGTTTCTTAAACTTCATGAATAGATAATTGATTAGATTGAGTAATTATTTTCTAATAATAAAAGCAATGTAACGCGCCTACTTGATACATTTAATAGTATAAGGCGACCAATCAAGCAACCGCTTATACATAATTTCAAACCACTTGCGCTATATGGCAAGTTGGCCACTTGTAGTAGGTACCTATCAAAGTTGGCTGGCCTGGCTACTCTAATACATAGATAGATTCATGTTATTCAACATGGTTGATTGTTGTACAAGACTATTTAATTAATCAAAATCAATTATTATTATTATTATTATTATTATTATTGTCCGAATTCATTAAATCAAAGCAAATCCTAGAGGAATAATATTTTATCGTGGAACTTGTTGTCTGATAACATAAATTAATTAAGAAAAGAAAAAGACATGATGAAGTCAGTTTGCCTTTGGAATACATACATACATCTATGAAAAACAAATAGATACACGTATTTCTGGTTGCATATTTGCTACGTAAACATTGAATAACTCAATACATAAGTAAATAAATGGAAGCCACATTATATTTAGTAAAACTATTGTGCATAAATATTCGTTAAAATGATAATCTTGTTTAAGCGCGAATCAATCAGTATAGCTAAACATTTTCAGTAGGAAAGTTTGTTTAGGATTTTAGGTTAGGTGAAGACAAAGTTATATAGTACATATAATAGATGTAAACATAATTCGATTGGAGTAGAAATAATATGTAGATTTCAGAGATTAATTTAAATTAATAATAATAATAGAGAGTTTCTATGCCGTCCAAAATAACGGCAATTTTTGCCAAAGTTATCGTTATTTATGATAAAGATCACCGTAACTACAGACAAAAAATAAAGAGTTTTTATAACTAAAATAGAGATAAAGGAAAATGACAGTTCGTTATAGTATTAACAAATCTGTTGGTGTTTTCAATATGACAAATATGAGCAATATGATTTTTAAGTTAGAATGCCATCGCTGTCAAACAATTTCTTAAATAAATCCTTACATTAAATTATATCATCACAAGTATACATATTTATCATAGCTGATAATAGAAAAGAAATACGTTTTAAATTTAAACAATTTATATACTATTTAATTTAGCCTCTAATAGATATTTAAATAGACGTACATTGTGAAATAAAGTTTTATTAGAAATATGTGAATTCACTAAAATTCATTTAAATTAGTAAGATATGGCAACGCAACCATATGTCAAAATAAGTCAAATAAAATAGGCACTAAAGAAATTAGTTATTTATTTCGCCGGTAATAACGGAAATCGTTTTCGTTAATAAAGTTAAAAGTTGCTCATTTCATACTGCGCATGAGCAGAATAACGACAAACATAACGAAATCGCGAAATAGTGGGCATAAAAACTCTTTAATAATAGTAGTAGTAGTAACTATGGAAAACTATATTAAGGAGTAGAATCGACCTAAGAAAAATTGGATTTTTGACGGTAATTTATCCGGTATTTACGGATCAGAAAATTTTTTGTCCACTAGGTAGGTTCGGGTTCCTATAGCGACTTGTCGGATCATTGACGTGATTTGTTATTGATTCACTTTATTAGTTATGATTTAATTATTTATTGTTTAATTAATTAATTTAATTGAAATTTCAAAATAAATTTTATATAATAAAATAACAATTATTTATAAATTTTTATTTCGAATCCATATTTTTACTTTCACTTATTTTTCTTATATATTTTTACCCAACCCTATAGCACGCCACTGATCATAAAATTAATAGAATGCGAAAAAAAAAAACAAAATTTTGCCAATTTTTTAAATAAAAATTACCGTATTATATGGAATATTCGTTATTGCAATCGTAGTTTTAATTATGCTGCCATAAAATCCACGATTTTCATTAAAAATAAGAAAATTTGATTTTCTCATAAATGTTAAAGACGCTGTCTCTGCTAATAGCAGCCCGTTTTTTTCCCGTTTTCACTTCTTCTTATACTATCCATAAACATGACATTCTGTTGGTTATTTTTTATTAAAATACGAATATATTTTTCTCAAAACTAAAAATTGCCATGTTAAAACTACTCAAACTGTCAAAAAATTAGAGTAGACAATAAGTAAACATCTTTACACTCAAACTCGTATCGTTAAAGTTAAAGTTTTCTTTGTGTATATGAACGAAACTAAAAGCGTATTATGCAACTCACATTATACTATACATAATAACATATTCATACATCTATTTTTATACAAAGTTCTCAACACTTTCCTCTTGCTCCATTTTCTATACTATACATCTATGTCAAACTTATTCATAAATATTATAAAATAAAAAGTTAACTATTATATAGTGTAAGCTGACAGAGTTAGATAGATAGGTCTGTGAAGGAGAACGAGAGAGAAAGAGCTTAAAAAAATCACGTAGGATTTACTACATGTAACAGCAATCTGAGCAATTAAAATAGAGAATGGAGTAGACTGTTAGTGGAATGCGTTCCGAGGGCGAAAGAAAAAGATAGAGTTAGTTTTTTTTTTATACAGATTACTTGACATCTAATGAACATGGGTACTAATTAAATTATGTAAATGACTTTTATTATTAATTCTCTAGTTTGGATCTAGGCCATCCGTATGTCGTAGATTAGATTTATCATTATCACAAAGTCTAATCTACAAACATAAAGCAGAAAATTTCTTTTCTTCTTATCTACGACTCGTGCAGCCAGTTGTTTTCGTTGAAGTTTCCCTCAACTCGTAGATACAGAATTGTACCTACATATAGACAGATGAAAAGCATGTAGTTTTCTTCTAGTATAAGTATAGCTTAAAGCAATTGATTTACTTTTAGTTGTTCTCTTTTAAAGCAATGACTTTTTAGTATTATAAGTGCTATTGTTTGCTTAACTCTTAACTACTAGAGTTCTTCAACTAATTTTCCACTTCAATTTCCTTTCTCTTTTCTTAATAATAATAAGTACGTATTTTATTTCTAATTTATCATTTTATTTTTACCTCATTTATTTGATAGCTTTTATTCTTGAAACTTTTGTCCAAAAAGGAAAAAACTGCGCACCCCTCTCATTATTCAATTCCATTTTACCTTTCGTTCTCTTCTGCTTTTTGTTTCTTTTTTTTTTCTATATTTATTAACCTCGCTTCAACCATGTCTTTTCCTCCTCATTTTGTTTCTTGCCATTCAACAGTATTGTTCATTATATTCCGGATTTCCTTTTCGGCTTATTTCCCATCGGTATTCGTTCGTCGAGACAAAAACGTGTAACGGTCGACGAAGTCGATATTGCCGATCGAGACTCGTTTCTTCTCACCCACACACACCCATTTCCATCTCTTACACCCCTCCCCCCCCTTATTTCTCACTCTTATCTTTCTACATATATATCATTTTCTATTTCAATTTTACTTAAGCTCTATTGCTCACTCACGCTTTTTTATTTATGATTGTAATTTAAAAATGACCAACATAAAACTCTCTCTCTCTCTCTCTATCGAAATAAAGGAGAGAAATGTTGAATACAGGCATAAAAAAGGAGCAGAATATGATGACAGCTGGTTTATTTATTACGTGTATAGGTACTAGGATAAATGGAGATCAGCGCATTAACTAATTGAGCACTTTATTATTAATGTCTGGTTTTAATTATTCAGGCCCGATGACGTCACTGAGAATTAGAAAATGATTCTGTAATAAAATATAAAAATTAAAATCCGTATTTCGTAATAATTTATAAAAATAATTAATTTGTGTACACCAGCAGTCGCCATGGTTCAATTTCAAAGAAATTTCGTCACTATGCACTTAGATGCTTAGAAATTCTAAGCATCTAAATTTTGTAGTTTGAACGAATTATTTTTCTTCAGCTAGGTGTTATATGTTAACCTTTTTGTGCTCAGGTAATTTAAAATTTAATTAAAATTTATATGTAATTAATTTCACAGTAAATCCTTTGTTTTGGTAATTTATTAAACTTAAATTGAATTCGTGAAATGATATGAAAATAAACAGGTAAATATAACAATAATAATAATAATATTAACAATATGTGGAATAATATACGTTCATGTACTAGTACTAGTAATTTTACTAATTATTGATAATGTAAATTGAATTCCTATTTATTTCGTTAGTTTGTTTATAATATGAAAGGTATTTAGTTTTCAAAAGTTGTACAATGGGTTCTTGTATTAATCAAAATAATTAGATTTCAATAACATTAAAAACGATTCCAAAACAACTGAAAATTATACGTATCTACGTACTGTCAGCAGTGTTAATAAATAAGGCAACGCATTGTAATGAGTGCCAGCTTAATTTGAGCCTTCTGTACCAGACCCTATCTAGTACTATAGCATCAAGTCGCTTTGCATAGCTATTTTTGGCATTTGATAGAAATTCTATTTTAAAATTAATAACAGATTCCAAATTGATAAATTCGTTTGTTATTATGTTAATTAATTTGTTCTTGGCACAAAAATTTCTTTTTATTCTCCATTTTCGAAACATAAAAATTACATCAGCCGCTGTCAGCTAAATGCTAATAAAAATAATAACTATTAATTAAACTGACAGAAACATTTGATGATGAAGACGGTGATAGTAATGGCTAATTAAGAAACTTTCCAATTAATATTTTAATTGCAAACAAACGAAAACGAGAAAAACGTCCGTGTCGATTTGCGGTTGCATTAAACATTATTATTGAATAATTCATTAATTAGTTAATTAATTAATATTTTGATGGGACTGTTCATTATTGCATTAGCAACTCTTCGAGTTGCTGATAAAATTGTTACAGCAGTTGACAGCTCGTATTTCAAATTCTCATTATTTTTTTGTCAACAAATATTTTTTACCTGCAATTTTACTATTCAATTATTTTTCAATTGAAGTTCTCTAGTCTGTCAGTGCGTCGAGTCGGTTCCATTGTAAAGCCAGAGCTACATAGCCATTTCTATTCTCTAAAATTGGTTTTATTCCGCCAGTTTCTAACTTTCCAACTAACAAGGTCTGCAATGTATTGTATATGTATGCAGTGTTGCAGGATAAATAAAATAGATAAAATATAACAATGAATACGTTGCATTCAGTCAAATTGTATGTATTTCCAAATTAGTACATACATATATAAAATTATTAGTTTGTAGAGTCCATTTTATTGTGCGAAATATTTCTCTCATGTGAAAGAAATTACATTAATAATACACGTTTATTAAATCTACGTACTCGATACTCTTCCATTAATCCTTAAATTACCTACATTCTCAATATACCTACTAATAATTATAGACACTTCTGAACACACCTCTCAAATGGCTATTTTGCCTTGCCATTAACGCCAAACTCTCTCTCTCTCTCTCTCTCTCTCTTTCGCTCACTCGAACAGTATCCAATTTCATGACAGGCTAATTTAAAATCATTTATTATCATGTTCACATACAATTTGCATCAATATCTCTTTCTCTTGCTCTCTCTCTCGCTCTTCATTTCACATTGTATCCCGTTGAATTGTAAAAATGTATTCCTACGTCATTTTCAATTGGAAATTAATGATTTATTTACTCAATACACTATAATAATAATAATGATTCAATTATTTGTTTTGTTGTGCGTGTGAATCAATTCATATGTAAATTAAATTGTAAAATGGCCTAAAATAGAATGGCTGAATAAATTGGCTGGAATACACTTTATATTGGTTACAGTGTAAGTAAATTAATTCACTGCCTCTGTCTCTCTCCTTCTCGATTTGTTTGTTGGTTAGTTACTATGTACATCATCCATCTCTTTCTATCGCTTCACATTATCTCGCTCAACTTAATAAGTATACTGTTATTTTAAATGGAAAAAGCTATTATATTGGTAGAATTGATCTCTGGCATCAATTCTATCACCCGTACACTAGACATTCATTATTAATTTTCCCATGGATCACTAGATCGATATAGATCACTACACTAGTGATACAGTTGATTTCCTAGTGCCAGAGAAATACATTAGTTATGAATTATTTTCTGGCCGGAGCAGTCATAGATCAAACGTCATAAAGAGACCAAAATAGTAGTAGGATATGACACACAATTTCCATATATTTATATCTGCATATACAGGTACATTTCAATCAGTCATTCATATCTCGACCTGATCGGAACGGTGTTCCGATCCACATGATGATGATGATGATGACTCTCTCGGTTCACCTATATTATCCTCTACTAGATAACGAACTGCGCCAACAAATGCGGTCACCGCACGCGGATTAATACCTTTATATGACTTGTAAATTGATCTATTTTCATTTATGCTTCATCATTTACTGACTGATAACTAGAGTAATCATTTCAATGATGATGATGATGATGAGGAACTGTAGACATTTCCATACAGGATATTATTTTGAGTTGTGGCCGTTTATGCTTTTTTCTGTTCTAAATATTACTCAGCTTCGTCACAAAAAAAAAACATTGTCAAAATTACAAGAATCGATTTGTAACTCAGTTCCTAACCATCCCCATCCATCCATCTATCCCAATACGATTCATCATCATCAAAATGTCTGAATGTAATGAAGTTAGAAACTCTTTTTTTTTTATTGATTTCTATTCAATCGGGTTAAAAAACATCATCACTCTGTATGTGCCTGTGTGTGGCTATGTGTAGATATTATTAAATAAAGCTAAGAGGGAAATGGATGAAAAACGAAAAAAAAAAAAAAAAAAAAAAATAGAGAGAATGGAAATTGGAATGGGAATGGGATAGCGGCGTGGAAAGAGTATAGCTTATTAATCCCCATAGATGACCCATCGTACGGAAATGGGGTTTATATAGATAGATAGATAGATATGACAGTATTCATGTTGATTAGCGGAAGCGAACGAGCGAATTTTATTTTCCAAAAAAACAAACAAAATAATTTCGTTATTTATTTTCTGCTTGTCAATGATTATTATTGTCATTTGTTTTCAGGCATCTTGTTTTCTGCGTGCCCCATTTTATTTTATACTCAATTAATTACGTACCTATATATATGTCATCTGTCACAGTGAATACAAGACATAAAACACGAGAAGACATTAAATAATTGTGAATGTGAAGCAACACAACGATTAATCCTATATTTGTTGAGTCACAGTTTATCCAGTTGTGTGTCACTCAAGTTTGTCATATGTATCTTCGATCATCAAACTTGTTCCATCCTAAGTAATGATAAATACTATGTGGCAAAGAATTTTTAGTATTTGAAGATTTATAGGCCTCTATAAATAATTGCAACAAATTGCAGGCAGGTTATGAATAATCGGACCAAGTAAACTTTCAAAAAAAGAATCTCGTATTTTTTGCTTTTCTTCTAACGTAGCGAAAACATTTAAGTTGCTCTCCTAGCGACTCTTCAGTGACCGCACTGAATACACTGTGGTAATGCATTTTTAGTAAATTCCTCCTTTAATACCGTACATTTTTATAATCTCACCTCAACAACCGAAAATTTTGATAAAACCAGAAAAATTTAATTTAATAAGCTTAATTACATTAAAAATTTAATTACTAACCGTCAGCCTCTCTCTCTATGTGTATGTTTGTATGTGTGCTCACCTTATAGCATTGCCGCCTTTTCGTTTTTTTCTAATTTCAACTGTTATACATTTTCATTTTTTATTATTTCATCAACTAAGCTCTGGCTTTGCTGAAATAACACAAAGGTGACTTGTCATTTTGTACAAAAAAAGTCAAACAAAAAAATTTGTACAAAGTAAAAAAAATTACCAGTAGAAAGCAAAATTCCCTAAAGATTTTCTTGTTGTTATTCTTGTTAGGCTATTCCCCTTTTTAAAGTAGTGGGGGATGAAAAACTAACTTCTTCTCTCTACTAAAAAAGAAGTTTTTTTAGACCCCTCCACACTCTATACTTATTTAACTTTTCTTTTTGATAACAAAAAAAGAACGAAAACGAGGAAGAAAATATGAAGATAGAAATGGTATTGTAAAGAGAAAAAAGTTTATTAAAGACCTATATTTATAGAAAAAATTTTCCTATATTCACCCTTTATTTGCATTCACATTTTTTTTTTATGTTTGAAAATTTTGAAGTACTAAAAGGCAATGATGTGCCTGCTCGATGCGGTGTAGATATCGATGAAATGGTAAAATCGTTCAGACATCAGGAATACATATTGACTATTCAAAAAGAAATCTGCTCAAATTGTAACGCATTCTGTACAGATATCTACATATACAGGGTGTATATTTTGTAGTGGCCATAGCCACATAGACATTACATATGCGCAGGATCGAGAAAATTTCTTCATTGTCCTGTATATTTACTATATAGTTAAAAACTTTTCCATGAAATTTTCCGGCTACTTAAAATTCAAATTTTCCACCCAAAAAAATTAGATTTTTTGTATATAGAGCAATTTGAACTAGCCTTAAAATGGCATAATGTAACGAAAAAAAGACTAATGTGAAAATAAGTTTATTTTTTTACCAGTTTTCCCGCAAAAACTTTACATAGACATGGAAAATGATATTGTAGAGCAATGAAAAATAGCATTTTGGAATGTGGACCACTCTACCGTGGTGGTTGCGTGGGTTCCGTTTTTTCTTTTTTTTTTTTTATTTGTGTGTATTTCCATTACATTAAAATGCTGCTGCTGCTGCTGCCTACTCTCCGAAAAATATCATTTTTATCTTGTACCGGTATAGTACAAAAAAAAAAAAAATGAATAAATAAAATAAACCGAGCAGTTGAAAGCTACGAGCAATTTTGTTTTGTGTATTTTTTACACAACGAAAAAAAAAAACGAATATAATATGATATCCAACCTTTTGGATGGATACATACATATGTATATGTATCTACTAAAACTCGCTTAAACGTACATATGTATTTATGATACATTCATGGGGGCGAAAGGGGTATAGATCCTAGATAACAACTATGAGGTTAAAAGGCCAAAATCACCCTGTATAAAACATATAGGTATTTTACTTTTAGGGATAATATAAGCTATAGGATCTAATAATAATAATAGATTTTTGGGACAACCGGTACATTAAAGTGTTTAAAAGGTATAGGCGGATACGTAATCAAGCCAACAATAGCCTTAAGAGACGTCGATTTATTATTATCATTATCATTATTATTATTATTATATTTCAAAAGTGTTTCCTTTTTTCTCAAAAAAGTAACCTTCTTCCTGCTGCTTTTCAATATATATATATATATATATATATATATATATTAAAGGTGGGTTTATCACTTGAATAAACTTCATTCATTCACATTGAATTTTTATTGACCAAAGCACCCTTAAACGTGCCTTCCAACTCACTCTTTGCCCACCTTACTTTCTCTCTCTCTCTCTTTCATAACCTCAACTTCCTTATTACACCTTTATACTATATCTAGCACCACCCACCCATCCATACCCATTATTCCTTCCCCGCAATCTATCTTAAATAAATATGAAATGTTTTCCTTATATTGGGAGAAAATCGTTTTGCTCTCCTCTACATACGTACACTAGTCGTCGTATATGTCAAATCTCTTTTATAAATAGTTCGAGAAGTTTCCATTTTATTTTCTTTTTTGTTTTACTGATATTATGGAGTTTAGGTTGAGAGTTCCGAAGAAAAAGGGAAAAACGAAAACTTTACTCAATTTTTGAATACGAGAAAAGTATTGAAAAATTTGAAATATGAAAAAAAAAAAAAAAAAATAGAAAAATAATACTAAATAAAAGAAAAAGTAGGTTATCCGTTATATTTAGAAATATGACAAAGTGCTTATAGAAAGATTGCAAGCCCTGGACTTTGTAATACGACTTCAAGTCTTATTAGAATAGTCTAAGTTAGTTGGAACCTTTCAAGTAAAATTATTCTTAATTCTGATTCAGACCAGAACCAACTCGCAGCGACATCTTGCGCTGAAAAGAAAGTAGAATCGAGAGGCTAGGCGTATGGTATCAAACCTCAATTTTTCTGTATTCTTCTAGTATATAACCGCAATGTGATCCATTGATTGGTACAATACATTCTGATTGTTATTGTTATTATTATTTCAATTTAAAGTCTATAGAAGATGACAAAATGGGGAGCGACGTCTGAAACGGCTTCCCTACAAACAGAAGCACAATTTTTTGTTTCTTTCCGTTTCATTTTTGGAACTCACAGAACTCTTTAACTGCACAATATTCTTAATCCAATTTTCGAAACTTATTTCATCTAACTGAATCAGGTAGAAAATAGTACAATAATCCATTACGAAAATTACATCATTTATAATATTAATTCGGCCATAATCAAATTAAAGTACCGCTTAGAATTAATTCGTCGTCGTTGTTATCATTTTGTTCTAGTCATTATACAATCAGTAGTATAGCACTTTAAATTATTAAAACGATGTCACCCATTTTCCATTTCCCAGGCATACAACCGACCAGACAGCATATGTATGCACTTATGTACTAGATTATCTATTTTACCTTTTAGTACATAACTAGATATTTCACTAATAATATTGAAGTAGGCTATGGAAATTTGAATAAAACAAATATTTGATTTCAAAAGGACGGAACGAGTTTGAATAATATTCAGTAGTGATTAATGATTTGATAAATTTACCTGTTTAAATATGGAGAACAATAAAAATTAGAATCAATTAGGATAGTCTAAATATTTACGGGTCAGAAAATTTTTCGTCCACCAGGTGGATTCGGGTTCCTATAGTGGGACTTGTCGGATCATTGACGTACAGCTTTGTTATTGTTTCGTTTTATTAGTTTTGTTTTAATTAATTGTTGTTTAATTAATTAATTAAATTAATTGAAATTTAAAAATAAATTTTATATAATAAATTAACAATTACTTATTAGTTTTTATTTCGAATCCATATTTTCACTTATATATTTTTACTCAACCCTACAGCACTGATCATAAAATTAATAAAATGGAGAAAAACACAAAATTATGCTCATTTTTTAAATAAAAATTGCTATATTATATGAAATATTCATTAATGCAATCGTAGTTTTAATTTGCTGCACTAAAATCCACGATTTTCCTTAAAAATAAGAAAATTTGATTTTCTCATAAGAGCAATGTTAAAGATGTTAAGATGTTAAAAATGGCGGCTCGTTTTTTTTTTGTCTACTTTCCACACTTTTTTATAGTTCTCCATATGTTTAAATAATCACACTTGTTTGAAAGTAACCTAGTATTTAATATGTCTTACAACCTTATATATTTAATGTATTAGACAAATGCTTCTATTATAGAAGTAGAGCTTGTGCTTTATTTAAATATGTTTCAACATCAAATAGTAGTAGATTAGTTACAGTATAAAATCGAAACTAAGCGGGAATTTATGAGACGATAAATTGACAGTTCAGTTTATAATGTGAAAATCGTATTGAGCATGTCATATGCCGACTTTATGTTTGTATTCCAACAGCAGCAGTTAATATGTCAACATATCTACATACATATGTAAAATGTTAAAATAGTAACAATAATTTTTCCGTATTTACACTCCATTTATAGCATCCAATCTAATAAAAACCAAATATGGACTGAATTTATGGCCGCACACAAGATTTACGACTTCACATAATTTAATCTAATTCCCGTTTGACGGTTATCTGATAATTATGCTTATTAGAGGATATAAATTAGGGAATAAAAAAAATATAGAAATTTATAAATCCGATTTCACATGAATCAACTGAGCGAGACCTGACTGAAAAATAAAGAATTCCATATAGAAGATATTCATGACGATTCGTGTATGAAACTTATTTTCGTAATAGATAAAAAGCAATAAGAGAAACTAAATCAGTGAATAAATCAATCACAAATCAACTTAATAAGAAATAATAGACATAAAAGTAAACCAAATCTGTCAATCTACATATACAGTTCATTAAAATCAATCATAAAAAAACTGGTTTCCAATATAACTTTGTTTGTAATTAATGAATTCGTGATGAGCATCGATATAAAATACATATAAAACCACAGAGTATTTTTCAAATTTTATACTAAAACATCAATATTTTTTAACGATATTAATTTATTAATTAATATGTAAAACAACGGGATGTCGATGAATTCGAAATAATTCCAACTGTTGTTTATATCAATAAAAATGTATATAGTAATAGTAGATTACAAAGCGAGCAAGGAAGCTTGCTATTACAGTCGAGAGATTAGTTTACTAGATACTGGACTAATCTCGAGGCTGGTATAGCAATCTGACACCGTGAGACTTTGTATACAATATTTTATTCCAAATCGCTTACTTTCAATTTTTAAATCAATAAAATAAACAAATAATAATTAAAATTTTTAATAGGACTGGCTAGTGGCCATATTTATTATATTATTTTATTTATACAAAAATTACACAGGAGTAAAGTATGTATTTTTTTTTTCGGTTTGTTACAATTTATTTGTATATATTTTTATTAATTAATTCTAACAAAACAAAATAAATTATCGAACTAAGAAGTTGTTTGGTTTGGTTAATTCTGTCGGTAAGTTAGGTTAGGTTAACATCTATTGTTTTAAATATTATATTCTCTAATTAATGTTTTTTTATCATTTAAAAGTACTTATCTATTAGTTTCTTTTTTTTTTAATTTAATTTCTTTCTTGTACTAATAATTGGTGATTTTATTATTAATATAATTTTCTTATTTTTCTATTCACTACGGATGGGGGTGAAAGATACACTCACTCTAGTTAGATCACCCCACATACATAAATTTGAAAACAATTAACATACCAGTTTCTATGTAACCTTTGAAGAAATAAATACAGCCGCCATTATTTTCCACGCCGCCTTAGCGAGGAAGTGTATTACTTGCCTCCTCTTCTTCTTAAGTAAAGAATAGCCTATTTTCAAACTTTTTAAATGTCAATAATAAATGCATTACATATGCGATTTGGAATAAAAATAATTTTAAAACAGTGTTATGTACTAATGTGTATGTAATAATACTAACTGACAGTTAGAACAGTTACATATTTTAAAAAGCATCTAAATGTTGACGATACACTCTTTTTAAATCATTTCGACTGTACATATCCCTTACGTTTTTTTTTTTTTTTGTTAATCTAATCTAAACGAAATAGAAACGAGCATAATTTACTGGTTCATTGTTTATTATACATATACCTAAATAAAAAATAGTTTTCATACATAACATCACTCTTCACACCCACACACTAAACCACATCAAGCAATGCTGTAGTAGCTTATTATTCTAAAACACTTTACCTTAACTCGGCATTGTTAATAATAGAGATAATAAATCTGCGCTGCCAAGAAACTGTCAGACCTGACTCTCTTTCTCTCTCTCTCTCTCTCCTTTTTCATTTTTTGTTATTTTTCTTTCTTTCTTCTGCTAATTCTTTCCAGACCGATGTCTGAAAAGTGTCCTTTTTGCAGAGTAATATGATTATTATTATTATGTAATGTATTATTATAATATAAGCGACACAAGATGGATGTGGCTTGCTCAAGCTCATACCTAACCTAACTCTACCTATGCCCTCTATTATACTATGCTACATCTTATACAAAAGGAGATTTGTATAAATTTATGTCAAAATATCATCCTAGTACTATATTATTATTATTATTATTATTATTATTATAGAGGTAGAAGCAGTAGATTAAATAAATGGATAGAGTGAATCTCTCCAGAAGTAATTGTTATTACTGCAGAAAATGGAATTATTTATAAACAAATTAATTTGGTCCGCATAAAAGGCAACTTTTATGTAAATGCAAGTTCGTTTAAAATAAAACTTAAAAATCACTAAATACAGAATTATTATTTTTTTTTAATTCGTAAACAACGAATTCGGCAACAAACTTTTATAGAAAAAAAAACAGAAATAAGAAGTTTTTCATTACGTCTGAAAAGTTTTCGGATACATAAGATTCTTGGCCAACGAACAAAGAACAGACATCATTACAAATTAAAATTATAACTTCAACACTCGAAAAACATATTATCACACAAGTGCGATAAACCACGTTAAAACTACAAATCAGCAACGTACCTACTTTACGCACCTTCGTTTTATCTTGTTTTAACCCTTTAAATTTAACTATATATAAAAATATTTTATGTATTTGTTGAAAACCCGGTGTGTTTTTGGAAACCACACACACACACACGCACAATGGATGGAGGTTCTCTCTCTGTGTGTGTGTGTGTTTGTGTGCGTGTGGGTACACTGAGAGAAAAGTAATAAAAACTGGGAACTAACATGGAAAATTAAACGTTAAAGTTTCTACTAAAGTATAATAATAACGTGTGTAGAGGTATAAGGTATGTCTGGATCTGAAAACTTATGGATGAATGGATAACTGGATGGATGGATGGATGGAGAAACGATTCAAGAGTTGGAGAATTGTTCCAACTCTAAAACTCTCAAAATGTTCAATTTGACTCAAAACCCCAACTCAATAATATATTGAGTTGGGTATATGAATTTAGGTATATGCATACAGGGTGATTGAATGGTGTAGGCAAAAAAAATTATCATATAAATTATCATATATCCATACAAACAACGTTTTCTAATATTTTCTTCTTTCGAATTATTGAAAACGGACGTCATTTTGGTTTAATTTTTGATTTATACGCGTTTGAATTAATTTACAGCTTTTGCAAACCACCCTGTACATAACACCTAAAAGGAAAATGAATTAACAAACTTTCCACTAGAATGAAGAGCTGTTTAGTGTTTATACATATAAAATCAAAACGAATCAGATATACCTTGAATCACTTGAAATTATTGACTATCAATTTATTTCACTGCGCACATTCTGAACGTAATAAAGTCTAATCTCTATTTTTTGTTTTAGATTTTATCTTTTTGTTTCTTTCGAATATCCTTTTATAACAGTAATTTAAAAACAAGAAAACAAGAAAACGAATAGCTTATATTCTGATATTTATGATAATAATCGTAATCGAAAATAGCGCTTTGTCATTTTATTTTCCACGAAGAAAAATCGAAGAGAAAAATAAGACTTTTCTATATTTTTAATTTTATTTGTATATCTACGACTAGACTTAACATTTTAACTGACAAAAAACCCATTCTATTTTTGTATTTTAATGTCAATATTTGTGTGTTTGTTTGTTTGTTTTTTTTTTATTGATTCGCAGTATTTTCAAATGTCAAAAATTGATATTTTTATTATGTGCATACTATAAGAAAATTTGACAGCTGTTTGTTCGCTTTTGTTGATCTATTGAATATTGAAATTTATGAAATCGTTTCAATATTGTATTTATTCTCAAACGCCAACAACAAAATCGAAACAGAAATTTGAAATTCATGTTCACGTCGCAATTTTTCGAAAAAAACAAAATGTCTAGTAACAAAACAAACATTTTTTAACTAGTATCTGTCACGGAATGCACTTAATTCGAAGTGCGTAAACTAGTAAATACGAGAAATTCAAATTTTTTAATTTTTAAGGGAAATAGTGCAGCAGACTAAAACTACGATTGTAATAACAAATAATCCATATAATACAGCAAATTTTTATTTAAAAAATTGACATAATTTTGTTTTTCCGCATTCAATTAATTTTATGCTCAGTGACGTGCTATAAGATTGGGTAAAAATATATAAAAAAAATAAGTGGAAGTAAAAATGTGGATTCGAAATAAAAATTAATAAATAATTGTTAATTTATTATATACAAATTTATTTTTAAATGTCAATTAAATTAATTAATTAATTAAACAACAATAAATTAAATAAAATCTAATAAAACGAAATAATAGAGAGTTTTTATGCCTACTATTTCGTTATGATTATCGTTATTCTGCGCATGCGCAGTCTGAAATGAGCAACTTTTAACTTTATTAACGATAACGATTTCCGTTATTACCAGAGAAATAAATAACTAATTTCTTTAGTGCTTATTTTATTTGACTTATTTTGACATATGGTTGCGTTGCCATATCTTACTAATTTAAATGAATTTTAGTGAATTCACATATTTCTAATAAAACTTTATTTCACAATGTACGTCTATTTAAATATAGAGGCTAAATTAAATAGTATATAAATTGTTTAAACTTAAAACGTATTTATTTTCTATTATCAGCTATGATAAATGTATACTTGTGATGACATAATTTAATGTAAGGATTTATTTAAGAAATCGTTTGACAGCAATGGCATTCTAACTTAAAAATTATATTGTTCATATTTGTCATATTGAAAACACCAACAAATTTGTGAATACAATAACAAACTGTCATTTTCCTTTATCTCTATTTTAGTTATAAAAACTCTTTATTTTTAATCTATAGTTACGGTTATCTTTATCACAAATAACGATAACTTTGACAAAAATTGACGTTATTTTGGACGGCATAGAAACTCTCTATTATTATTATTAATTTAAATTAATCTCTGAAATCTACATATTATTTCTCCTCCAATCGAATTATGTTTACATCTATTATATGTACTATATAACTTTGTCTTCACCTAACCTAAAATCCTAAACAAACTTTCCTACTGAAAATGTTTGGCTCTACTGATTGATTCGCTCTTAAATAAGATTATCATCTTATCATTTTAACGAATATTTATGCACAATAGTTTTACTAAATATAATGTGGCTTCCATTTATTTATGTATATATTGAGTTATTCAATGTTTACGTAGCAAATATGCAACCAGAAATACTCTCTAATAACAAAGCCCGTCAATGATCCGACAAGTCGCTATAGAAATTCGAATCTACCTGGTGGACAAGAAATGTCCTGACTCGTAAATATTTTGACATTTATTAGGTCAATCTTACTCCTCATAATTCTACCGATCTTGCGCTTTTTATAGTTCAAAAACATGCCGCCATATTCAATCTATTATCTATTTATGTTGATTAGATTGCAATTTCATAATAGATTACAATCGTGCATGTATTGTTTTTAAACAAAATATATATAAAAAAAAAAGCGAGAGATAATCATCTTTGTTCTACTTGTCGGTGATGATGCTTTTTGATCAATTCAATTCAATACAATAATCCATCTAGCGATGAGTGATTAATGTATTCAGTATTGCTTTTCTCCTTTTTATCTATCGAAATATGTAATTTCTTTAGCTCGTAACTGCGCTGCACAACTGTTATTATTATTATTAAAAAAAAAAGAAAAAAGAATCATTGAGAAAATTGCTCAATGCAATCATTGTTGAAACACATAGCATTACATAATGTGTTACCTATACAGTGTGTTCGAAATTCAATATAAATAAATGATGTAGTCATTGTTTAGAAAATGGAAAATCGAAGTAAAAGATAAACTTATCTGCAGAGCTCAAAACGAAAAATCTCATCGGGTGTGAACAAAAACGGGAAAAATGAAAAATAAACCCGACTGAGATGAGATAATCTTCTCATCGATATTTCCTAGTTTCCGTTTCGTATACACGTAGCATGGATAAATTTTAAATTTTAAATTCCTGGCAACATCCTACTACTATACCACCTGCAAATTTATATATTTATTTTTTTTTTTGCTTCGCTTTTAATGCTGGAAGTTTTAGATGAAAGTTGATGGGAAAAAGGAAGATTTTTGTGGAAAATGAAATATCCAGATTGATTTTATTTAATGTATAGCTAGGCGTCAATCTGAAATTTCGAATTTGACTGTTGCAAGAACGTCATTGTCGTAATTTAAATTATACATACTTTAGATTCAGCTTGTATAAAATAATAATAATTAATTTCGTCGTATTCGTTTTTGCAGAATTCAATTTCCTTACATCCAACCGAATTTTCGTTAAAAAATATTTAGATATTGCATCATTTTTTGATACACTTGGTATACATTAATTACATATAAATACATACACAAAATAAATGAGTCGGTTTAGTTTGATTTGAATACGTACAAAACAACTGACAGCATCGTTTAATTTAATTTACGAATTTACAGAAGAAATATTTCAAAATAATCTTTATGGATCCTTTATTAGTGATCTGAACCCGAACGAAGTCGGGTACTTCAGCTATTGATTATGAACAAATATATGCATAAAATAAATAGTTATTATTTATTCCTATTTCTAGTTAGTTAATAGTACTGTCAATATTATTATTATTATTAATTGTTGATGCACATCATTCACACATTTTGTCAAGCAATAGCAACTACGACTCTAGTATGCGCTTCACATACCTACGATACATAGACGCTGGTAGGTACACAATGTGACTAAATTAACAAATTTTCCGGATGTCACAGTGTTCAGTTTCGACATTTGATTTACTATCTTTGGTATGTACTCGAATTGAATGAAAAATAGTAGTTTTAGGAACCGCCTTGAACGGCAATGTTAATTAATTGATAAAAGAAAAAAGAAACAACAACAAAAACATTCAAATGAACCATGTTGAAATTAAATTAACCAAACATTAAAAAATATGTGGAAAATACAATAGTTTTGATCAAATGAAAAGCA
Organism: Platypus cylindrus; assembly: GCA_949748235.1. Lineage (NCBI taxonomy): Eukaryota > Metazoa > Arthropoda > Insecta > Coleoptera > Curculionidae > Platypus > Platypus cylindrus. The sequence continues at coordinate 5,382,453 of OX456488.1, read as the reverse complement.
AATTAAATTTTTTCTTTTATGAAGAATAATATTAATCAAATAACGAAAAATACGATGCAGTTTTCTAGAAAACTGTCAAAAAAAATATACGCCGGCTGATGCAAATCTAAATCAATTTATTCGAATTTTACCCTCTTATTTCAACAATTTTGCCTATAAAATTTCAAAAAGGAGAACAAATTTATCCAATTTTCTGCATCCTTTAACCAAAATAGAAAAAAAAAAAACAATGAAAAATGATTCTTGCAAATCAAGATGAATAGCTTTACTTCTGACACTTCCAAGTTCACTGACTTGTATCGCATAGGACCAGGACATACATACATCTTATGTATATAGGTATTTTACCTACTTATTTTAATAATACATCCTCACATAGTTCAGTGATTCAGCAATAAATAATTTGGCCTTTAAAAATATGTACTCGTATATGTATATATGGTTTATACTATAAGTACATAATATAGAAATAATAAAGAAAGCTAAGTATAGATTGAGGTTATTAATAGCAATAGCAAAACAACAGAAAAAATTATCTATAAAATCCATCTATGTTATTTGTTAGCCCATCCATACAAAATGCTACTTTATCATTTTTGTTTTTTTTTTAATTTATTGTTTAACAAGCGTAAAATTAAACTAATAACTTTCGTCTTTGACACTTTGTATTGATGTGTTTTAATAAAATGTTTTCAGTTCATTAATCGCAAGTATACAGAGATAATATCCAACTCTTTTCAGATCGATTTTACAATGACACTTGTAATTTGATGATATTCATAATAACATTCAGTAAAAGTTAATTAATATAAAAGAAGATCATTAAAATTCAAATAAATTTTTGACTAGCAACTGTAACCGATCACTCTGTATATAATACACTTTAATTATCTTGCTAGTTGCACTATTAAGTGAACTTTACAGTTGACAAGTTTTCCTGTCGTCAAGTTTCTCGATGGAAAGTTTCTTGAAGAAAAAAATTGTCGTTTTGGCTTTTGAGTCGCCAATTTTCTTTTCGACAATTTTGATTACATTACCCTAACAAATCCGCACCCCCCTCACTTAACTTTTAACACATAATTCAGATATTAGCATACGATACATATCTACGTGTTTCCCATTGTAATTTATCGTTCTAGTTGAACCGTGAGAGAGAATCTTCTATTTATCCATAGCCTACTGACTGATGCCGTACATGTACCTATACCTCTACATACTACATGCTGCACTCTATACTTTAATTAGTTTAATTAAACCACCTCGTGTACCAACTAGCTATATGTGTGTGTGTAGAAGTATTATTAAATACATACACAACACAGGAGACTAACAAACTTCAGATTAAAACTTTAACAACTTCACAATGAAAATGAAGGTGGCAGGTTACTATATATTATTATTATTATTATTAGTTACCGAAATCAACTCGTCATGCTTTACTCTATAAATATGGAAATTTATGGAAAATTTACATGCATAATACATGTATAATATGTTTTTTAACTAGTTCTTGATTTAATACTTCAAATTTTGAACTTATAATAATAGTCAAAACTTTAACAATAAATTTGATGAAAGTAAAAAAAAAAAAACAGAACGTCATGTTTTTCTACTTCGTCATACTTGATTACTTTGAATAATTTACATTATTTCGACTGTATTTAAAAATTTCTTATAATGCTACCACTTACCAATCGAATTATGTGCAATATTTTTTCTTTAAACCGACGTAGAATTCATATCGATCGCATCCTCCTCTAAACATTTTCGACACTGATTAAATGTCTTCACTTAAATCCATGTTACCACAAAAGTTTTCTAATTGAAAATTTCGCACTTGTAAAGTTATTATTATTGCCTTATAAATCACTCATTATTATTATTATTATTATTTTTCTTTTTTGTAGATTTTCTATAGAAGATTTTATAGAGTTGATAGTTTAAAAAAGAGAAAGGTAATATAGTATGTAGGTAGGTATATTTATTTTTAGTATACACTAGAGTGTACGTGTGAATGACGCCTCTCATTTATTTTCATAATAATAATAAATTCAAAGTCAATGTCAAAATAGGTGAAGCAATCAATCAAAAAATAGAAAAGAAAAATAAAAAAAGAAGAAGAATATAATAATAAAAAAGTAGCAGCAAAAGCTTTTACTACCTATCCATCTCTATCTACTTACATATTACCTACTGAAAAGTAAGTAGTTAATATACTGAGGTGTATCTACTTCATATTTGAGTGGCTTCTTCTTCTTCTTCTCTTTTATTATTATTATTATTATTATTATTATTACTATCGTATCGTTATTAATATCTTATTATTATTATCATTATTATTAGATAGGTACTTTCATGTTTTACATAATAATTATTAATAATAAGTACACGTGATTGAACTACTATCTATAGTAGATATCTGACACTAAAAACAATCAAGTATGCTGTAGAAGCATTATAATAACATATAGGTATCAATTACAAAATAAAGTAGGCCATGAATTTGAATTAGGTATAGGTTATGGAGATCTGTAATAAGGAGTAGACTCAATAACCTAACAAAAGTCAAAATATTTGTGGGTCAGAAATGTTTTTGTCCACCAGAAGGATTCGTGGATATTGCGATTATTTGCAGGTGTGATTGTCAGATCAGTGACGACGGGCTTTGTTATTGTTGCGTTTTCAAATTATTTTCAAATTTTACATTAATTTTGATATTTAAAATAATCCATAGTATTCCAAAGAAACCATTAAATTATTAAATAATTGTTAATAACAATTTCAAAATAAATTTTGCATAATAAATTTTAACAATTATTTTTGTAATATATTTTTACCCAACCTTATAGCACGTCACTGCTCATAAAATTACTAAAAAGAAAAAAACAAAACTATGCCAATTTTTTAAATAACAATCATTGTTGTATTAATATTAAATATTCATTTTTGCTTTCATCATAGTTTTAACCTGCTGCCATAAAATCTATGATTTTTCTTAAGAATAAGAAAATTTGATTTTCTCATAAGAGCAATGTTAAAAACTGTTGTCTCAGTTGGTCGCAGCGCCACCTAGCGGCAGCCCGTTTTTATTTAGTGTTCACTCGTTCTTATAGCCCTCCATAATATAGGTATAAAATAAAGGAACATCCAGCACTCTTGATTGATGGAATATAAGTTTTGGGGCAACTTATGCTTCAAAAAACACAGAATATAAATAATCTGTGGTTCATGCACAGCTAGTAGTGTTACGTATACTAGTGTACACTGGTAATTGTACTAGATGTGCAGATTGAGCTGCACTAACTGCACTATACATGCATTGAAGCAAAAGGTTGTATTATAATGTAATTTTTTACATTATTTGCTCATTATTCTTACAACTAATTTTAATAGAATTTCTGCGAACAAACTAAGAAAAAAAAATTATACATTTAAATATGTAATAATAATAATTTATAACAGTAAAAAAGAACCAAAAAAAAAAAAAATAGAACAGTTTTATTAAAATGATGGCAAAAAAATGTACAACAGCTGACAGTGTAATAATATATGGAATATATTATACATTATACTCGTATGTGTATTTTTATACATGGAGTAAATAGATAAATGTATAATAGCTTCTCTAAACTAATAATAATAATAATAATAATAAAAGAAGAAAACGAAACCGAAAAAAAATAATATAAAAATGTCACTAAACATAAAATTTATGAAACGGAAAATGGAATCTTGGAGATATTATTAAGATTTCTTAAAAGATTTTCAAATACTTACGAATTTTTATTTCTTCTGGTTCTTTATTGTCTGAATTCTGATAAGACAAAATCTTGATATCAAAGACAAGATATATAACGGTTCAGTTCAGTTAGTAGTAAAATCAATAAAAATCTTCGCTATCACTTACACATAATACGATAAATTAATGAGTTTGAAATGTAGCGGCTTCTAATTGATAACCGAAATTCAATACTAATAATAAACTAATAATTCAAAACTAAATTCATTTTAATCAAAGCAAACTTTGGAATATTATTTGAAAAGAAATCACAGCAATAAAATGAACCATAAAGAATTAAATAAAATGGCAAATTCCTTTTTTTTTCTAATTCTTAACTTTTTCACTTGAAACCCCCAAAATAATTGGTACTTCTAAAATAATCGCATTTCAATCTAGTAGCCTCTGACTCTGCCTGCTCACTCTGCCATACCACAGAATCTCCGAATGAATGAATATGTATTACATGTTGCATAGATAGGTCTACTTATACGTAGGTAGAGATGTAGATAAAGGGATCGAGATCGAAATTGAATAATAAGATCGGTTTTACAATCTTCCAGTTGACTTATGAGAAGGGGCAATTTATCCATATCTATCTATCTATTTGACTTATAGGCCCTTATAGTGTGGGACTACTTACTTCCAGCACTCTGAACGTTGGTTGAATAATGCAATAGATTTTCTTATGCATAGATCTATCACAAATGGTGAATGCGCCAGAATATTATTGCTAAAAAAAAAAAAACGAGAATCGTCGCAAAATTTTACTTCAAAATTCCATTGAGTTATGTGTCGTATTTGTTGATTATTAAATTGGGTTTGAATGTATACATTAGCGATTTCCTGCATTTTTTACACGTTGATCTTGTATCAAATCAAATCGTGATTTTTTTAAATAGAAAATCCGTCTGACCTATATATATTTTTAAAAATAACAATATTGCTACAATACGTATCAAAAATAAATAAATAATCGCGAACTACGTTTTAAAATTCTCTACTATTTTTACAATTTTAAACACCGTTTATACTTTCTAATCTTTTGTTATGTCTAATTATTATTCTTAAAACAATCTCCGGGAAAGATCTTGTTGAGAAATAAATTTTTAAACTTTTTAAACATTAAACGATTATTATTATTATTACTATTATGATTACATGAATAGAATTGCCTTTGTTCGACAACAAAGTTTTCCAATTTTTCCATTTAGAAAATATTATTTAATCGCATCTTGAGTTGAGTTATACAGGAAACTTTTTCCGAAAATCTATTATTTTCTATTGAAGTGTGCAGTTTAAATCATATCAAATTTATATTATGTGGCTGTGAAGTTTAACAATATACGTATTATTATTATTATTATTGGTTTTTTGGTTTATTTTACGACACTTTGAAATCACAAAGTTTTCTAAAAATACGTACGTAAAATAAATCAAAATTTCGTTAAACAAGTGTTGTTAAACAACATGTTTCATCAGGATGTTGTTAACTGTTTTATTTTCAAAATATTAAGGCCATATGAGAAGGTGTATGAGTCCCTAAATGACAGAGTACCGCAATCGTCGCTATATTGGTGGAATTAATATAATATAATAAATTAAATAATATATAAATAATTAAATATAAACCAAACCAAACCAAGTAAGAAACCTGTTACTTTGACAAGACAAGTGAAAAATCTATGCAAGTTGATAAATAAATTCGTGACCGCCATATTGGTGGAATATAACAATTTCCGACAAAAATATTATTTGCGCGCAGACGCCATCTCTGATTAAGATTGATAATTATCATATGGGAATATAATGTTCATGTAAATTAAATTAATTCTAAGTTTTGAAACTAGCGCCCAGTGGATAGTTAATTATTCAAAAATTTACTGACTAATTTTCCATTTTCCATTGCAATAAAAGTTGAGTAAAAAATAGCGGCTGCGAATACCTATCACTTTAGTTAAACAAAACAAAACGCCAACTAACAATAACCTCCAAAAATTACACAAAAAATTGAACAAATTTTATCTAAAAAAAAAAAAAAAAACAAAAACTAATTAAAGTCAGGACCTTAAAAAATCCAAATCCGAATTTAATAATACAATTTGACAAATTTGAATAATTATGGTGATGAATTTCAATTTAAACAAATTGCAAAACATTTTGTGAATCCGCAAGTGAAAGATGATAAAAATAAATTATTATTATTATTATTTTATACATAAATATATTTTGCCATTGAAATTTATAAAACGAAATTTTGGTCATTTACCAACTGAAAATTAAAAAAAAAAAATCAATGGAAATGTTTCTATTGCTTTTTGGTTTGTTTTGTAGCATAATAATAATAATATAATAATCATTTTATCTATACGATATGTATATATATGTATAGGAATCTGAGTGGTTTGGGGGTTGCCAATATTGAATTTTTGGCATATTTACTAGTGTTCCAGTCTAGCTATATGTAGAGCAATAATAAGTTCATTTTTATTTTATTTCGAAAGAGAAAATTCCGTTATTGAAATAGAAAACTGTAGAAGTTTTGGGATAATCCAAAAATATGTGACATTTACATTGTATATTATAGTAAAAGCGGTAGGACCGGATATACACATTTTGGTATTTTCAAATTGGTTATTTCCCTAGGAATAGAACTTACTTCTGAAATCTGAGTATTGGATATTTTTATCTAAAATTTCGATAAAACTTTACAAAAAGAAAAAAAAAATTAAGAAAAAATCAAAAAATGCGTCAGTTACGGTTAAGATTCCGCATCCGGCATGTTTTAGAAACATGTTGAAGTGAAATTTGTCGATAGAAAATTTTCATGCTTTAACAGCAATAGCAACAGCAGCAGCAATGGAAAACTTTTTTATAACTTCGTAACTTTTCCATATACTTTTTATAAAGCAGCTACCGGGCTATACAGTAGTGTATGTACATGTTTTATCGATTTTTTTTTTCTTTTAAACAGCTTTTAACTAAGAAACTTTATTGCGAATAATAATTCTTGATTATGTAGATTTTATTGCAGGAAGAAAAATTTACTTTTAAAGATACATAGTACTTTTAAAAATTCATTTTATGTTTGTTTATGTTTCATTTTGTTAAATAGTTTTATGAAGAATTTTAATATGTGCCTACACAATCTGTCGGTAGTATAAATTTTATTTTAACAAACCGTTAACAGACTTTAAAAATGAATAATGAAAATTATTTTGCACAAAACTTCTCAAATAAATTCATAAAAAATTCATTAAAACTAATGTTTCTATTAAATATTTAATATTAAAACGCATAAATATCACTCGAGCTTGTAAGGAAGGGCTAAAATGAATTTCTTATGAAAATACATATCATCTATGACTATATGATTTGAAATTCATTTTGATCTGGAAGTGTAAAAACTCGTTCGTTGCCTCAGGCTGGTTAAGAGCAACATTTACAATTTTCTGATCCAGGGAGTAGCTATGATACTGAACATATATGTATATATAATAGCAAAGAGAGTAGAGGATAATCTGTTCGTTTAGCTTCGACGGGTAGAAGTAATAAATCGTGGTAAAGGGAGCAATGAATGAATAAATTAATGAATGAATGAATACTCATCCGGCATACCTCGTCTACATATCGTTTACTTGAATTACGTGTACTGTAGATGGCGCCAGTAAAAAAAAATTACGGCAAAAAGAAGAATTATTTTTAGTGAAAAAAAAGAAACATAAAAGGTATCAATAGGAAAATTTGTTATAATGTTTTGAAATATTCAAGTTAGGAAATGAATATTAATGTTTACAATTGAAGCTGTTCGTAATGATCACCCAAAATGCCAGCTTAAATTGGCATTTGTTTATATGGTCGTTATTGAGAGGTAATTGTTAGTAGTGGTTTCACTGTACATATGAGTGGTTGTATGTATACTATATAAAATCAGTGACTGTAGAAAAATTATAGTATCTACACCATTCGCTGACTGATAATTATGACATAGTGATTCTACCTCTAGAGACAAAATATTCTATAAATTGCCAATTTGCATTTGGATTGCTGTGCAATTGAACAAAAAAGGATTGAAATTAACTGCATTATTTAATAGACGACAGTAATAATAATAATAATACCAAAATCTATCACATTTTGTGTGCCAATAATAGAGACTAATAAAACCTGAAATTTATTATTATTATTACTATTATCGATGTAATACAATAGTATCTACAACAATTCGATAAATGTTAAAAAAAAATGTTCGATAATCGGAATTTATTCGCTATTTTACCATTATTCCGGTCAAATGGCAGGTGATGTTTGTTTAATTAAATAAAAAATCCAGAAAAATTGCATTTTATTTTTAATGAATAGGAGGAATAAAAATTAATTAAAACGAACGAAAGAATTTGAAAAATTTTGAAAAGTTGTGTTAACAAAAATAGAAATAACTGCAACTAAAAAATACACAGCTAAGTTCTTTTTAAAATACACTCGAAATCCTAAAATTATATGTTGAACATTGTACTTTATGGACCAAAACATTAAAATTAATAACTAACCTGTTTCAGGGCATATTTACTTTTGTTGAAATAAGTTCATTTTTCCATCACATTTTCATGAGTGCTCGCGTTTTTGTCTCTATTTATTATTATTTTTGTTTCTTTTTCTAACGGGGAAATTAATTTAATTTAATACCCTACGGGGTGTCACAGAAAAATTACACGTACCGAGAAAAACATATTTAAACAAAATTGTAATCAAATTTTCAATTTCCAAAAAAAAAAAAAAATATATAAAAGTTTATAAGTAAAATTAAAAATTAAAATCCACTTTATCCTTTTCCGTGTAACAGCAATTTCCTTTAAATTAAACAAAAAAAAAAAGGAAGAAAAACGAAAAAAAAAACAAACAATTTAAAATTACACCTCCGTTTTTTTTTTTTTTATTAGCACGTGTTGTACCTGCGAGAAGATGAATAGCACGCGACGCCAGCAACGACGACGACGACGACGATTAGGACGACGGTGCCGTCAACCAACGAACAAACGACAACCGTTATTGAAGTATAAACCAAAATATGTAATGCCAAAAGCAAAGTTTGCTGCTCTGGCTGCTACAGATTCTTGCTCCTGCTCCTGCTCCGGCTCTAGCTGTTGCTGCTGCTACTGCTGATGATTTTCGTTTTGCTGCTGCTGCTATTCTGTGATCTCAGCTCTTTCTATTCTCCCTCTAACATTCGCTGATGTAGTTGAGATCTAACTGCACAAATTTTTCTTGCAAATTTTAATATGACGATGAAATGGACGCGATCGACAAACGATCAACAAAAGTGAACCGACGAGAAAGAATATTATGGAAAAAAAGTTACGCCGAAAGTTAACCAGGAGATTATAGAAGATGTAGGGATGTTGACAGCTGCCAAGTATACTCTATCGCTATATACTATAGCTGGAAGCTGGAAGAAGAAGCTAAAGAGCTCAAGGGGCTCAAGAAGAGTTTATTAACTTTGTTATTTATGTAGTTATGTACGTATGTTACGTATGTATTTGTATATGTATATGTAGGAGTGAGGAGTAGTGTTGAGAATTACGTAAAATTGAAAAAATATTCGTAATCGTAAGGTAAAATTAGATTAAAGAAATAGTCTATTTGATACATAATTCCTGCTTTGTGTTAATTTCCAAATAAACTAAATAAATTTGAATATTTGAAGCATAAATAGGAGCAGAAAAATAAGAATTTAGTTAAAATATTCAGCTTGCTACTGCAATAATAGAAACTATAAAAATTAAAAAGCAAACCGAAAATTACAAACAGTTATGGCACTTAATTAGATACTTTATAATAAATATCTTGATAACTAATGGTTGCTTCTGTAGCATCGTCAGTCTTAGTTCAAGGAATCACGATTGTTTGATGTTTCATTTGGTTTCAATTTTCCGAGAACTAGATGCGCCATTCATTCATTATTCTTTCGCATTATGCATTTTCCTATCGAATCATAAATGCATAAAATACATGAAAAAAACTGTTAAAAATTTATTTGCAACTATACGCAACATAAATAAAACTGTGGTTTATTATGATTTAACACGAATCCAGGTAGATCATTTAGACAATCAGCGCCACCTGATTGACGAACGACTGAAATTATAAAGAAAATCAACAGCAGTCGCCAGCTTGATATCATAGTATACATATTATTCATATATAGTAAATTATAAATTTGCTATAATTTACGTTTCCTTTGCATCAGTTACGTTTCCTTGCATAGTCACGATGAACAGAAAGAAAATAAAAAAGCCAAGCCAAAAATCCTCACTTGCAGTGCCCACTAGTCACAGCACGCTGCGATATTCATTTCTATATTTTTTCTACTTTGTTCGATGGAATACTGAAATTAACTCAGTTTTTCTCTCATTTTTGTTATTCAGTTTTTTAGAAAGAATTCATAAATTTTAAGCAATTGAGGGGAACCTACATATTATCTAATAGAATATCATATAATAGATAATTTACTTCTGCAAATGAACTCTTCGCAATCTAATTTTGTACTAACCTAAAATTACCTATTGAACAAGCACTACAAATTATGTCTATAGTCATAAAGTTGCAATTTAACTTTCAACATCTAATGATGTTATTAAAAAGATAATAGAAAATATATACATATATGTTATGATTCTTTTTAAAAAAAATATGCAGCCGCTACGTGTGTATTTAGGGGTACATATTGAATATAGGTACATACATATAATGTAAAAATTGTCACTCTGGAAAAATTCCATTTTCCACTATAAAAATGGAAAATAAATGATAGAAAATATTTTGCTAGACGGTCTACATGTTCTATATGTATACTATACTCCTTTATGCAGAAATTTTTGCTTCTGCAACAGCATTTTTATGTTGTTACAGAAGTTTCATATCCATTATGTACATATTTTATGACTACAACTATCTAGTACATGCTATAGTAAGTGGTAGAGTTGTATGAATCGGGTTTATTTATATGGCATCTGTAATTTCACAACGAAATTTGTAGGGTATGAAAGCAAATATCACAGAAAATCGGTTATAAGAATAATATATTGACTGTTTCGAGTAACAAAATATGCCTGCGCCAGATTTCTTATGTATTTATTTAAAATAAATCGGCTATCGGACATTCTATTAGTTACAAATGATAAAAATTAAGCGAATGCGTTAAATAATATCTGTGTTATCATACACACATAATAGATAATCTTGTCAATGATATCATATATGCATAGACAAGCAAGCAAGACTTTACGGGCCGAAAAGAGCCCGTAGTCGCCAAAGCTGCATTTTCTATATAGGCAACTATTTATACTTGTTGATGTCACATGCTTCTGAAAATTAACTTTAGAGCACTAGGGACGCACCGCAACGTAGACATCATAATTTAATCTAGTAGTCTAGAGCGCAGACAAATCTGCTGTGTCGAAGTGTTAAATGATAATTGCTTATCAATATTTTCAAATATTTGAGTTTGATAATAAAAATATTGCAAATCCGCAGCATTACAATTAAGAATAAAAGTATTCAAACTCATCTTTTTTTGTTGTTGTTGCATTTGTCAATAAACTAGACGAACAACTTGACAAAATGGTGGATTTACATTAGTAACAAATTATGTGTGTAATTTTTTCAAACCTATTCAAATTTGACGAGAAAACAGAACAAAAACAAACTGAAAAGCGCATAAAATGGTCAAATGTCAATCGCATATTTCATATATAGTGACTTCCTTTTGCTAGTAAAAATTTTAAATGTTTCCATAAAATGGAAATTTCTTAGCATCAGCAAAAAGCAACATGGAAAATTGGATAAAAATAAAATAAATCATATGATTTATGGAAATTATGTATGTATGTATGTAAAGGGTGTGTAAAATATATACGTAAGTATGTATATGTACATTTACGAAACGAAGAGAGAAAATATGGAACATAAAATGTGATTTTTACACTTTAAAATTTGCGCGATGCCAGAGTAATGACATGTCACGGGAAATATATTTTTACATCATCAGTTCTCTCTCGACTAGATGCGGTTACTTTTTTTTGCCTTTTATTTATTTATTTATTTTTTTTTATTCTCTGTCATTTTCAATGTGCACATACATATACATAAATTTAAAAAGTGTCCGCAAGAATGCTTACTGTACGTACGTCAAAATAGATTTATGAACATTTTCAAATTTTGACGATGATGAAGAAGAATTAATTGACGACACTTTTAGCTTACGCTCAGCAAAACGTACATACACATATGTATGTATATTTATAAAGAACGATTAGAATGTAATTTTCCATTAAATGCTGTTTCATTTCTTTTTCCATTTTCAATTCGATTAAAACTAAATTAAACCAAAACGCGCGCGCGTTTCGTTCATTATTAAAACATTAATTACGAAAATAATTACAGACAACACACACTCACAGAGAAACAAACATGTGAATGTAATAGGTGGTCCTTTTCTTTCGATTAAGCTGCTGATGTTGTTTTCCTCAATAATTTTCAATGACTTTCAGGCCTCTATATCTATATATGACTACCTACCGACCTACTATGTGTGTGTGTGTGGGCGTATGTTTGTGCCAAAATGGCAAAATGTCACCGGCTATGATAAGGGGTGTAAATTGGAGTGGAAATAATGGGACTCATTACCTGATAACAAGGGAAACTTTTGGATATTGCCATTGTGTTCTATCTTTCTTTCTCTCTCTACGATTATAGTATATGTATTCGTGAAAATTATTAAATTAATTGAAAATAATTAGGTATCATTTATATGATAAAGAATCTTGAAAGAAATTAAAGGAAATGAGAATTAATTACTGATAATTGGGCTTCGAAATCAGGATACAAAAAAATAACAATTTGTTGTAATTATAATCTGGTAGGCGGTGGTATTATGACGTGCCGGTTGTCATTTATTGTCAATGAAAATATTGCTTTAAATTGTTTGTTATTTTTTGGACCATTTCACAGCAGTCGAAAGCCTGTTTTACCATTTTATTAAATCCATTTTAAATGGCGAGAAGTAAGCCGGCTCCATCAACAACATGGCGTTCACCGAAACCAACAAGACAACCTCCGATATCGAAAAGGAGTTATCATTCGGCGTAAGTATCGTGCTCTTTCTTTAACACAGATTCAATTAAGATTTAAAACTAGAAATGTTTCATTAACTACATAAAATCTCATAATGCACATTTGACGTTTATAAATTGAAAGTTTTAATAAAATTTTCTTAATTGCATTTTTTCAAATTTAAAAAATTAAAAAAAAACTCAAACTTAAATTCACACCTAGTATGAAATACGAGGTGCTAATTTATAGAATGCATATTTTGAAATTCAATTTTTATTTTCGTCTTCATCTATTTTTGGCTTATTTACCAGGATATCGACTATACTGTACATAATTTTTTCGTAGAAGCTTAAAATAAATACATATTAATACATCACGTTAAAGTCTCGTGATGTATTGTTCGAGAAAATATTTGGCGTTTTTCAATGCAAATCTCGATTCCAACTTTTCCATTCAAAAAAAAATAGATTTTTAAGTGATTATTTATTATAATTAAGTCTGCAAACTAGTGAATCCTAAATATTGGTTTAGTAATAGTTTGCTGGTATTATTCAAGTTTAAGTTCGATTTGCAATAGTAATCTAAAGATTAGATTCTAATCTAATGTAATATTAGATTGAAAAATAGTTTTAAATACGGTCCTGTATTAATATCCAGTGGAATGACGTTAACAATTTGGATTCTAGATTCTGGATGTCACATCGATGTGTAGATTGTAGACTGTGGGCATGTCGTTTTGCTTTATTATTATTAAAATAAAATTAATTTACTTATTTAATATTAAACTCATAATTACAATTCGCAAGCAATGCAATCAATGCATGGCTTGTATATGTTGCATATGTATTCAAATGGAAAAGAAATATTTAATTTCTCACTTTTTCACTATAGTCATAGATATGTTAAAGTGCAATTTTTATTTATTAGTACAAATACAAATATTCTGATTATCCATTTCAATGATTCGAAAATAATGTTCATTTATTTTATTATTTATTTTGAATAATTTGGCAATCTTACAATATAATTTAGTAAAATTGTTTTTCTCAAAGTACGGTCCTACAATTCATCTATAATTATACTATCTTACTCCAACCTATGTAATATCAACATGTACAAGTGAGATAGCAATATTGAACGTCACGCTCGTTGACGTATCCAGTTTTTTCTAGAAACGTCAATTCATTCATCAGTCAGAACGCAGATATCAGACGACTTGCGACATTTTACGTAACGTAATTTGAACAAATTGTTTTAAAAGTTTTATACGCTATTCGTAAATAAAAACTTAATTAAAATGGCAAGACGTGGACGTGCTTCTCCAACACGAAGGTAAAACAAGATTCCTGTTTTTTTTTCTGATTTTGAATATGTAGATAAACTTGACACGAACCTTTCAAGACATTTCACGTGACATTGTTTATTTGCGGAAATTGTTTTTGCAAATTTAGTAAAAATTATTACTGAAAAACAATGTTATTTATGTAGAACACCAAATTTACCTGCTAAAGCTGCACCGGCCCCAGCTCCAGCTCCTGTACATGCCGCTCCCGTGGCCCCAGCACCATCCCAGGGACCTGGATTATTCGGTCAAATGGCAGCCACTGCTGGTGGTGTTGCTATTGGGTCCGCCATTGGACATACAGTAGGTCATGCTGTTACTGGTAAGTAGTTTCCAATTAAAGTCACTAAAAAAATTAAATCAATAAAAGGATTCGGCATGAGTACAATTCTTATTAACGATTTTTTTTTTCTAGGCATGTTTAGTGGTGGTTCAAGTGAAGCAGCACCGGCCCCACAACAACAGGCAGCACCAGCTGAATATAATCAAGCCCCAGCAGAAGGTGGACCTTGTGCATGGGAAATTAAACAATTTTTACAATGCGCTTCAAATCAAGATGATATATCTCTTTGCCAAGGATTTAATGATGCGATCCGGGAATGCAAAATGAAAAATCGTAAGTGCAGATTGTGATAACGTTTATTACCTGTTTGTATGTATATATTATTAGCTTTTCTGATACTTATATATATATATTTTTTATTTCAGATTTACTATAAATAGTTATCTCAACAATTTTTGGAAGTTTGGAAAGAATAAATCTTTAGTATGGAATAGTGATGGACGAATGAAGAATTAGAAAATTAATTAATCTAGCATATAGAATGGCTTCCTATTAATGCGATTATTTTTTCTTTTTTTTTTTTTCTTTTTGTAAAATAGATTGATTATATTTTCTCATTGTTTTAATTTGTTTTGTCTGTCTTGTTTTAATTTGTTAATTCCTAGATTGAAACATGAAATTGTTAGCCGTGAAGTTTCATTTAGAAATAAATAAAATAGATTAATATTTAATTTGTTTTTATTCTTGAAAATTAAATATGTAAAATAATATTTTTTTATAATTGAAATAAGTAATATTTTGTCAACGAATTATACTCTAGAAAAAAGTTCGTTAAATAAAATTCCTCACATTAAGCATGTGTAAATAAATGAAGTGTATGCATAGTTGTCTAACGTTTATATGATAGGAGCATCAAGATACTATGGTTGCCTATTTAGAAAGTTCAAATTGTTAATACTTGTCATTTTTAAACTTGATATAAATAGGTTATGTTTACGTAAAAATTATTTAACTAGCATAAATAGCAATTCTTTTAATTACATTATACTCTATCTACTTAATATCTATCTATTTATTTAACTTTATAAAAAATATGGATTCAACACCTGCACCAAACTTAAAAATGGAGTAAGTCCAAAAAGATTGTTCCAGAGGTCAAATTGACCGTTAGAATTACCACAATCATAATTATTTTTAGATGTATCGGATATCCTGGTATATTCGATTTGGATAAAGCACTTTGTAAAGCATACTTTCGTAAATACGGAAAAGTGAGAAGGCTAATTTACAAACAGAGACAGCAAGCAATTGTTGTAGAATATGTAAATGAAGATGAATACCTAAATGCATTAGCAAATGCCGGTGATTTTAATGGTCATAAATTTCAAGTTCAGCCGGTAAGTATTTAGATAACTAAAATTTTAAATTTAGTATCAATATCGATAACATTATCAGTAATTTTATATAAAATTAACTGATTTTCAGTTTGAATCGAGAGGTCAAAAAGTACCACCGCATCATGCATCAAAAAAGAAACATAGTCGTATGACAAACACTGGTAATAAAAATAAAGTCTCTTATGTTGATAAGGATGAAATTAATAACGAGCTGGCAGCAATGGGTGGATATTCAGACCTAAAAGGTAGCAATAAATTAGACGCTCTGAGTGTAGACTAAAATTATTAATCAATATTTTGCTTTATAGGTTTTAAACCTGCTAAAGATAATGTTGAAAGCACAAAAAAAGTTAAAGCCCCAAAATTGAATAGATTATGGAAAAGACGAGATATTGATGAAGAAATTAATATTTCAGCAACAAAACATGTTAAAAAATCACCTGCCATTCATAGTCACAGAAAGCAATCCCACGATGAGTTGGTTAAAAAGAATGTTAAAGAGAAAATTGAAATGTAAGCATCGAAGAATGGGAAAACTTGAATTGTAGAATTAATATGCACTTATAAAATCTATTCTATAATTCATTAATATTTTTAGATTGCCAGCTGAACAACTAGAACTACTTAAAATTCTGAATTCCCAAGCTCAGACTGTTCAAGATAAATACAATATTTTAGATGCAAGAGATAAACTTCTTAGGTAAGTAGCTATATAAGTTCTTTTGTGGTTTCAAATTAACTATGTATAATATTGAAGGTCGGATCGAAAAATTTTACGATTAAATTCTGGCCCAACACAAGGAACTTGCCCAGATATGTGTCCGGAGAAAGAAAGACTTCTACGAGAGATTAGATATCAGGTATGTATAAAAACTTAATGTAGTTTTTCAGAATATAATAGTAATTGTTGTTTTAAAATTCATACAGATTGCACTCTTCGAACAAAATGATGGTGACAGACACACAATGGATCATGGTAAAGCGATTAAACAATATAGTCGAAGTTCCGCTGATCAGGAAGCGCCTTTAGCACATGAGTTACGACCTATCTCTGTTCTACAATTGACGATGAATTATTTAATTCATAATATCGTTGATTTGTGTGATAAAGAGACTGATGTAAGATATCTAAAATTTTGAAAACAGTGTTTAACATAGAATTGACTTTTAGTAAGGCGTCAGTAATGAAAAAAAAAAAAAAAACTGTATATTGTTAATCAGTTTTAAACATTGCTTTTCGTTTGGTAGTTTCTTTTAAAATTTCGTCATAAAAATAAATATGTATTTAAACAGTTAAATATTGGAGAATGGTATCATTTTGTTTGGGACCGTACACGTGGTATTCGTAAAGATATTACTCAACAAGCATTGTCATGCCAGGGTACTGTGGAATTAGTTGAACAATGCGCCCGATTTCATATACACTGTTCAGCAAGGTGATTGAAAAAGATTTGTGATTTTTCATTATGACACGATTGAAAAACTTTATTTTTATCATAGATTGGCTGGTGAGGAACCGTCAGTTTTCGATCAAAAAATCAATACGGAAAATCTCACAAAATGTTTACAAACCTTAAAGTATATGTACCATGATTTGGAATTGAAAGATGAAAAATGTGCAAATGAAGCCGAATTCAGAGCTTATATAATTCTATTGAATTTAAATGATGGCAACTTTTTATGGGAGGTACATTTCAACTGAATTCTAAAATATAATTCAAACATTTAATTATTGTTCATTTAGGTACAAAACCTACGCGTGGAAATACAACGATCCGCAGAAGTTACATTTGCTATTCAAGTTCATTCTGCAATTGATAAAAATAATTATGTGAAATTTTTTAAACTTATTCGTTCAACAACATATTTAAATGCATGTATTTTAATGAGATATTTTGTACAAGTTCGTCTACAAGCAATTGAAATGTTAGTTAAATGTTATACACCGCCAAAGTCGATTTCCTTTTATCCAGTAGAAGTGCTAATGGATTTATTATATTTTGATGATGTTGAAAGCACAACGGAATTTTTAAGAATGTGTGGATTAAGTGTGAATATGGATAATAATAAAGTGCTTATTGAAAGGAATTCTTTTAAACCGGAAGAATTCTCTTATGTTTTGGAAAGATCGACTCGTGTTGAGAATAAAAGGGAAGGAAGCGTTGGTATGTGTTAATTATTTCCTGATCATTCGTAATGTACTTTACAAAATATAATTTGTAGCTTGTGTTGTAAGTGGAACGAATACTTCACCCGAAATGTATTTACAAATGCAAATGTATCAAGTTCATAGTAGTTTCGATAATAAAGGTACCCTAATTCAAGATGAATTATTTAATAATATTGAGAAACGACTTGAAGATACTTTGCTGGCAGAAAATGATGATTCCAGGTTGATTTCATTGGTATCAATATATCCTATATTTTTAACAATTCCTCGTTATTAATTTTAGAGAGTCATCACCAGAAAGGAAGAATATAGTCACAAATATTTTTGCCCAAAAATCTAGTTCTACTAATTTAAAACCTATAACCCATAGCCAATTGAAAGAACAAAATATATTTGCTCAAAACAAAGCAGAAGTTGCTAGTAATATTTTTGCTGTACAGCCAAAAATTGATAGAAAAAATGAACCTTCACAGTTTAAACCAATTTTTGACAATAATTCCAACTCGACTCCCTTTGCTCAAAATATTTTTAGCACTCAACTTAAAGACGATCTTACAGCAAATAAATCAGAAGCAAATATTTTTGCAAAACCGCTTCAGAAAGAGCAATCAGAAGATAATTCATATCTCATCCCTACTAGGAAGAAGGAGACTTCGAGATTAAAGGAAAACATATTTTCCGCAGCAACTAGTGCGAATTTTAATACAGGAGCATCATTTAATTTTGGTGTTTCTAAACCTGCCGAGATATTTAAAACAAGTGGAATGGATGAAACTGATAATATAGAATCGCAGCACATGTTTACGAAGGTATAGTTTGTTTATTTCAAATTTAATGGCTCAGAAAAAGTTCCATTATTCTTATTTAACTTAATCCTAACATTTTTAGCAGTCTTTTGACATACCCCAATTTTTCTACAAAAATATTACAAATACGGCTAGTACTGATTTGCCAGAGGAAAAGAATATCTTTGCGTTAGCTAGTACTAATCAAAATCGAATTTTTAATGAAAATGCCAGCGAGAAAAAAGGAGGTTTTCATTTTGTCTTGAATGAAAAATCAACAGTTCCACAACAAACACCTGATAACATTTTCAGTTCCGGATTCAAACCGTTGCCAGGTCTGTCTTTATATGAATTAATAACTATATTTCAATTGAATAGATCTATAACATACATATATTGTTATTAGTACCTGAAACTAAGATGCTAACTGAAGATCCAATTGAATCATCAACACAACAACATCAACAGAAAATTGACAAACTGCAAAAGCAAATTGAATTCAATCGTAAAAAAGCCGAAGAAATTCTACGACGAAAACAAAATGAAGAGGCAGCAGCTAAACGACCTACCGCCGAAGAAGAAAACCTAAAACGAGAACAAGCAGAGATTATCGAATCTCAGCAACGTGATGAAGCCCGAATTAAAAAAGAAAACGAGAAACGAAGAAAAGCTGCCGCTGAAGCAGCAGCAGCGGAGAATACACGAAAGAAAAAAGAGGAACTGGAACAGAGAAGACGACAAAGGGAAATGGAGGAAAATAGGGAGATTCAAGTTGCAGTTGCATCTGTTGTAACGAGATTGGTAAAAAACATTCTAGCCGATTAAGTATTTTGATATAATCGAAATATTTTTGTTGTTTCGCTAGGTTGAAAATGTTGATGCGACCATTCGAAATTGCACATTAAATAGGATAAGAAAGAGTATGGAAAAACGGCTTATATTGAAAATGTATGCAAAATGGCGACAAAGTGTTCTACAGAATATTAAACTACGTAAAGCTTCAAATTGTCATTCTGTTGGAGTAATTCGGAAAAGTCTAGGAGAATGTGCCGAAGATCTTCTTTCAAAGTCGCAAGATTTAACTTTGAGTCATATGCGAAGGTCTGTGAAACTTTCAGTTTCTTTCACTTCTATTTACAATACGAATTATATTTAATAATATATAGTTATTTTTTTCTAAAAAACAACACAATTTTGACTAAAATATCGCAAAAAACGCATGAAAAATACGTATCCGGTTTCAGGTACAAATACGGCCGCCCTGTAAATATTTTGATAAGAGAAAATCCACCAGTTAAAAAGTTGAACATGTACAATTTAACATATTCATCGCTAAGAAGAAGGTTTTGTTCGATTAAAGAGAAATGGTATCAGCATATTTATTGGAAAGTTGTGGTTTCAATTCCAGGTAAGCTTAAACAATTTCGCATTTGCCATGCTTCGTATTTAAGTCGAAATAATTTTTTTTTTCCCAGATATTGATGAAATGATTGGTGGATTAAATAAATTAGAAGACACTTTACAAGCGTACATAAATTGGAAATTAGACAAATACGGGCGGACTTTTTACATTGAAGAACATAAAACTGTAACGTACTGTATGGAAAAACGTCAAGGTTTAACTTGTGTCAAATCAAACGATGCAAATGCTTTCATTTTTATTGCGAAGAATTTCAATGATTTATTGCAAGAACGAGTTTTGGAAAATCTAAAAGGCTATGGAGTTTGTGTTACCTTGCCAATTGTTCTTATATTGGAAAATACAACAAATTCAACTGAATATTTGGAGAGTTTACAAACTTCTGGTGTTGTATCTGATTGTGTCATTTATAGGTAAATTAATTATAATTATTATTTCTCAATTAATTGACTGTAACTCACATGTTTTTATTTTACTATTAGTTGTAGTTTATGCAGTTCCATTTTACCAAATATCATAGATAATGCGCTATCAGTTTTATCAAAAAGTGTTGAAAAATATCCTCCATTGGAAATGGATACATTTTATGGTTTCATAAAAAAGAATTTGTGCTCAGAAATTTGGAAAAAAGCTGGTAAATACTTTTTGTTTGTATTAATCAAAGTTGGCTTTGGAATACAGTCCTTTTTCCCCCTATTAAACTGACATTTTCGTTCACAACTATAACAAGAAACGTAATTTAAAGCCTACTTCGATTTAATTGCTTTTTTATTAAAACAATTGATATTGCGCAGAATCATACGCAAAATGGAATCATGAATACAACTTTTGCATGAGAGATCCAAATATCGTTATTCATCTATATAATGAAGGACTCAATTTATTAAGTGACGTAATTCTACATAATGTTTCCAAGGAATATGCAACATTTCCAGAAGAATTTCGAAGAGGATTTGTTAATAAAATGCCAGATTTTTTACCATGTGATTATAGGTATACATTACAATCATTTAGTGCCAAAGAACAAATGATTTGTTTGCTTTTATTAGGTGCATAAATTGAGTGATTTATTTTAGGTATTTTCCTAATTTCTGGAAAACTTCAGCATACGAAAGTAAGCTTCGAAAGATTTTGGAAAATCTGAAACTTCCAAAGTTTTTGGAGAATTGGCCGCCACGAAATGAAACTGAATTATTGTTATCGGTTTCCAAATACTGCACGGATATTTTTAAGGATCCCAAGGCACCGTACATAACTCTCTTAAATATTTTAAAAAGTGATGTTACAGAAGATAACCAGTACGATAAAATCTTATGGACAAAAGCAATACAAGTCATTTCGTCGGAAAAACTCAACGAACAAAATCTAGATTTACCGAAAAATATCTTCGATGACGAGTTTTTTCAAACATTTATAATTGTTTATAATAAACATATGTTGAACCAATACAGTATTAGTGAATGGTTTTATAGAAACAATCCTGTGATTGAAGGTTATAAAAAAATTATTTTCGATAAAGTTGAAAAAGAAGTGGCAGCAAACTGCGTCACATTGCCCGTTGTAAATAGAAAACGAAACCTTGAGATTGATGAAGTGATAGAAAAAGCCACAAAACTTTTAAGTTCGAAAAAAATCCATTTAGAGAGAAAAAATCAAATGGAAGATATCACAACGAATCTCCGAGATTTAAATGATTCTATGAATGTAATGAGAAAAATTAATGAATTAAGTAAAAGTCTATTTTCAGAATAAATGAAAATACATTGTAAATTTCCTGTAGATTATTAAATTAATTAATTTATATGTATTTATTGTTATACAATTCCCCCGTTTATACTTTCATATTAAATTTAAGTAAAAAGCATATGTAAATATCTTTTCTGTACTTTCATTTATTTATTTAATCTATCACTAATCTATTCACGGTAATGTCTGTCCTTTGATTTAACACTTTAATAGCCGTATTACTACCAAAATTCACCACTCCAATCTCATTTAACATTTTCTGTCGTGTATCTTCTACTCCGGTTGCTCCTTCAAGGGCCATAAGTGTATCACGTAGTAGAAGGGCTGAACCTTTAGATAAATTCAGTAAGGTGCATGATTCTATGAGCCTGTAATTTAATGTTCTATTTGCTTCGTTCTTTTTTAAATGTTTTATTAAAACTTACTGTGAAAAATAATTAGAAACAGTAGTTGTATATTGGGCAAACAATGGCAGCAAATTTCGCATTATATCAAATTTGACTTGTGACGCACCACCATCATTGAATCGATTATCTAAAATAAAGTGTTCGAAAAAATACGAATCCAATTGCGTAGCGATGCTCTTCCAAACTAAAAAACAACGGATAGTATATTTTAAAAATATTTGATTTGATATAAGGCATTACCAATATCGAATAAACTTTTATGTAATTTTTTATCCAATTGATGCAGCATTTTCATTAAACTTTCAAACATCGGACATGCTGATGATGTTAGGGACATGTTTTTCATATCTTTTTCGGTTTTCATTGCAAACCAACTAAACAAATAATGTAATAGACGCAATAAAATCGTTACTTATTCGCTTACTTTTCCCGTCGATAATCCTTACTACGTTGTTTAGTTTCGTGGAGAACATGTTCAGATAAAACATCTAATAAACTTATTCTTAAATGACTGTACAGCGATATTGTTTTAGAAAAAATCGAATCGGAAACCATTTGCTTTGGTAGATCATCATCCAAATAATTGTCTTCATTCATTCCTATCAAATTGTTATTATCAAGTTGATTTTTATAGAAATGTAAATTCAGATAATGCTAGAAAAGAAAATTTTAATTCAAGAGGGTTGAGTGGAAGTTTGAATCGTATTCACTAACCAACATTACTCCCCAATCATTTAATACCATTTCTATGTAAAATAACGTGTTGATTATGAAGGGTATTTTCGATTCTATCAGATTTCCTTCTTCATCATTTGTAATTTGGATAAGTCTAAAATTTCAGCATCAGCAAATTGATGGCGAAGTATATTAATTTGATTTAATTTAATTTTACCTTATCCTAAAATCGTCTAAAAGTTCTAATTGTAATTCTAAAAATTGTAATCTATGACCAGGTTGAGGTAAACATTCATATCTGAAATACACTGAGATTAATACAATGCTTATTTTCACTCAACTTACATTTTTTAATCTGTTTACATAAATATGATAAGTACCTTTCAGTAATTCTTTCTAATAAAGTAATAAATGCATCTGCGCAAGCAGTTATTTTCAAATCTTCATCCTCATTTATAACAAATTCAAAAGGTTCATCTGAATTTGGTGAAAGTATTATGTCCATTTTTATTGTAGCATCTGGAAATTTTCTATAAAAAAAATAACACATTTTCTATATTCTATATATTACATTTATTCTCCATGATCAGCCATTTTTTAAGAAATGATGCCTGTGTCAAAATGACTAAAATTCGTGGTTCATTTAATGGATAGTCATAAATTTCAAGAAGATCTTTATCAAAAGAAAGTGCTTCATCAATTGTATGGGAAAATGTGGTATCATCGAATTCAAATGAAGGTAGATCGTGATTTAGTTTTTCTGCTGCCAAATAAACTAAACCTCTCATAAATTCTATCTGGAAACAACATTTCTAATGATGGCCATCTATATGAAAATTATATAGTTGTATGTATATCTGGTCATTTAATTTACCTTCGCATTCATATGATGTAAACCGAATTTATCAATTACTGGTTGAATCCAGTTATCCACATAATCCTTATGGTCTCGTATCCATGTTAATATTTGTGTCAAATACCTTAAAAATAATGAATTAATTCATTTTTTCAACTTTACGCAATGTTGGCGCATTCACCATTCTGGTTTATCAGCTCTATTGGTTTTATGGTTACCATAAAAGTGGTAAATAAATCGTTTTCTCAGTGGTAGTATTAAATGTTGTATAGGAAGGCAAGAAGATGAAAAATCACTTAAAATCCCTACAAAATAATTATTTACATTTGGCATCGTTAAATCACTAATTTTTCTAGGAAATATAGAATTTACCAGGGGGAATATCTATAGGCATATTAGCTTCATTAAGGATTTCAATTTGTAACAAATATTCAGCAATCAATTGCAGTTTAGGCATCGACATATCGGATGCAGGCAGTGAACTAGTTAAACTTATATTAATAAACGGCCAGTGAATTTGTTTTAGAACATTATCAAAATCTCTAGAAGGATAAAAAGATGAACATTAATGCTCAGATCTAAATTTCTCAACTTACTTCGTTAATTTCTCTTTCAAAATATTGAACCAATAATTTATGGTATCTTTTAGATGCTCTTTCAAATTATTTACTGGACAATCTGCTAATATTAGACTAATTTCCGTTAGATTCGCAAAGTATGTTGTACATTTTTCATAATCGTTTTGGTTTAGGTCACGCTGTATTTGATCACTATATTGGAATAAAAAAAAAAAAAAACAATATTGAGTAGGTATATAAAATACGTATTGATATTAGGGACACTATCAGGGTTCATAGACATTTTCCTCCACAAACCGCTTACCAAAAATGCTCTATTTGTTGCACAACTCTCATATATTGCAAAGTAGTTTCCATTTTCAAATAATTTTCAAGATTTTCTTTTAATTTCAATCTAACTTCTGATAACTTTTCTAGATCAGCTTCAGCTTCTTTGATTAAGTCTTTAGCACCAGTTAAAGCAGTTTCTGATTCTGATATTAACGCGTTTGTTTCATTAATTGTATTACCCACAAGACCTGTTGCATTTGAAGGATTTAACTGAAAAAAATACCGATTATAAAAGAAAAGTAATAAAACGCGTATTTAGTTTACCTCATTGACTATTTTATCTCTTTCTGATAATAGATTATTATAAATTTCTGTACATTTATCTAAATCCAGTAAATCTTTCGAATAATGTTGGTTTAATCCTTGTAAAACCGTTTGTTTTACTTCATTTGAGATCATTGTTAAAGGATTTAGTTTTAAATATAGGTAATAATAAGTAATTAATTTACGGAAACGTGTAAATATTGTGAGAGACAACAACAACTAAATTAATTAAACGCAAACAGGAAAAGTGCAAAAAAAGATAAACATGAAATTCATAAACAAGCAAGACAACAGTTGGAAAGTGTCAAACTCAGCTGATTTCATTTGAACTACTGCGGAACATTTATTTTGTCATTTTATTATTATTCTAACCTCAAAAGAAAATTAATAGAAAATTGAAATTCTAGTTAAATTTAATTATATACATATACATTTTATATTTTCAACTTTAGATCAAAATAATGGCAAAATGGAACAAGGTAATAAAGAGAAACTCGGTTTAGGCACAAGAGAAGCTTTAAATAAGCTCCATGTTGAAATTGATTCAGTTTTACAACAATTTAAACAATCACAAAAATTCAGGTAAGCAAATGTTTTTTCAGACGCAAATACTAAATAAATTGAAACTAATATGTATTTATTCGATTTCTACCAGAAAATGCAATAGGTTGACTTGGATTAGAAATGCTCTCAGTACCAGTAATCAATCGACAACATTAGATTGGATATCAGTATTCTTTCAACTCTGGGCTTCCATTACACTTATTTTTGGTTATTTTATGGATGGAAATAATGTGGAATTATATGAGGCTTTTATTATATTTATGCTTTTAGTCGTTAATGTGTCTGTTGAATTTTATGATCAAAAATTGAAATATGATGAGGTATTAATGCGATTCTGGCAGAAAAGTGCAAATATGAAAATAACTAACTGCTCATTGCTTCTAATGAATATTTTAGTTGCCAAATAGAGTACAAATGGTTCTAGATAAATTAAGGAAAAATATAAATCGCATCAATTGGAAACAGAAGCATTATCCAAATTTATATACACCACTTTCACCATGCATAACTTTACAATGGACATACAGGGATGGGAATCTAGTAAATTTACCATGGGCTCTCCTAGTTAAAGACGATATCATTTTATGTAAGGCTATTGACAGTAATATCAATTTATTCATAATAATACATAGTCGTAAACAATTTGCCTCAAAATTTAATTACTTTTCAGTAAAACCTGGTCAGCCAAGTCCAGGTTATTGTGAAGCTCTTGATAAACAAAGCGAACATTCAATATTACATGCACAAGAAGTATTCGCACCATCAATACAAAATGCTAATGAAATTTTTAGCACGCCAAAAGGGCGAAAGCCATTAGAGGCAAAAAAATATAGGTAAAGTTCATTTCAAGGTTAATTTGATTCATAATTTAACATTTTCTGCTTAATAAACCGTATGTCATTTTGTAGATTGCTAGAAACACCGTATTTATACAATTTAAAGTTATCATTAGAGGAAGCACTAGATCGGCCTGTTACTCAACATAATCAACAGCGGCATTTTGTTATGGTTAAAGTTATTGAATATTTAGTTTTACCGATAATGTTTACAGCTGTTTTTCTAGCAAATGCTTTCAGGTGCCTATGGAATAGAAATATTTTTTATTGACGATTAAAGTAGAATATAAAATATCATTTCTATCGTGACGACTTAGTGTTTTTTATTGATTGTGTTTTATTTTTAGATATTTCTATTTTCGTCAATATTTAGGACATTATTCTACAGCGAATATGTTTTTTATAAGTCCAAGCAATGCGATTTTGCCGCTACTGCCAGTTATTTTTCCATTTATTTGGCATGTATCGAATTATATTGGAATGGCTAGGTATAAATTTATAAAATACAATATTTAATTATTCTGCCAATCCAAAAATTAATTTTTGCAATTAAACCATTTACAATTAAATTCTAAATAATCTTGAATATTGGATTTTAATTATAATACAGTGGAATCACTTTTGGCTATCATTTATAACCACATTTACTGCAATTCGATTTATCATACTTTGTTCTAGATTTAAAGCAATTTTTGATGCTTCAAAAGATAGTCAAACAAAATACGATCCCTTAGACGAAGAAGACATAGATACCATTACCGAATACAGTACAGAATTTAAATTTACTTGGAAAGAAATTTTCAGTAACTTTTTCGATATTTGTAAAGGAAGTCCAGAGATATTGTCTAGATCGGCAAATATTTTACATGTTTTAGGATCAGTTTCAGTTAGCATATTGTTAATTATGCTTTTAGTGTTCATATTATGATTTTGTTAATTATTTTTAGGCTCTTGCATGTGTTGATAAAAAAGGTATATTATCTTGGCCTAATCCATCTGCAGAGAAAGTCTTTTTTTTACATAATAACGATGAGACCTGTGATTATTCAGAAACAAGGTCTTTTTAACACGCTCTTTTTCTATTTAATTTCTTAATTATAATTAATACAAACAATGTTTACAGTTCAATTGATGATAATGATCCAAATGTAACTGACAAAAGTGAATTGAATGAAAGTGGAATTCATTTCGAACCAAATGATTGTGTGTCAGCAAGAGCTGAGGTTTTAGATTTGACGCACAATCATACTGATGCGTTTCGTTTACATTTTGATGATGCAAATTGGGAACGTTATTTACCATCTTTAAAACCATTAGGACTTAGTATTTTATTGAATACATGCAATATTGAGACGCAGGTTGGTCTCACTTTTAGTCATATCGTTAGATCGTACCGCCTACTGCGATTAATATTGAAATTGAGTTTATTTAACTAGACATTAGATAGAGGCGATGTTTTGGCGAAGGCGCTTGTTGAATGAAGGAAATGGTTTGAATTGTTAACGTATAATAATTTATTATTTTTAGGAACGTTATTCACAATTCTGCTCTCACATTACATGTGAGGCAATGTACACCGAAAATTTAGTGCCGGTAATAAATCGACGATGTTTATGCGAATTAGCAAAGGAAATTGGTTTTGTGGATCAAGCTCAAAAGATTTTTAGTTTGGAGCAACAGTTATCTATTTTTCGACATTTAGTATGTGATTATTGATTTATAGAATATTAAAATATAAGTATAGAATGTTTCAAATTTAATTTTTCAGCAACCGGAAATGGTGCGTCGCGATAATAAATACGCGAGATCATTGCAAATGTCAACGAAAGTGAAATTTCCTTTTCCACATGTATTTGCTGTAGCTGTACGTGAATTATGTAGTGGAAATATGCAATTATTAAGGTAAAGAATTGTACATTTATTAATTAACTAAAATAAATATTTCACTGCTTGGCGTACTTAATAATTTTAGCATTTATACATAATTGTTACCTAGTTTTCTCAATCCACTGCAACACTTTTAATAAAGCCCCCACATACTGGGTTAATTGGCACAATGGCACAATACTTTTGCAACTAAATAACCTTCTATTTTTATTATTTAAAGTGAAGGAACTGCTGAAATAATCCTAGATTGCTGTATAGATTATTGGGATGGAGTTGATCTTTGTCCATTAACAAATTCGGATAGGAAAAAAATCCAAGATTTTTATCAAAGAAGTAGTTTAACATCGTATTGTACAGCTTTCGCTTATAGGTGAATTATAAATAGTTTTTCGTGGTTGGAATTGTTCTATTTTTTTTTTTAATTAATTGCAGGCCATTATCAAATCCAATTAGCGGTAAACTGGGTGAATTATATTTAGAATTGCCCAGTGATAGTCGGTATTTATGCGATCATAGAAGTCCTACACCTGTACATTGGGATTGTAAAAGTGTTTTGGAACCAAAAGTTAAGAATGCGCAATTTTTTAGTACAGGTAAATGTTAACAATACTGCGTGTATTTACAATGCCATTAAAAAATTCTAAAGAAGAGTTCCCGCATCAAATCTCCGAATAAAAAAATACTATAGCGTTTTGCTCAGGTTTGTTTCTATGCTAAGGAGCATTACGCATTTTTTCTTAACATGAATGAAATTTTAAAATGGTAAAAATTTCTAGATTCTTTATTATACAATGATTATTCAGCGGGGGGTAATGTTTCGGATGCTGAAAGTAGTTTTCAAATGCAGTGCAATCAAATATTTATTGGAATGGTGGCAATGCAATATCAGGTTCAAATTGATATGGTAATGGCATTGAATAATAATCAGAATTATTTTAAAATTGTGTATAATAAATCATGATATTTCAAATAGGTTCACTTAATAGAACAGCTAGAACGGGCCTGTATCAGATTCGTGCATTTTAGTAAAGAAAATGAATTACGATCGCGAGTTTTCAGTGAGAAAATGGGATTGGAAAGTGGATGGAATTGTCATATATCGTTGTTAAGTGACAGACACAGGTAGAGTAATGAAATTATTGGTTTTTTATAGTCAGATTGTAGTGTACTTTTAAGAATTAGAGTATCTTCTAGATGGTGTTAATTTTTTGATACTTTAAAATTGAATTTATTTCAATTTTAGAAGTTATTAGGCCAGATTGTAGAAAGTCAAGTATGGCTAATAGAACTAGACAGTATTTCATTAATTTTACGCCTAAGACGATTCTAAATCGCACCGGCATTAATGGTTAAACTCGAAACATTTGCGAACAATCTCACATTTATACATAAATGATAACATGCATGAATAGCTAGTTACTAATAACTATTAATTTTTCTCTAATCAACTAACCTGAACTTTTTATTTCTTTTCTTTACTTTTCAACTTATGACGGCCTCATGTCTCTCACTCTATACCTCTATCTTTCTTCTCTGTGTTTGTACCTACGTATGTTGAATTCATTTCCTGTTGTGGTGGTGTGATTAATTTATTGTTATATGGGGAATTGTCGAATTAGAAATGAAAGTCGTTTTATAAGTGCGGACTCGACGCCTACTACTATATCTAGAGGTCGACGTGATCATGTGATCGATCAACACCACCACCATGTGGATATTATATTGGAAAAGAAATCAGTTCTAACAGATAGGTATTAATAATAATAATAATGTTGCTTTCAATGAAATCATTCTTTTTTTGTTATCATATTATTTTTTTGTTGTTCATCATGTTAAATCATTAATATATTTTGCTGGGAACAAAAAAAAAAAAAACAATGGGACATCGTTATTTTATCAATAAGGCAGAAGATTAAATAAATAAATCAATTTCAGAAAGCTGTGAAAGTTATGATTAGAAAAGCTTTATGTAGTGTACTAATAATTATGTAAAATACAAACAAATACTAACTGGTGTGCTAATTTTCACAGGGTGCATGAATAATCGCAAAATTCACCTATTTTTTTTCCTAATGATTTCCGCTTTAAATATAATATACAGGTTTAGTGAATTTGTAAATATATTAAAGTTCCACTGTGCAAATAAGAATAATTCATTAATAATTTACATACATATAGAAAAAATGAAAATAATTATAATTTGTAAGAATAATTTAAGTTATGCAACTATCAATACGTATGTATACATTGGCATGTCCCCTGAAGAATATAATAACCACAATTCAAATATTTATTAATAAATTAATTCACATAGGCATTGTCCAATAAAACATTTAAAAAAATATAGATCCAATTGCAAGAAACACCATTTGTAAGAAATTTTTAGGACTGAGTATTATTTTTCCATATGCAGACATATTGGAAGTTGCTGCATTCCCAACTGTAGGTGGCACTGTAGTTGTATGTATCATTGAAATCATAGATGTCTGTGAAACATTTGAATTACCAGTTTCCGTTTTTTTTCCTGATTCGGATGAATCTGTCGAAGACTGTGTGGTGAGTTCGGATATTTTTGTAGTATCATCCATTTCTTGACTGATTAGTTCTTTATTATCTAATGTCTCTGAATTGTTGTTGGATACTTTTATTGAATTACTATCGTTTTTTAATGCTTGATTTTGTATGATCGCCGTAGAATTTAAAGTTGTCGATTGCTCATTGGTTGAATTTTTTGTGTTTATTTCCACGACTGTACTGTCATTAAAATTGTCTAGGGTGCTTTGAAATGGACCATTCAAAGTTTCGTTTTTCGTTGTGTCTGCTAATGATGAAAATTCACTTCCGGAGGAGGTAGTACTGTATTCGAAGTCATTTGAATCATTTACTGTAGTTTGATTGATACTAGTAGGAGTAGTGGTATCGGTATCTTCATTCGAAACGTTTTGATTTGATAAATTTTTACTAACTAAAACAAAATCCGTAGTTACTTCTAAGCTGACATCAGTGGAATGTTCTGTACTTTCAGAATAAGGAAAATCTGAATTATCTAATGTGATTGGATATAAATTATTGGGAATGCTATTGCTTGAAGCATCTTCTGGTGAGGAAAATTCATTTCCAGATGGTATAATACTGTATTCTAATTCATTTGAATTATTTTCTGTAGTTTGATATGCATTGTTCCCAGTGGTAGTATCAGTATCTTCATTCCAAACATCCTGACTGGAAGAATTTTTAACAATTTCCACGGAATCCGTAGTTTCTTCTAAGGTGGCATCTGTAGAATCTTTTGTACTGTCATAATAAGGAAAATCTGAATTGTCCCGTGTGCTTTGATATAAATTGTTGGGAGTTCTATTACTTGAATCATCTGATGGGGAGGAAAATTCAATTCCAGATGGTGTTAATTTATCTAGATCTCCAAAATCACTTGTTTCAACCACATTAGCATGACTGGAAGCAGTCGTATCTTCATTTCCAACATGTGTAACTTGCATCGTTGCATCAGTTGCACTAGTATCGGGTTCCAAAGTGAAAGGAATATTACCTGTAATTTGATGATAATCAGAAAATTCAGCAGTATTTTGTGGATTATCAGTCATATCAGTTGGATAGCTTTCACTGGAATAATAATTGCCGCCACTAATATCTTCCAATTCGAAAAGATCGACAGATTCAGTTTGATGTTCTAAATCATTCAGATCAGATTGCTCTGTATTTAGGATTTCTTGTTCCGTATTAAGCAGATGTGAAGGCTGTTTTGAGGAATTTATTGTATTATTATCATGATCGGCCATATTTGAATTGGTTACAGCACGATCATCAGAAGTTTCTGAGAAGGGATTACTTAAAATTATAAAGTCTTTGCTAGTTTCACCTGAGTTTTTCACTCTATTTGAATTTGATACATCATAAGAATCAGTTGAACCTACATCCGATTCGGATTTAGAAGATTCTTCAAGATTAAATGATTCTTCAGTGTCATAATCATCATAATCCCCATTAGGCAACATATTATCATAATTATTCAATACATCGCTACAATTATCATTACATAATTCTGGCTTGTCATAATCTTCATAGAAATCATATTTGTCGATTTCCTTTTGATCGCCTTCAGTTCTATCTACTGAAATTGTCGAATAATCATCATCCCAAATAGATTTAGAGTTTTTGTTTTTATCCAATGATTCTGACTGCTCTGTCTGATTTAATTCGATTGGTACATTGTAATGTCCAATTTCTTCTTCATTAGCTTCATTCCTAAATTGATCAAGTGGAGCTGATTCATTAAACACGATGGTGCTATTATATTTTATATTTAGTTCTGATTTATTAGATTGATTAAAATCGATGGCAACATCAACATATTCATCAAGCAATCTATGCTCAGAATCGGTGCTATCTTCAAATAAAGCTACTAAATCTTCTGACTCTGCCGGAAATTTGTAAAATTCATCTCCACTGGCTTCAGTTGTAGAAATTAAAGAATTCAATTTGTTAATTGTTTTTATTTCATCATTTTCGTTTACAAAATCTAATTCATCAGTTCCAATTAATTCTGTGAATATACCGAGTATATTTTCGTTTACTTTTCTATTTGTTTCAGTTGTAATTTCAATTGCTGGAAATGTGGTTTCGGGTTTTTCTGAAGAATTACTCCTTATAAAAGGATTATCGGAATTGCCTTCAACAATAATGCCATGTAACTCTTCAATTTTATTCTTAGAAGTAAATGATTCCGTGATGGAATTTATGATTGAAGTTTCAGTAACTGGACTCACTAGGGTGGTACTCTTTAAATTTTCTTCATTATCATTTTGTGTCGTGCATTGTTTTTTGGTTAATTTTAATGTGGCAGAAATTGTAGTTGCATTTTTACGTACCGCTCGAATTGTTGTGATATTATAATTAGTAACAACTGGAAAAATGGTGTATATTACAAAGAAGATATTCACTAATGAATAGATAAATGGTACTTACACGGATTGCTTCGATTTTTCAATGTACATCTTAGTTTAATGTCAGTTTTATTTACCGGAAGATGCTTAGATTCATTTTGATCGGGAATTACTCTAAATTTGCCTAAAAAGCGTTTGTTTATTATTACAAATGTAACAAAGTGAAAAAACATATAATTATAAAATAAAATGTTGATGAAAACGATTTGATTGTGTAAAGCTTACATTGTGGTGGCAGGAAAAGGAATCCTAAAAAAATGACAAGCAATCTCATATTCCAGGAAAGTATTGTATTATTGCTTAATTTTCGTCTTTTTCTAGATGTTTTATAACATGTACTATTTAGTATGTAGATTTCGGGCAAATTTAGAATGCACTAATCTTACTTATCAAGAATAAAAAAAAAAAAAAATCGCGTTTTATTTGAAAACAGATTATTTAATTTAACTTCGACATATTGCATTTATATCCAAGGTCAATTGAAGAGGATTTTGAATATTTCAAGCGAAATTTTAAATTACTGACTATGAATTTAGTTCTAAAATTAAGTACTAATTTCAGTTTTTTGTTTATTGATTTTCAGCTTGTTTAGTTTACAAGAAAATTTTCACGTGGAAAGATTCATAAAATGAAATTATAATTGTGATCTCATATTTACAATATTTATGTAGACTAATTTAGAATAATACGAATAGTATTAATAATAACGTGGAATAATAATTAATTTAATAAACAGATTTATTTTATCATTTAATCTTCGTCATAAAAACTATTC
The DNA here is from genome assembly GCA_949748235.1 of Platypus cylindrus. Lineage (NCBI taxonomy): Eukaryota > Metazoa > Arthropoda > Insecta > Coleoptera > Curculionidae > Platypus > Platypus cylindrus. The sequence goes on along the minus strand of OX456488.1, from coordinate 5,348,288 downwards.
GCCTGTCTTTTACGGAAACGATATTTATATTATAATGTTGAAAAACCATTTATAAAAATGATATAAATATTTCATGATTTTAATCATCCTGTAATTGAAGTGCTTTAATATTGTTGCAGTGGAGCTTTAATAAATGATGTATTTATTATATTTTACCGTTTATAATAAACATTTATTATTGTTATTTATCCTTGTCATACTTCTGCTATATTTATTTTCTGCTTATACTATACCGGATGGAAGAAATGTTAACAAATTCAAAATACTAGATTTTGTGTCCAAAATTTGTAAGCATTTCTTTCTATTCTGTCATCAATTCTCATATTAATAAAACTATTTTTTCTTTTTTAGTAATTTAGAATCATCGCGTACAATGAGTTTCTCAGCTCCTAGTGCAATAAATTTAGAACATTCAGTTGTTAAATTCAATACTGAGATGGAGAAATTCCACGAAATTAATTACAGTCAATATGATAATAGTCATGGGTGTAATGATGATGATGATCATGGTGATCATACTACTAGTCATGATAGTATGCCATTACATGTTGATAACAATACTGCGCATGATTGGCAATCACTTAGTTGTTTAACTGATAGTACTGAACATAGTGTACCAATTAATTTCGATATGAGTAATCGAGTAAGTGTAGTTTTTCATTAGAATACTAAGCGCCATCTATACTCTTTGTACTTATAGTACTTAAAATACTTAGCAAAATAGTAAATTATTACACGAATGACGAACATTTTCAACGTGTATAATACTGTACTTTTTTTATGACCATCGTTATTAAAATTAAATCTAATTAATAAAATATATACAAAATAGTCAGAATTAAATTTCATAGACGTTGCCAACTTGATATAAAAGTTGAATTGTATTGACTATTGAGTGTCATACATTTATTGATAATACTAATTATTTTGTTAAATTTATTGTTGTATTTTACATGTATTTTCTCAGTTTAAATTTTACTTTATTTAACAATTACAAAGAATAGAAATAAACTTTACATTAATTATAATGCAGTGACCATTGATCATGTGCATTTGCAGTTGCCGGTGATTATTAGGCAACCAAAAATTATATACATAATTAAACATTTATTCAAATTTTGAAAATTGAAAAAATATTTACCATTTCATGATATATTGAGAATAATTTTTTATATTTTTGTATTTGCAATGTGTGTTTCAATTATTTTTTAGCTTGATAAAAATAATTTTAATTTTTTGCATATAATACAACCAGTTTTGGTTTTAAAATCAAGGAAGGCGCTGGGCAGCGCCTTCCTTGATTAATCTGAAATCCTGAAATCTTTTAAATGTTTAATTTTTGCTTTTAAAAAAAGGAAATGTTTATATTTTGGTGCTAAATCCTGTTTTCTCATTATTTTTTGTTAATAATTCAATCATTATAATTGTATATATATGTAAGTGCATGTATTTGATTTACTAATGATTTACTTTTGTCACAAGTGACGAAAGTTAATCATTTTTATATGGTAGTAGAAAAACATACTTTAATAACAACAGAAAATCATTGGTCGATTATTTCAGGCCAAATTGCCAAGAGGAATTGATAAAATTCGTCCACATATTGAACTAATCGACAATGTGCCACTTCTAGTCTCTCTATTTACTGATTGCACACCATCCGCTACAAGGGAAATGTTAAAAATTATGCAGGATTATAAAGAGGTTGTGTGCATATTAGGATCATCACAAAACTGTGTTAATGCAGGAATTTTTATGCAAGCAGATGCATCGTAAGTATAAAGAATTTGAAGCAAATCGATTGTGCTTTGCTTCAATTAATTGATTCAACTGCAAATGATTAGAACTCATAATTGTATTATGAATTAATTTTGGTTTTTAAACTTATGTTCATTCGTTTCAGAATATCAGTAGAACCATTATATCCTCAATTATGTCAAAAAGTTGAAGTATTTAAAAAACATGAAATTCTAAGTCCTTCCGGTTTATCATGTCTTTTAAATTCAATTGCCTGTTCATTGACAGTGAATCGGTCTGATCCCATATCAATTTATCAATTAATTATGGAGGCGAGAAATTTCGCATCGACACTATGGAGTTCAGGTAGATAAATAAATAAATATCTTTGCTGTGACCACATAGCATCTAGTTGGCGCATGCGTATATAATTTATGGGAAATATATAGAAATTAGATTTCTATGACCTGCAATTTCTAATTTATAATATTAACTTTAGTTCAGTATTGGTTGTGCTGTATGGTAACCCTCAGTATACTACAAGTGGCAGCTGTTACATTTATGTTACCCGAATTACTAACAACTGGCCATAATTTATGGTTTGCATGTATAGTGGTACCAGCAGTAAGTATTGCATTATCAATGGGACCAATTGATCCTGATCTAATGAAAAAAGCCCAAGGAAAAACACAAACAAAATTTACATGGGATGTGAGTAGCCAATGTGGTTTATATCAAGTGGACTGTTATTAATCATGTTTGTAATTATGAATTTTCTCGATTTTAGACGGCGGCTTTTATATTTTGGTGTTACGGAATTAAATTTATACCAACGATATTTATAGTGCTAATTTCCTATATTGGAATATTATCGAGCCATTGTGATCAGATGTGCTCAAATCTAGGACAATGCAGGTAAATATTACAGCAAGGCGAAATATTCTTTTTCTACGACCATATAAAAATTATTAACTTTTGTCACTATCTAATGTATACTAAAATTTGATTTTCGTCACCAGTGATGTATCAAATCACCCATAACGTTAACTTTCGTCACTTGTGACGAAAATAATTCGTTAATAAATCAAATAGATGCACTTACATATAGTATACAATTATAATGATTGAATTATTAAAAGAATAATGGGAAAACATGATTTAATACCAAAATATAAACATTTCGCTTTTTTAAAAGCAAAAATCAAATATTTAAAAGATATCAGGACTTCACATTAATCAACGAAAACGCTGCACAGCGCCTTCTTTGATTTTAAAACCAGAACTGATTGTATTAAATGCACAAAATTTAAATTATTTTAATCAAGCTACTAAATAATTGAAACACACATTGCAAATAAAAAAATATAAAAAATGATTCACAACATATCATGAAATGGTAAATATTTCCTCAATTTTCAAAATGTGAATAAATGTTTAATTATGCGCATAATTTTTGGTTGCCTAACAATCATCGGCAACTGCAAACGCACATGATCAATGGCCACTGCATTATAATTAATGTAAAGTTTATTTCTATTTGTAATTGTTAAATAAAATAAAATTTAAACTGAGAAAATACATGTAATATACAACAATAAATTTAACAAAATAATTAGTATGGTCAATAAATGTATGACACTCAATAGTCAATAAAATTCAACTTTTATATCAGGTTGGCAAGGTCTATGAAATTTAATTCTAGCTATTTTATATGCATTTTTTTAATTAGCTTTAACTTTAATAATGATGGTCGTAGAAAAAGTATTATACTCGTTGAAAATCATTTTACATTACAACATTTCTAAACTTACTCGATTGGAGACAATGCTAATTTTTCGTCACTCTTGTAATAATATACTATTATTTGCATAAAATTGTTTTTCAGATGTGTATTTTTTTATAATCCAACTGGCTATCATAATATAACTAATGGTAATGATGTTGGTGGATTTGAAGAAGACAGTTGGACATTAACTTCAGCAAGACTTATAATTATTTTTATTATTTTATTACATTTTGGTAAGTTTTAAAATTACATTTACATTACATTGAATTACATTTTACCTGAACTTTATATAAAAGTTCAGGTTACATATGCAGAAATCTACAATGAATTGATTTATCTTTCTGATTTCGACCTCATTTTTTAGTTGTGATATCAATAGGATTTGTTCATAGAAATTGTCTGTGCCACAAAAAATGTCCGCAAAGCAATTTTATTTGGTTAGTGACAATAATTATACTGTAAGTACATTTAGCCGTAATTTGATGGCTTTAAGTTTTCATTTGCCTCTTATCACTATCCATTTTGTTTTAGAGTTTTATGTCAAAGTATTTACTCTATATTAACATTTAAAACATTAATTGACAATCAAAAAAAAGCTGAGACATATCTAATACCACTGTGGGTAATATTATTTGGTGCTTTTTCACCAATAATTGTTTTTGCAATTAATGAAATTGTAAAGAGTCAAGAGATAATGTAAGTGAAAACATTTGATAAATTTATTTATATTAAAGGATAATTATATTGTAGGGTGAATAGTAGGTATTTAAAACGTGCAAGATTAGATTTTGGTACAAAGTTAGGAATGAATTCTCCATTCTAATAGACACTACGAGCAACGTTCACATCACAATATTTATATAGGTTCAATTATTGAAGAATCATTAACGATTCTTTAATTCAGGAATCGTTAAAGGATGATTTAGTGTTTAAGACTTATTAATTTATGATTTATCCAAAGTCTGTGTTACACTTTTAATTATTTACCTTTAAGAATAATTAGGCAGTTTCCATGTACCTTAATATAAGTTATTTATATATAAACAATATATTTTGGACTGATTTTTAAACCAATCGGAGAACAATGTATTTTTTCAATAAATAGAAACATTGATTTTAAGTATTTACTTTATTTGTTGTAATTATTTAATTAATTGAAACAATCCACAATTTGTTTTTGAAATCTTTCCTAAAAATTTTATTGTTGTTTCAAACAACAAAAAAACGTAAAAAGAAAACTTAAAAATTACTCACAGTAAAATCTCTCCTTAAAATTAATGTGATTAAAATGTCCCAGACAGGAAATGCCAATATGTGATTTTGATCAAATAATCTATAGCCGTTGCCACTCAAAATTAGTAATAGTTACGAGAAAACATTGAGATATCAACAATGTTACAAGATTTTTGAATAAAACGGCAATAAATTGTTTACTTGTAAACCATTTGAACTTAGTAAAGTAAGTTTACTTTACTAAAGATAACTTAAGTAAGTAAAACTACTCTTTGAGCTACATTTTTTTAGTATTTCATCTCAATATTCAAACTATCTCGATCTATAAATATATTATCTTTATCCATAATTAATCTAATAAGGCAACTATTAATTACATTACAATTTTTTGCTTTTTATAATAATTACAGTAATCAAGGCATGTTCTAAAATTGAACAATCCTAAATTTTTGTTTACGGTTAAATACTGTGATGTTTATTTCTATTTACACTTTTTTGGATAAATATTATCCATATTACATATATTAATTCAGAGGACAAATGGTCAGACTATACCGTTTCTTAATAATAATAATAATAATATAATTTTAAATGGTTGTAAAAAGATGAGAAAATTGAATCGAATCACCTGAGCCAAAACTAAAGTGATTTCTTTTTGATCGTAATTTAATTTTCGGCTCTGGTTTTACAAAAAAATCAGAAAAAAATGATATAAAATTAAAATGCATTTAAAAAAACACAAAAATAATTTTTTATCCATTTTGGACATCCTAAACTTAAAACATTTCTGAACAAAACGAAATGAGTTAATTAAAAAAAATTCTAAACGAATGAAGAAATTAACAATTAGTTATTAAACATCTTTTTCTATTGTGCATTTTTCGATTCTAAGCATTTTTATTGTATTCCTAATAGAACGCTGAGATTTATTTATTTTGAGTAATAATATTTTGTACTGCTGTACTTGTTTACTGTAACTAAACATGTGTAAATAATTGAAATATCATAGAAATATGAATCATTCTTTAAAAAAATAAGAATAAATTCTAATCACTTATAAAAAGGTACTGCAAAATTATTTTGATTTCAATTTATCAATAAAAAAAGCACCGACTAGATCACAAGTTCATAAAACCACAAAAAATAAAATGCTTTAAAAAAAATGTGTAAAAATAATCACCTTCCTAAAAATTTCACAGTCAAATGATTCAAATACACTCTAAAAATATAAACAATAAATATTTTGCAGTACCAAAATTTAAAATAAATCAATCAATTTTATTAAATTAAATTAAAATGGCAAAGGGACGAAAAAAATAAAATAAAATGAACACTAAGAAATTATACACGAATCTCAGGGATTCGTTTCTCGCAAATCTAAAATCTCTGCAATAAAATCGGAGATGTCCGTATTTAAATCACGATGTTTTGTTAAAAAGTCATGTTGCAACAATTGATTATAGTTCCATCTAAAATATAAAATTCAACTAGATGTTGTTTTTTTGTATTTTTACGCTATGCTTTACCTATCGGTATACTTCTTTTGTAAGCATTTCGAAATAAAATCTTCAAATTCCACCGTGAATTGTCCATTAGATGGTAATCGTGGTGGATCATCAGCAACTACTTGTTTCAATTGTTCAAATGGTGTGCCCCACTTCGGATAAGGAAATTCACCAGTTGCCAATTCAATTAACGATATACCGAGTGACCAAACATCAGATCTTATATCATATTGTGATGGATTACCTTGTGGATCAATTCTTTCAGGCTGAATAAATAATAATGATTTGATATTTATAGTAAATTAACAGGTAACTAATCGAGTACTTACTGCCATATACGGTTTACAACCTGCATCAATTGTTTTTGCAATTGAATCTACCAAATAACCACTTATACCAAAATCGCACATTTTTACTTGTCCTCGTTTATTCACTAGTATATTTGATGGCTTTACATCTCTATGAATTACTTTTAATTCTGAATACAAGTAATGCAGTGCGCTTACAACTGCAAATGCTACTTTTCCTGTAATAGTAATTCAGATTAAACAATCATCTATCAATATGCAATTACATTTCTGAAGTGGCCTTTACAGTTAACGAATTTTTTACAACAGTTTATTAAATATAGACATAAATATCAGCTGTTTTCTTGGGAATTAAAATTTTAGTTGGTATACATGAATTTAAACAAAGTATCATCAAATTTGCCACCAAGGGGAAAGAAAATTAGCGCAGAATCTATTATCGACAAGTCCAAGAAAACTTGATAACAAAAGTGCAATATGCGCGTGTGCGTAATGTCAAAAATTAACTTAGCGACAAATAAACTTGCCAACTGTAAAGTACTACACTAACTCACCTAAAACATATTCTGGTATTTTTCTTCCGTTTTTATAAACTTTCATATAGAACTTATCTAAACTAGTATCCATAACTTCCATACATATCCACACGTCTCCTTCACGAAACAAGGCACCATAAAATTGAACAGTATATGGACAATCGCTGGTACGCATTGAAATATCAAGATCCATTAATAAACGTTTTTGCTCTAATGTATTAACTGTAGCTGTAATACGCTAAAAAGGGATTAAAACAAGCTAGATCCGACAACTTAAATCTTTCTGAAACTAATCTAATGTTACCTTTACTGCCATTATTGTTCCACTGGGTATATGTTTCATTTTCTCAACTATTCCATAGGCTCCACGTCCTAAATCGCAAATTTTCTCTAAATCATCAGCTTCCACATCAAACGTTTTCTCAGCGATAGTAATTGTTGTACGTGAATCTAAGTTACGTGGTGGAACACTAGAAAAAAGCCATAATGTCTATAATACATAAAGGGTATGTTTAGCTAATTTGTTTACTAATTAGGTAGGTAATTGCATGAATATTTCAACCACTTGTTTGTTAAATTATGTACTTACACAGGTGCTGGTTCTTCATGCATTATAATTTTCAGTGCTGGTTTCCTTTTACGTGCAGCCATTTTAATTCAATATATTTGCTCAAAAAATTAAACTTATCCAACTTTCTAACAAAAACTTTCCGCTAGAAAGGGTTAATAACTTATTAGAAAAATTAAGAAATAATTTTAATTGATAAGAGACATAACAAATATCGACTCGTAATAATTTCTACCTTAATGAAATATCTATTTTTACATTAATTTTATATCTTTATGGATAAACTAGATTAAATTATTTAAATTAGAGAAAAATTATATTCCTTACCATAAAAAGCAATAAAATAAAATATAAAACAATAGTGGGATTTTTGTGTAGGTTTTAGTAACTTTTGAATTGCCGCTGGGGACTTTTTATCTCTGAATTGTACAAAATCCAAATAGACTTGTTCTTTTAAAATACATGCAATACAATACTTTTGTTTCTATAAAAATAACTCGCTTCAATTTAGTTTCGTTGAATATCATATTAATTAACTAAAACTTCAAATATGAAAACAATCAATTTGAAATATTTTTTCCACATTCATTTAAATTAAGATGTTGGTAATACGTGAAGCTAATCCAAAATGCACCAATCAAAATTCGTGATCTTGACATTGACACTTTGCAGATTCCCATCTTAACCAAACAATTCAAATTTTGTTTATTTACATTTCATCAAATGAAAATAATAGATAATAAATAATATCGATTTTTGTTAAGTAATGAATTTAATCCGTGTTATTAATCATTTAATTTAATCACTAGTATTATTACCAACAACTATATTCTTTTAATCAATGGCAAATCTATTTCATTAGTTTTTTTTTATAAATTATATATTCACACTAGATGACAATTTTCAGTAAATTTAAATCGCTGTTCAATCCAGAGATGTGGATATTTCAAGATATTTTTCCGCCTGTTGGATTAACAACGTTTGCCAGTGCCATAATAATTTGCGTATTAAGTTATTTTGCATTTAGAAAATTAAGTGGCGACGGAAATGTGAGTGTTCGTGATTATAGTAAAAATCACAGCTGGATTCCTATAAAAATTACTGCCAAGGTAAATTTACATAGAATAGCACTCGATTGTTATTGTTTATATGGTTGTCTATTTGGTTTGTAATGTAAAGCCTTCCAGACATCAATATCCTCAAAACGTTTTCAGGCTTGGTACTGTTCCATATGTGAATCATTCCTTATCCATGGTATTGGTGTATATTGTGATTGTTGTGGTGTTTGTGCCGATCCTGAATGTGTAAAAAAAGCCAATGAAACATTAACTTGTAAAATAATCAGTAGCAGTGTCGAAGCTCTTCCTCATCATTGGGTTAAAGGCAAATTTGAAACGTGTGGTTCCTTTATGAGTATTTAATTGAATTTATTTCGAACAGGTAATTTGCCTTTGGGAGCTGTTTGTTGTATTTGTAAGGATGATTGTTCAATATATCCTGGTCTGGTTGATTATCAATGTTGTTGGTGTCAAAGATCAATACATACAGGGTGCCTTTACAAGGCTGAAGAGGTAAAATTAATTTTAATTAGTTTCCAGTCAGTATGGACCAAAACTGATTACTTCAAAAAATATGCGTGGTTTTTCTCATTCAAAAATTATATTCAGTCTTAAGAATTTCTTTTTTTTTTCGACCCATAGATTTGTGACTTTGGTCCATTTAGATCAATGATTGTACCTCCATTTTGTGTTCAAGTTGCTCGAAGAAAAGGGGCAATAAATAAGCATTTGCTACTTAGAGGTGTCAAGGATCCTGGATGGAAAAATTGGACACCATTGGTCGTTGTAGGTAATAAACCAGACTTCCCAAAAATGAATTTACTGCGAATTATTTACAAAGTCATCAATTCCAGTTAATAAGCGATCAGGAAATAATGATGGTGCCTTAATTCTATCAGAATTTCGAAAGTTCTTAAATCCAGCGCAAGTAATTGATTTAACAAATCGAAAACCTTTAGCTGCTTTACAATGGTGTGTTTTATTAGCTCCTAAGGTAGAGACAGTACGAAGCAGCTTGAATCACTTTTTTTAACGTAATTTATTTATTAGACTGTAAAAATGTTGGTAGCAGGTGGTGATGGAACCATTGCATGGGTGCTGACATCATCTTATAGACTTGATCTAGATGTAAGTACAATATACAAGGTGTTTTAAATTCGTATGTAAGTATGGGAATCTGAGAAACGGTATGAGATACGAGGCCGGTTAAATTGGAGCAAAGTTATGCAATTTTGGGCTTACTAAAATTGTGTTTGAAAATTTGAGAAATTTCTGATATTGCCGGAGATAAACGAAAAAAAACCTCAAAATTATTTGTATTAAATAATATCTGAAGTAGTGGATATGATACATGGTTGCAATGGAAATTTCATGTACTTTATATATCTATGAAAACGGAAAATGGTGTACATAAGAAAATGGAAAGTTGTACTCAATATCTAAGAAAATTAAATTCCTGTGAAACATCTGACGACATCAGGTAAAAGCTCTTAAAAAAGTGTCTTAATAATGTACCACTTTTATTTCTCTACGATAAATAGTTTTCAAGTTATTGACGATAAACGAAAATCGAAATTTTCGGTGCTTTTCGTTTATCTCCGGGAATATCAGGAATTTCTCAAATTTTAAAACGCTATTTTAATAAGTCAAAAATTGCGTAACTTTCGCTCAATTTAACCGACCTCGTATCTGTTACCGTTTCCCAGATCCCCATACTTACATACGAATTTGAAACATCCTGTATATATTTTTTCTCTACTTTTAATTTTAAATAATTATGATTCTATTTAATCAGCCACAACCTCCATTATCAATTATACCACTTGGTACTGGAAATGATTTATCCAGAGTGTTAGGATGGGGAAAAGAAAATAATCCAGAACCTGATATTCCTAAAATTTTAACCAATATAGAGCAGGCAAGGCTGTCACAGTTAGATAGGTATTGGCCATATTTTAAATTTAATTTATTACACATCAGTAAACGAAAAAAATTGCTGTAGATTATCATCAAATATAACATTTTAGATGGCAAATTGAAAGCATATCGGTACGTCACTTGGGTCTTAAAATACCGAATAAAATTTATTATATGTACAATTATATGAGTGTTGGCGTTGATGCTCAAGTTGCATTAAATTTTCATAAAACTAGAGATAGTATATTTTATGTTTATGGAAGCAGGGTATTCAATAAGGTATTTGAAAAATAAATGTATTTAATTCTTATTTATTATATATTAAATTTACCTTGTATTTCATAGTTATTATATTTATGTTTTGGAACTCAACAAGTGGTAAATGCTGATTGTAGAAATTTGGAGCAAAGATTGGATTTGTTTCTAGATGGAAAACACGTTCCGTTGCCGGAATTGGAGTCGATTGTTGTACTTAATATATCCTCTTGGGGTGCTGGTGTTAATTTATGGGGTAATTTTTTACTTTTTGAATAAAATCACAAACAACCAACTAGTTTTCCAACTAGTTAATAATGTAGTTAATCAATCAAGACAATAGTCTCGTGCAGAGACTGGAATTTGACAGATTACTCAGTAGGCAACCAGATATACTACTATACATGTTTTCTTTGCAGGTTTAGGTGATGGTACAAGTAAAAAAAATCAATCGCATCATGATGGATTATTGGAAGTAGTTGGAATATATTCATCATTTCATATAGCTCAACTACAAGTTGGTCTTTCTACACCAATTCGATTAGGGCAAGCTAAATTTGTTGAAGTAATGAACATAGTCCAAATAAAAGATAGTTTATTTATTTTTTAAAATAAATATTTTTCAGATAAAATTAAAAGAAACAGCACCAGTTCAAATTGATGGTGAACCATGGGAACAACATCCGTGCACATTGAAAATAACGTATGTGAATACGTGTCCAGTATTAGTTAATCGAAGAGAAAATTAATTACGTAATTTCAAATTTTATGATTAGTAGTATTAATATTTATTCAAATCTTCCAATTAATTTTAATATTCTAAATTTCCAATTTCTTATGTGTAATTTTTAACTAATTCCATATTGTACCATAAAATTAATACGAATTATGATAAAAATAGTAGTTTCACGTTCGTCATTTATGAGCGTCCTGAAGTCATATTCAATTTTATGTATCTATAATTTTTATTCTTCCAATTTGTAGGTGGATTGTTTTACGAATATAAGATGTTAGAATCTATTAAATGATGGTTGCGGTCTTTAATACATTCTATTCTAGTGCCATTTAAATTCACAAATATCTGTTTTCCATTGCAAATGTATTCGGCAATTTACTACGAATATTATAAAGATAAAACATAAGTGTATTTTTGTGTGATACTCTATTTATTAAGTCAATTTTTTTATCGTTGTTTGTCGCTTTATTATTGAAATAATAATATTCCTTACCCATAACTATACAGAAAAATGGCGTTTCTGACAAACTGTTTTTAAATTAGAATAGGCAATATGAATTTTATATTTATTATTTAATGTTTTTGTGTAGGCGAGTCTACTTAATGACTAATGGTTAATGGAATATAATTTATGAGTTCTGCCACAGCTGGTGTATTTTAATTATACGTAATTTTATTAAACGTTGTTTTTTTAGAAAGTCTAATAAAAACGTTACTACTTATCTAATTTTTTTTTATCTAGTTAAATTCACGAAAATGACATAATGTAAAAGCAATGTAGAAGTTCTTGCATTTAATAAAAACCATTTTAGAAAAGGGCGGCTACGCTTAAGTTAAAAAAGGTGAATGCGCTGGCAAAATTTCTCTAGCTTGTCAGATTCTCTAACGCGATTTGTTGTATTTTATTATATAGAACACAACTAGATGGCTCTATTAGTCGTAATTTTAATTTTTCAAATTTCACCCGTATCGCTAAAAGTAAATTTTTATACCTGTTAGTAACTAGTACTCCTGTTAGCTTATCTTTAAACAAATAAATGAAACATATTCACAAATAACAGATTAAATTAAATTACTTCATGCTGAATATCTTTTGTACGTATAGTTGAAGTTTTTAGTATGCAAACTATAATACGCGGAAAAAAACCACCACGCAAAAATATTAAAAACTGGGTTATTAACGTAGCCTACGTGCCAAATGGAAAAAGCAAGTTTTATAATTTTAACTGTTTGATGCAAATATAGTATAATAATAATAATAATGATGAAGATAATAATAATAAAAAAATCAAAAAATAAACTGTTTTTACTAAAAAAATAGTAGGCCACTACAGCAAACTCCAAGAGCAGCATATGAAATGGCGATCATAAACTATTTCATACAGAGAGAGACAACATTACATACATATTTACATTTTAATGGTTTTTTTTTCTCAATATGTGTTTGGCATAATCTAACTGTACATTTTTAGTCCGTAAAAATTATATGCTGTTTGATTATGAATGAATATTACAGCAAAAAAATTAATTGAATTTATTGGTTAACTAAGTGAAAATACACTAGAATGCAATTGTTTCATTAATTGCGCAGGTGTAAGTCGATTAACTGTGAGCAAGTACATTTTAATTGATTTATTCTTGATTTTTGCAGCACTAAATTTAGATAACTGAAATACTGCCTAATAGTACCTACATGGTAAACAATTTATTTTGTGAAAAATTAAGTATTTGTCTTCAAAAACATAGAAGGAAAATGGATATAACATAAAAATAAATCTTATCTTTATTTTTAAGAATATATTGTTTGTTTGACCCATTCATAAACGTCTATAGTACGTCATTCTATTAAAATATTGACGCCTCACCATCATTATAAATAATCCTTTCGGATCGTCTATTTCTTAAAAAAAAAAAAAAGTTTATTACCTTTGATATAAAAAAAAATGTGTTGTAAAATTTAAATAATTTATTGTTCAACATATTGTTTTTCCTGATAAATTTTTCTGTGAAAAATCTAGCCAATTTACAGCATACACGTATCCTGGTTATACTTTTATACACAAAAATAAGAAACGGTACTTTTCTTATTCGCACAGATGTTATTAGCATTCTTTTTTTTTATCTTAAATTATCGAAAAACTTTAATTTATTTCCTTAATATAATCTTTTGTTGTTTTAACTATTTAATTACCTCTGTCAGTTAATTAATTTAAATCGATAAAGATTAGAGAATATTTTTTCGAAAAAGTAACAAAATATACGGCGTCATAACCTCGAAATTATAAAGTCAAAAATTTAAAATACCTGATGGCGAATTCAGTTTCCACTTTTCCAATATCTTTAAAATTAAAGGAAATACAAAAGAAGAATTTCAATTTTCAATTTCACATTCAAATTCTCGGCTGTGTAACTGTGGAAACTCAAGGGAATTTTTTGTGTTACAAAATTACAATTTCTAGTTCTATAAAGATATGCGAAAACTGTACTGTATGACTCGATATGTTTAATAATCCTCGGCGATTTGTTAATGCTCCGCATGTTCAACGTCAATAATTAAAATATGAACCAGTATGTATGTATTGGCATATTTGGCTTTTAATAATAAAAAGAATTTCGAATATTTTATCAATGTTTATTGATTATTATTTTTATTTACTCATTACCTTTTTTTTTGGTTAACAATTCGCCCAACCCCAACATCTTCAATTGTATTGATTGGGCTTGCATACGTACGTATACGGTACGTATGGTACGATGAGTATATATATATACATATATATATATGCAGTAGAAAAATGTAAAATAAATACCTCTTGGAATAACCAGTCCTTTCGTACATATTTATTATACAGTTATCCAATAATATTATCGTTTTTAATGAGAATATTACTGGCCAATGTATGACTGGTTGCATATTATTATATTGTTTAATTGTATTACATTGCAAAAAAAAAAACGTATTGGGCAGGAAGAAAAACGATATGCACCTTTTATGGTAATTATTATTATTATTATTATTATAGTAGTGTATGATGGCATAAGTGGAAAAAGAAAGAGAAAAAAGCATCTTTCGTCTTTGTATAATAAGCAAATAAGGAAGAATAAAATTTAGTATTTAAATTATTTGCATTAAATTCTTTTTAGCAGTTATTATATGCACGAATAAGAGCTGACGATAATTGCTAGTTTCTGTCTTTGTTTTACGCACACACACCGGTCTTCTTATTCATGCTACATACGTCCTATGCACAAAAGGCATTTATTGTACATATTATTGGCTCATAAAACACTACGGGTGGGATAGAGATAGCATAAAGTATTGATTATCTTTGATTTATGCAGTAATACTTGGGAGGAATTTGTAATTTCGTTTTTTTTTTTTGGTTGGCATTTTCAACAGAGCCACAATAGTGTCATTTTACCACTGACAGACAACAAGGCAACAGGCGCAGGATTTATATGTATGCAAATTTTTATTGTTGTGAATGGACATTTATTAAAATAAGAGCTGTTCAATATTGAGTTATTGAAAAAATAGTGTTTTGGTCTCTAATCTAATGTAAACTAGAAGAGACCTAGGCAAGGAATGTTTAACGTTTAATATCGAAAATATGAAGATATTCGTCTCTGCAAGCAGCTTTGAACAGTGACTAGTAGATGTCGCTGTCGAATGTAGAACGATAAGCAATACGTTTTATACGAATACAATCTTAAATGGACTATAATAGGTTTGTTCCAACTTGACTTGACTCATTTCGGACTAGATTTGGATTAGTTTGAAACTATGTAGGTAGTCAGAAACTTCTAGTTGCATATTTGTCTCTGATTAGGATAGGTTGGAACGATTACAAAAATAGTTTGGAAATTTCTTACCTAGTAATTGGAGGTCATATACTCATAATACCATTTTCATTTTGTGTTTAATTTTTCTTTTTTTTTAATTGTGGCTTTGATTTTGTCTATTTTTTAATAATTCCTACTTTGGCATTTACCTATCAAAATAGTTTTTGTTATTTACTCTTACGGTGTAAATTATGTTTCACTATCACACTGTCCCTACTACTATCAGAAGAAAACAAAAAGTCAAAATTGTTTTCAAAAAATTCTCATTTTTATAATTAAAATAAAGCTGTAATTCAAAAATCATAATAAATAATCAATAATAAAATTAATGAAAATACTCTGAAAGTAAAATTCATAATAATAACAATGTTTGTTAATAATTTTTAAATAAACTGGACGCTAATGCGCATTTATTGTGCAGCTTTCTGACTACTATAATACTTCGGCTCAACTCAAACCAAAACAACCTGTCACAAACTAGTTGGCTATTAAAAAAAAGTAAGTTGAAACATCTGGGTTTTAGTTTCAGTTTCAATTAATTACATAGGCATAATTACATTTGTTCATAGGCTATTCTAGTTGACTATGGCATCCTTAAAAACGTTATTTTTTCCTCTTTACAACGATGTATCATGTGATGTACATTTTCTTAGATTTCTAACCTCAAAAATAACAGAAATGTTGAAGAAATTTAATTTTATTCGTCCAATCTCCTTTTCCTAGTCTTTCGTAGAGCCATCTTAGCATCATAGTTCCTCCAACTAAAGTAATTTTTACAGAAATATGATCCAAATATTCAAAATAATAATTTTAATTTTAAAACGCTGCCAAAAAAAACCTACAAGATTTATTTTGCGGTTACTTACAACCTACAAAACACACGTCACAATGGATCTTTGTTAGATTAGAATCAGTTAAATAAAAAGAAGGGTTTTTCACTGCCACACAATGACATTGACATATTGCCAAAAATATTAAACAACTTGTTGAATGCAAAATAAGGTTCATCATATTGTGCACCTATATGTATGTATGTAGGTACCTAAGTATACATGTTGCTTTGCTGATGATGATTATTTAAAAACTAACGGTTTGGTTGGCTGCGGTTTTTTTTTTTTTTTTTGGTTTTGGGGATACTTATGTGCTTCTTTTACTTAGTTGTTTATTTACTTTGTTTTTTGGATAAATTTTAAATGGTAAAATGAGCAAGAGCAGCAGCAGTAGGCAAAACAAAAAAACAGACAAAAAAAATTTCCGGAATTAAAAAGGAGTGGTTGTTGCAGTGCGTTAAGACTAATGTTTCCTTCGGAAAAATATGCAAAAAAACATATAAAGAAACAGTAACAAACATCCATTAATTACAAGGCATATTATTGTATTTTGATTCTTTCATAATTCGAATAAATGGAGATGAAACGTTTAGGTTATGTCATTGATTCTATACTATTTATAGTAGGCTGGTAGATGAAAATGTGACTAAGAGTGGAATTCGTGAACTTAATGCATAAACATAGTAGGAATTTTAATACGTAAATTTTGATATAAACAGATTGTTTCTAATGATAGTGGTTATCAAATTCTTAAATTCTTATTTCTTAATACATAAACATATTATTAAAGTTCCCAACTTTTAACGTTTTACGTATTAAGAAATACGAATTAAGAACGCGCGCTTGCGCTTTAACCACACAATATTTTCGATCAGATGTTGAGAGATGGAACGTAACCTTAACCAAACTATTCTGGCGCTATTTTTGATGATAATTTTTCTGCATATTTGAATCGTTTGTTTATAATTTTTTTATTATCTATTAGATACTTTTAGCGTTTTTTTTTTAGTAGAATTGATAAATCTCTCAATTCTTGTGATCAATTTCATTTCAATGTCAATTCTTTCAAATTCCGATTATGAATAAAAGAAATTAGAAATTGTTTAACCGTGTTTATAATTTTTAGTGATTAAAGTTATATTTAGGACATACAAATTACGTTTATGAAGTTGGATCTTTCCACACTTAATTCTCAGTTTTAATAAAATTGACTGTCGCTTCCTTTAATTAATAGTTAATATAACAAAGACATAAAAGTGTCTAAATCGTTAATCTACCTAGTCTTGTATACTATATTATATATATATGTACATTCAAGGCCTATGTGATAAATTTATTGCGTATTAACGTATTCTAGACTAATTAACTCAAGTGATTTCCTCAAAAATGTCTTAAATATACGAACTGAATTAACAAAGAATCTCAATTAGCATTAAATAGATATGGAATTTCCAAGGAAATGGCCAATTTTCACGCTTCGTAAATTCGTATATGATATCATATTTAATAATTAGTATAAGGTATAAAATACAATTGCTTTTGTCCAACTAAAATGGTATAAAATACGAAATAAAAATAAACCCGAGAAAAAAGGTCAATGCTACAGGACAGGATAATTTACTGATTCTTTTCATTTTGTATTAGTAATAATTTTTAGGCTAATCCGTGAACTGATTAATTGTATTCTAATCGTAAAATTCTGTTCAATTTTGCTAATTTCTCTAGTTTTCTAACTTTCTTAATAAAAAAGTCAAATCTCTACAAGCAAATAGAAAATCACCACACTATATAAAACTTCTAATATCTACCAATTTGCCTTGTCAATAAATTTCATTGAAATATTCAATGATTTCACCTCAATGAAGTACTGCCTGTCTCTATACACTGATAGAGTTCGTATAAGAATTTTTTCCAGCTACAAGTTACAAGCCCCTACCCGTACATTTTATACAAAACATATCATCATAACAGGTACCAACTCATTCATAGTTACATACCCACTACTATTACTACTAGTACATTAGACAGTATTGAATATATTATTAATGCAACAACATTTTCTATCTAAAAAAGATAATATATTCACCGTCCAGCAATACCAACCGATCGACCAATTCAAAAGTAACATGGCACTAGATTAATACTCTTGCTTGTCCCTCCCCCCACCCCTCTAAAAAAAAAAAAAAGAAGAGAAAAGAAGAAAACTGTAAAAATTTTGAATTATTCTGTCATGTATCGTGGTGAAAGAAATGAAATGACCTTAGCTCTACGTATGAAAAGAAAAGAGATTACATGACTTTATAGTAGCCGCTGCTTGTTGATGCTGATGAGTTACGATTTTATGAAAAGCTTATCTTTTATTTAGGTTTATTATGTAGGCAGGTACAGTTTGATAGTGTTGTATAATTTATTGTTTTAATGATGATTTTTATGATTTTTATATGCTAATAATACTGTTTTGCTTATGCCTTTTCTTTAACATAAAAGTTTATCAAACGGGAAAAGAGATGTTATGATTATTTTATGGGATTGAAACAGGAATATTGTCTGTATCTACTACAATGATCATCTGCCTGTACTGGAAGTTAATGAATTATTATTGTGGAGATGCGTTTCGAAACTTCAAAGAGATTAAAGCGCTGTAGTATTCGTGATATTTTTCAATATATATAGGCAACCCATATGACATTCGAATTCCACGGCCAGCCTACATTTTTTTTTTTTCAGTCAATACACATACAGTGTATAGTAGTAAAAATTCGTTGAGTTCATCAATAAATAACCGAATGAACAGTACATTAAAATTCTATAAGAAATTCTCTAACAACTACCGAACCGAATCGAATTCATTAGGGCTGGCTGTCCATCCATACAAAAAGTCAAATTCTGTTTAATAATGTCACATTTAAATGTTTCATGTTTTTCTGTCGATGCGACGCACACGCAATTCGCTACGATACGATGAATGTTGTTTTGCATAGTTTTACTATACGACGATCATTGAACGTTGAAATGAATGCCAAATACTTTTTATTTTCCATGATACTATACATTATGGAACATGAGAATAACATAACTTTGATTGAAAAGATAATAAAAATAAATAATCATAGGAGACTAGTGTACGTAAATTCAGAGAACTGTTATTAAAGAAATTTTAAGATGGAATTATTCAACTTCGTAAATGTAATTTTTATTTCGTTTTAAAAACACATTTATGCAATTTCTTATTTCTTTGATTCGTAATCAGAAATTGAAAGAATTGGCAGTGAAATCGAAATTGATGACAAGAATTGAAAGATTGATTAATTCTACTACTAAAAAAAAACGCTAAAAGTATCTAATAGATAATAAAAAAATTTTAAATAAACGATTCAAATGTGCACAAAAATAGGGTCAGAATAGTTTGGTTTTAAGGTTACGTTCCATCTCTCATCATCTGATCGAAAATATGTGTGTGGTTACAGCGCAAGCGCGCGTTCTTAATTCGTATTTCTTAATACGTAAAACGTTAAAAGTTTCGGAAACTTTAAAATTACGTTTATGTATTAAGAAATAAGAATTACAGAATTTGGTAACCACTACCATTAGAAATAATATTTTTATATCAAGATCTACGTACTAAAATTATGAATATGTTTATGCATTAAAGTTCGTTTAGAATCAGTCGCCACGAATATTTATTTATTTATATATCTTTAAAGCAAACTACATCAGTATGCATATTTTATTTAATCCAATTGTAATTTTTCTTCTCTACACCTGTAGCAATGATTCAGCACAGCTCTCAGCAACACTCTTCGATGTGTTTTTGAACGAACGCCTTTGATGGAAGTTTCCGCTGCCGTGAATGCTCGACACTCAACTTTAGTTATTGTCATTTGGGCATCATTTATTCCGTTTTTCTTTTTAATAAAATCTAATGGAGAACGACGAGACGACAGTCGGTGTGGTGTTAGTTGTAAACTTTGTACTCCATTAAATACGAATGTCACAACAAGTTGTTAGATAATAATAAACTATATTTCATATACTCGTATATCTTATATATATATATATATATTTATATATGTGAATGTGTATTATAGCCTACCCGGATATTCAATTTCCATAACATTAGGGGTCATTCGCACTATTTATATGCAGATTTTATTCAGATTCGAAATACGTTTTGATTGTTAGAAATAACTTATTATTATGCCAGAATTCCCAGTGATATAATAATAGCTGAATACTTCCACACTATTCCAATCATTTGAGGATAATTAAAGTCCTAAAAAGTGAGCGATTTGTATAGAAGATTGTTTATGCGCGTGCGCTGTAACAGCTGCCAAATTCACTGTATTAAAACTATTGAATATTGAAGCGATTTTTATCAAAAAAAAAAAACAAATTATTATTGATTACTTTTACCATGACCAAGAGTTAAAAATTAATTTATAAAATTGTATTTATTTCTAAAAAAGCAGTTTTTAAGTACTTTCTGACTTTGATAAAAATATCGTTATAGAAAAGATCTGGCAACGACGCTCATCGTGAAATCTAAAATGCCACCAAAATCATAATAATAATAATAGCTGATATAGTACGGGACCATTTTTATTTATACCAATCCAAATAACCTAGCAATTAGATGTCATACTCATAATACCATTTTCATTTTGTGTTTAATTTTTATTTTGTTTTAATGGTTGCTTTCGTTTGGTCTATTTTTTAATAATTCCTACTTTTGCATTTACCTATCAAAATAATTTTTGTTATTTACTTTTACGGTGTAAATTGTGTTTCACTATCACACTGTCCTTACTACTATCAGAAGAAAACAAAAAGTCAAAATTGTTTTCAAAAAATACTCATTTTTATAATTAAAATAAAACTGTAACTCAAAAATAATAATAAATAATCAATAATAAAATTAATGAAAATACTCTGAAAGTAAAATTTATAATAATAACAATGGTTATTAATAATTTTTAAATGAACTGGACGCTAATGCATTTATTGTGCAAGTTTCTGACTATAATAATACCTCGGCTCAGCTCAAACCAAAATCAAACGTATCACAAACTAGTTGGGTATTAAAAAAAACTAAGTTGGAACATGTGGTTTTTAATTTCAGTTTCAATTTGTCTAAAGTTGGAACAGTTTTTTATGTATTGCGCATGCTCTTTACAATCATAAACTAGTTTGACGCCTAGTTGGAAAAAAGCTATAACGTTGTTGTCGGCGGTAAATTAAAACTATGCAAAACCTGGTGTTTATCTATTACAATCACTAATCAATACAATGTAAAATTCTCGGTTTATTTGCTGCTGTCACTCAGCGTATATACATAAAATAGTACATATCCGATTGAGACGTAATTTGTATGCTAAACGTTTTTTTGTAAATGTAAAGAGACATAAGGAAAGATAGAGATAGAAATAGAATGCATGCTCTTGACAAATTGACCAATTCAATGGTGAGCATTTATCATTCTAGTTAAATGTCAACACAGACAGAAACTATTTGAATAAATCTGTTATCTATCTGATAAGATAAATGACATATATATATATATATATAAGATGCACAGACAAGTGACATTGACTTATTAATTATTAATTGAATTTAATTAATTATGGAAAAAAGTTACGGACACGTGATTGTATTGTTAAATTACATTTTATTGCAAATACTACACGCGTTTTATTCTATATTATTAATTCTGATGCATTTAATGTCCAATGGAATTTAGAGGTTATTGTCGGACCACAATCACGTACGCATTGTTGACTTTTGATGCGCATGTGCAAATACTTTTTAATTCTTACTCGTTTAATAATCTTGCTATCCACAGTAACTGCAAACACACGTATTATTTAAACAGATTTTATAACGACAACAGCATCTTAAAATTTGCATAAAACAACAACAAAATATCAAACTTCTCTCCGTCTCTCTCTCTCTCTCTCTCTCTCTAAACCAACTAACTATTACTATGCTATGAATAAGTAGTTAAGTTGATTCGCTTTTATTTGACTTCCACTTCGATGCTTTCAGGCAGGATGCTCTCTCCTATACAGCATAGCTCTTATTCACTTTATAGTATAGCTATTTCCTAGATAGGAATCTTTTCAAAATAGTTCTGCTCATGCACATGAAAATCGTGTGCAGAAATTTTAGAGTTTTATTATTTTATGATACTTAAAATTCATAATGTAATAGTTTTGATAATCTTTTACTCTCGTGTACAACAGAAACTGAAAAAGAAAGAGTATATGAGAACAAGAGCGAATAAGGCCTGATGTAAATTTAAATGTATATTCCCCTGAAAACTAGCCATCCAGCCAGCCAGCCAATCTGATGGAAAATATACATTTTCATTAAATTAAATACCTATACGAAATAGTTAGGTTAGGATGTTAAACAAAGAAGATGCCACTTTGATGGTTTGCTTGTGGTTAATAGCTTTTTCAAGCTTTAAAATTTATATTACTTAAAGTTTGCGATTTACTATACATACATCTGCCCGGAATTGTCTTCTATTATAAGTAACATATGTATGTAACAAGAAAATTAGCGGTTAGTTTATAAAATGATAAACTTGAGTTATTTATAATTTATTTCTAGTTGTTTACATATAAATTTTCGACAATATGATTATAGCGACCATATCACGTTGGCTCACCAGTTCCCGTCCGATCACTGAAGTTAAGCAACGTCGAGCGTGGTTAGTACTTGGATGGGTGACCGCTTGGGAACACCACGTGTCGCTATATTTTTTCCAATTTTTAACATTTTTTTTTTTAAATCAAAACCTTTTCGGTTTCACCTACTTTTTTATAATATACTTTCATTGTTCCATGTCAGAAAACATGCCAATTTAATCTATTACTTATCGTTACTTTTATATATTTAATCATGATTAAATATATATTATATAACTTTTTGAGACGTAGATTGGAGAAAATTTTATAATAATAATTATACAAAATAGCGTCTCTTTGAGAAAAAATGGAACTTGAATTTAAATTCGTTTATTTGTAGTTGGAATACAGTTGGAATAAAATCCCAGATAAAAATTCGGTATTTGAAAGATGGATCAACTGGATTAAAAATTATTCTAAAAACAAATACATTTACGCATAATAGAATATAAAAGTTCAAATTTTGATTACGTGAAATGAAAAACAGCAAAAAATGAAACGCACTAGAGGAAAAATAAAAAAAAACTATAGAACTAAGAACTAAAAAAACAAAGAAAAAAAGCAAATAAAATGAGGTAATTTTAAACTTGAAACAGAAGCAAAAGTGCATGCAAATTTCTACCAAATGGAACATAATTGAATCGATAATAAATCCATTAATACGTAAACCAATTTTTCGCTTGTCATTCTCTTTGAGTTATGTATTTTTATGCACCTTGACCTACTAAGCCAAAAGTTTTGCCTTTGTTTTTGATTTCATTTCATACATTGTTTTCTTTTGCGGTTTTTTCTATATAAATAAATTACGAATTATTGTTATTAATCAAAAATATGGGGGGGGGGCACAGTCATTATGAGTATGATCTTGAAACATACTGAAATATATCCATACCAATTACATAGCGGTCAAATTGGAAAATATTTCCCTTTTCTACTCGTAATTAACTTGAAAGCCAAAAAATATTTTATTAGAAAGAAATCATAAATCTTCCTTCGTACAATTTGCTAATTTGACATATACAAACGCACACACACACACACACGTGCGGGCCCCATTCCAATTTATCCCCTTATTAATTTTAAAAACCTTTTCTCCAAATCGGCTGGCTGACGTCAACCGATGTATGATTGGAGTTAACCCCGTTGCTACTGTCCTGCCTTGATTGGGGCTGGGGATCAACGTCAACCACCACCACCACCACAACCACTGCCATCACAACGCACTTCGAACCGAATCCACATTATTATTCCTATTCCAGCGTTCTTCCTCCTGCTTGCCTAATGCCTATTTTATTTGAAAGACATGGGTCCATGAATGAACAAACTGCCGGATATAATACATTTTACTTCCCTTTCCTATCCAACATGGACCACCCTCTCGCTAAGGGTAAAGAAAAAACTAGCTAGTATACATAGAGCTTAAAGCACCTTATACTATGTATAGCATATACATAAAAGCTTCTCCCTTTCTTAAATATGGAGTAAGTTAAAGCGTGTGGAAAAAAGATCGTATTAAGAAAGAAAGATGAGGAGCAAAAGGAAATTTGCTAAAAAAAAAATGCACCCCCAAAAGAAAATCAACTGACCGATTCAGTGATAGGGAAAAAGTTATCTATCTGTCTATTGGGGCTTAAGAAACAAGAGTAAATATTAAGAAAATTCTATCCCTCATAATTAACTGGGAATATTGACTAGATATTATCTAAAAAAAAAAATAAAGGTTAAGGGATAAGGGTAAAGAATGAAATGACCATAAAGATGCGTGTAGATTAAATTGGCATGTTTTTTGACATAGGACAATGAAAGTATATTATAAAAAAGTAGGTGAAACCGAAAAGGTTTTGAATTAAAAAAAAAAATGTTAAAGATTTGGAAAAAATATAGCGACACGTGGTGTTCCCAAGCGGTCACCCATCCAAGTACTAACCACGCTCGACGTTGCTTAACTTCAGTGATCGGACGGGAACTGGTGAGCCAACGTGATATGGTCGCTATAATCATATTGTCGAAAATTTATATGTAAACAACTAGAAATAAATTATAAATAACTCAAGTTTATCATTTTATAAACTAACCTCTAATTTTCTTGTTACATACATATGTTACTTATAATAGAAGACAATTCCGGGTAGATGTATGTATAGTAAATCGCAAACTTTAAGTAATATAAATTTTAAAGCTTGAAAAAGCTATTAACCACAAGCAAACCATCAAAGTGGCATCTTCTTTGTTATAAATTAAAAAGTTATATAATATATATTTAATCATGATTTAATGATTATTTAATTTATTTAATCAATAAATCATGATTAAATATATATTATATAACTTTTTGAGACGTAGATTGGAGAAAATTTTATAATAATAATTATACAGATAAACGGTCTATTCACTCTCTAAACTCAAAAAAATATATGTCCATCCTCAAAAAAAAAAAAAAAAAAGAAACAGTAAAATAAATGAGACCTAATAAATCCTTTCGATAAACCTTTTCCTTTTATAGATATTTCGATGTCGTTTAATGAGCCCGTTTATCCAATTTAATTCTTCTTCATTTCCCTTTCTTTTTTTAGTTTCTTTTTGTTTTTTTTTTTGGTTGCTGTTTAAAAATGGCTTCTAAAGTGGTATCTTCATTATGGAAAATTATCGTTATCAACAGCTGCAAATTGAATTGATTTAGAAAATATTTTGGAATTTTACTTTTAACAAAAAAAACAAAACGAAAATAATGATGAAGATTCTTATGATCTGTCCTTGTCTTTAATAATATTGTATGAGATTTTTTATAATATCCGGTGATTAACTTTTAAGATTTTCTCATAATGAAAACAACAAAGTAAATTGAATCCATTCGAAAAAGCGTAAAGAAATAAAATTCAGTAAAATTGCAAACGTAAATATTCATCATAAAGCCGATCTTTATATTAAGATTGAAATATTTAAGTATGACTCTGCCTATCAGAGAATAATCATTAAATCTTAAAATGGTAGCGAATTGTTATTATCATAATTCAAATAGCTTACACATAATGTATATATGTACATACATATACATCTAATGTAAACATCTTTTAGGTACGATCAAAGTCGACATTGAAATATTCATATTACTTATACTTGTAGATTGTATCGAAATTGACATTGACAATGACAACACACAATTGTAGCGTATGTATTTGTTTGTATGTACACATACTATACGTACAGGCATGCAACAGAATATCATTCACTTTGCAGACAACATTCCAAAGCCAACTCTGATAGCATATTAGATTAATCATCTACATACATATTTAATATTATGGCTATGAAGTTTAATTGTTTTGTGTGGCAAATGTACAAATTAAGCATTCATTTGGTATATTCGGCTGGTCACGTGACCACTTTAAAGTCAAGCTTTGCACAAATCACCGACTATTTGGGTTTGAGCCCGTAATCTAATTCCCCCTTGAATAATTTAGTATAGTAAATAGTATTAAATAAATAAGCGCTAGAAACAAGTCAATACAAAAACTATGGACGGGCTAAAAAAGGAGTGAACACTAGAAAAAGGAAAAACGGGCTGCGACCAACTGAAACAACAGTTTTTAACAATTGCTCTTATATGAGAAAATCAAATTTTCTTATTTTTAAGGAAAATCATAGATTTTATGGCAGCAGATTAAAACTATGATGATTGTAAAAATGAATATTTAATATTAATACAACAATGATTGTTATTTAAAAAATTGGCATAGTTTTGTTTTTTCCCCATTTTATTAATTTCATGATTAGTGACGTGCTATAAGATAAGGGTAAAAATATATTACAAAAATAATTGTTAAAATTTATTATGTAAAATTTATTTTGAAATTGTTACTAACAATTATTTAATAGTTATATGGTTTCTTTGGAATACTGTGGATTATTTTAAATATCAAAATTAATGTAGAATTTGAAAATAATTTGAAAACGCAACAATAACAAAGCCCGCCCGTCACTGATCTGACAATCACACCTGCAATTATCGCAATATACACGAATCCCTTTGGTGGACAAAAACAATTCTGACCCACAAATATTTTGACTTTTTTTAGGTTATTCAATCTACTCCTTATTTATATATTTCCATAATTATAACATATTATTAGAAGATTAAATGCATAATCTAGAAACAAATCAGTACAACAACAAATTTGTATCGAATTAACCTATTTAACTCTATTTATTCACTTGACCTATTCGAATGAATCAGAGCAAAACTGTACAGGTGGCTAGTTGCATATCTATGGTGGTGGTGGTGGTATATTGTGTAGTATTACAGGTGTTTTATATTATACTACCTATACACTTTCACTTTTCCTTTCAGTAGCGTTTCATCATCATCACAATTGAATTTATGTAATAATTGGCATTAAACTTGACCTTTCTTCTTTTTTATGGAAATATATATGTATTCATATGTTTTTTGTATGCTTGACATTGCAGGAATATCTTCAATTAATAATAAATTTAGATATCTGTATAGTTAAAATAATTTAAAGTGAGTGCATTATGCATCAATTTATGTATATGTAAATATATTTAATCAATATATCAATGTATAATTTATTAACATGCGACGTTGCTATGTTTATTTAATTAACAAGTTAAGTTAAGCTAATATTTTTAGATATAGTCGAAATTTGATTCGGTAATATTTGGAATTTGTATGAATTGATTTTAATAATAATAATGTAAAACCTCTCCACAATATCAGCCTAAATGGCCGCTATACAAAGGTGGCCGAGCATCAGGAGGCTTGCACAATTTTTGCAATAAAATTGATATTTCCCTTAGAAGTGATTAAAATTACAAAAAAAGAAAATTCAGAGTAAATGGAAGTGCCTGAAACAAAAATTGAATTTCAGCTTCAACTATAGTTAAATTTAAGTAATGTTGAAAAATGAGTGAACAAAAATAAAGTTTAATTATGAATTAAAAACAAAACTGTAAATTAAGAATTGCAGGGTGTTATGCTATTTTTTTAATAAGATAACATAATGGTTCCTATTTGATCTCGAGGAATTTCTCAGTCACACTTTAGCGATTTGTTAATCGTATGTTCGTTTTACTTCAACATTTGCTGATGATAAATAAGCATTAATAGAGTTAATTAGTTTAGCGAATTTGCTTAAATTTGTATTGATACTAAATTGCCATAATTAATTTTTTTCGGAAAATTCAATATTTACGACTTACAAAAAAAAATTATGCAAATTCATTTTAACTTATAAAATCCAAAATTCACATTTTCTGATTTTAATAAAAAAAAAATTGTTGAAATGTCGCCCGTTATAGGGAGGTAATTTTACATAAGAATAGGTTAGAAATGTACAACAGGTAGTGGCCGCCGCCGTTGTGAGAAGGTCGACATATTTGAGAGGTTTAAAACATTAGAAATCCCATATATGTAAATCTTTCGGAGAAAATAAAAAGTACCCGATTATGACGGTGGCCGTTAATAGAAGTTTTACTGTATTTACCTGCACCGAATCGATCGAAAATCACTCATTTATTCATTTTAAAACATAACTCCAGTGGCTGTAATTACATTTGAACAAAAATGTTTAGATCTTTCTGTCTATAATTTTTGCATATTAAAACAAAGCTATTCACGCAATTAGATGATTCACAGTTTTTTCAATTTAGGGCCAGTCAATAATCATTTTATTCTATTTGCAGATGTCGGATATAATTTTATTTTAACTAAAATGGAAAGAAATGGATCATCTGAAGCTGGAGTATCTGGAAGTTCATCAAAACAAAAAGATAATTGAAAATTGAACGATTATTAAAATATCAGCAGACTTCTTACAACTGCTGATAAACTACTAAATATTTTTATCTAAGAAATATAAATTACACTAGAGTAAAAGCCAATTATTTAGAATTTAACAATAATTAGCACTAAATTAAACAGTTAATATAGTAGATTGTTTCAATGCAAAATTAGATCTAAATGGTACTCAAATAAAATGTGTTTGCATTTGAGACTATACTAAACTGGCTTATTGGACAGCTAACTACATTTGAATCTAACAAAGCAAAAGAAATGCTGTTTGTATATTAAATATTCGCATTCTTCTTAATTTGTGCATTGTATTTTTCATATTTTTTTATTGTAATTTGTCCAATTATTTAAAATTATACTTACTTCTTATTTGATGAAATAAATCTCTTATTATTATTATCTTATCACACTTGGAATGAAATTTATATTTCGATTTCAATGTCAATTCTTTCAAATTCTGATTACGAATTAAACAATAACAAATTGCATACACGCTTTTTTAATTTTAAGTGATTAAAGTTGGTTGAACTCGTCATTTATTTCGTAACGTTTACGATATAAAAATTATGTTCAAGAAATTGGATAATTCCACCCTTAAATTAACACAGCTGTTAATCTACTTTGAAATTAAGAAACACTATCAGTGAAGCCAATGTACCTAAAGAAAAGTTTCTAACCTTTAAAATATGTACATATGCAAATTGAGTAAAATTTGTAATAATTCAAAGACAAAGCGTAAACTAGGTATTTTCATTCATAAAGTAAATAGAAACATTTCATTGTTCTGAAATGAAATAGTTTATACGGCCTCTTGTTGAGATCAATTAAAAAATACGTTTTGAAGTTTAGTTGTAAATTAGCATGAATTTCTCACTAATTAACACGTAGGTATAACATTCTTTTTAAATTACCTTACCTGTATCTCTATTTTTAATTTTTAACAAGACAACAAAATTGTATCTGTTAATAAAGTGCCTGATCAATTTTGGAAATGTAAAAATCTGATTAAGAAAAATCACACAAACATATGAAAAATATCGTTAATAACTGGAACCAGTAAAAAAAAAATAAATGAAAGAAAAATGCAATTCTGAAATTATTTCGACGAAATTTCTCTTCATTTACTTCGATATCTTTTCGTTGGATCTTTTAGCAGCAGCAGCCATGACATTGAAAACATTTTATTTCTTATGTTTTTTTCGTTTTACGAAATCGCCCATTTATAATTTATTTTTAATTTGAATCGAGGAAGCTGAAACCACACACAGAAAAAAAACCGAAATGATAAAAAAAAAAAAACAAACGGTCAATAAACTTTTTATAAAAACAGGTTAAATTAATTCAATGTAATAATAATAATAATAATAATATAAATAATAACAATGATGGTTTATTATCATAATTGACTACGCAAATAAGTGATAGCTCTACCTAAATAATTTCATGCCTTTTCATTATACTATTAAATTGTTCGGATTAAAAAAGGATTAAAAAATGACTAATTATAATGGATGGAATTTACTTACATGAATATTAATATTATACCTATTAATACGTAACAATATTAAACATCGTATAGGTTTACATGGAGCAGCACTCAACTCAACTCACTTACACACTCATTATAGCTAGATATATATGTATATATGTAGGTGAGCCGTACACACAGGCAGATCTAATACAATGTGATCCATCCTCAAATGTGGTGTTTACATCATTTATTAGATAGAAATATGAGTAGTGGCCGTTTAATCCGGAACCTTCTTTTTTTGGTAACGTCTTTCAGTACAGAGTGAGTAGTATAGGTAATGTATATATTGATTTCAAGGTCAGGAAGCAGATATGGGTCAAAACTGATATCGTCAACCCGAATGGAAATTGTCAATTGACAAGTTGAACCTGAAGATGCGTTAATGTACGCACGAAACTGATGATAATTAAACACGAATTTAAGCAAAAAAAATAAAAAAAAATTTGAAATTGATATGTAATCATTTTTTCAAAATATTTGGAATTCCAAAATTCGATATTTAAGAAATTATTTCCACATTCCTAATTTCTATTTGCAAGTACTATTAAATTTTTCCCCCTTTGATCTTATCTCCATCGTTTTGCTTACCAGTTTTTACTGATTTTTCCATACATTTTTTTTGATTTCTGCATCTATCTGTCATTGTCATTCATCATTATAATCATCATCATCGTCATTTTTATTATGTATGTGAACATCGTTCGTCACATTATGTATACGAATTGTTATACATTGATTATCTTCATTTCTTTCTTTCTTTTCTTTTCATTTTAGCGACATGTTCTTGTTCTTGTTCTTTTGCTTGATGTTCCTCTTCTTCTTCTTCTATTCGCGAAAACCCACAAAGTCAACACCTTCCCGCAATTCCCCGCCGGGCGGGGTGGGGATCACTATAAAATCGGGGGGCATTCAATTAAAATCTGCACAAAGTCTTCCTTCCTTTATACATTTGTTGTGATATAGAGCAAAACCATCAATTTGCTGAAAAGCAAAAATATAGTTGTATTTAGATTTGACTTAAAAGGGGACCCGTGGAGGAGTAGTCCTTCCGATAAAAAAAAAATTAATAATTTCGAAATAGTCGTTTTCCTTTAGTTGTGAATTTTCATTTATTTTTCTTGTAAATTATTGAAGTGTAACGTTGTTTTGTGGAAATTTCGAACTTCAATCGCATAAGCTCGACTTATTGGTAAGTTATCGATAGAATCGATTTTCCAGGAATGATAACATCGACTAGCTATTTTTATTCGTTAGGTTGCCTTTGTGATTTCTTTCTCCATTTATTAATTTTTCATTTTCTACACCAATTCCCCATTTTACTGTCTTTATAACAGAAACATAAAATTAAATAGGGCACATCAGACAGATTTGGCATCCTAATTGCCATAAAACACCCACTGTATCTTAAAACCATAATTAAATTACATTATGCCTCAATAATAATAATTAAAGCCTACTGCGACTAATCGCTGGCAAATCGAAATTGTTCATGAACTTTAAAAACTACACTAAAAAAAAAAAGAAAAAAAAACAGCTCAGCGAAACCTTTAAGCACAATTGTGAGAAAAAGAATTAGAACAAAAGCAAACGCAATGATAAATTTATAGCTGAAGAACCAAAGACCGAAAAATCTCAACATAAAATTGACGCTAGTAAAATTTGTTAGTTTTTTTTTTTTTTTTCTTTCAAAGACGACAATCAATATTTTCGTAAAAATAATAGACAATTTTATTGTTTCACGTTCTATCTAATAATATCAATAATAATCATTTGTACATTTCATTCGTTCATCCGAAAAATTAACAAATTTATGCGCCTACACCTTTTTTGTTTCACGGTAAAATCCGTGCTCCGGACAGCCGTAAGGCAGGAAAAAATAATAATAAAAATGGTAAAAATAATTCGATAAACCGAAGCAAAAAAAGATCACTAAATAAATAAACGAATGAACAAATGAATGAATAAACTCGATTAAATATTATATTAATAAAATCGTAGATATTGACAAAAGGAAAATTAAATTTTAAAGCTGAAAAAAAGACAAGAAAAAATAGTTTCGATTATTAAATTGTCTTCGTTTTCTTCTTCTTCCAGTATGTCAATTTTGAAATTTAATATAATTTTTTTTAAATATAAACTTTAAGATATAAATTAAATTTCATAACAATATGATTTTGTTATTTAGTTAGTAGTTTATTAATGTATACAGGGTGGTATGTGCCTATGGACAGTTCGACTATCTCGGAAACTAGCAAAGTTAGAAGAAAGTTCAGATAGCAAAGAAATTGCAGTTTGTGGGCTCAATTCAATACTCCTTTTGGATCTTTAAAAAAACCCATGGCCTACTAGATGTTTTCCAACTTTTGTCAAATTTTTCTAATCGCTCCGATGTCATAGCGATTTTAGATTACAAAAAAAATGTGTGAATGTGAAACTTTTGCTATTTTTAAATACAAATCATAGTTAGCTGTGATTATTGGATTGGATGTAGTTGTGGATTTGAAATTTGACTCTAAAAAATTCCAATGTAATGACGTCATAGCCAATTTGGTGTCCATTTTTCAAAAGTCCAATTTATGTCAAAACATAAATTTCAGCGGATCACTTCTTTTGGAAGGTAATCGTCCCTGGTTCTTGTACTGTCACATTTTTTGTAAAATCAGAACGAACTAAGACATTAAAACAATTAGAAGTAGTTGGAAATTTTTTTTCAAAATATCTAGTAACCTATGAAATTTTCATTTTATTAAATTCAACTTTAAAACTACAACTTTTGCCCCATTCCACGTAGAAATCCATAAAGTTCCTCTTCTAGGAGTTGAAAACTTGACTAGTTTTCAAATTCGTTAAAATGAACATAGAATTTCACCCTGTATAGTAAATAGCTTTTAGTTATTCTTGGCAATAAATTAATTTTATAATTTTCATATAAAAATTATTCAAATTCCGTTACTTTTTAAAAAAGCGATCATCTTAGAACATTCCGCCTCCTTTCAAGAATTGTTCCTTTCCATTAAAATTCCATTGCATGGAAATGGAAGAAAATATGCAGTGAATTATTTAATGCATTTTAAATATCAACGAAAAGTGCTGTTATAATAATAACAATAATAGTAATAATAAAATAATAATAATAATAATAAAAGAAATGTCTTGTTGTACCCTCTGACTGAGACAGAGTTTTTGCGGCCATATTCATGTTTAATGAGTTGCAAAATCAATTGTACATATGCCATTAATGTCATTATGATTGCATCGTAAACTGTTCTTATTGCTTCTTTTTGGGAGAGTTCATCACAAGACAGGTACATACCTGCAATGAAGAACCCAACAAAATTGACTCTGTTGTGCGGATTCGCATAAAGTACCGTTTCTTTGTTGAAATGAAATGTATTTTTAGGTTGGGTGGTACCGAACTAAAAACTACATATAAAACTGTTTTAAAATAATAAAAGTGTTGACCCGGTTCTTTTTTTGGAAGAAATGACTAAGCAGATTTCCACTAGAGTTAAATTGGTACTGCCCCAACAATATCAAAGAATTTTGATATATTTTATATATACAGACAGATTATGTTAGGTTAGGCTCATTATGTATTTTGCTATGGGTTTTTAATTTCATTATTTAGCATCAAAAGTTTAGATTTCCATTAAGGAACTGCAATTTGTATGCGTATCGAAATGGAGCTCACATACGGAACTCTTGATGATTGCGACAGATTGAAGAGTTTCAATTTTGCAGTTTATTTATTCGATGTAAACTGTTTTTTTTTTCCGCATTGCATAATTGCTTAACTTCAGTTACATTTGGCTTTATAATTCTCAAGAGTAAAATACTTATAATTTTTCGTACGGTTCGGCTTCGTTTAGCTCTAGTACTAAATACATTTTTTATTTTTATAGCCTCACTTTTTGTTCAGCTACACATACACATACCTACAAACTTAATTACATTTTTACTCGTTTCTAAAATATCTAAGGTAATAAAATCCATTTAATTAAATGCTCATCTGTTTTTCCTTTGCGTCTGTCTTCTCTTTCTTCTTTCTGTTTCTACATATATATAAATAATAATTTATTCCGCGTCCGCTTTGCATGTATCAAATACATGTAAATTATCAATTAATGCAATTTACGTCTGATATTATTAAATTATGGTAACGTTACGACAGGTGGAAAATTATAATGTTATTTATACGCATTTATTATAAGCCTATTTAACTCATATGATATTAATTTTTCCTTAGAAAAGGAAACTGGTAATAAAATTTGAAAAGTTGCATTCGAAATGTGCAAATTATTATCAATAAGTGCATAATTTTGCATCTTAATTGGCAACAAAAAAAAAAGACAAATTATATCGGATTGTTATCGTAGCAGTCCGATCGCTATGGTTACCCATTTCTATTGTGACGTCATCCGCAACTTCTGGAAGCATCAAAAAAGGTGCTTTAAGAATATCGAAATTATTAATGTAATAACGAGAAGAACAGTGATTTAATAATTATTTTTAATTTAATAACATTAATTTTATTCTTTTCATCAACTTTTATTTTAAATTTCAAACAAATAATATCAAAATCAACTAATCGAATTGAATTAATGCAGTTTGAATATTAAACAGAAAGATGGCAGTAGGGCATCGTTCACCAATGGCACTAGTGTACATTAATTTACACTGGAATTATAAAATAGTATACCAAAGGGAACGCGATTGTAAAATAAAAAACCGATTAATTATCAATGCATTTTATATACGTACACAGTTGACCTTGCCTGTCCACTGCACTCTACGTACAAGAACTCAATAATAAAATGAAGGATATTTTTTTTTGTTTCGAAAGAAGTATAAATTAATTGCGATTCAAGACAACTTCAAACACAAATGTGGGTATATCTATCTACTACTATTCTACTATGTATGTAGTGTGACGGTATTATTATTGCATGCATGTATTTTGTTTTTCTTCTTCTGCTATGTACATGTTTGTCCACTGGAAGTGATGCTGCTGCTGCATCGTCATCATTATAATCATCATCATCTTCATATAAAAATCTTCAAGTTCAGTTAGTTTTTTCTGCAATTCTATTCTTATCTTTTGAAGTCAATATACAAGTTACTGTTGCATTTAAAAACCTTTCGCTTTCTTTTAATTATAAATGAAAAGACTTGGATGTTAAAAGAAGAGAACAGATGAGAAAAAAGTTAAAAAAAAAGAAGAAGCAAAACCAATTGATCATAAAAGTTGATTTAAATTTAACAACCACAATAAAAAAAAGAAGAGGCAAAAATTCGATTTCATTCTTTTATTTGAAGATTATGACTCTTTAAAATCATTTTGTTCTTTTATCTTGACATGAAATTGGTAATAAGTTTTATTCTGAAATGTCGTACTGCATGGCATTGCTTGTCAAATTTCTTTCTTATTTTAATCATTTAATGGCGAAGTTAAGATTCGAGCAAAGTGATTATCGGTTCCAAGGACACACACACACACACATGTCAAATACATTATTGATCGAATCAATCATCAATCTATTTTTTGACGTCATATTATCATCAGTGAATCTACTGTCCGGTATATTAAGTGATAATACATTTATGCATGGGGTATTTTTAACTCTGGGAGACGATTTTTTTTTTTTTTTTGATCTGGTTGATTGCTCCCTTTAATAAAACAATGTGACCAGTAAAATGGCTAGCCGATTTGCGATACAAAAAAGAAGAAGAACAAGAACAAGAAAAAAACCCTACTGATTGTTGTTTCTTCTGGTTGGGCAGGTTTTGTATGTGTGTATGTGTGCACAAAATTTAAATTCGGAAATTAATATTGGAAGTAATGAAGTGTGTTTTGATTACCTGCTATCTTGAATCATTAATATTTGCTGTCCGAACAAGCATATTTCTCATGGGTTCATACATACATCATCATGCATATGTACATATAAAGTGATATTTTGTTTATTTGGAAAATTCTTCTTATTCCTATGAAATGCATAAATTTTAGTTACACCTATACCAAATCGAATTGAAAACGTCAAAAGCATTAGTTCTGCTTATCTTGTATGATATAATTGAATTGCCTGCAGGTCAACCTGAACTTTATGCTTCGCATAAGAAATACCAGAATACAAAATGGAAAAAAACACAAAATGCAAAGTCCTGACACTTGATCCGATTATTTATGGCCTGTGTAAAATTGTTGCAATTACTAATGGTGGCTGATAAAAATTCACCAAAAAAAATTCCAAATATAGAACATTCAACTTTATATGTTGCATATCTTCACCGAAACCGATCGGTCAATGTTTCGTTGCATAAGAAACTTGTAGCAGATGATAACCTATCTTTTTTTTTTCTTTTTTTTTAAATTTTAGTCATTTATTTCTACATTGTTTTCATCTTCTGTTCGTTTTTCTTGTTTTGTTGTTGTTCTTCTTCTCAGCCGTGATTTCATTTTTTTCTTTCTTTTTATTAGGTATCATTATTTTTTGACGGTTGTAGCCAGACATACAACCTACAACAACCCGTGTGCATTGCCAAAAAAAAAAGATTCCTTATTACCAATTAGATAACAGGTAATTGCATGCTGTTCATTATTCCCTGCGACCGAGTCCTGTTGCTTTTGCTTGTTTTTTGTCCAAAAAACGCCAAAACATCTTCTGGTCAAAAATAAAAATCGATATTTTATCGCATGCATGTTTCTTCCGCCCATTTCGAAATGATTCACAAATGAGATAATGAAGAAAAATGAGAAAGAGCAGAAAGAGAATACAACAGAGAATGAAAAAATAAAGAAATGGAAAAATCTTGGGCAGATTTTTTTCATGCTTGTTTCGCTTTTTGGTGGTCGATGACATTGAAAGGTCATTTAACTCGTTTTCAGTTTCTTCGTCATTCAGTTGCCCACATACGTCACATATTGATAGTGATTCATTTTGTATTTGTTGAGATAATCGATTACTTAAACAAAACCGCGTCTATAGGTTCGGTTAGAGTCAATATATGTTTCCATATCTTTGTCGACCTGTGACGTGTATCGTTGCTAAATTCGTTTACTTAAAGTGTAGGTGAAGGCGTTTGAATAGAAGACGATGGCGAACTAGATTCGGTTTATTTAATATCTATCATAGTTTTAGTATCAAAATGAATGTAGGGATAGTTTTGGTGGAATTATCTAACTTTGTGAACTTAATTTTTATTCTGTAAACATAACTTTGATCATTGAAAATTAAAAACACGGTTATACAAATTTCTTATTTCTTAATTCATAATCAAAAATTGAAAAAATTGACATTGAAATGAAATTGATGACAAGAATTGCAAGGTTGATCTATTCCATTAAAAAAACGTAAAAACTAACTACTAGATAATAAAAAAATTATAAATAAACGATTCAAATATGCAGAAAAATTATAATCAAAAATAACGCCAGAATAGTTTGGTTTTAAGGTTACGTTCCATCTGTCATCATCTGATCGAAAATATGTGTGTGGTTAAAGCGCAAGCGCGCGTTTTTAATTCGTATTTCTTAATATGTAAAAATTAAAATTGGGAACTTTAAAATTACGTTTGTATATTAAGAAATAAGTATTACAGATTTTGATAACCACTATCATTACAAACAATAGAGAGTTTTTATGCTGTCTAAAATAACGTCAATTTTTGTCAAAGTTATCGTTATTTGTGATAAAAATAACCGTAACTATAGATTAAAAATAAAGAGTTTTAATACCTAAAATAGAAATAAAGGAAAATGACAGTTCGTTATAGTATTCACAAATTTGTTTGTGTTTTCAATATGACAAATATGAGCAATATGACTTTTAAGTTAGAATGCCATTGCTGTCAAACGATTTCTTAAATAAATTCTTACATTAAATTATATCATCACAAGTATACATATTTATCATAGCTAATAATAGAAAATAAATACGTTTTAAGTTTAAACAATTTATATACTATTTAATTTACCCTCTAGTAGATATTTAAATAGACGTACATTGTGAAATAAAGTTTTATTAGAAATATGTGAATTCACTAAAATTCATTTAAATTAGTAAGATATGGCAACGCAACCATATGTCAAAATAAGTCAAATAAAATAAGCACTAAAGAAATTAGTTATTTATTTCGCCGGTAATAACGGAAATCGTTATAGTTAATAAAGTTAAAAGTTGCTAATTTCAGACTGCGCATTCGCAGAATAACGACAAACATAACAAAATCTTGAAATAGTGGGCATAAAAACCCTAATATCAAGATTAACGTACTAAAATTACGACTACGTTTATGCATTAAATTTACAAAGTTGGATAATCCCACGCTTAATTTTATCTTATCATAATTAAAAAGATGTTCTATGTGTATTGAATGAATAAAGTACTCCTGAGGCAGAGCAGGCCTTCATTTTTTCTTTTTTAATTTAGTCGACAATTCATTTAAGGATTTGGACTCGAGATTGAGCCCTAGCGCCTCAAATCAGCTATTTTCAACATCTAATTTTATACTGAACACGCTGTATAAAACTAATATGCGAGTATAATAAGATAATAGATATTTTGATTGTTAAATATGTACATAAATTTAACAGCGGCGCCAAAAACAAGAAACACAAATTTTCTACTACACACCAAAAAAAAAAAACTGTTTTTCTCCGTATAATTTTCATATAAACGAAGATTTTTTATAGGAATCATGCTCGGTTACATAAAATAAAAGTATTTAATATTAGAATATGGTACATTAATCCATTTTTTATCATTATGGCATAGGTCGTTTCACATGCGAATCATATAATTGCCTTATTTATATTACAAGAACGCCTAGTTGGAGCAGATATAATGACTACCACGTGGCTCAGTGAACCCGAGCCTAAGATTAGTGTAATAGCCAACAAAAAAAAATAATAATAATAATAAGGAGTTACGCTCAGTTAAATATTCCCTATCGACAAGCTCTCGTCATTCTCATATTTTGATTACGAAATACGTTTTAATATAAACGAAAAACTACTAGACGATTATCAGTCGACCAAAAGACAAGAAACTGATGGGAATTAATTTGTCTTATTAGAAATAATACATTTTAATTAACAAAATAGACAGACACAGGAGCACCGCAACAAATGCAAATTAATTATCAAAAAATTAAATGATGTAATAAAATTTATTAAAAAGTTAAATAAACTCTCTCACAAAGATTAATGACCACCCATCCACCCATTATATTTATATATTTAATAGATATGTTTTGCATATGGAATTTTTCAAATGAAAAAAGAAAAAAAAAAACACGAAAAATTTAAGCGTCATCATCTACCTACCTACATATGTGATATCATATGTATCTATCCGACCTTGAAAAAGGATAATATGTGTAGCGCCAAACCGTTGGCCAGGACTTGGGAGACGTCGCATTTTGTCTTTGTCTATTTCGATTTGTTTATTTTCCTATGTATTTTGAAGAACAATTTTTATAGCCTTAATTTATTTATCGTATTCGAAACGATAAAATGCGAATTTTATGCAAATTGGATTATATTTATATTTTATACATATATTTTTTTATTAAATGATCGGATATCTGTGTATTCAGCTCTATAAAGATTACGTTAGTAAACACGTATGAATTTCCGTGGGTTTTCGATTTAACGGGATTTTATCATCTGTGTATGTTAAATATAAACATTTGATAGCGATTTAAAGATACTTTGCTTGTTTGAGGTTAATCAAGGAAATTTTCTGTACACGGAAATAGGCCATTGCGTGTACCGAAAAACTATACAATTCTCAAATTAAACTGATAGTTATGCAATATTTTGCTAACGACTTATGACTTGGCGCGACGTTTTCATATTTATTTAAACAAAACTATTGGCTCTTTAGCACTGATATTTTGAATTCTTAGTAAAAAAAAATTGATTTCGAGATAATAGAAAGTTGTTACAAATCGGTTTTAGTGTTGTAACAATGACAAAAGTGACATAACTAATCACAAAGTTAGGTTAAGTTAGAATACATCACTACATGTATCTTGTGCCACAGAACAAGATTGAGTTAATTAAACTAACCAAAATTTCACTCGTTTTCAATTAATTATTCCAATTAAATTTATACGAACGTCGTTCTATTTTTTTGTTTTCGTTTTCTTGTTGTTTTTCACCAAACCCAACGAAGATAACGATTCAACATTACAACTGCGCCAATTAATGTTATACTCAGTTGCTTCTTTCCTTGTCCAGTCATTTTGTATTTGTTTTGCCAACTATTATCATTAACATTATTTTTGGTTTTAACCTTGCTCTTTTTCTTTTTTTTTTTGTTGTTGTTGTTATTTTACGTTTCGTATTTGCTTGTTTTTTTACTTTATTCTTCTCCATCTATACATATTCTCTCTTTCCCTTCTCAGTTTCAATAATAGCAGTAGAGTGCATAGATACTGTGGTATTGTTAACCAACCACAACAAGCAACAAGTTACCGTTCTAACGAGCCAGCAGATTGCAATTTGTGATAACATCAAAATGAAACGATTAAAAGTCATCACACACACACACACATACAAAT
Source organism: Platypus cylindrus (assembly GCA_949748235.1). Taxonomy (NCBI): domain Eukaryota; kingdom Metazoa; phylum Arthropoda; class Insecta; order Coleoptera; family Curculionidae; genus Platypus; species Platypus cylindrus. The sequence goes on along the minus strand of OX456488.1, from coordinate 5,307,378 downwards.
GGTACATAGAGTTCTAAAAGTTCCTAATCGTCGTGTGGTAAATTGAAAAGTTTTTTTCGTTTCTGTTGGAACGGCCACTACTAAAATGATAATCATGGCATACTTGACTATTTTTGTATTTACTGAATGTATTTATGGATGGATAAATTTATGTAGTTTTCATAATATGACGCGGAATTGAGGTAAAATTAAGAGATTCCTAATGTAAATGTAGCGTAATAGCGTTTACACAGCATCCACTTGGCGCCACTAGCGGCGAACAACGCTAGAAACTATCGACCGAACTTGGCGAATTGATCAAAACAAAAAAAAAAAGAAAAAAGATTCTACATAATATTTGTAATATTCGCTTTCCATAACACTATAGCTGCACCTATTTTCTAATAAGACGACAGTAACTTGAATTTACTGTTCTCTATAAATTTCTATTATTTATAAGTGGAATTAAGTTGTGCATTTTTATCTTCTTAATAGATTGTACCCATCAACACATACAGATACACATATTGCATTTAGATTGTCTCTTCTGTTTTTTTTCTACTTCTCTCTTTATCTCTGTCACTCATCACACATTGTTGTTATATTTTGGGTCACATAAATAATTATAATAATTTTCTGGTCAAGTGTGGGTTTTTCCATCGAGTTCGAGTTCAAGATTCTTTTCTAGATTAAATAATCTATTATGGTTATTATTATTATTACTTGTATATTATTTTGTCGTCTTTAGTTTAGTAGGTTGTGCCGTTAAAGGAATAAAACGTATAGGCGTAGCTACGTACATAGTACAACGGACCTAACAAGAATACATAATAATTTATGAATTAAAGAAAAAAATGTGTATCTATGATTGTCAATGATGTCATCAGTAAAGATTCTAGAATAATATTATCGGTGCGCTTTCTTAGGCCTACTACGATTCCAACAACCGATAACATTCATAGTTTTATTGAGGTTGTCAAATTGTGTTTAATTCGGTTGAAATTCAATTCGTATTTGTGGTCTTCGCTTTTTCTTTTTGTTATCTAATTATAGTTTATTTTTTCTTTTTTACTTAGTTTAGTCTCGTCATCTTTTATTGGATTATCTGTTTCTTTTTCAATTGCTTCTTTTTCGTTTTGTTCTTTCAATTTTCTTGCCATTTCGCGCGCCCAACTTAATCCCCAAAATAATGATAATGATGATGATGATCAGCTATATCGGAAAGGAATTTTTATTTTCGTATTTGACATACGACATATTATTAGTATGATTATTATTATTATTATTGGCGCAGAAAGGATACATTTAGCATATTGCATCAAGTGTAGAGTGTATAGGGGAGGGTAAAGGCGGGAGAAAAATGACGATTGTTGAGAGAGATTATGAAAACGAATAATTTATTATTATTGTTATGTATTGCATTATTATGTTGGGATTCCTTTTCTCATTTTTAATTTCGTTTTGCTTTTTTTATTTATTTTTTTTTTCATACGCATGTATAAGTTTTTTGCTTCTTTTTTTGTTTTGGGTCGTTTCTTTGCTCTGCTTCTTGTAGCATGTGCTGTTCTTACAGTAATTAATTATTATCAGCGTTAATGGTAATTAGCGGAAGATTTATGTAAATGTAATTTACAGGAATTTATCGATATAATTCCTACGGATAATGATAATAATATGCAGTGCAGTTTAACAAATTAATTTATATCAAATGTAAAAATCGCAACATAAATACACTGGCCAAAAGCTGCAAAAAAAACAAACATAACCTTAACATTCAACAACCGCTGCCATTCATAATTATAATAATAAATGTAAATTTGTTTTAATAATTACCATTTATTAATCGAAAGTGTGAACAAACATATAAAATCTTATTCTGCGTTTACATAATAGTAATATTTACTTATTATTTACACACACACACAGTCATACACACAGTGGCACCATTATTTTAAATGAATAGAGAAAGGTCAAGATGGTATTATAAGTAGAATAAACATTTTACTGGCTGTCTGTCGTAACCGCACAGTTGTAACATTGACATTTAATCATTATGTCATAGGTATTTAGCAAGGAAAAGTTTGTTAAACTGAAAAATGAATGAATGAATGAATTAGTAAAGTGGATTTTACAGTTGACAAGTTTTCCTGTCGGCAAATTAATTTTTAACAAGTTTTACATTACGCATGCGCACATTGCACTTGCCAACAAGTTTTCTTGGACTTGCTGAAAATCGGTTCTACGCTATTTTTTTTGACACTTGTTGGCAAGTTTGGTAACTTTTTGTACATAAATTCATGTATACCAACTAAAATTTTCAATTCCCAAGAGAATAGTTGATATTTTTTATTTATATTTAATAAACTAGTTGTAAAAATTAGCTTTGAAAATTTTGTTTATCTAGTAGCGAATATTATATTTTAAATACTGTACTAATTTACCATAAGGATAAGTATTAAAATATGAGATAGATCTATTTTAGATAGATATATTTTTTTATATTGGATTGGCATTTATTATGAATGTAATAAAAATGGTCGAAAAGAAAATTGGTGAGAGTAAAGCCAAACGGCAATTTTTTTATGCAAGAAACTTGCCATAGAGAAATTTAACGACAAAAAACTTGTCAATTGTAAAGTTCATTCACGAAAAAATGAATTGTGAATATTAGCTATATAAATACGTACACTATTCTCAAATTAAATTGACAATTAGGTACGCAAAACCGCAGAGAATCTTAGTTTAAACAGCGATTTATGGAAACGGCAGTTTAATTATATTTATTAATAATAATAATAATCAATATATGGTCTACATACAATATATTTATTAAATTAACTTAAATCAATACATTAATATAAAATTCTATTAATAAATACTATATCTATACATTTCACTATAGTCAATTATCAATTATACACTCACTGTACATAAACAATTAATTAACTAATAATAGTACATGAACTAATTAAAATTCTTATCAATTATTCAATTCAATATTTCGATTTTCCGAACTGCATATAAAACATTTATTTTATTTTATTTATTTGTTTTAAAATTCAACTTGTCAAATTATAATTGCATGGACGTGAAGCGTGGAAGCAACAATGTATATCTAATAGGTAGACAGGCAGGCAGGCAGGCAGGAGGGTGGGTGTAGGCACTACACAGCATTCTGCATTCCATGCTTCATTAACTTTACACGCTGTTATTATCGATACCTATTATTACTATTATTATTGCTATTATTATAATGGATTCGCGTTTAAAATAGACATTAAATTTATATTGGATTTTAATCAAACCAATTATGTTATTATTGCATTTTAATATGATGTTATTATGATCCAATTATTTTAGCTAACACTTGATTCTCTTCCAATAGATAATTGGATAAAGTTGTGGCAACATTGTAATGACTAACCTACGCAATTGTTTTTTTATAAATACGACATCTGCGTTCACTTGTATACTATCGCATAGGAAATTGACAAGTAATATTTCAAAAATGCAAAAAAAAATAATCTTCAACCGGCTACTGTTTGCATGTTGCAACAGCATAATTTTTAATGTACAACCACAATGAATTGCATTAAAGAGTATAGATATACATAATAATAATTCATAATTATTAATTTAATAGTTAGAATTAATGATGCTCATAAGAATGCTTGAAGGTTTACATGCATATCTGGTTGCTTGCATCGGTTGCTGCGCCTGCTGTGATGTGATCAAAACTCAAGTACAACATATATTATTGATGAACAACAATACACCGTGCATTCTTCAATTATTATTATCATACGTAAACGTTTCATATAACAACCAATAATATTAATTAGAATAATTAAATTAATTCTTATTACCTATGTATATTATTTGACACAATTTATAAATTTTTAACCGTTCGATTAGGGTGTGGCCCGCATATAATTGGTCCAATTGAACATGATAAAAGAAAGGTTGGAAAAATTATCCGCATTTATTTAAATAAAAAACAATCTTTTTTTATTTGCTATAGGTAAATAGCGGTTTTTTTTCTCATTCGATAACAAGGTCAGGGCCGGACGCGTTCATTGTCTGAGCGTATAGGTTTTTTTTTTTTTTTTAATCCGATTAAAATCTACATATGTACATACCTAACCTAGGTACATACATACTACGTAATTAGAATTATTATGCAAAGGATGTATTTTAGGTTACGGAAAACGTCCTCTGTTGTTTATTTTGTTAGCAACGACATTCCTTATCGTTTCCATCTCTTTCTGTTATAACAGGTAATTACTATTTGCCTCTCTCTCTCTGTCTCTTTATCCCACACACACACACACACACATACACAAACAAATACATATTTTGCATATCAAAAATATTTTCGCGTAAATCATTTGACAATACGTGCTAGGTTTACTTATACCTACACTACAAGGTGTAGTTTTTATATTATTATTATTATCATTATTATTAGCTGTCATCTATTGTGTAGATGTAAAAAAATTCTATTTTAAATCTTCAGATTTACATTTTGGCGAATGTGAAATATAATATAATAACTAAGCAATTCGTATGCTATATGAGCTGATAAATGAACTGTTATAATATGAATGTGTATTATTACATCAGTTTATTCCCATGAGAAGATTCCCCAGTCTTCAACATTTCAAACATTCGTAAGGTCATCACCTAGTTAGATATGTTAATTTTGTGTCTTTTTTTATTGCCTGGAAATGCATACTTATTGGACAAACTAACTTCATTTAGACTTTATTTGCATTACCTGCCGGTATTATTGCAAAACAGTTCATCAACGAACTGCAGTGCATTTTATGTTATACGTATTGTTGGATTCTATTTATCTACCTATACTGGTTTTATAGTTCAGTTGATTATTCCGTAATCAGCATTGAGAGAATTGTTTTAGATGTTTTATACCAAGAACACAAATTACTTTATTACACGAATTGCATAACGTACTTTTTCTACATTCCATAATTTGTCATTAAAATATATGCTCAATTTTCTCTATTTTTATTAAAAATAAAAACACACACACACACACACACACTGAAATTGAAGTAGGGCGTGCGAAATGTGTTTTTTTTTTATTATGTGGCGCTCGTCAAAATTTGTATGCAACAAGTGTCAAACGTAGAACATTAAACATGTTGTCATGTTGTTTAAACGTTAATTTGTGTCGGCACGAGTATAATAAATAATAGAATCAGGCATATATATATATATATATATATATATTTTTTTTTTTTCGTTTTTCTGCTGATTATTATTCACCGGGTGTTATAATAGACATATGTATAATATACGTACCACATACGCTGACATATATTTTATGTCATATATGTCAAATGGAAAACAACATAGAACTAAAAAAAAAAAGAAATAAAAAGTTCGAAAGGAATTTGTTATTAATCGATCGTTGGCGATATTGAATAATTTAGAGTAACATTCCTGGAAAATAGGCACTTTATATAAATAATGACAATTTATAGAGCCGTCTATATGTTCTGTAATAATACCAACTTAATTTATTGCACACAGATTGCATTGCATTTTATTTTGATTTTTTTCCAGATTTCCAATGCCATAAATAATTACACACAACAGAATAGATACAACCGAATCAAAATGTATCCAACATATGTATTACTGCTAATTTTAGGTTATGTTACATGTGTTTTAGGAAGTAATGGTAAGTGGAAATTGTTTTATAATTATGACCACGTCGCAGCGTCAAGTTTTTTCCATAACACTCTCTTTAAATTATTTCAACTGTATGTATCCTTCAGCCAGCCAAGTCCAACTGTCGTAGGACTAAAAATCCTGTTTATATAATATCTATCTATCTACATTTTACTTTTTTATTACCGGGAATTTATGTCTTCTGTTTGCTTTATATTATTTTATGGCCTCTAGAGGGCATTGCCTTATTCTTATCATTATTGTGGAGATTGTGTTATGTACATACAGTTTATATTGCATAGTTGAAATTATAGCGTCTTGTCACTTCCATTTAATGGCTTCTATAGCTTTTTTTGCTCCTCAATTTTGAAATGATAGAACGACCTTAACAAGGTAAACGCTATGCACTATGAGAACAGATTTACGGATCACTTTTGACTAGTTGTTGTTTTAGTAGTTTTGATACTCTCAGAGTACAAACTAGATTTTGTACAAAAGATTAGAATAATTTTTAAGATTTGTGTTAGGTCAGTCTCGGAAATAAACGACTTAATGGGAATTGTACAGTTGAGAAGTTTTTTGTCGTTAAGTTTCTTCAAGAAATAAATTGCCGTTTGGCTTTACAATCGCCAATATTTTTTTCGACAATTTCGATTACATTAATAAATGGTAAACCATAATAAAAAAATGTATTTATCTAAAATAGAACTATTGTATATTTTAATACTTATCCTTATGGTAAATTAGCACAGAATAGTTAAAATATAATATTCGTTCCTAGATAAACAAAATTTTCAAAGCTAATTTTCACAACAGTTTATTAAACATAAACAATTAATATCAGCTGTTCTCTTGGGAATTGAAAATTTTAGTTGATATAAATGAATTTATACAAAATATTACCAACCTGATCGACAAGTGGCAAGAAAAATAGCGCTGAACTTATTTTCGACAAGTCCAAGAAAACTTGATAACAAGTACAATATGCGCGTGCGTAACGCAAAAACTTTACTTGCCTGCAATAGTAACCAAGAAAAGAAGAAATAATGTTAATACAAATAAGGAAAAATAAACAAAAAAAAACATCTAATTCATAAATAAAGACAATATATTACCTATTTGATAAGTCCTTAGACCCAGTAGAGAATAAATACTAGAATAAAACTAAAAATGAAAAACATTCCATGGTTGCCACCGGTATATAATACTTACCGTCTTATTATGCTAATGTATCATTTTAATCGGATTCACTTTTATCATTATCATGTGAATTAAAACGTGTTTTTTTTTTCGCTTATTATATTGAACTGGTTATACTTGCTGCAATCTTAATCCAGTAATAAAAAACTACCTTAAATATATAATAATAATGAAAATAAAAGCATTCAAACAGTGAATAACAAGAATTTGTTGGTATTTAATAATATTTAAAAGTATAATATGTAATCTTATAGCAACAGAATATAATATGATAATGGGGAATTAGTAATGTTAAACTTCACGACTTCATCGATTTTGAGAATCAAATATTCGATGTTTGATTAAAAAACTAGAGAACAACAGGAGTAAATTTTGAAAAGGTCCTGCTGAAAAACTAAATATTAATTAGTTATTGTTAGAAATCATGAGCGAAACAAAATGAATTGATTTCCAACGAATAATTCTCTATTGCGTATATACGCTTTCAATACAATATGTTAATTAATTCATTAAATTATAAACGTACATGCATATTTTCATGCATTTGCGTGTTTGCAAATCCAGATTCGTCAGTGTCCTTGAAAAATATTCGCAGAATTAAATTAACAGTTCTTTTTTTTTCTGTTTTCATTAAATTATTAATAATTATCATTGACATGTAGATGTAATTAAAAACAGCAAATTATTCTTCCAGTCACAATCTGTAGTAGTAGTAGTATCCAGCTAATAGAATTTTACATTTAAATTACATACTGTTTATGTTCGCATACATTCGCACATATGTAAAGTGCAATAATCATAAATATGGCAAAAAATAGTCATAAATCTACCGTGCTGGGCTCAAGCAACAAAAAGAACAACAACCAACAAACCAGCCAGACATCCCTACGAGACCTTATTTTCTAGTGTTGTTTCTTTTATTTATTTCTTTTTTTTTTTTTTTTTGTTTTATTTTTCCTTATGTTGTCTTTTCTGTTGTTTCCTGCTGTTTGTAAATTGCTTACTAACTTAGTTTAGAGCTATTGAAAACTAAAGCGAAGAATAACAACAAAAAAAGAAAAAGAAAATCGAACAAGTGACTGTATAAGTCTAGTGAATTTGAACGAGAAGAATCTAAATTCAAAATAAAATGGTAGTAATTGAATGTACATCGACAATAAATCGAGTTAAATTAGCTGCGGTTGCGTGTGTATTCACACTATATAACTTCTTCCATTAGGAATTTATTATTAATTGTCTGTTTGCTTTGTTTTATTTTAGCCATTTGTTTCTTCATTCTATTGTTTCTTTTTGGTATTAATTGATTTATGTCTGTGATTTTTGTTGTGCATTCTTTTGTTTCGATAGCAATCTGTTAGTCCATTTTTTCTTGTGAACTCTAAACTCAGTTGTTCTGTGTTTACTTTCTTTTCTTTTCTTTTTTTTTTGCCTCAAATAAACATTTCCATTTACGAGCTGGAAACCACTACATCCATTACTTGTCGCCGTCTTTCGATTTACACTTTGAGATAAAGTAAAATACAGACAACATAAACAAACTGTTTCGCATCCAAGCAGCTTTTATGCCGCCATCATCATCCTCATATTTTGCATGTTGTTGTTATTCTTCGAAAAGAATTATTCATCGACGGTCATAATTTTAATTCAAATCAAGAATTGTACGAGTAAAGAAAAATACTAACTCAATCTACGCATTTAAGACTTAGAAAATTCTATTAATTAGAACCATAAATTGAATACATCATATTCACTAATAGAAGTACAAAATTCAGAGCGATTAAGAACCACACAATTTTTCCAAAATCTTCATACCAGTTTACACTAAGATATGTTCATTATTCATTTCAGATTATCGATTTTTCGATTACGATTATCTTAACGATCCCCTCGTAAGGAATTTCAGACAAGTAACGCAGTACAATACGAATAACAACAATAACAGTTATCAATGCCAAAGTGAAGGGTTGTTTCCAAATGCCCAAAATTGTCGTCTATTCCATAGGTATCATTAAGACTAGTAATTAAAATAAAATTGTATAATTTCATCAACATTCTCATTAGGTGCGTTCCAAATGGACAAAATGGATTTACAACTTTCACATTTGAATGTGGTGAAGGAACGGTATTTGATCCAGCAATATCAGTATGTAATCATGCCTATGCTAGTAGCCGAGAGGAATGCGGAGGTATTATTCGATCTGAGAACAAGGCAATCTGTTTATTCTCCTATTTTAAGTCTTCTTTCGAATACTTAAGCTGAAAACTGTAGCACATTGCCTTCTTTTATTTCGAAAAAAAAAAAAAATGCTAAAGTACCTCGATGGTTCTTTTAAGGAAACGGTATAGATAATGCAGCTATACAAGTATTCAGTACTACTAGTGCTCCGGCATCAGCACCAGTGATATCATCTTCAACGACCACTACATCGACACCAATTAGTACTGCAGCGCCTGCACCAAATAAATGCACTACTCTCGGTTTCCGCGAACATTCCATCAATTGCCGAAAATTCTTTAGATGCGTCGATAATGGTCAAAACGGGTTTATTCAATACGAATTTATTTGTGCCACAGGTATCAAGCATATCAAGAAAACCATGCGGTGTTATGTAACTAATTCGTGGAATCGTTTTTAGGAACCGTTTGGGATCCATCAATACAGTCTTGTAACTATCCATGGACAGTTTCTAGAACTGATTGTACTGAAGAAGCGGATGGTGGTCAGTTATTATTTAGAAATGCAATTAATAGCACTCAATCAGGCACCAATTGGCACCAAAGCACCTTTTCAAATTCATCTGCACAAAATAGTTCTAGTTCTTTTTCTAGCAGTAGTAGCACTTCTTCTAGTTCTAGTTCAAATACATCTTCTAGTTCTAGCAGTAGCAGTAGTAGTAGTAATAATAATTCTAGCTCTAACTTCCAAAATTCGGGCACTTCATCAAATCAATCAAATCAAAATTCAGGTAAGCAACTACTTTTCTCTAGATTGGAATTGAATGCAGTTCTTAGCTTCGATTGCATGACAATTCAATGGGCCTATTAGATTATTTTCAAGCAAATAACCATTTCAATGGTCTATTAATATTACACAGGAAATAACTTAAGTGGGGGCGGATCGCAATCGGGGTCTTCCTCTTCTTCCAATCAACAAACATCATCAAGTAGTAATCAACAACAGTCGGGTTCTACTGGCAGTCAACAGCAATCAGGTTCATCTGCATCTAATCAACAACAAACTTCTAATAATCAGTCATCTGGCTCATCGTCAAACCAATCAAGTTCATCTAGCAATAACCAGCAGCAAGGTTCAACAAATAATCAATCTTCAAATAGTGGTTCCAACAGTTCCAATCAAAATAATCAAGAATCAACATCTTCGAACGGGAATCAGCAGGGCAGCAGTTCCTCGTCAAGCAGCAATCAACAACAGTCGGGCAATAGCTCATCAAATCAGTCTAGTAACACTGGTAGTAATCAATCGAATTCTGGAAGTAACACCAATAATCAAGGATCCAACAGTCAATCTTCAAATCAACAGCAGTCCTCCGGTTCTAATTTGAACCAAAATAATCAACAATCAAGTTCATCTAATCAATCAAATTCTGGGAATAATAGTAATCAGTCATCAACTCAGCAACAATCTTCTGGTTTCAATCAGAACCAACAACAACAATCTGGTTCCTCTAATCAATCAAATAATAATCAGTCTTCCAACCAACAATCTTCCCAAAACAATCAACAATCTGGGTCCTCCAATCAATCAAATAGTGGAAGTCAATCTTCCAATCAACAATCGACGGGTTCGAATTCGAGTTCCAATCAAAATAATCAACAAGGAAGTTCTGGAAGTAATAATAATAGTAATAGCCAATCTTCTACTCAACAATCGTCAGGTTCAAATCAAAATAATCAACAATCGGGTTCATCCAATCAATCAGCTTCTGGCAGCAATCAGTCGTCTAATCAACAAATAAACGGCTCCAATCAGAACAATCAACAATCAAGTTCATCAAATAATAACGAAATCAATCAAATATCGAATAATCCAAATGAAGCTGCTCCCGGTGAAATTGTTGATGGTAAATGTACCAAAGAAGGTTTCGTTGGTGATTCACAAGATTGCCAGTTATTCCACAGGTATCATTTTAAGAAATTGACTTGATTAGTTCATGTGCTGAATGGAAAACATTAAAACTGAATTTTTAGATGTGTAACGGATGGACAAGGTGGATTGATAAAATACGAATTCAGTTGCCCGAAGAATACAGTGTGGGATCAAAATTCTTTAGCTTGCAATCATCCCTACGCAATTACTGGAAAATGTTATGTTGGCCAGCCTGGGGTTCCTTCACCAGTGCCTATTGGTCTGACAATTTAGCTAATAGAGATTGAAGCATGTCTAATATTAATGTTTCTATAGGAAATCAAGAATTGTCAAATACTCAGCAACAAAATAATCAGAGCAGCAGTAACCAACAACAACAAGCAAGTTCCGGTACGGATCAAAATCAGCAACAATCATCCCAAAATCAATCAAACAACAATCAAAATCAGCAACAATCATCCCAAAATCAATCAAACAACCAAAATCAACAACAGTCATCTCAGAATCAGTCAGAAAGTAACCAAAATCAATCAAGTTCCTCTTCATCCAGTCCAATAACTGAAAGTCCAGGTCAAATTACTAATAACCAATGTACGGGTGCCGGTTTCGTTGGAGATGGACAAAATTGTCAAAAATTTTATCGATGCGTTTCCAATGCTCAAAGTGGATTTATTAAATATGAGTTTACCTGTGGCACGGGTACCGTTTGGGATCAAACTACTCAATCATGTAATTACCCACATGCTGTGCGTGGTAAATGTTATGCATCAGCACCTGTTAATCCAAGTCTAAATGGTAAATCAGTAATATTTCATTATATTTGTTTTTAATATTATCGTTTTATTGAAAGGTACTCTAATTTCTGGGGAACATACAAATAATATTAATAATCAAAATCAGAGCCAACAAGGAAACCAAAATCAACAAGGATCAAATCAAGGAGGCTCTAGTCAAAGTCAAGGAGGTTCAAATCAGAATCAAGGAAGTTCAAACCAAAATCAGGGAAGCTCGAATCAAAATCAAGGAGGTTCAAACCAAAATCAAGGCAGCTCGTCTCAAAATCAAGGTGGCTCAAACCAAAATCAGGGAAGTTCAAATCAAAATCAAAGTGGCTCGAACCAAAATCAAGGAAGCTCAAATCAAAATCAAGGTAGCTCAAACCAAAATCAAGGGAGCTCGTCTCAAAATCAAGGTGGCTCAAACCAAAATCAAGGAAGCTCAAATCAAAATCAAGGTAGCTCAAACCAAAATCAAGGTGGCTCAAACCAAAATCAAGGAAGCTCAAATCAAAGTCAAGGTACCTCAAACCAAAATCAAGGGAGCTCGAATCAAAATCAAGGAGGATCGTCCCAAAATCAGAATCAGCAAGGAGGCTCAAACCAAAATCAAGGGAGCTCGTCTCAAAATCAAGGTGGCTCAAACCAAAATCAGGGAAGTTCAAATCAAAATCAAGGCAGCTCGTCTCAAAATCAAGGTGGCTCAAACCAAAATCAAGGAAGCTCAAATCAAAATCAAGGTAGCTCAAACCAAAATCAAGGGAGCTCGAATCAAAATCAAGGAGGATCGTCCCAAAATCAGAATCAGCAAGGAGGTTCAAACCAAAATCAAGGCAGCTCATCTCAAAATCAAGGTGGCTCAAACCAAAATCAGGGAAGTTCAAATCAAAATCAAAGTGGCTCAAACCAAAATCAAGGAAGCTCAAATCAAAATCAAGGTAGCTCAAACCAAAATCAAGGGAGCTCGAATCAAAATCAAGGAGGATCGTCCCAAAATCAGAATCAGCAAGGAGGTTCAAACCAAAATCAAGGCAGCTCATCTCAAAATCAAAGTGGCTCAAATCAAAATCAAGGAGGTTCGAGTCAAAATCAAGCAGGTTCGAGTCAAAATCAAAATCAGCAAGGAGGTTCAAGTCAAATAAATCAAAGTGGAGTAAATCAAGGAGCAGGAGAATCTAATCAGAATCTGAATCAACAGTTAATAACTACTGAAAAACCAGGACAAATAAATAACAATCAATGCGTGTCTCATGGCTTTGTCAGTGATGTAAATAGTTGCAAAAAATTCTACAGATGTGTTGCAAGTGGCAATGGAGGCTACACTAAATACGAATTTACTTGTGGTCAGGGAACTGTATGGGATCAAAATTTACAGGGATGTAATTATCCGCATGCTGTCACTGGTTCGTGCCATGAAGCTCAACCAGGAGTACCAGGCAATGGTAACCAAGGTGCGTCAGAGACAATATCTAATCAAGGTCAAATCAATCAACAAACTGGATTTACTCAGTCAAATCAGAATCAACAATCAACTTCTGGATCAAATCAGCAAACTGGCTCGACATCTACTCAAAATCAACAGCAAGGAAATCAAAACCAGGGATCCCAGTCAACATCAAGCAATCAAAGCAATACTGCTAATAATTCCTCTTCATCATCAAATCAAAACACGAATGGAGCATCGTCCTCTGGACAAATTCAAAACAATAATTGCATTTCTGAAGGATTCGTTGGAGATGAGAAGAGTTGCAACAAGTTCTATCGATGTGTGCATAGTGGACAAGGCGGTTACATAAAACATGAATTCAGTTGTGCCCCAGGGACAGTTTGGGATCAAAACTCTCTAAATTGCAATTATCCGTGGGCTGTAAGTGGAAAATGTGCTACTAGTAGTAATAGTGGTACTGTTGCTACAGTAATTAATGAATCAGGCAACAGTCAGGGAACTAGTACATCTAGTCAAGGTGGATCCATGGACCAAAGTAATGTAGGAAGTAGCCAAAGCACTGGCTCTAATCAAGGTGGTCAAAATGAAAATATATCAAATAATAATCAAGGAAATCAAGAACAGAACAATATCAATAACAATCAGTCTGGGCAATTAAGTGGTGGGCAGAATCAAAATGGTTCATTAAATAATCAAGTAGGCAGTGGTAGTAGCACTGGACAGGAAAATCAAAATCAAAATAATTCCAATAATAATGACGGTCAATCAAGTCAAGGGAGTCAAAACCAGAATAGTCCCAATAATCAAAATGAAATACCTGGATCTTCCGGTATACAGTCTCAAGGCCCCAATCAATCTTCAAACCCGATTCAACCTAGCTCGCCACCATCAAGTATTGCCAATGATTGCTCTGCTGATGGTTTTGTAGAGGATAAGTCAAATTGTTCAGTGTTCTATCGCTGTGTAAATAATGGTCAAAATGGTTATATAAAACACAGGTTCACATGTGCTAGTAGTACAGTATGGGATCAGAATAATTTAAGCTGCAACTATCCATGGGCTGTTGGTGGAACATGTGGAATTGGAAGTAATTCCAGTCCAGGGCAACAGGTCAATCAGCAAGGTACTCAGCAACCAACAAATAATCAAGAAGGCACTCAGCAACAAATAAACAATCAACAACCTGTAAATAATCAACAAGGCACTCAACAACCACCAAACAATCAACAAGGACCTCAGCAACCAATAAACAATCAACAACCTGTAAATAATCAACAAGGCACTCAGCAACCACCAAATAATCAACAAAGCTCTCAACAACCAATAAACAATCAACAAGGCACTCAACAACCAGCAAACCATCAACAAGGACCTCAGCAACTAACGAACAATCAACAAGGCAGTCAGCAAACAGCCAACAATCCACACGGACCTCAGCATCCCTCGAGCAATCAACAAGGCTCTCAGCAACCAATAAATAATCAACAAGGAACTCAGCAACCGGCAAACAGTCAACAAGGCCATCAACAATCAACTGGTGGCCAAAATAATCAAAACAGTTCCCAACAATCGAGTTCTGGTTCCACCAGTACTACCAGTAGTTGCAATAATCAAACTCAAAATAATAATCAGGCACAACCTGGACAAATAATCAATAATCAATGTGTTAAAGAAGGATTCGTAGATCATGAACAAAATTGTAATAAATTTTACAGATGTACCGCTGGTGGAGATGGAAATTTCATTAAATATGAATATAATTGTGGTCAGGGAACTGTTTGGGATCAAAGTATCTTAGCTTGTAATTATCCATATGCTGTGAAAGGAAAATGTTCGCAGGGAACACCTAATTCTCCGAGTGGTAAACTATTATAGAACTATTATTATCGCGAGAAAATTTATGATTAAAAGCATTTATTACAGATCGCCCTCAACAACCAGGAAGCGCTGAGACACCTAGTGCTATATCTCAAGGACAAAATCCAATAGGGCAATCACCAACTGATTCATTATCATCTCCGTCCAATAACGGATCGTCATCGGGAGAACCTTCAGCAACTACTGGAACTGGTGGTGGAGCAACTACACAACCACTGGATAATGCAGCAGATTGTAGGCAGGATGGATTTATAGGGAACAGTCAGAATTGTTCGAAATTTTATAGATGCGTAGCAAACAGTCAAGGTGGTTATTCGAAATATGAGTTTTCTTGCGGAAGTAGTACAGTTTGGGATCAACAAAGTTTAACTTGTAATTATCCATCGGCTGTAAAAGGTACTTGCAGTCAAGTATTACCATCGGAACCATCACAACCGGTAAAACAGAACAAAGGTTTATAGAAATGAAAATATTTTCAACAGTGTTTTAATTCTAGATTCCAGCTTCGAATACGGAAGCACCTGATAACAGTCCAGTAGCTGCTACAACTGCGATTCCATCAGATGACAGTAGTTCATCTTCAAGTACCTCATCAGTAACTGAAGGTATATGATAATTAATGTTCCCCAAAATTGACTTCATAAAAATTTATATAACTTAAAATTATTACCAGATTTTTTAGGGGTTATAGCAGACATTTGTCTGTAAGTATATTAAGGTACTCTTTGAACATTACACTATAGTACTCATCTTTCACATTATTTGCACAGCCGCACAAGCTTGAGCCTCAATTCATTGAGCCGAAATATTCATTAAATGAATTTTCACAGATACTTCGATTAATCTGCCTCAACAAACAACACAAAACACAATTACACAATCAAGCATTACAACACAAAACACATACACAGATAGTACCATTTTCGAAACAACCGTTAATACTACTTCAAATGTAATGGAAACTACCGATAGTTTTACTACGGAAGGTACATTTTCAACTGAATATGAAAATCTTTTTAGTACTACAGAACAATCGAACTTAAGCGGCACTAGTAACGCTAGTACTGAAGGTAAATGGTTACAAAATTCCATTCTTCCCTTTTAATAATTTTCTGGTTTAGATGATCCTAATTCTTATATATATCCTACTGTCTCATCAACAGTATTAAATTACCTTATATTTACTGTAGAAAGTACTACAATTACTGAAGAATATTCAATTGAAATGACAACTACGACCGACGGAAGCAGTAATACTACCACTACTGCACAGAGTGGTACAGAATTCATATCAACAACTGAACTAAATAGTGGTGAAGAAATCGATATTACCACGAATAGTGAATTTGATGCCACCAGCACTGAAGCTTTTCCATTTAGTAGTACAGAGAACACTTGGACATATAGTACAGCTGAAGCTATTTCCACATTTATAACTACCGATTTTACTGATAGTGTGACTACTTCTAGTGTTACTAATGAAATAGGTAGTACCACTGAAGATGCAATTTCTACAACAACTGATACTACCACTAATATAGTTAGTACTAATCATGAAATTGATATTAGCACTGAGGAATCCTCTACAACTGCTACTACTGATGATACTTTCATAACTAGTACCACCGATGATACTGAAACTACGACTGCTTATAGTACCATTAATAGTGTTACTAAAGAAAGTAGTACTAATAAGGAAATTGATAGTACTACTGATGATACTTCGATACTTAGTACCACCGATGCTACTGATAGTACCAATAATAGGCTAACTGAAGAAAGTAGTACTAATAAGGAAAATTATAGCACTATTGATGATACTTTCATAACTAGTACCACCAATAGTACGGAAAGTACGACTGCTTATAGTACCATGGCTATAAATAGCAACATAACCGAAGAGACTAGCACTAGTTCTATTAACGAAGTCGATAAAAATACTGAAGGTACTCTCATAAGTACTCCTGCGGACGTGATCACAACTGACTTTCCATTTACTACAACAACCGAATCAGGATTAATTACATCCACATTGATCGTTGAAGAAATGCATACGACAACAGATTCAGTATCTACAAGTACTAACGGTCATACAGAAAATATACCAGAAGGTAAAATACTATTAGCAAAATAATAATGAAAGCACAAAGACTTACAGAGCACGTTGACTGATATTTTTAAGTATTTATGTTTTACCTATGTAATTTGCTTACAACGTGCCTGCAGATTTATCAACCACTGAAAGTACGACCACTACTAATCACTATTTCGGTATGACAACAGCAATAGTAGATGGAGGCGATATAGGATTCAGTACCGAGATTACGGTTTCGCCAAGTAATTTAAGTGAAACTGTAAGTACTACTACATTTAGTGACAATGGTACTACAGTAATAATGACTACTGAGAGTAATATACTTTTTGAAACAACAACCACAACAACAATGAAAGAAGGTAACAAAAATTGCAATTTTTTTATTGCACCGTCGCACCTGCATGAAGATAATAATTGACATTAAAAGGAAATTGGATTGATACCGTTCCTATAATATTGAGCACTGCTTGGATATTAATTATAATTAGCACTCACACCCACACACACACACACACACACAGAAACATACACATTTACTCACATTGCCGCACCATGCACCAATATCACTAATTGATAAGATACATATATAATCTAGTCTATTCTTCTAATATACTCTAGGCCAATCTGCAACTACGTCATATAATGAAGTTACTAGCTCATCAATAAATCAAACTATTCTACCTATAGAAATAACAACAGCAACAAATTCACACACTAGTACGCCAATTGATTACACCACAACAAATAAAAACGATATAAACACAACACAAATCATAGAAACAACTACATTAATTCTAGATCATACAACTTTTGTTGATCACTCTTCTACAATATTAGAAACAAGTATGTAGGTACTTTTATGGTACGACATTGTTATATGAAACACGAACTTGAATTTATTTATTTATCACTCCATATTGAAATAATGATTTATTTTCAGGTACAGTTGGAATTTCAACCGACAGTAAGGAAAATATTTCGACCAGTACTACCACTACCAGTACAATAACAAGTGCAACAAATGGAGATAATGGTAATAGTACGTCTGGGTCAACAATATCGAGTAAGTTAATATTTTTTTACTTCTTTTTTGTCTTTGTTATAAATTGCGCACTTTGTTTTGTTATCCCGTTCGAATTTTATTGAAATTACAAGTTTTGCATATTTCTTTTATATTACTTAGTTGAAAAATATATTAGTTTAGTGTTTTTTTTTATTAGACCTCTTCTTTAACTTTGTTGTAAACTTGGTCTTTGGATTTGTAGTCTTTTAGGCAGTGTTGCTAATTTCTTTCATCTAAATAGTTTATGAATATTATATTTTGGAATTCATTTGAAATTTCTGACGTTTTTTTTTTTTTTTAAATATTTGTTCAATGCACACTTTAAACAAAACAGAAAAGAAAGCCTCAGAATTGCTCTAATGTGTTCTGCATAAAACAAAAACAAACAAATATGCACCCATTCCATGCAGCCACTTTACTGGTGCCATTATTGTAATTTATTTATGAATGAACGAACAAGTTGAACATTATTTCGAACTATAACAATTTACCGCTACCTATACTACTGACTGGATGTACTCAACTCTTCGTCCGTATATATTTTCGTAAAATCTAAAAAGTTTTCCACCGTCTATCTATAAACACAATAAAAATTTGAATGGCAAATA
This sequence comes from Platypus cylindrus, assembly GCA_949748235.1. Taxonomy (NCBI): domain Eukaryota; kingdom Metazoa; phylum Arthropoda; class Insecta; order Coleoptera; family Curculionidae; genus Platypus; species Platypus cylindrus. Next base: position 5,288,527 of record OX456488.1, on the reverse strand, counting down.
TATTTTCTGTCACATTTTCGATGGTGTCATCATTTTACCGTTGGCTCGTGCACGTTTAGTATAGCAAAAAAGAAACAGATTTCCCTTTTAGCCTACGTAGTTGTGGTGTTTCTTTTTCATTTTGATGTACCTGCCTGCCATTTTGTTATTATTCATATAAATATTCACTTTTTTTGATGTGGGAAAAAAATATTGCTTTAATGGGCTTCTCTATTTCCCAGTGAATCATCAATTTTTTTCAATTTTTTTTTTTTTTTGTTCAGTAAAAATCCATTTTCATACTGAATGGTAAAATTTACTCAGCACCGACACAAATACAACCCATACGTACTAAAACGAGTGTTATATATGTACATAATAATTTGTAATGCACCGTCACTGAAAGTGAATATTAAAATTGTTTCAATTACAGATGGTAACACCGAATTAGAACCATGTCCCATTGGTCAGCTGGAAGGTGATCAAGTCGCTCTAATTTGCCCAACAGGATTCCGAAGGCATCCGAAATATTGTAATTTATTTTATCAATGCACAAGTGGAAGTAGCAGTGCGCATGATTATAAAATATTAGTACTCAGTTGTCCGTATGGTAAGGCTAAAAGAAACAATGGACTTTAAATTTCATTCTTGAGAATGAATAATTCAATAAAAAAAAAAAAAACTTGCAGGTACGATATACGATGACAAAAAGATTCAATGTCTACCACAAAACGAAACAACGCAAACGTGTACAGGACAAATAGCGTCAGCAAATTTATATAGAACATTAGATATTAATTATCTTCCACCGGTGAGTATCGTTATACTTAAAAGGTCAAAGTTGACATATCAATTGCACTGCATTGAGTTTTAAATGAAACTATTCGAAACACCCCGTATACCATCTAGAGAAACGAACGAAAAAAACTCTCAATTCAATTAAATAGATTCATTTGAATAAATTAATTAATTAATTGATAGTTGAACCGAATGGGAAAACTAATAGACGAACACTAAAGAAAAAAAAAACAAAGTAATCAAATGAAAGAGACAAGATTTAGCGTAGGTTTCGGAATTATTTAAAACGATGAGCAAGAACACGAGATAGAAAAGAGAGTGATAGAGATGGGGAGAAAGAGAGATGGAAAATAGAAACGAAAAATAATTGTAGTTTTACTCAAATTACCCATTGAAACAATTGATTGTACTCGAATCGCAAATTGTAATGATTTTTATCGTTTCACTATCGTTGCTTAATTTTTGTGTTTTGAGTTCTTAATTTTTTTTTTGCGATGTCTGAAATTTAATGATTTGAAATTGGATTTTGTTTTTTATTCTGCCAGTTGAAAATCTATAAGACAATTAAGGAATATAATAAAATCCTCATATAAGGAAAATCGTGTCTGTTCAGTTCAATGATTTAAGTATGTGGGTTTTCTATCCCCCCCCCCGCCTTGTTTTTTTGGAGTGGAAATATTCTTCGATTGAATTATCAATAATTGTTGTAGGGATGTAGTGAATGGAAATTTCCAATTTGATTTAAGTAAATTATTTTTAGACACATAAATTATAAGTTTTTCTAATTATTTAGTATTACATACATTTTACCAAATTTTACGTAATCTTACTTCTCATTTATCCAACAGCAAATATTTTTCGCATCACTAATAAATAACCCGAAACAAAATGAAAATGGAACCTCCTTTTTTGTTATTCATTACAAAATGAAAAATAATAAAGTAAAGTAGGCGAGTAGGCAAACCCAAACACACACAATTAGTGCCATTGACATAATACATAATTTTCCTCTCTCTCTCTCTCTCTTTTTCTAATTTAAATTTCCCAAAGTTCTCTCTATTCCAATTTATTTATGATGACACTTGCACCGACCGACCGACCGACCGACCGACAAATAAAAATAATAGAACGAATTTTGTCTATTTTTAGATCGCAATACCCACGCAAAAATCGCTCTGTCCCCAAGAAGGATATCATGAATTAGAATCCACTGAGTGTTCGCGACAATTTGTTAAATGTCAAAGGAATTCGAGAAATTTATTATTGGATGGTTTTCTATATCAGTGTCCAGAGGATTTTGCTTATTGGCAAATCAGCAGGTAAATGTTGAATAATGCTTTTTTTTTAGATCAACGTAATAATAATACTGAGCAATATTATCGAATCAAATCGAATTTATTAATATTCAATGTCAAACTAACATAGATGACGCTCTGCATTTTGAATTTTAAAATAGAATTTTATAGCAAAGCTTAAAATCTTGGTTTTTTTTTTTGTGTTTGTTTTCAGGCGTTGTGAACGGACATCGAAATTATTACATTGTGCAGGTTATGTATTGCCTAGAAGTCGTTGGGAAGTACCACTCGAATACGACAACATATCATATCGACGAAGAAAAAGTTTCGAAATAAACGAATAAAGACTTTGTAATAAACATAGAAAATAATATTAGATAGAATTAAGTTTAATAAAATCAACAATTAGTATTGAATCGTGTTAGATTAGAACATGATTAGAATGTAACTTTTTTTGAGAAAGTATTTGGTGTACACGTGTAAGAAATAATTAGTATTTTCGTATCCTTATATTTAGGGGCTCCAAATTCTTATAATAACTATTTATTTTGACGCTTAATTAATTAAGTATAGATAGAATTATAGGTTTTAATTAATTACAATGACTGATTTCATTTTCTACAAATTAGGCACTCGAATATAAATTTGTAGAAAATGAATTGAAAATATTTGAATGCGATGCACTTCTTTCTGGGACGAAGGAAAATGAAGTTTCGTCGCACGCAAAATATTTCGGGGATACTTTGGTTTCGGATTAGTTCTTAGTTTATTTATTATTCTGTCATTAATACTGTTATCTAATTAATTCTTACGTATGCATAGATGAAAATAAATTTAATTTAATTTCCTGTAAAGAAAAAAGTATTGCCATTTTTGTATTATGTACAACTGAATTTACAAAGAAAAAATAAAAAACTTATTTTCTCAATTTTAGTTTAAACTTTTAACTCACAGCATACAAGAATCCTGAAGGCACACTTCTACCCATAAAGCTTTCGGTTATTTAAATGACCGGAATCAACATAATAAGAAAAGAGGAGCTGAAAATAGAAACGACAAATTGGATTATATTTACATTTTGCTCAAATGGAAATGAAAAGAGATTTATATACTCACAATAATGAAATAGTACCAGATAAAATCAATGGACTAGTATCCTTTCTGGCTACATTCTCTGATTTTATATTTTAAAAAATCGATTATGTAATTCAAATATGAATTTTGATCTGTTCCAATAACAATCCCCAAGCAGTAGAATACTTACACATTATTATTATTATTTCAAATTTGCCCACAATTTCTTGTCTATAGTCTACTAGTTAGTTTTAATCGATTTAACCCCAATCTTATCTCGTATTTAGAGCCCCCGTCACAATATTGAACCTAATTTGAGTTTGAAAGTTTACTGATGTGTAGAATGATTCTTGGTAGACGCTTTAGTGAATCTATTTTATGTGAGTGTGTGTGTAATGCTCATTATATTAATATTACAATGTTTAATTGGTTTACATGTAGTTTAACCAGGATATCGTTGCCCTGGAGTTGGATTAAGAATGATATAAGGAATGGGAATTGGATAAAAAGCAGACAAAAAAAAAGACTGAAAGTAAAAAATACATTTTCATTGTATACACTTTTTGATTTATTTTTTCAAACATTTAACACTAACAATAAATAATTTCTTATCAGACTTAATACGTATTTAACCTTCAAATATGGTTTTAGAGAAAAAATCGTTAACTTAACTTAATCGTTAAATTAAATTTAATTACTGATTATTGTTATTGATTTTAATTTAATCACGACACTCACAGTTTATTGTAAGTTAATTGATTAATAAATCACATTTAAATAATTAAGATAAGATACAATTTAGAGTCTCTATATAAATGTACACGTAGGCATATGCATATATCCTATTTAGAGACTCTCTATTATCTATTTAGAGAATACAAACAGAAGTGATTATGAATTTTACTGTTACAAAAATGTTAGGTTATAGGTAAAAATTTCAACAACAAGTTTATATTGCGAAACACGAAACATTAGGTTGGTATTATTAGTAAATGGAGATGCAGCAATTCGAGAAAATCCATGCTCATTTTAATATTAGGTAATACAACTAACTACAGTCGATATACTCTATAAAGAGTGTTATGCAATATTGAATACGAATTAATTGTAATTTATAGTTAAAGTTCCGAACATATTTTATAATGTATCTGATCTAAATATTTTCCAAATTTTAATTTCAAGACAATAAAATGCTTCCAGTTCATTAATTTAAATAGTGTCTTTGAATGAATACAGATTTTTGTCAATTTTAGATACTTAGGTACGTTAATCTTGAAATAAACATATTGTTTCTAGTAGTAGCGGTTATCCAGTTCCTTAATTCTTATTTCTTAATACATAAACGAAATTTTAAAGTTCTCAACTTTTAACATTTTACGTATTAAGAAATACGAATTAAGGACGCGCTTGCGCTTTAACCACACACATATTTTCGATCAGATGATGAGAGATGGAACGTAACTTTAACCAAACTATTCTGGCGCTATTTTTGATGATAATTTTTGTGCATATTTGAATCGTTTATTTATAATTTTTTTATTATCTATTAGTTACTTTTAACTTTTTTTTAGTAGAATTGATCAATCTTTCAATTCTTGTCATCAATTACATTTCTATGTCAATTCTGTCAATTTCTGATTACGAATAAAAGAAATAAGAAATTGTATAACCGTGTTCTTAATTTTTAGTGATTCCAGTTATATTTCCGAAAGAACAATTACATTTAAGAAGTTGGATTATTCCACTATTAGATACATAAAATAATGTAAATTTCAATTATGTCTCAATCAAATTTCGACTTCATCTAAACTACAAACCTCATAATTTTTTCTAAACAAACATGACAACGTCGCACCGCCATATGCTGACTACCCATTATTACATAACACTCTTTTCAACTTATTTCAACTGTATCCCGATAAAAAACGACGGTTTCAACATCTAAAAGCTCGTATTCGATGAGATATCTTATTAGTATATGACTTTGTCCCAGACATACGTTCATAATTTGTAAGATAAATGAATACTTGAATGTTAAAATAGAAAAAGCTAGAAGATTGATTGATAAATACTATGTTCAAACAAGTACGCGTGTCAGTTCGAAAACTGAAACCTGAATGTTTGACAAAAGTTAATTGATTGATGATGGCACCTCTCAAATATACGATACAGCATATGCATATGCACACAGGGGAAAAAAGGGGCTATATACTAATTTCATCTTTAAAAGCTGTAGTGGTACAGCACAACAGTTAACCAGTGTAAACTGCACAGTCTGCAGTGATTGATTTTTTGAAAAATGTACAATACAAAAATAGGAATCAGAACTGCAGCTTTCAAATGAATCAAGTATAGATACGTTCATTGCCATGCTTAGAATTCAAATTAAAATTAAACTTCATCTGAACTATAATCATGTAGAATTGTAACTGTGGTTGCATTATTATGACCTTTAATTGTTGATCTAGTACTACTATGTCGTTGAAAATGCCCACCACCACCACCACCACCACCATGGCGACTATTACCACCACCACGACCACCACCACCTTTATCGCCACCTCCACCGCCATTACCACCATTACAAATGCCACCAGGTCGACGTAGACTGATACGATTACGTAAAGTGGTCGATGATGCTGATAAACGTTTCTTTTTCTTTTTTAATTGCGAACAAAAGAGTATCTCTCTCATTCCCCTGAAACAATTGGAAATTTTGATCAGAATCTATCTGAATCAATTAAAAAAATGAGAATTCTTGATTCTTCAATCGTATTAAATACCTAGAATTAAGCGGTAAATTATTGCCTTGTTTACATGCGTCAATTAATCTTTATCATTTAAATTTTGCCAACAATAACCGCTTAATCATTCATTCATACGAAAAAATTTCAAGGCATATCAATAATATTTAATTTAATGATTTTATCTGTGAAATTTCATCTCAATGAGCGTTCCCGACAACAGGTACCTACCTACTTATACTATACATATATAATACATAGTATACGCTCAGTCCATCCGCACTCAATCAGCAGTCAGTAGTAGCATCTACTATTACTGAAATGTCTCCTGAAAAATATTAAAGTACGGATGGGCAGAGTTTCAGCTGCGGTCCGCTGATGTGATTCGTTCCGTAAAATTATCCCTTTAAACATGAATCTGGAATAGAGTTAGATAATTGAATTTATCCATCATCTGATTGATTTCTTGAGAGTCGATCGGAGTTGAGCACGAATACGAATCACGGATAAATTAGATGGTTATTGCTTCAATATTCTTAATTTTTGCTATTCTATTTGGAATTAGTTTGGCGAATAGTATAAAAAAGCCACAGCAGTAAATCTCTAATCTATCTATGATTCGTATTAGTGTCCGTCACTTTTTTGTTTAATACAAAAGGTAACTTATTGTGTTCTGATGCACCGTGCACCCCATCCCTACATATCAGCATTCATTCGTTTCACAGTTACAATTTTCAACATTTTGAATTCAAAAAAAAAACATTAATTTCTTACCTTCGGAAATTTTTCGATAGAAACGCATACAATAATGGATTAACACCCGAATTGAAATAGGTACATAGAAATGTCAATGGTGTTAGCAATGCACTGAAATTCGTATCGCCATGATAATTTGTCGACCAATATTGCCACATTTTACGAGCGTGAATTGGCAGATTGCATAGAGCGAAAGCAACAACCTGAAAAATAATAAAATTTAATATACATTAGTTTCCCCATACTATAAACAATAAATTTGTGGAAAAAAATATAGTATACGTCACATTTATCAATCGGGAATAAAACCTGGACATGGCGAGCGCAAAGCACTAGGAATACAACACTAAGCTATAAATAAACTATAACAATCGTATAATTTGTATTGTTTTAGTGGAACAGTATTTTCACCCTCTCTTATCGTAAATTTCAATTTATGTATATGCCATGTTTGGATGAGAGCCGAAAATGGATAGATACTTACTGATGATGAGTTTTATAAAATTCGAAACGTATCTGAAAATTGTATGGGAAAGAATAGCGTATGTATTTTGACACCGTAAAACGATGTTTATTTCAATCGTGACAAAGATTTCCGCAATTTTTTATCTCTTTTTTTTCCACACATTCCTCTTCTTTTATTCTTATGAGCGTTTTGTCTGATTCTAACCTTTTAATCATCTTGATTTCGTAGCGAACGAAAACTAGCAGTTGCTTATGGATTTGACTTTATTGTACGTACAAATTATATTATGTATTATTTTATTTTATGTATACCTTTCAGACTCAAAACAGTCTACGATCTAGTAAAATAAAAAAACAGGAGAGAACCTGGATAGATGGATACTAAATAAATACAGTTTAAAAGGGAGCACTGATTTATTTTATTCGCAGCAAGTTGACTGTTTGTTTTCATCCATTTGCTTGTGCTGGAGCTAAAGAATACAACAATTTGGAAGGAACCACTCACATAAAGCGTTCTTTTAGGAAAATGGCAGTGTTCGATATAAGGAAATGGGAGCTAAAACGTACATTAACAGATTCGATAATTGTAACGTATTTGTATTTTTTATTTGACATGTCGCTCGAATAAAAACTGGAAGATTTTCAAGGTCATGAAATACTATGGTTAGAAATCAATAGAAAACGGTTTAGTGTTACTTCTAGCTGGTTGTATTCTGTGGTTAGACGATTCTATTGAGTTTTGATCTTTTGACAGACACAAAAAAGACAAACAAAAAAAATCGGCTAATAAAAATCTGGATTTAATTTGATTATCGACTCAAAAGTTTGAAATTTGAAAATAAAACCTTTTCATTTCTGTTTCTTGCTACGTTTTTTAGTAAAAAGTTTTACTTTGTTTGAATATATTGAATGTTGTAATTGAATTTTGTTTGGATGAATAGAGGAATTTTAAATCTAAGTGATAAATTGAAATAGAGAGCTAAATCCAGTGAATGATAAAGTATGCTTTTTTTCCTCCGTTTACTTTTATAAAACCATAAAATTTAAGTTGAAACGCCCACGTAACGTAACATTATTCCATTAATTCCAACTGTCAAGTAAAAACTTTTTATTTAATACTTTTATTAACGATGGATTTATCCAACTTTGTAAGCATAATTTTTATTTCGTAGACATAAGTTTAATCACTAAAAATTAAAAACACGGTTAAACAATTTCTTATTTCTTTTATTTGTAAACAGAAATTTAAAGAATTGACATTGAAATGAAATTGATGACAAAAATTGAAAGATCGATCGAATCTACTAAAAAAAAGTTAAAAGTAACTAATAGATAATAAAATAATTATAAATAAACGGTTCAAATATGTACAAAAATGATCATCAAAAATAGCGCCAGAATAGTTTGGTTAAGGTTACGTTCCATCTCTCATCATCTGATCGAAAATATTGTGTTGTTAAAGCGCAGGCGCGCGTTCTTAATTCGTATTTCTTAATACGTAAAACGTTAAAAGTTTTGGAAACTTTACAATTACGTTTATGTATTCAGAACTTAGAATTAAAGAATTGGATAACCACTACTGTTCGAAACAATAAGTTTATATCAAGATTTACGTACTAAATTTAATACATAAAATGTTTATGTATTAAATTTAAGAACTTGGATAATCCCACTATCCCGTATACATGTCCAAATTTAAGGGAAAAAACAGAATGGCAGTGAAAGTGCAGAAATGGAAATGAAAAGAGAACAATGAAAAATTTAATAAAATTATTATTATTATTACTATATGTATTATGGAATACAGAAAATGGAATGCCGAAATTACTGCTCAGATTTGAATTTCTTGTCATAAACTGGAAAAGTGGAAGCAAATTGGAATGGGTTAGAAGAAACGGAGGGTTAGAAGGAGACAGTCGGAACGTCTGATTTCATCTTTTTCTGATTCGTATCAAGGGGCTTTATTATATAAGGAACTGTGGCAGACACTTGATTTAACGAAGGTCACGCGTCGTTAATGAATTTAAACGTTGTATCTGTCATGATCGTGATTATCATTTTAATCGATGTTTTCAAGATTTTTATTTAGCTAAAATAGTTTACTTAACTATTAACTTTACGATAGAAAAATAAAATGTGAAATATAGAGCCTAAGAATCCAATATGGTGACCATCAGAAAGTTTAAATTTTAACTAACGGCCTGACAACATTGTCCAGTGTTAAAACATTATTTTAGTTGGCACACAATTGCTTAAAAATACCTCAATTTAACCTCCCGTGTATCTCTAAGTATTACAAAAATATCATGCAAATCTACAACACCCTGTATATAGCACGCAATAACTCTGTTATTCCAGTTCTCCCGATTCCTCGTCTGCGCATAGTTGCGAATTTAAATAGACCCCCGCTATATGAAAGATATAATACACTGATCATTCAATAATCTGATATTGCTGCCATCATCGGAATCCACGCCTGCACATCGGATCACGTTCTACTTACTTACCACCACAATAAGCATCCTAATTACACCCCTTCTTGCACGTAACACATGTTCACTACATGTCGGACTGCCACCACTACCCGACGTATGACTTGAATTTGCCGAATATTTCACGTGTAAATTTTGCTTGGATGATGATGATGTTATCGTCGTATCACAGTTGGAGGTGCCATTTAATGTTACGGAATCCTATAAAAGATAATCGGATCTGTATAATTATTATCTTTCACCCTTTTGTCTAGGGGTGTGTGTGTGTGTATATGTGTTTATTAAGTCGCGCATAAAATAGGCTGGCAAACATTTTCTTCCTGGAACATTTATGATAAAGCTGGAACGTCACGAAATTGGAATTAATCAGGGTGGAAAGGGTGTTGACATTTCATTTTGATGTAAAACATTTCTATATTATAGTATAAACATATCAAATATGCTGTACAACATAAAATGAAAAAAGCGGATATAGTTGAGTTTTTAATAGTTGGCAACTATGTGTTAATTTTTATAGGCTGACGTAAATAATTGTCAAACTTTCAAGCAAGTTCATATCTAACCGACAGCTTTATATCATAATGTCAAATTTCAAAATAAAAATGACAAACATATTCCTTGTCAATTCCATTCGGTATTTGCTTTATGTAGCATGAAGTTTAGTAAAAAATTAGTTTTCACGAATAGAAAATAAGTGGAAATAATCTTGTATTGTTTGCAATTAAATTTGCTTGGCGTAACTGAATTTGTCAGTTTCCAAATTAACACAATTCCACTTTACCTACATACTGTGCATACCTTTGGGCTTCGTTGATGTGCCGGTGATTTCTGATAGAGAGCCTGATACTGTTTCGTATTTGAAGAGGCATCTAATTGCCTCCTCAATTGTTGTGAGCTGGTCCATAAACAAATTGCAATTTTGGTGTAAAGATGCTGAAAAAATTATAATCAAATCAAAAATAAATCTGGAAGATTATTAATTTCAGTATCGAATAAAAGTAACTGTATTTATTTTTTTATTATTTATTCTAATAAATAAAAGTTTATTTAACTCACCGACATGATGCCTAAAGGCACAACATAAAACAGAACAAAATGTATCATATCAAACAGCTCTGAATTGTACAATTGTCGATTTAAAACGCACAAAGTCTCAGTTACATCACCAGTACCAACTGTAACCGCATTTCCCCAATAGAATTTTGGTGTACTGTATATTATACAGATTGTCCAAACACCGCTAATTATTATCTATCAAAGAAAAAAAAAGAAAAAAAGAATTATTATTCAATTGAATTGTATAGGTAAAAGTTTGGATACAATAGATTCTACTCGTTTGTCAACGAGATGTCACTAGATGCAATCGCTAAATTTATCAGATTTATGATGAAAACCAGTGGTCATGCGCACAAAGTACTTGACGACTTTTATTTATGAAGCGTTTGATATCAAAGTAGCGTTTATTATAAATGGTTTCATCTCGTAACTAAAATGCATTTTTGCTGTTTTTATAAACTCTGTGACCATAAAATAAATCGAAATTTATCCAGAGGCAACAGAAAGTATTAGTCATAGTCGAAATTATTATTCTTGAACAATACAACATATAGAAAAGGGGAAAAAAATGACAAGAAAAGAATGGAAGGAAACGCTCATGCTGCTGGTATAGTGGAACTGGAAACTATAGTCGAATAAAAACTCTGATTTTTTGCCATGCCAGTACTATTTCGTTGGAAAATATAAATGTGCTAAAAGAGTGAAAGGAAATAGAAGGCGGCCGTGGAAGGAAAAAGAATATAAAATTTTGACTTTATTGCATTGAAACAAAAAAAAAAAAAGGAATTGAAATTCTATTCGGAAGTACGTTTTCTTTTCTTTCTTTCGTTCTTTCTTTTTTGTTATTATAGTAGGGACACAATAAAGTAAAAATTCAAGAAAAATATAAAATAAAAGATTGTTTGACATGCCAGAGATTAACTCGTAGCAAAAGAATATTACATACGTGACATTCGACCAGAAATGATCTAATCGAAAGATATACTGTCTTCCCACACTATCTTTCTAAAATAGAGAATTTATGAAAAATATACTTTTTAACGAAAGGAAAACTATTATTAATTTATTTTTAGCCCACGTGTATCGTAAATAAGGTATTAATAAAATAAAGCCGTGCAATAGCTATTAAAAGAAAAAAAGTCCAGATTTAATATACTTAGGGTGGAATTATTCCACTTTATAAACTTAATTTTTATTTCGTAAACATAACTTTAATCACTAAAAATTAAAAGCACGGTTATACAATTTATTCTTTCTTTGATTCGTTACGCCCACGTAACGTAACATTACTCCATTAATTCCAACTGTCAAGTAAAAACTTTTTATTTAATACTTTTATTAACGATGGAATTATCCAACTTTGTAAGCATAATTTTTATTTCGTAGACATAAGTTTAATCACTAAAAATTAAAAACACGGTTATACAATTTCTTATTTCTTTGATTCGTAATCAGAAATTGAAAGAATTGACATTGAAATGAAATTGATGACCAGGATTGAAAGATTGATCGAATCTACTAAAAAAATGTTAAAAGTAACCAATAGATAACAAAAAAATTATAAATAAACGATTCAAATATACACAAAAATTATCATCAAAAATAGCGTCAGAATAGTTCGGTTAAGGTTACGTTCCATCTCTCATCATCTAATCGAAAATATTGTGTGGTTAAAGCGCAAGCGCGCGTTCTTAATTCGTATTTCTTAATAAGTAAAACATTAAAAGTTGGGAACTTTAAAATTACGTTTAGGTATTAAGAAATTAAAACTAAGGAACTGGACAACCGTTACTATTAGAAACAATATGGTAATATCAAAATTTGCGTACTAAAATCATGTATTCAGTTTCAGAAGTTGGATAATTCCAGCCTTACTTACATAGTATCTTCCCATACATCGTTAAAAAAAAGTACATAAAATAGAGTTAAAAAATAGTTGAAAAGTTCGAAAGTAACTGTGATTATTATTATACGGTGGTAATTTTACACCTATAAAAACTGGAATCACTACATTAAAGTATAAGAGCATCTAGTACCGTTTTATATATGGAATTCTTATTTAGAATTCCGTATTCATACATGTTAACTGGAAGATATTGGAACAAAAACGTATAATTAGACGTTTTCGAATCAAATTCTGTTGCATAAAAGTTTACTAATAACATGTTGATACATATGATTAAAATAAACTTTTCCAATCTATGGCTATATAAGAATTTTTATAAATGGAACTTGCTGACTAATAAATATTCCAGCAACTTTTTTTTTTTTTAATTTAAATTTCTGAATATCCCCCGAATAGGTTTATAAAGTTTTCCAATTTTATGTGTATATTTCTACTAAGGATATAGCTATAGGAAACAACAGGAATACTTTTTTTTTTTAGTTCTAAGACAGTATTAAAATTTATACTTATTAGTGATAAGGGAAACGAATATTAACGATGCAGCATTACGGTAATGTCACCGAATATTACATTTTTGTATTGTTTTCATTAATTATTCAAATGTAAAGGTTAAATTTCCTTAAAAATGACGCCGATTTTTCTCAATATAACACATTGTGACGTCATAATTTATATGGTCCACCTACTCAATCCTCACTCGGCTAGTAATTAAATAACAAATCTATTAACTCTGCTTTGGGAATTTATTATATTGCATCAGTTAGCTGCAATTATCATTTATATAAACTAAACTAAAACTTTATTGATATAACTCTATTTAACTAAAATGAAAATCGCTAAATTAAAACGATACAAAGTTTTAATCGATAGCGGGAAATAAATCATTTAAACTTTCAAATAAATAACGTAATAATTTTCCCGTTTTACTTAATTTATAAGTGAACAAACTAAACAACAATAATAATAATCCCCTGAAATCCTTAAAATAGGAAAAAGCACTGCTGACAATCTGCTAAATACATTCCATTCCAAACAAGGCCTAAACGCTGCAATGCTGCCAACATTTAGCAGCAATGAGCAAAATAACATTGCAATTTAAATGCAAATATTTCACCCAAAAACGACATATGTATATGCATGTTTGTTTGTTGAGGTGATGCGTTGTGGTTCGGAACAAAAAGAAAAAAACAAATTGAAATTTCCAAGAGAGAAAATGAGTGAGAGAAAGAGAACAAACAAAAGAAGGGGGTGGTAACTTAAATTTCAACGATTCAAAATGAATTTCATCGTAGTGAATGAAACATTATAATACAGAATGTAAATATTGTTTTCAGAACGTGGCAAATAATTGTTAAAAGCTCTTGAATTAATGATTCTTTTTAATGTTAAGTACACAAATTGAAAATTGGAACATAGAAATGAAACTAAACACAAAAAAAAAATAGAATTAGGCGACGTAAAAAAAATGGTACGCCTACTATGCGAAACGTTTCGCTATATCAAAGACTGACTTTATCAAAGCCAACATCATATTGACACATCCGTATGACGTCATTGACATCGAGTCGAGTCACAGTAACTTATACTATCTATAGATATATTTTCACTTACCCTCAATCTGACCGATGTCAATATTTGCTTACATGTAATTGGATAAAGTATGGCAAAGTAACGTTCCGTACAGATCACAACCAATATAAAAATACTTGCGGTACTACTTAATGATTGGATAAACATGTACATTTTACATAAAAAATCACCTAGTACCCAACTGAAACGAAGGAAAAAAAAAACAATTTAAATATATTAGGAACTAAAACTATAAATTTGTATTAATTCTGGCTCATTATTACCTAATAATTGTCAATTTAATTTGAGAATACTGTACGTATAAATATACAGGGTAAAATGTAGAATTAGTGCGAAAAATCCCACTTTGGTACTTAGTCATAAGCTAAAATCTGATTATAGCTTTGTTCCAACTAGGCGTCAAACTAGTTTGTGATTGTAAAGAGCATGCGCAATACATAAAAAACTGTTCCAACTTTAGACAAATTGAAACTGAAACTAAAAACCACATGTTCCAACTTACTTTTTTTTAATACTCAACTAGTTTGTGATTGTTTGTTTTGGTTTGAGCTGAGCCGATGGATTATTATAGTCAGAAACTTGCGCAATAAATGCGCATTAGCGTTCAGTTCATTTAAAAATTATTAACAACCATTGTTATTATTATGAATTTTACTTTCAGAGTATTTTCATTAATTTTACTATTGATTATTTATTATTATTTTTGAATTGCAGCTTTATTTCAATTGTAAAAATGAGTATTTTTGAAGACGATTTTGACTTTTTGTTTTCTTCTGATAGTAGTAAGGACAGTATGATAGTGAAACACAATTTACACCGTAAGCGTAAATAACAAAAACTATTTTGGTAATTAAATTCAATAGTAGGAATTATTAAAAAATAGACCAAATCAAAACAACCATTAAAACAAAATAAAAATTAAACACAAAATGAAAATGGTATTATGAGTATATGACATCTAATTACTATAGGTTAGAAATTTCCAAACTATTTTTGTAATCGTTCCAACCTATCCTAATCAGAGACAAGTACGCAACTAAAAGTTTCTGACTACCTACATAGTTTCAAACTAATCCAAATCTAGTCGGAAATGTCAAGTTGGAACCGAACCTTATATCTATGCATAAAATGACAAAGAAAATACGCCCTTGACATATTTCCTTCATCCATTTTTATACTCACTTTCTATTCACCCCACACCCACCCACACACACACACACATAAGCATCAAATAGAATTACACAAAGTCAAGTCTATACTAAATCCGTAAAGAAATGGCCAAAAATGGAAGAATGAAAAGAAAGTGATTTATAAATTAGATAGAAAAAAGCGGCGAATATGAGAGTAAAGTTAACAGAAAGAATAGCAATTCGTTCGTACAAAGAAACAAACTAAATAAGACGGAAATAAAAGACACAAAGGTACAGAGAACGAGGAAGTGTAAAGTGGCAAATAACGCCTACATATTCGCACATACAATACATTTACACAAACCCATAATATACAGACTCATATTCTTCGTTAACGGGCACGTTCGTGTCGGTTGCGTACGTGTGGTCCTTATCAAGAAATGAAGAAAAAACCAAACCAAACCTTGGTTGAAGTTTAAGTAAATTTTCTTTAGTAGCAATTTGGTTTGGGAAACAAGAACGAAATACATATGGAAAAAAAAATAAAACGGAAAAAAGCATAACAGAAAAGGCTTATACAGAATATTAAAATCTTAACTTATAAAATTTAGAAAGCGACAATCGTAAAATGACAAATTATGAATTTGTCAAACTTGTCACAAGCGACTCAACATTAACGTCAGAATCACATAATTTATTGTTTGATTCTATAATTGTAATTAACTTACCTGTCAACTATGTAGATGAATAGATTCTGATAAACACAGAATATTGCCACACAAAAATCAGCCACTGCCAAATTGGCAAGGAAAAAATTCGTATTCGATCGCAATTTTCTACTGATTGTCACAACTAAAATTACCAGCAGATTACCTAAAATCGACAAAAAAAAAAAAACATTATTTAACACATCACATCATCATAATCACAGAACACAAAGAAGTAAATCGATATGTTGGGCCCTATCACTTATCAAGATTATAGGATGACGTCAACGGGGGCAAAATAAAGTGTCACTAACAAAGTAAAGGCCTATCCCGCAAAATTTTGATACTATATTATAATTGAAAACATTATACAGCGTGTGAAGAACGAGTTGTAAGAAATTTTTTGCCTATAATCACGGAAATGTAATTAATGACTAAACATTAGTAACAAGTTATTGTACAATGAAGCTGCAGGAATTCAATCTTTTTTATATTCCCGAGTAACATACTTCGTTATTAAAAAAAAAAAAACAAAAAAAACGAAATGCAAATTTCGAGCAGCTTCATTTACATTACTTATTCATTTAGCAATTTAAATGAGATGGAAAATTAATGATTAAATAGCGTAACGTGAAGTGCGATTATTATTATATAGTTAAACGTGCCCAGAGTGTACTTAATTTCTATTTTAATATACATATGTATAGATCGAGTTTTGCATGTATTTAACTAAATTATTTCGAAACTTCCCACATACTACATATCCTAATAATAATAATAATAATAATATTATAGTATAATTATTGTCATTATTTCAACTAAAACTTTTAAACTGATTTAGAACATGTCACCAAATAAATTGCGCGTGTATAATAGAATTTTAATTAATCATTTTTTTTTTATGCACTTATTTCTCCTCCCACCTCCAACTAATTGAACAAAGATATTCTCTCTCTAAAACATATTTCCAACAAACAAACGAAAATTTCTAACCTAAGTAAAAGTTTTTCGCGTAGAACAACGTATATTTATATACCTATAAATGAAGAACTCTTTTATTATTTAAAATTCCTCAACCCTCGCCATTACTACTATTTACCTTTGCTCTTCAATAAAATACTTTATATTCGAAATTATTATACTCAAAGAGAGCTACATAGTTTTTCATAAAGCGAGAAAAAGAGAGAAAGTAAGTAGAAAATGTTTTTCAAAGTAAAAGAAAACAATAGAATGAAACAAAGCAGGCGGGCAGCCAGACTGCTCTACTCTACGAGTACTATGCTCCTTGTCTGCCTGATGGTTTTGCTGCGTTTGTCTTTTTCCGTTTTTTTTTTTTTTTTTCAATTTTTGTCTTTGATTCTTTGATTATTATCATCATGTTTATAAAATAAACGGGCACCGAACAATTTTCACAAAAAAAAAAGCGAGACAAAAGTGCGAAAAATAGTCACGACGTTCGGTTTGTCGAACTGCAATTTTTTTCTTTTCATTGTTCTGTCTTTTTCTACTCTAAACATTGAGTGCTTTAAAAAAAAAAATCATTCATTTTCAATTGGAAATTTAATTTATACATTCTTTTCACTCGTTTTTCAATGAGAACGTATTTTTCTAAAAGGCGTCCATTCTGTTTTGACTTTTTTTCATTGGAATTAATCGACTTGTTTGCTATTAAATAGTTAAAAATGCATTTAAAAATTATGCATAATATATTCGACAACGAGTAAAGAATGAAGGACAGCACCCATCGAGCATAAATCATTTATGGCACGAACTGTCCCACGAGCAAGATTGCTTTGATTAAATCGAGTTTAATTTTGTTTCAAGAATTCATTTTCGACAAGATTTCAATTAATCGATACAGGTCGATACACCTGCAACCTAAACAAAAATCAAAATCGCAAATGCGAATCGTATATGAAAAGGTTAAGATAAACATGAAATATTGTAACTTTAAAACTCTACGGCAAAATTTTAATTTAAATTAAAATTTTAAAATGTTAATTTCGGATCTAAAAATAGTAATTTTCGCTCATAAAGCCAACATAAAGTTTGCAAATTACGAAAAAAATACATTTCATCATAAAATCTGCTTCCAGCACGTGTGTTTCAAAATCATGTGCATCAAAACAACATTCCCCAAAGAGATGGAAGAAGAGAAATTGAGAAAAGACACACACACACAGACAGACAGAGAGATACATAGAGAGAAAAAGGAATACACTAGGTAGGTAAACTAGCATTAATAATTATTATTTTGCTCTATTTGGTTTTAGTAATTAATCAAGAGGGCTCTTCATGGGGTATAAATTTGCTTTTATCTTGGTTTACATGCAAATAAATAGGTAGGTAGTTCAAAGATGTTTGACGGAAAATAATCAGGAATAAAAAATGGTGATAAATGCGATGGGAGGTCGATAAAAGTTAAGAGGATCTCGGAAAATGATGGAAATTTTAACGAAATTGGAGCGTTTTCGATATCTGGAATTTATTATCATCATTTTTATACCGGGTCGTGATTAATAGCAACAATTCCATACAGACAGATCAGGCCTCCAACCGATTTTTATACATGGTTGCCAAACGTTTCGTTTCGTTTGTATCTTGTGTTCTTTATTTTTTCTTAAAGGTAACAGAGAATTTATATTGACTTTCCAAAACTTATATTTGTGACACTTTCAACTCGATGAGTGAGATCCCCGCGTGAGTCGGGATCAAAATTTTTTTAGTCAATAAATATCCAACTAAATATAATTTAACTTTACACAAACATTTCTAGCATAAAACCATGTATGATTCATATACACATATAATATGTACTTATGTTCATTAGTAAATAAAATTTTATTACTATATAAGTATTAAATTATTATTATTAAACTACAACCTACATTTTACGCACGTGTTCAATAATTTCATTAAAAAAACAAAAAAAACAATTGTCATTCCCTGCAATTTGTCGAAGCCAAACGAATAATAAACGGTAACATTTTAATATTCTTTGAAAATTACAATAAAACTATTCAAATGAATAGACAGTTTGCATCTGTCAAAAGAAACCCTTTTATTACACATTACTATTATTATTATTATCTTTTTGTTTTTATTCTTTCTTATTTTAATAATAAAATAAAAGGCAGAAAGTGAGAGAGAGAGAAAGAGAGTATTCAAGAAGAACGAAATAAGAAATTGGTTTCAGTCATTCTTTTTGAGGTTAGCTTAGTATAGTGGTGGAAAGGGTGGTCTTGATTAGCAGTGGCGTCAAACATATCTGTGACGACTTGATCTATTATTATTATTATTATCATTATTTAATATTCCTATTTTAAAGAAAATATTTACGTAGAGCAAAAAAATAAATAAAATTGTTTAAACTAAACAAAAATATATCTATAAATTCTGGAAAGATATAAAATAATAATTTCTGACATTTGTAGTAGTAAAGTGTATTATAAATCGAGGAAAAGTACATTAAAATGTCAAAATATGAACACTACAGACAGGCACATCTGTGCAATATAACTTTTAATTTCACACATAAAAACAGACACTTTGATTAAAAATAAAAATTAACGAAAAACATAAGTAAGTAATTTGCATGTAAATATGACGAAATAAATATTTATATTATGACATAACCTAACCTCACATATTGGAATTGCCACTGGGAAATGTTGAATGATGATGAAAGTTTGAATAATCAATTAATAAAGTGGACGATTAAAAGTTGACCGGTGTAAGGTTTTGTGGTGTGAAGTTCAATTTATAGAAGCTTTACTATGTAAAATCACGCATATTTTTCAATTTAAATGTTAGGTAATTTTCCCGTATAAAACATAAAATTAAATACAATACAACAGTGACTATAATTTACATTTTATTGTACCTATACAAATTCTATTTAAAGTTTAAAATATTAAAAGTTGTTCCGAATATGTTTACGAATGCATGGGAAATTAGAAAATTGCTATAACGGTGGGTATGCGAAAGGTTGTAATTTTAATTTAATGGATGAAAATTAATTATTAACTGACAACCGAAAATAAAATAAAACTCTAATTTTCTACAACAAAAATTTTCCTAGAATGGAAATATGATACATAATAAATAATAATAAATTTTCCAACTTGTTTTTTTGTCGTTTAATTATCGGTTTTTTCTCTCTATTTTTCCAACCAATTGTAGGCTACAGTTGAATTATGTATGATCAGAAAAAATAATGGAATATAATCAAACAATATAAAATCTAATAAAAGAATACTTTGGTATGTGGAAAGAAGTTCAGTATTAATTCAATAAAGAAAAATATCTAGTAAAACTGAGAAAAAAAACTATAGCTATAAATTATATTGTTCGGTTTCATTTCACTTTTTTCTCGTTTCCTTTTTCATTTTCATTGTTTACAAACATTATTTGATAGTCAAATAAAACTTTATGCATAGAAACATACATATAAATAAATAGATAAACTTGAAATTTGAAACACTTTCCTGTTTATGCATAGTATCTATTTACAGGTTATTAAGTGAGGTTAGGGGTTCAGTTAATAACATTGAACTGTACACTATAGTATACTGGAAAATAATCTCTATAGAAAGAGAAAACAATAGATGCTACTCTCTCGTTTCTATACATATACTCAAATGGAAACTTTATAACCCAATAACAGGAGGTCATGCCATCATGTTTAGAAGTGCATACAAAACAAAGATGACAACTCCTAAAAGTTTACGGTCTCACTCTTTGTTTTACCGTATTACATACATCATCATCAGTACATTGGCATGTCCCTTTCCAGTTTGCATAAAATTCAATGGTTCATTTTAATTGTCAAAGAAACGGTATCAGGTACAATCAAATTCTAAAGCTAAAAGACACTTAGCATCTGCCATTATAAAGTTATAAAAATTTAACTAATTTGTTAGTTTTAATTAGCGCCATCTTTCGGAAACAATTTTGAGAAGAATCTTAGATTCGTAGTATATAACGTGTTTTATTTTATAAAATTGAATGGAATTTAAATACGAACAGTAGTAACTAAACTATTCTCAATCTAAAGTGACAAAATATGCAATAATGCCAATTCATTGTTTAGTCATAGTTTCTGCTCGTAATATATTTAAAAATTTATTCCATCTAAATTTTGAGAAATTTTTTGATTACAAAAAACAATAAACATGTTCTATTTGATAATTTATACTGATTTTTATGCTTTGTCTTCGATTTACTAAATATTTTTGCCATTTTTAAATCTAATCTTTTTAAATTTTAAAGTCTATAGAATTCTTGTTCCTCCATTGAAATCGCCCGGCAACGTTGCCAGGTTTGGTTTAGTTAATTCACTCTAGTGATCAAATAGATTAGCAGCTAAGTTTCAGTTTATGACATTTACATTTTCTGATTTTGTTCAATACTTTTTAACAACCCAATGGAGAATCAATTGTCATTGTTAGAACAAGAAAACCATTTTCTAACAACTTTCTATTATTTTAAAATAATTTTTTCCTTATTTCATCCCACCGAACAATAGTTTTCTCTAAATAATAACTGTCACACTGTCATATATGATTCGATATATGCACCATATTGCATAATGGTCGATTGAGTTTGAGAATAGTATACTACAAATAGTGATTATTACATGTAGTAATAATAATAATCAAAATTAAAATCATGATGATAATGACAATGATATTTAAATTGTTGTAAATCTCCTTTTTGAATTATGCAGCAGCAGCAGCAAAATGTCAACAACAAAATAAACATTTAAGAGTGGCATACAATACCTTGAATAGAAGTCATGGTGGCGGGGAGGGTATGTTTTGAAGGGTTTTCTTCTTCCTCTTAAAAGTATATAAAGCAACTCTGTAATTCTGTTACTTTTTCAAGTAACAGAACACCCCCCCTCCGCCCCCGCTCCTGATCTCCTCTTTATCCTCCACTTGAATTCTACATATTTATATACAATGTAAAGTATGCCAAGATTTCCATATTCTCTCAAAAAGTCCCAGGGGAAGTAGAAATAAGGTAGCGCGGAAACAAGAGAACGGAAATGACACCGACCGGAAAAGCAACGGAGAGATGAAAGAATAGAGAAAGATGAAATGTGAATAACGGGCATTTTGGTTTGGTTTGTTTGTGTAGGCCTGTAGATATACACATATTTTGATAAGTGCGATAAGCCGACCGTAGAAAAAAATAAAATAAAAATCTTTTACCTAAAAAATTATTAAGTTAAGTGCTTTTAAAATTGTCGTTTATAAAAGATTTTTTTCGCTTTTCCGCTTTCTTTATCTTAGTTCGAGGTTAGTTTAATATTCGATTGGTGATAATTATTATTAGAATATTGAAATTGAAAGTTGTTTGGGTACACAAAATTAACTTTTGATTATCCTGTAAATCAGGACGAATAAAAGACTCAATCAAATGTTGACAACGTTAGAAATAGAAATGCATATATTTGCATGTATGTGTAGTTGCCTACAAATGGGTATTGTTCACAGACAATAGTATTGTTTCTCTACCAGTATTTATCCATATACATACATATACCCCATATACTGATGGAGATATTAATAAACCTTGATTAACCATAATAATGATTTATTATACTATACAATTACACATTTACACATAGGTAGATAACTTTATTCTAAATAACATGACGAAGTCATTTTTCAAAAATCCCGCCCTCTCTTATCAAAAATGAGTAATGTACAAATCAAGCAACCATAGAATATGAGTCTACCGACTATGGAGAACTATACGAAGGAGGAGAAACGGCTGAATAAAAGTCAAAATATTTCCGGGCTTGAAAACGTCGCCATCAATATGTTCACACAGCGACAAAGAGAATTAGTTTTGACAGTTACCATTGGTGGCATATACTTTGTTTATTTTTTGTTTTTTTATGTTTTAATTTTCATTTAAACTTAATTTCATTATTTATATTATCTCGTAATATGAACATTTAAAATGTACAAACTTTAACCCAATCTTATAGCACGTCACTGATCATAAAATTAATAAAATTGGGAAAAAAACAAAACTATGCCAATTTTTTAAATAACAATTATTGTTGTATTATATTAAATATTCATTTTTACAATCATAGTTTTAATCTGCTGCCATAAAATCTATGATTTTTCTTAAAAATAAGAAAATTTGATTTTCTCATATAAGAGCAACCGTTAAAAACTGTTGTCTCAGTTTGTCGCAGCGCCGCCTGGTGGCAGCCCGTTTTTCTTTTTCTAGTGTTCACTCCTTCTTATAGCCCTCCATACTACCAACCAAATTCAAAATGGTTTAGTAATCGGTGATGAGCCAGAACATAACCTATAAATTGCAACAATTTATAACCACACAAAAATTAAATTTGCTTTTTGAACGGGATTCATTAATGTTATATGGTGATTAAATAATCTTAGTATTATTATTATGATTACTCTGTCTTCCATAGCGAATTTATTCATTGCGAAAATTACTTAAGAAATGTACGTCATTTAAGAGAAAAATGTTTCAGAGTTTCATTTGTATAGGTAAGAGAAAGACAGTTGCAATAATGAACAATAAACACATTTTCCCCATTGAATTTTCAGTGAAATGTAAATTTGATGGCATTATTCCCATTGGGCTAAGAGTTTTTTTTTTTTTTTTTTTCGTTCTTAATGTTTTTCATGCAGGCTATTTGGTTGGTTGGCTGAATAAAGTTGAATCGTGGAAAAAATTAAATAAAGAATGTGATTTAATTTGTATTTAATTATTTGGTAGAAGGCGTTGGAAATAATAGATGAAAATAGATAGAAAAGCCGAGAGCGAGAGAGAGACAAAATCGGAATTTCATGTTATTTCAAATTGAAAATACGAAAAAGGAAAATAATCACAGCACAGCAATTCTCAACAGATTACACTGCAGGCGAGCTATCTATTTAAAATGTATGAATTAAAATTTAATAATACTATATAAAGCAAATTGAAATTCTCAGTTGTCCTTTCCTTTATATCTATGTTGTATATATGAACGTTTCGTCGAATTATTTTGTTAAATATTTAAGTCTTCCTGCACTTTCATGCGCTCCATACTATATAGATACGTTAGTATAAGATAGTAGATTAAATGGAACTTATGGAAAATTAGACATTTTAATATATTTATATGTCATAACTACTGCAGTGTTGTACAAATGGAGAAATGTCAATGTCAATATCATAGCTTTCTATACGTACATATATAATAAATTTCGTTCGAAGCTTTAAGCTCAGGACCACATCGAAGGATATGTTTAAATATCCAAGTATATTGGACGCTGGTGGCGAAAAAAATGTTTGTCATTCCAGCTACACTCTGGTGAGTAAAATTCACAGCACATCAAAATTATACGTATAATATTTATCATAACTGATAAATATAAATGTCAAATGGAACATGTGTCGGATTCTTGTACGTGGCTAATTCCTGATGACGTCAAAATTTAGATCGTCACCAGTCGGAAGGCCTCTCGTGTAGCCCTACTTCCTCATCTATTTATCTTGAATGGATCTAACGAAACAGAATCTAAGAGCGTCATGGAAATAATTTGTTTTTTTCTCTAATTCAGTCACAGTTTGTCTGTCCTTGTCAATAGTTGAATTACTATTAAATGAGCAAGAATGCTTTTCGATTGTAGTGGAATATTCCTGTAAATTTTGCACTACATATGAAATTCTCCAATTCCATCTTTGCACCAATACTTCATGTGAGTTTAAGATTAATAGTAATTAAAAGATTCTAATGAATAGAGCTATGATAGCAAAATGGAAAGTGCATTGTGTATACATACATATATACATATATATGTAGATGCAATGTGTTGACTTTATGAAGATTTATTATGTGAGACAACATTGAAATTTTGTGGTTTTTCATAGATGAAATCGTAAATAGTAATAAAGCGAATCTAGCATCCAAATCAAGATAATAAATTTGAAATTACAACGGCTAAAATAGGAAACTGAAATAAAATAAAAGTCTGTTTATTAAAAAGGAAAAAAATGAGAGAAAAAGGCGCTGCAAAAATGGCAATTAGAGACAAAATGTGTGCGACAAACAGTAAAAACAAAATGGGAAAAATATTAGATTTTTTTTTTGCTCGGAGGCGGTCGTAAACAACAAGAAAAAATAAGGTCAAATGTGAGAACAAGAGAATATAATTTGTTTGTTTGTTTTCAGAAAAATGTATAAATAAATACTATTATAAGATGTTTGAATTAAGATTTCGTTTTCAATTGAAAGAAATCTAGTATAAAGCAATCGTTCAAATGGGCATATTCAAAGTGCACGCGCGTACGCAACGCATCTCGATACTACTCGATGTCGACTTGACACTTTGAAATGTTTCATAACATGCCGTTATGCCTTTACTGCTTCGAGATGATACTGATTTGGCACAATAATAAAAATAAAGTTAAAATCGTAGAAATGCGGAAAATCATTGCCGTCCAATGTGTGAACTGAAAGCTGATTTCTGGTCTAATTAGTTTCAATCTATTCGGATCTAGTTGATCCGATCTGTCCAGCCAGAGACAATGTATAATCTCAGTATTTTCAACTGAACTGTACTAAACTGGATTTCATTAACTCGAAACTAATTTAAGTCTAACAGCAACAGACCTAAAAACAGTCATATTTTAGTGCCTTTTGATTCTATCTTCAACGAATTTAATCTTAATAAATGACCCTTCTCAGCCTACTTTACATAAATATGTTATAAATCACATACTCAAGACCTTAACGATGTAATTAGTGATTAGAAATCCTATTAAAAATAAAAAAATGCAAAAAATATTACGTTATTTTATACAATAATGTATAATGTTTTTTCCTCTCTCATTTGTTTACTGTCAGCACTTTAATTAATTTTCATCCACTTATTAGCAAAAGTAAGAACACAAGAGAAAAATAGAAACACAAAGAAACAAGCTTTTTAAAAATTTTCCGCTGCAACTAAACAAAAAAATATGAGTGTGTATATATGCTGTGCGACAAGAAAACAGTAGTTGTTGAAGCTGAAAAAAACCCACACAATACACTAGTGTATCACTTATTGTAAACCGTTTTAAGTGTTTCAAGTAGTTGTTGTAATGTAAGTAGTTCAAGGAAAATGGAATCACTAAAATTCTACGCTACAGTATATTCAGTGCTCCATGTTTAGAGCTATCTTTGTTTTGCTCGATCATAATAAAAGAGCAAAATAATAAAGTGTTGAAAGACAGAGAGAGAGAGAGAGAGAGCGGGAAAGGAAAACGTGTTGAATTTTTGTATATTTTGCAAAATTATTAAGGAAACAAAAAAAAAAAAGAAATGAGGTTAACTGTTATGTAGTTGAGCAATTGTTTTATGAATCAATTTGAGAGGCCAACAGGAAAATTAATTGCTCTAAATTGCATTATTAGGAGCAACACACAGCTCTTAATTGTGGTGATGCCTAGAGAACATAATTCTACATTATGCTTTCATGTATAAAATAAGCTTTCTGGTTAGTGAAATATGCTGAGAAAAAAGTGAAAGAATTTATTTTCACTAAATTTATCTTGATAGCTGCAATAGTTGGAAGAAAAATTCAAAATACGACCGACCGATAATTTTACATAAAATTCGATACAGTCGCTACATTCCGCATGGCCTACTCGATTTTGGAAGATATAACATAAACCTACAGTGACTTTAAATCAAAAATCATAGTTGGCTATGAGATCAGTGAAAAGGTTATTGCTATTTCTTTATCACGATATGTTACAGTGTGCATTTATTTTATTTTCTAACGTCGAAAATTATAAAAAAATCTTTTAATTATAAAAATATAGGGTGACTATTAAAATAAACTAGTGTGTTTCACTTCAAACATGAAAATGAAAGGTAAGCCATTAAGAAATTTTACTAGTTCAACCAACTTTACTGTTCGGCTTTTTATTTATGTAACTGCATGAAAACCCTCTATATACAGGGTGTTTCAAATTCGTATGTAAGTATGAGGATCTCGGAAACGGTAAGGGATACCAGGTCGGTTAAATTGGAGGCAAAGTTGCACAATTTTGGGTTCACTAAAATGGTGTTTTAAAATTTGAGAAATTCTTGACATTTTCAAAGATAAACGACAAAAATGAAAGTTTCGATTGTTGTTTTTCTGTATCTAAATCTAAAGCAGTAGATGTGATACATGATTGCAATGGGAATTTTATGTACTTTTTAAATCTATGAAAATCCAAGATGGTGTCCATAAGAAAATCGAAAGTTGTAGTCAATATCTAAGAAAATTAAATTCCTGTGGAATATCTGACGACATCAAGTAAAAGCTTTTAAAAAAGCGCCTTAATAATGTACAACTATTAATTCTCCACGATAAACAATTTTCAAGTTATTGACGAAAAACGAAAATTGAAATTTTCAGTTTTTTTCGCTTATCTCCAGATATATCAAGAATTTCCCAAATTTATAAAGACCATTTTAGTAAGCTCAAAATTGCGTAACTTGATTCCAATTTAACCGACCTCGTATTTCTTACCATTTCCCATATCCCGTATACTTACATACGAATTTGAAACACCCTGTACATGTAACTGACATACTTACCGAAAAAACACAATGCAAATACAATAGTATAAAGTGTAATAAAAATGGCACGTATATAAAATTTGTCAAAAATATATTCCTGTTGTTGTACATTCGTTGCATTAATTTGCATATTTTCTTGTTGCTGTTGTTGTTGTTGATGCTGTTGTTCTTCGGTTAAATTATTTTTATTGTTGTTAAATAAATTTACAAAATTTAATGCTGTTGTTGTCATCAAATCGTCATCAAATAGTAGAAGAGTGGCAGCTGTTAATTTTGAATTTAGATCCAGATTAGCCATGATCGTTGTTAATATAGTTTCGAAAACTGGAACAAAAAAAATAGAAAAATAATTTTCTTAATTTAAGTTCATTATGGGTTTAATGTGATTTATTGCAATTTATTGGAAAAATGTTCTTTTTAATGTCACAACATCCAACAATTTTCACACATTAGCATAAATTTATACGCTCAACAAAAGCATATACAATCAAGGGCAATTTTCTCTAGCAAATAGTGTGTACATGATTTTCACATTATCTTTACTCTTGTACTTTACCTTCCTCCCTCTATTTTAACCTTTTCAAATAATTCCTATCAAAAGCATACATAGAAGTAAATCTACGAGTAGAAAGTAGATGGAAACCAATACCAAGTATACATACATATAATAAATCGAACATTTTAATTCCCATATTCATTATAATGACATATTTCCATTCACTCAAGGTTTCAATTTTCATTTAAACTCAAATTGTATTTGTAGTATAGTAGAGGAAGAAGATAAAACGTTTTATATCATTTGCACACAGTTTGCTTGGTTGCCTATATTGTATACATATAGCTGTCGGTGCAAATACAAATAATATTCATTCAATCGTTCATCATTTACTTTCAAAGTGCTTATAATATAGTAATTAATACAGGCCAGTCGACTTGATCAATTTCAATTCTAGTTTAAAGCTGTTCTAGCTATAAATTACGTATTAGCAAATATTACTCTATATTATGGAAGGCTATAAGAAGGAGTGAACACTAGAAAAAGAAAAACGGGCTGCCGCCAGGCGGCGCTGCCCGTTTTTCTTACTTTACAAACTGAGACAACAGTTTTTAACAATTGCTCTTATATGAGAAAATCAAATTTTCTTATTTTTAAGAAAAATCATAGATTTTATGGCAGCAGATTAAAACTATGATTGTAAAAATGAATATTTAATATAATACAACAATAATTGTTATTTAAAAAATTTGCATAGATTCATTTTTTTCCCCATTTCATTAATTTTATGATCAGTGACGTGCTATAAGATTGGGTAAAAATATATTACAAAAATAATTGTTAAAATTTATTATGTAAAATTTATTTTAAAATTGTTATTAACAATTATTTAATAATTTAATGGTTTCTTTGGAATACTATGGATTATTTTTAGATATCAAAATTAATGTAAAATTTGAAAATAATTTGAAAACGCAACAATAACAAAGCCCGCCCGTCACTGATCTGACAATCACACCTGCAATTATCGCAAAATACACGAATCCCTCTGGTGGACAAAAAAATTTCTGACCCACAAATATTTTCACTTTTGTTAGGTTATTGAGTCTACTCCTTATTATAGATCTCCATACTCTATATATAACACTATTATTATTATTATTATTATTATTATTATCAAATTAGCAAAAGCATAAAATAAATCGTGTGTAAAAATAATGGCTAATCTGCCACTTAGCGGGAAATTTAATGGAGAATCAATGTTTAATTCAAGATTGTCCTTGGGCCATCTGCCGTTTCTTGCTTGACATCGATCGCCGAAATCCAAATTGAATTCGAAACGAATCGATCTTTGTGCTGCTCTTCTATTCGAATACGGAATAACCAATGCCAATAGATAAAATCTCTTGATGTATTTATATATATATCTATTTGGTCTAGCTAGAGACCCTATATAATACATATATACCTAACTGTATATATTAGACTAACCTATACAACCCGTCAGGCCTCTATCCCTAGAGTTCTCCTAGTAGTAACTTTATTATACCTAAAACACGTGACGTTAGTCCCTCAGCATATTTTTATCGAAAACTATTTTAAAACCACCTCTAGCGAATAAGACCGGCACTCTCTCTGTCTTTCTCCCTCTATGATTTCAGTTGAAAGTTTTTTAGTTCGAAAATAGACCAAACAAAAGACATGGTATCAGATTGATTCACATTTTAAGTTTTACTCACTAAACTTTAGTTTCATTACTTCCTCCTACTTCCTTTTCGTTTTGTTGCGTTTTTTTTTTTATTTCTTGTTCTTCTTTGCTGCAGTTTATTTGATTTTATTTGTGGCCTCTGCCTGATGGTAGCTGGTTTGGGAGGGCATTTTTATTTCAACTATTCCTTAACTATTTAAGAACTATTTCTGACAAACGTGCAAGCAGTGTTTAAAAACTGGTTGTTCCAGAAAACTAGAAGCGAGTATCTTTTGTCATTGTATTTATTTTATTTTTTTTTATTTTTTTGGTTAAAATTTTTATTGTTTTTTATTAAGCAGAGAATGAATGAAAATAACACGAAATTGACTAAACAAACAAAAGGTTTTGTTTTTCACTTTTTTATTGACCAAACGATAATGATGGTAAAAACAATTGTAAAAAAATGTAACGAACTACGACTACGACTATTGACGGGGGTGTATCGGGCGAAAAAGAAATAGAAAATACTTTAACTTTGTCTTCTTCTTCTTCTTCTGCTTTTTCTGCTCCATCGTTTGTTTATTTTTAATTACTGAATTAATTCGAATTCTGTTTGTATGATTTTCGCGTATACTATAGTAGATACAATTCTTGAATGTTAATTAAATGGGTATTCAAAGAATAGGAAGAGTGCTTTTAATATGTATGTTGTAAAATTTGTTATTCATACCCTTTGTTTAATAAAAAGCAAGGAAATGAAGAAAAAGAACTTTTATAAGAAACAAATAATTGCCATAAACAGGTTGTAATTCAAGGATAGATTAGAAATTATAGAGTGAACGTATCCACATGTTGACAGAAAAATGCATATGTTTAAATGGGCGTGTATGTGTGGTTGCCTAATAATAGGTAGCGATATTGTTACATACTACGTAACGTATTAGGAATAAATATAAAAAGTGAACGCGAGTTCAGTTTTAATTCAACAAAAATCGCCAGAAATCAGTGAATTGATAAAAAAAAATAACAAAAATGTAATATAAAATTAGATATTAAATTTGCTTATCAACCCGTCAAATTATTTAAATTGCCTTGATAGATTTTCGCTTTTATTTTCTCTTACTATTTTCCTGCTACATATTTTCGCAAAACAAATTTCCATCATTCATCTTCATTTTTCTCCGATATGTTTTCTCCATTGTTTCTTGTTCAAACTACGATTGCTCCCTCAACAATAAAAATAAAAATCTAAAGAAAAATGTTTATTTACGATTTTTTCCTGTGGGTTTGTCATGTGCAAATCTCATTTTTTTCCTATCTTCCCGTTTACTGACTTTTCTTTTTTTTGTTAAAAAACTAGTTACATAGAAAGAAAAATAAAATGTTGTTTCATTTCTTGGCCCATAGGAATCTGAGTAAATACATACATCCAGAGTCGTAACAATAAAAAAAGAACAAAATCCGAGACGTAAACAGTTAAAAAAAAGAAAATTAACTTGAACGTTTCTAAATGACCTTTGAACTTTGCGACAATTATTCATTAAAAATAAGTTAAATATCTTCAAGAAGAACATTTTTCTCCAAAATTAATACAATTTAAAGAAATCCACTACTATATACAACGTGTTTACTCTCCATACTGCTACCAATACATATTTCCACATTACATACACACATCTCGTCTATAGGATAAGTTGCATCAAATAATAAATAATAACATAAAATACGAATGGGTAGCAGGAAAACGAACATTAAAAATGAAAACTATGGACAACTGTTGGGAAACATAAAACGGGATAAAGAATATGTAGTTTATTATTTAAATGTCATTTATTTGATTTAAACAGTTTATGTTCGCTTGCACGGAATCAGAATAGACGAGACTACGCTTTGGATTTTGTAGCCCGTCATTTTCTTTGTTGCCTTTCTCAACAAGACAGTGGCGTGCAGTTTTACGGGAAATTCTCCATTTTAAATGTGTTGCTTTTATAAAATTTAGAGAAATTCAAGATTGATTTTGTATCTAAATATCATGTTTTTCTGACACATTGTCACAAGGGAATTATAAAATTTGTTTATTAAAATATTATATTCCAAATCGCATATGTAATCCATTTATTATTGACATTTACGAAGTTTGAAAATAGGCTATTTTTTACTTAAGAAGAAGAAGAGGCAAGTAATATACTTTCCCAGCTAAGGCGGGGAAAATAATGGCGGCTGTATTTATTTCTTAAAAGGTTACATAGAAACTGTTATGTTAATTGTTTTCAAATTTCTGTATGTGGGGTGATCTAATTAGAGTGAGTGTATCTTTCACTCCCTTCCGTAGTGAATAGAAAAATAAGAAAAGTGTATTCATAATAAAATAACCAATTATTAGTACAAGAAAGAAATTAAATTTAAAAAAAAAAATTAATAGGTAAGTACTTTTAAATGACAAAAAAAACATTATTTAGAAAATATAATATTTAAAACAATAGATTGTAACCTAACCTAACTTACTAACAAAAGTAACCAAACAAAACAACTTCTTAGTTCGATAATTTATTTTGTTTTATTAGAATTAATTAATAAAAATTAATATAAGTAAATTGTAACACACCAAAAAAAAAAAAATACATGATTGCTCCTGTGTAATTTTTGTATAAATAAAATAATATAATAAATATTGTCAATAGCCAGTCCTATTAAAAATTTTAATTATTATTTGTTTATTTTATTGATTTAAAAATTGAAAGTATGCGATTTGGAATAAAATAGTATACAAGCATCGCGGGTTCAGCTTGCCATACCAGCGTCGAGATTAGCCTAGAATACGGCAAGCTTTCCCGCTCGCCTTGTAATCTACTATTAATAAATAAATGAACTCTCCAACCAATCAGAAGTTATGAATAAAATATTATAATATTTTAAACAAATAAACAACAAAATTGTTCATTATCTAGTAGTAGAAAACAAACATAACCGCAAAATTTAATTGAAATTTTAATAATTAAATAATTAATTTACATACAAATACTAGAAATTTATCAACAAAAAACAAAAAGAATTGGATAATAACAAAGCTTTGCCGCGGAAATTCTAGCGTTTAATTGTTTATCTTCACAGATGGTGCTTTAAGTACATTCATATGTACTTTACGAATAATATTAACAGACAAGCCAAACTATGCATAAGTGTACTGCATAATTAATCAATTTAATTATGTGTGTCTATTTACTTATTCTTTCTCTTTCTATGTATGAATTTTTTTTAATGGTTTTGCGCTCTAATTGTTCAGATAGTTTCACGCTGTCTAATTGCTATGCTAATTTAACAACATCAGCAAACATTAAGCAAATTATTCATATATATATATATATATAGGAGTACGTACGTATGTCTTTGAGCGAACTTTATTCAACATTTTCTAGGTTGCCACAATGCAATAATATTCACATTAATACTTTTCTGTATTAGTATAATCAAATATGTTAGATAATACTACCCGTTTCCTAATAGTTAACGGTGTTACGTAATGCTGACATTACGTAACAGTCGGGGAAAAAAAGATTCGCCCATTTCATTAAAACACATTTCACGTTCAGTTCATTCAATGCATCTATTTAATAATAATAATAATAAGGAAAATGAAAGCCAAAAAAAAAGACAAATTACACCATCAATTTTATTCATTCGGAAAAATCTTTACTGGAAAATATTATAAAAGATATAGAATCGCTAACAAAAAAAAAAGATGTACCAACCCCACCACCACCACAACTACCACGTATTGAAATAAAGAAAAGGGAAAGGAAAAGAACGAGTAAAGAATTATCTTGTACAGATTCTATATATTTATCTCTCTTTCTGCACTTTTTATTGTATGCTAGATGAAAATAGAGGCAAATGACAATGCTGACAGTCGTTAAAAAAAAAAATAAAGATAGAGAGAGAAGGAATGAACAGTCTGGAACTAACAGCAACATAATTGAAATGGTAGCGTTTTTTTTTTACTATTTTCTCTTTTCTGAATATTTTTTATCTGGATTTTTCTGCTGTTTTTCTATAATATTCGTTCTCTTATATTAATATTATGAATGTGTGTGTGTGTGTGTGTGTGGTACGTATAGGTACGTTGAATCTGTCTCTCTCAATTGACAATTGATTTGATATTCAGATATGTAGAAGCAAACAAGAACTAGAGATTTTTCCATTTTTTTGTTTGATTTGGATTTGTTGTTGATTGATTAATAAATACTGAAATTATAAAAAAAAAATCAAAGCAAAAGAATAGAAACTAAATGGAATTAGAGAAAGAAAGAAGAAAAAAGAGAGAGAGAGAGAGAGAGATTATTGTTTGTCCATTTATTTTTATTTTTTTGTTTTTTTTTATTCATTTTTGGTTTTATCCTGTTAGGAAATTTGCAGCACCAGCTGCTGTTTGAAATCCTTCACATTAAAATTATACGACCAAACAGAAAAAAAAGCCCGGTAAAAATGGAAATAAAGAAAAATAAAATGTATGCGAGAAGGAATAAAGTCATGGAATATTATTATTATTATTATAATGATATCGACATTGGAGGTTATTTTCCACATCGTTTTTCACACCTGCTATTCCATTTTTTTTTCTTCTTCTTTTATAATTTTTTCTTTTTTGTGGAAAATTTTTTAATAAAACGGTGCCCTTGAGAAAATTGGCCAAGCTCTCGCTGACGGTTCCCGTTTATCCGTATTTAACAAGTTCTGCTGCTGAAGATAGAAGTTTTCATTAGTTGATCCCTCTACTATATGTGTATAGATTAGAAAATATAATCATCGACATACGGTACTTGTTTCAATGTATAAATAGTCGTAGATTGGAATATACATAAATTGATATTTTGACTGGAAACGATTAAATATTTATGAATCCATCTAGTACATACCCACATATGTATGTACTTCTTCGATAATGTATTTTGCATTTTAAATTTTTCCAAATTACTTGCTTGATTTGCAAAATTTTCCTGAAGCATAAAATATGTATACATCGATTCTATGTATATTTATTGTAAAAATTTGTATCTATAGATCATATTGTTGCGTATTTCTATTGGAATTTATTGAACAGAAAAATTGAAATAAGTATCTGGTATAATGCAACGACAATTTTGGTATAATATATAAAATGTGCATGTAGTAGGATGTAGAAGGTATTTATGTATTCATTCAATATACTGACTTCTAAAATAATATATATGTATAACAGAAACGTTGGCTGTTTATCGTAATATTTTTATGGAAAATTAAATGAACTGTTTACTAGTTTCCCATTGTCTATATATGCAAATTTAACAAGACAAATGAATAAACGCTTTATACCATCATAATAACACGAAGAGAATAAATTAAATATTAGATTGATGCCGTTTTAAAGTGGACTTTACAGTTGACAACTTTCCATGTCGGTTAACCAAGTTAATTTTTGACAAATTTTGCACTGCGCATGCGCATATTGCGCTTCTTATCCAATCGTCTTGGACTTGACGAAACTAGCCGTTCTACGCTATTTTTCTTGCCAGTTGTCAGGGCAAGTTTGGTAATATTTTGTATATAAATTCATGTATACCAACTGAAAATTTTAATTCCCATAGAAAACAACTGATATTAATTGTTTATATTTAATAAACTGCTGGTAGAAATTAGCTTTGAAAATTTTGTTTATCTAGTAGCGAAAATTATATTTTAAATACTGTGCTAATTTACCACATAAGGATAAGTATTAAAATATGAATTTGATCTATTTTAAATAGATATATTTTTTTTATTTTGGATAGGCATTTATTAATAATGTAATCGAAATTATCGAATAGAAAATTGACGACTGTAAAGCCAAAGGTGGCAATACTTTTTCTTCAAGAAACTTGCCGACAAAAAATTTGACAACTGTAAAGACCAATTAACAACAAATAACTATAGTAAGAGGACACCCTGTATAATATGCAGCAACGGATTTATTATTTACATACACACAAAAAACCGAAAATATTAAGTCATTATTATTACTATTATTATTATTACCTACTTGACAACATGATTAGATACACAAAAAATCTAGCTTTGCATCAATTAATTAAACTAACTGTAATTCAAATATGATGGATAACCTGTCATAACCTAACAAATTATCACAACCATTATTATTATTATTATTATTATTATTATGTGTAGAGATTATATCTATTATATTTTTTAATATGTCGTCGCATAAATAGATCTATTTAAGAGGTTTATTTTGCTAAATTTCAAATAGTTGATTGATTGATTGAGTGATTAATTGGTTTCGGTAGAATAATTATTGCTGTTATTGCATTTTTATCGCTTTAATGAAGTTTATGCAATTGTGATTAATCGATTTCAAAATGAAATAATTCCTACTATGTGTAGGTGTGTATGTACTTTGTGCTAGGTAAATAGGTCATCTACCTACATAACCTCAAATTCTTGATTTAAAATCAGACTTTAAATGATCATCAGCGCGTGGGTTGGTGAAAAACAATTTTGCAACAAAACTGTTCGATAATAATAATAATAATAATAATAATATTTTCAGTCATTGTAAAATCTAGAAAATTTCAATTTTGGAAACAGGTGTGTCTGAAACCGGACCCGCTGTAGTATTATAGTCACATTTTACACATTATTTTTTACTACATGACATTTTTGGGTTCAAACCACACGACGACCTTATCGTCTCATTTCCAGTTTTAAGGGTGGAATTATTCAACTTTTCGTTAACATACTTTAATCATTAAAAATTATAAACACGGTTATCCAATTCGTTATTTCTTAATTCGCAATCAGAATTGGAAAGAATTGACATTGAAATGAAATTGATGACACGAATTGACAGACTGAACAATTCTACTAAAAAACAAGCTAAAAGTTACTAATAAATAATAAAAAAATTATAAATAAACGATTCAAATATGCACAAAAATTATCATCAAAAATAGCGCCAGACTAGTTTGGTTAAGGTTACGTTCCATCTCTCATCATCTGATCGAAAATATTGTGTGGTTAAAGCGCAAGCGCGCGTTCTTAATTCGTATTTCTTAATACGGAAAACGTTAAAAGTTGTAAACTTTAAAATTAAGTTTATGTATTAAGAAATAAGAATTAAGGAATTGGATAATCACTACTATTAGAAAAATTATGTTTATATCAAGATTTACAAATTAAAATCACGACTATATTTATGCATTAAAATCAAGAATTTGGATAATCCTTTCCTTGATCAGCCCTTTAATTTCTTCCCATTTCCCTATTCCGATGTATCTATTCTTTTCACCGAAATGAAACTGTCCTGCCACCTCCACTACTGCTTGTAGGCAACAAATTCGTTTCGCTAAAACCAAACTGTTGGTAACAATAAATTATTACGTGACAGTTAGATAAAGAAAAGTATGTATGATGATGATGGTGTAGGGTGAAATGGATAGAGACGAAGAGAGAAAGAGTGAGTAGGTGAAGTGGTTGTGTTGTGGTGGGAATAGCTTGGAGCAAGGAAAGTTATATGGAATCTTTTTTGGTAAAATACTTGTAAAATGTACGATGAAATTGTGTTTATTTAATAAATAGATAATTATAATTATATTTTGTCTGTTAGATGGTAGATAATTTAAACTTGATAATTAACAATAAAAATTTAATTAGATCTACATCTGCTATAATGTTACAATAAAAGGGTCACCCTAACAAGGTGTAAAAGAATCTGAATATTCACATCTATAGTACACCTAATTATAATGAATTCATATCGAGTTCAAATGCCTACATTTTACAGTAATCATTTTTTCATAATTAGAAGTTCTAATGTAAAAATATGGAACCAAAACATCGTATTTTTTACTATATTTAATATATGAAATTAAATTCAACTTAATATTTAATTTAATTAAGTTGATGTTTTGTTTGTTTTGTTCTTTTGTCACTCTTTGTTTTTGTTAAATGGTGCTTGTTTAATTTTGTTACGTCCATTTTGAATACATTCAGCAGGCATCAAGTGATGATTTGAATTGGAAGCTGCTACTCCCACAAGTGGGCGCAACAATCATAATAATTATTATAGCTACAGATCGCAACCAAGAAAATTTTAAGTTTTAAGACGTATTCAATTAAGGTTTTAATTTAAATTTCCAGTGCAGAATAATGGAAAAGAAACTTGTGTATGTATTCCGCTTATGGAATTACAGAATTCCATAAGTAGAGCAAAATTTACAGGAATATTCCATCAGAGGAAAACATTCTTGCTCGTTTAATAGTGATTTAACTATTGACAAGGACAGACAAACTGTGACTGAATTAGAGAAAAACAAATTATTTCTATGACGCTCTTAGACTTTGTTTTGTTAGGTTAACCACATTATGGAAATCTATACGCAGTGAATTGAATGCGAGTATTTCAGAAATTGACAGTTTTGTGATGCGTGTTTCAATTTTTAGAAATGTTGAATTCCACCTGGAAATTAATTTGTTATCATTTTTAACATTTAAGCGGACATAACCCAATATTTTGTCAAACTGCCACTATTTATTATTCATTGCAATAAGGAAATGCTCATCTACTCAACAACAAATAAATTACAGTTGAAATAGCTCATTTTTAAAAGTTCGATAGATAAAGAACTAATTCTAAAAATGTGAACTTGTAATAGACATTTTAAGTATAGTTTTAAACTATCGAATTTCGCGAATAATAATTTGCATTAAGGGATGAATTTATTATATCCAGGGCACAATATATCTCTAGCACGACAATTAAATATTTAATTCCAGTCAATTTTTGAAACATTAATTTACAAATAAATGACGGAAATTAATAAATTAACCACATTATTATAGTACGTATGTTTCCCTAATAAATCTAAAAATCCAAAGCTTTATTTGTATAATATGCGTATAATACACAAATGGATTAATAATTAATTAATTAAATATTAATTATATATTATACAGCTGATGTTTATATGCTGTGGATTTAGGAATTGATGAACAATTCAATCTTAATCTGAACTCCATCCATGATTATCTTATAAGGTTATGATATCTATAGCTATAGTACACATGTCCTTACTCCGTATGAATAATTTCATTAGGATGCGTGTCTAATCAAGAATGTACATATTTACTTTAATTATATGAATAGTAATTCTTATTATTACCACGTCGTGGTCGCGATAATGTGCCTGCTTAACGTTAAACCAAAAAATCGTTAAATCGATTGGAAATGGGAAAAAGAGAATAAAATTCCTATTATCCATTTTTCCAGTAAATTAGTTTTTCGTCAATAACAATAAATACGTTCTTTTTTTCCTTTTCCTTCGCTTTTTTCTTATATTTTCTTTCATTGTATATTGGAAATTTCTGTTCATTTTTTTTTATTTCCTTTCCTCGCACAGTGGAAAATCTTTGACAGCCAACAAGTTTGGAAAATCCACTCACTATCTCTATTT
The DNA here is from genome assembly GCA_949748235.1 of Platypus cylindrus. Classification (NCBI taxonomy): domain Eukaryota; kingdom Metazoa; phylum Arthropoda; class Insecta; order Coleoptera; family Curculionidae; genus Platypus; species Platypus cylindrus. The sequence continues at coordinate 5,249,280 of OX456488.1, read as the reverse complement.
CTTTTCTTACTTTATAATAAGTAAGTAAGCATTACAGATGTGGCGTCTATGTGTGTGTGTGTGTGTAGCAAAATATTACATTTTTATATATACATAGATAGATAAAGTACTTTTCTCTTTCTAGTTCGTATATTTTTCTCTTTTTCTCATTTTTTCGCTTGTCTACTTGTAATGTGGAAATAAAGTAATTTTTCCGGAACGGATTTTCCACAAATACTTTATCTTTATCAGGACGAACGAAAAGAGTTTAGGATGGGAAACTTTTTTCTTTCAGTTGTTTTATTTTACTTTTTCTTTGATACTTATTATTTTTGTTATTTTCATCATGATTGGTTCTCTCTCTCTCGCTCTGCGCTTGTCATGATGATAGGGTGTTTCATTTCATCGTAATAAATTTTAGAACTTGATACATGAATGTGCTTTGTGCTTTTTTTTTTTCGTTGACTTTATTAATGGCTTCATGGAAAAAGGAATCTTTGTATTCTGAAAATCGTTAGAGAAATGACTTTGTTTTTTTCTATTATTATCAAACGAGTTTATCACTGTTGTTTCAAATCTAATTATGAAAACAATAAACTAATTTCCTTCGCTGGCTGCTTAATCAAAGGAACAAAAAAACAAGATAAAAGAAGAAATATAATGCTATCAAAAAACAAAAGTAATGAAATTACACGAAAACTTCGCAATACTGAGGAGCAGTTGACATGTAAAAATTACCTTCAAAACTGTTATTTTCAGTGAAACTGAAAGTGAAATGTATAAATAAATAAAATAAACGACGAAAAAAAAAACAACAGAGAAAAAAAAACCTAAATGAGAAGAACGAACAAGTGAAGTAAAAATGATACGATTTTATATAAGCGATTTTTGGGGTGGAAAATGATGTGCGAAAACCTTTTGAAAGACAAACAGAGCAGAGCTGAAAGTGAAGAGAGAGTGAGTGATAAAATGAGATGGATAGAGTTAGTGTTGAGTTCTCATCCTTTTTTTTTTTTTTCTTTCTTTATTATTTCTTTTCAGCCACGTCTTTTTCCTGTAAAAGAATTTCAATTTTTTCAGTCATGTAGCTCAAGTGTCTAATGTTTATTACTATTTTATTTAGTTCACTTCTTCAATGACGGAACAGAATATTTAATTTCATTCCGGGTTCCTTAGCTATAGTATTGTCAAATTAAATTGGCAATTATGCAATCAACGTATGACAACGTGACAGTATCATATTTATCTAAAGAAAACTTGGCTAATATTTTGAATTTTTAATAAATAAAATAGATTTTGAAACAATAGACATTTGTTATAAGTTGTTTTTATTGTTGCAACAATGACAATTGATTCAATGGGGTTGCTAACAAATATTTAACACAAACATCTTAATCTAAATATCATAAACTGAAAACAGCCTAATTGATCACTAGAGTAAAATAATTAAACCCGGCAACATTGTCGGCAATTTAAAATGTGTTGCCAACTTCGGGCGGGAACAACAATTCCATAGATTTTAAAATATCCATTGAAACCGATTAAAATATTTAGTAATTCAAAGATAAAGCATGGAATAAATATTATAAATTATAAAAAGGCAACATGTTATTGTTTTATGTAATCAAAAGATTTCTCTAAATTTAGATAAAATAAAATCGTAAATAGATTGAGGAATTATAACTATTAATTGATATTAATTCTTAGACACTATCGCATAATTGTCAGTTTAGTTTGCGAATAGTGTATTTATAATCAATTTACATGAACTGATAGAATAAAATCACTAGAACCTTAATAACTTAGAAATCGACTTGGTGTGAAAAAATGATTTGTGGCAAGTCATAAGCCATAAAAATTGAAAATGATTTATCGTTTTAAAAATAGTCAAAAACGACTCAATACGTCTTTAGAAAACAATAAAAAAATGTTCGGCAACAAAAATTGATTTGTTTCCATACTATAAATCAAAGTAGAAAGCATTTAGTAATAAATTAGAAGGAATTCAATTTCATGCCACAATGAGTTTCACTGAATCTTTATTACTCTAATTGCCGATTTCGAAATTTGTCTACCTATTCCCGAATAGGCAGCAATTGCATACAATTCTCTTTAAACTGTCAAATTATAATAGTAATAGTAATAATGATAATAATTCTGGTAATAAGACTTTGGAGTTAAATAAGATGCGATCCATATGCTATGTAATTTGTAAAGTAAAATTGTATATATTTGGAAATTGAATAGCTACCAATTCAATTACTTTTATTGGAAGTTTCAGCGACGGCTAATAGAAATGACAGTTAATTTTCAAATATGGAAAAATCAACAATATTGAATCGAAACTTATTTTTACTGCAATAAGAGTATGGTACTATTCTATAATCGTTGGAAATTTCATTAACAAATGGGTGATGAAAGATAAACTTTTGATACGAAAAGATTTCGATTCAGCAAATTAGAACAGCAGTTTAATGAATTGCCATCTAATGCAGTTAAATCTAACGTTTCACTATTTTCCAGAATCAATTTATTCAGACAGTAATCTTAGAGATCCAGAGCTCTAGTCCATGTACACGCTACGTGTTTTATCCTTATAATATTTTGAGCACTAAAATATAATTCGAAACAATTTTACTACATAATAGAGTTGAATGTTACTATAATAATTCGACACTAAATTCTACTACAACGAATTAGGATTCGTTGTTTTAATTACGTAGCCAGTGGAAAATTTCGCTGAAGGAAACTTTTAGAGCACATTTTATATTATGAATGGATACATAATATAACCAAGTACCCCGTCTAAATAAGTTGAAAACTTTGTAATAAATGTGATTTCCCTTTTTGTATAAAGTTCCTTTATTATAAATTTTGATACATTATGTACTGCTATATGAGTAAAGTTGAGTTTTTGATATTTGGAATGTAATTGTAATTTTTATATGCCGAGAATTGTGACAATTTAAACGCATCAGGTGCCCGGCAGCTTCAGACAATGATGCCAAACGTTGAAGTAAACGTATTTTTTGCTGTCATCAAGATATTATCATAATATTTAGATTAAACTGGGGTCTCAATTGTCACGCATAGACGATAGAAAAAAAATCCTTCTCGTCTATTTATTGAAATACGCGTAATCGAAGTTTGTGGTCAATAAGTGACTTTTATAGACAATGAATTTTCTAATAAATAAAATTTCACTTTACGCAACTACTTACTCTTACATGCATATGATCAAAAATCCTGTTATGCATTTACGTTTGATTAAACAATGAAAATTTACCATCCATTAGCCTATTCTGCACGAAAAACAAAATGAGGAAAAAAAATAATTTTTCATTTTTAACACAAAAGCTCAAAAAAAAAGCCCCAGTTTGGTTGGCAGGATAGAAAATATTTCATTCAGTGCATTCGTTTCAATAATAATAATAATAGTAATAATAATAAAATAATATGGTGATGTATTATATGTGGGGGAGAATTTTTAATAAAAATGTTTGAAAAGGTTTAAGTTTTTTTCTCGGTATGTGTATTTTTCTTTCTAAACGGTTTAAAAGAGAATTTATAAAGAAAAGAAAAATTGGATAAACTATACATATATACATGTAAAAGACAAAGAAGGATTTCTTTTGTGCTCGTTGTCAAATAGGAATCCGATCAATTTCGTATATTTCACCCTGTATATTTCATTGTGTTTTGAGACGAATTTTAATATCGTATCAAAATTCTTGTTCTAATGTCATTTTCGATATATAAAATGTCATCTGAATACTTCCATTTCAAAAACAAAATGCTATTTATGTTATACATAAAATACGTCGCACTGTCATAAGTCGTTGATTGCAACATATCGCATAATTGCCAATTTAATTTGAGAATAGTATATGTGTGAATCACGTTAATATTAATTCTTTCAAATAAATCGCTCTGAGTGAGAAATCGTTCAGTTTTTGCTCAATAATTGAATGCTGCTGATGTGCAATCCTACTATATCGAATTGAGAAGAATTTCATTATTACTTTTTCGATGGTGTCCATGAATTTTCTGGACTCGGAATGGCAAAAAAAAAATATCGTAATTATTCTTGTTCGATAACTGTGTCTATATTTTTAGATCTAATGCATAGATTAATCTATCCCACTATATATATATATATATATATATATGTATGTAAGGGTGTGTAGATAGAGCCCGACTTCCTTGACTTATTGCACTATTGTTTAATTGCGCAAAGTCCACCTACGTCTATGGTTCATGAAAAATAAAATGCATTTGCTTGAGTGCATAATAATAATAACAATTCGATAAAAAAGGCAAAATAACGATAACAATAATAGTAATAATAATAAGTACTTTTATTAAAAGTCATCTCAAAGCAATTTTATGATTAAAAACTACTGTTATGTGGAAAGTTCTTACATTTTAAATAGAATAATTACCATTATGTTATTATTACTTTTATTATCATTATTACTATTATTATTATTATTATTATTACTATGCTTGTTAGGAAAGGGTAAATAAATGGAAAAACAAATGAAGGGAGAAAAGGCAAAAAGCGACTGCATGTGGCAAGGCAATGATAAGTCGAGTTGAGCGGGCGGGAAGTTTAATAGAAACACACAGACATGAAAAAATATATGTGTATGTATTTGTATAAGTAAATAAATTTTCATTTTTTTCATTAGATAATGGTTAGTTAATAATTTATTTACCACATAAGTATGTACATGTGGTATATAGAAATTAGTATATTTGTAATTACAACGAGAATTTTTGAGTGAAAAACTATGTTTAATTTTTCATGTTTGATGAAAAATTGTGTCAATTCACGCAAGTTGGGAAATGCCTATTTGACAAGTTTTAACTAATACTTTTCTTTCGATTGACTTTCTTAAAAATATTTTTGTAAATTAATTTCGAAAAACGTGATGCTGCCATCCATGATCTAATTTTATACTAGGTAACCATAGGAGGCGACATATTAATTAAAATTGTTTTTCATACTAATCAGTTTTTCTTAAGTTTTTACAAATTTTTTTTCAAGTCTTTTAACGGAAAATGTTTTTTTTTCACTATTTATCAAAATGTTTTTTTCAAGAAAATTAAAGTCGCTTTAAGTCGTTTTTCTTTTTCTTTTTACATAGCAAAAAACAACAGAACTTTGTTATTCTCTTTGAAAAATATTTTCAGGTCAGCAAATTTCAACTTTTAATTAATATTTACGTATTACCTACAATTCTCTTCATTTCCTATTTTTGTTTATTTTAATTGTTATTGTTTTATTCAAGTTGGTTGTTTATGTTTTACCTTTTGCTTGTTTTTTACTACTAAATAAATCCACGTGTAAATATTTTTAGAAATTTCCATTTTTTTCAATAATTCAATCTGCAAATTTCAATGATGACATTCCATTTCGAATTCTTTCAAATTAGGGAGTTGAATCGTTTAAAAATTAAAATAAAAAAGAGAGAAAAATAAACAAATTTAACTTTTTCCATTAGGCATTCACATTCAACACATTATTCAGTCACTCTCATGATGTCCCTTTAAGCTAATAATGTTTTCGAGCCATTGTTTTTTCCCCCATTTTATTTTTTTTTATTTTTTTTTTTTTTAAAGCTTGAAACTAAATTAAAAAGTAATTCATTCATTATTATTTGAAGCCAGCTACATTTTATAGTACTTATAGCGCTTTCTAATTTCAACTTTTCCGATGCAATTAGGTATTCATTAACATCGGAAGTATACATAGATACTTGCTAAGTAAAGTGAGGTTAAGTAAGTGAAAATAAGTTAGGGAACCTAATATCAGCTATCTAGATATTTAGAAATAACGAATTATATGTTTAATTATTATTATTAATAATCTTGAAAATGGTAAAGGAATTTTTCCGAATGATAACAATGGTGTAAAGTGGACTTTACAGTTGACAAGTTTTTTGAAGAAAAAAATTGCCGTTTGGCTTTACATTCGCCAATTTCGATTACATTAATAAATGGAAACCCAAAATAAAAAAAATGTATTTTTCTAAAATAGATCTATCTCATATTTTAGTACTTATCGTTATGGTAAATTAGCACAGTAGTTAAAATATAATATTCTGCACTAGATAAACAAAATCTTCAAAGCTAATTTTTACAACAGTTTATTAAATATAAACAATATCAGTTGTTCTCTTTTGGGAATTAAAATTTTAGTTGGTATACATGAATTTATGTACAAAATATTACCAAACTTGCCGACAAGTCCAAAAAAACTTGATATCAAGTGCAGTATGCGCATGCGCAATGTAAAACTAATCAAAAATTAATTTGCCGATAGGGAAACTTGTCAACTGTTAAGTCCACTTTTCAAAAAGGATGAAAGAAAAGAATTTTGTGAAGTAAACCACATGTTGACAATGACATCCACTGTTACTGATTGTCTCAGCTTGGCAAACTATCAAATAGAGTCAACAAACATACAAAAAAGTCATGCTAAAGTCAAAATTGAAACCGAACAAAAAATCAAAGACATTCAGAAGATACAAACGATACTTTTGTTCGTTTGAATGAAATCAATATAAGAAACTGCAGCCACACACACACACACAAAAAAAACAAATTTTCCTTTTTCATTTAAAATAAATACACATGAAAGAAATCACCGTATATTTTGTGCTGGCTGACTGGTTTCAATATAAGCTTAAGCAGCAGCACCACCATACCAGCAACAGCCGCCCAGTTCAATTTATTACTTTCAATCCCGGATTTTCCATGTTAGATGTTTCATTTCTACTTTCTACTTTGCTATATGCTATACCTGTATCTTATTATCTCCATATCTAAGATAATATAAGCTGCGCTCAGCTGTGCTTCTTCGACATATTTACATCACCAACAAAAAAATATTGAACGAAAAGTTTCCATTTAAAATTATAATTAATTTTTATGCTATATCATCGCGCCTTCGCAATATGCCGGTCGCCTAAAATTATTGCCAATTGTAAAAATCTTTAATTAGTTTGAGAAATTTTAATTAATTCCATTTATTTACATTAGGGAGAAATTATTAGGGATTTAATCTGCTGCTGCTGTTTCATTTTAGGATTGCTGTGGAAAATTGTGGAAGGGAGAGCCATTTCCTTATCAAATTGTAATACAAATACGGTCAAATACCATCAATTGTCACTAACGAAATAAACAAATAAAATGCAATTTTGTTTTATATGAACGAAAATATAAATCTATGGATTCACACTAAATTCTTTATTTTATCGTTTGTATGCGCCATCTAGTGTGTATACGAAGAATAAACGGAATAATAGAATCTACTGGTAAAGCATTATTTTTCACTTTTTGATTTTAATTTCTAAGCATAAAATTGACTTTTATCGATTCTTATTTTGGTAAAATAAACACTGTTCTTGTTTTTCAAAAAAGAAAATAACGAATTCAGTTACAAATTACGACCCTGTAAAATACATGGATAATTTCACTGTTGTTTTGTTTTCCCATCAGTGTTCAAGTGAAAAAGAACCGAGAGAATAGTTTCTACCGTTTAACTAATGCTGTTTTCGAAAACTTTAACTTTGAAATAAAATAATAAAATATTCGATTCACAACTCTACTACTAGTATAATGCAGTATAGCGTAAATTCAATAGGGAATATACTAGTAAGTAGTTATGTGTGCAAAAGCAGCAATTTATACTATACATATAATAGAAGTAGCTAGTGGAAGTAACGTAACTAACATTGGATTTTAGTATTTTGATAGTTTCCCAGATTTGTAAATCCGTTTATTCGTTTGTAGTACGTACCACTACGTATTTCTGATTGTTTGTATTGGCTGTTTCGGTTTGTTTGTTTGTTGTTTATAAAGTGGATTTTCACTTCCAGATATTCATAAACCAAACAAAAAAAAAATTATCAAATTGGCAATTTTTTTATATTATCTCTCTTATTTTACTACGTAGGTATTATCATATCCAGTCCACGTGGTTTCATGGTGATCATAAGGATCATCATGAAATTTTCGGGTTGACAAAATTATCTCTTTTTTGGTAAAAATTTTTATATAGGTGGTGATGGAAAACCATAAAAATACTTACGTCGGAAATTGCTTTTCATAGTATTAAATTAAATCCTTGAAAATAGAAGGGACCTTTTCGAAAGTAAAATGTTCGGCAAATAAAAAAATAATGTCAACATGGTTGAGTATTTATTTACTGAAAATACGTAAAATTTAATAGAGTCCAAGGAAAACAAACATACACAAAATTTCCCTTTTTGTTATTCTCTATTATTCTAAAAATTTCAGTGCAATTTATTGTTTTTATTATGCAATAATTTTCCTATCTTGAATGTATCAATGCGAGATATAAACATGTAGTTACTTCGCATGCGCGCAACTGAATTACCATAAAAATGGCCGGTACATTTCCTGACAAAATTTCAATATCTACTTTTTGCAAACATAGTTACTAATATTGTCTGTATTTTAAAGTCTTCAAGGACATATACATCTTCATATTTTACCCTCAATATACTCACAGCGTACAGCATGTATAAATAACCATAAAGCATGTATTGTGGGTTGCGGTTTCTTACAGTCAATACATGCTTTATGCCTACTGCATTAATAAACAAGTAGTGAAGTAAAACAATATCTATTTAACTCCTCCTTTAACTGTAGTATTTCTCTCTCTAATTTATCTATTCGAATTTTGATTCATTAACTATCATTAAGGTTTGTAAATGATTATTGTCATCATCATTGTTATTTGTCATTCAAATATAAGTTAACTAGATACATCTTTCCATTTCGCTCTCAGCGTGAACTCTTTCTTTTCTGCTTCATTTATTTAATTTGTTTTCGGTAGATACCTCCAAGGGCGACTCTTTTCATAAGATCAGTTACTTTATTAACGAAGTACAATTGGCTACTACTATATGTATATATACTACTATGTATAGTACATAATGTACTACTATGTATTTGTCATTCTAATGAAGTAAGCGTGTTCGGAATATTTATGACTATAGGCAGAGAGAGAGGGAGAGTAAGTAAGTGAGTGAAAGGGTTGCACGTAGTCGGGTTTATTGAAAGATGGACGAACTTGAAAAGTATAGAAAATGTGACGAAGGAAAATGGGATTGAAAATCGACAAAGATTTTGATTTTACATTATAATCATCAATTATATATTTATTATTTCGGAATGAAGGCGTGATTTGTGTTTAATTTTTTATTCGTTTTGTCTTGTGTAAAGTTACTTTATATTCAAAGTATCGCAATCAGCGATATTTGCTCGAAAATTGAATCTATTAATTCATTCTATTCCGTTAATTTAAAATTTAGAGGTTCAATTTACTCTCGAAAATGGCGCAAATTGCGGTACTTTAAATATAAAGTAATATAAAGTAAGTCTTGTGCTAATATTGTGCCATCTATTGTCTAAGTTTTGCTTTATTGTTCAGTTAGTTTTACAAGCTTTTGGTTGCTATTTGTAATAACTGAATTAATTTGATGATTGAATCAGTTATTGGAATTTATTGTATCTTTTTGAACTGTCACTTTCATTTTACTATGCATGCATACTTGACATATTTTGACATACGAGAGGGTTCTGTCAACATAAAACCAATTTTGCCAAGCAACAACACATAAAATTAAGACGATTAGTGGATTTTTTTTTTTGGTGGACATAATAAGGCAGATCCTCCTTTCTTTTTTCAAAGGAAAAAACAAACTTTTGTTTTTTTTTTGTTGTTACTAAACTGTTAGCTATTATTATTATTACTATTATCATCGTTATTCTTTTGCCCATACAACTGTAACAACACGTCCCTTTCATCGAGGTAAACCCTGTTTACCTTTATCTCAAGGGGATTTTTGCTGTTTACATCTATCTATCTATCTATATATATATATATATATATATATATATATATATATATCTGTCTATCTATTTTATTATTATTGACTCTTTACCATTTTCGGGTTGTATTGTTTTTTCGTAAAATTTCTATACATGTTTTTTTCCGTGTTTGATGTTTCCTTTGTTTTCGTTTTTTTTTATCGTATGAATGTATGTTTTTTTGATGTTTACTCGATGTGTTTTTTTTGCAATTAGTTTTTGTTTATCTTTTTTTGAAATTTAATACGGTATTTACTTATTTGATTAGCTTTTTTGTTGTTTTGTTATTTACTGAGTTACTGTCCCGCGAGGAATATTAGAAAATTTGTTAAACAAAAAGAAACGTTTTGCGTTTTTCTGGTACAAAGAAAAAAAAATCTCGCTTAAAAATGTCCATTATTATTAAAATAAAATTTAAATTCATATTCGTTCCACAACAGAAAGCTAAAAGCATCGAAAGTGGACTACTACAAAATGTTCATCAAGTATGTATGTATGCAGGAATAAAAAAATTAGAAAAAAAAACCCTTTTTTTCTATATTATGACAAAGGTAAAAAAAATCTGAAATTATTCCATATTTATACTTAACTTTACGGATATCAAAAAACCAAATTAATAATTGATTTGAATATTTTTGTTTTAAAAGCGAATCTAATTTAAATTTTTTTAAATAAAATTATGAATAAATATTTAGTTAATATCTTTAACTAAACTAAGGTATAGGTAATGAAAAAGTTAGATAAGAGGGCATGTTTTATTAATGTCTTTTTGTTTCCACTTTAATTCTTCTGTTTCTGGTCATTAATTCATTTAATTCATTCTACTGGATTCTACAATTGCCAAGAGACATGTTAAGAGCTCTTAAAGCTTAGAAAAATTATAATATAATTCATAAGCAATAGCTTCAAATTAATTAATTAAAATTATATATAGTTAAAATACTTATTCCCAATCCATGTTTTTGGGGGACGGGACAAATACAAGATTGGCTTTGTATCTACTGAACTTTTAAAAAGGAACTATTTCAACTGTAATTTATTTGTTGTTGAGTAGTTTATGGAAAAATTATAATACTTGAATACTTGGAGAGGAGTTCGACAAGAATCCAAATATCTTTTTTGTTTCGGACACCCTATATCAAAAGCCTTGTGAATCATAAGATTTTCTTATGCCATTTTTTAGTTCTCTCATAAGACGAGCATTTCCTCATTACAATGAATAATAAATAGTGGCAGTTTGACAAAATATTGGGTTATGTCTGCTTGCATGTTAAAAATGATAACAAATTAATTTCCAGGTGGAATTCAACATTTCTAAAAATTGAAACACGCATCACAAAACTGTCAATTTCCGAAATACTCGCATTCAATTCACTGCGTATAAATTTGCATAATGTAGATAACCTAACAAAACAAAATCTAAGAGCGTCATAGAAATAATTTGTTTTTCTCTAATTCAGTCACAGTTTGTCTGTCCTTGTCAATAGTTAAATCACTATTAAACGAGCAAGAATGTTTTCCTCTGATGGAATATTCCTGTAAATTTTGCTCTACTTATGGAATTCTGTAATTCCATAAGCGGAATACATACGAAACGTATTAGTTTCTTTTCCATTATTCTGCACTGGAAATTTAAATTAAAACCTTAATTGACTACGTCTTAAAACTTAAAATTGTCTTGGTTGAGATCTGTAGCTGTAATAATTATTATGATTGTTGCGCCCTCTTGTGGGAGTACCAATTCAAATCATCACTTGATACCTGCTGAATGTATTCAAAATGGACGTAACAAAATTAAACAAGAACCATTTAACAAAAACAAAGAGTGACAAAAGAACAAAACAAACAAAACATCAACTTAATTCTTTGAAAAAGATCCTATTCATTTTTTATTTGCATCTTTTTCTTCTTCATTTTTATTCTTTCTCTATCTCATTCTGTTAACTTACTTAAAACTTTAGAGACCGTATCTTATCTTCGTTTCTATTCTATTTGCCGTCACGCTCGATTGTTCCTTTTTCAATTGAAAATTAATAGGTTTCATACACAGAAAAAATTGGAAAAAACTACGAGAAAAGCATAAATGAAGAAAAGTTTCTGAAAAACTTTCCTTTCATTATATTATTTATCAGTTGGAAATTAATAAAAGGAGGTAAAATCAAAAGATAAGTAGAGATTGAAATGGATTTCTTTTTTCATGAAAATTTAAATCTTTCATATCAAGTTTAATAATGGCTCTTTTAATATGTACTGCATTTAAATTGAGTAAGACCTATAATACGTCATTATTAAAACTATGCTGGTTTTAGTCCTGATGATTTTTAAATAATATTTTAAGCCCTTCAGGTAATATAACATGAACAAATGGCAATATGTAATTCAATTAAATTCAGATTAAAATCAATAGCTACATGGACATATGTAGGTGGTAGGAGAGGTACATATTTATCTATATGGCATAGAATTATTATTTTAATAAGCAACAATAACAAAAACAATGCATTTATAGAAATAAATGCACTCGATCTCATTTATAAATAATTTATTGGTGTAAATAGATATTCATTTAATTTAGGGTGGAAAAATTTCGAAAATATTGGCCCCTATCAGTTACTTCTCAATAGTTCTACCTCAAGTAATTAAATATCTCTTAATCAACACACCCATTATTAAGATCATAAAATAAAAATACATCATTTCATATTTCTTGGTATAAATAATACAATTACTGAACATAGCGATAGAGATCGCTCTGTTCAGTAGAGATTTCAGATTTGACATATGTCAAATGCCATTGACCTTCTTATATTCACATCACCTGAATCTATAGTTGAATTAAATTTTATCTTGCTGTCACGCAATATTTTAAGAAGATTACAGACATTACCGTGTTCTATTCTACACATTATAAATAAATTAAATTATCGTAGTCTTAAAATTATTTTACATACTGAATGTACCTGCCTGCCTTTATGAATTTATCTACATATTCTTCAGTGTTGAACATTTTCCTTCGAAAACTCAACTATTATTAAAATTAATGGTGGCGCTATAACACTCATACGACGGGATAGATTTATATGTATTTATGTATATTTGTATAGCTACATTACATCGCTACAGAACAGACATGCATAGGTGAATTTTATAAAGTTAAAAGCAATTTGAGGTGGTGAACTTAATTGCATAAGCACAACATTCTCTACATACATGCAAAATAAGTATGTACTTAAACATGTATGTACATATATGTTTATCTATTCAATCTAAGAAATATTTTACCTGGTTTCTGGAAAAAATGGGAAATTCCTATAGGAAAAATTAATTTGGATAATTAATATAATGTTAAAGCACAACCCTCTTGTGAACTGTGGTTAAATTCAAGTGTGAATATATTCTAAAGGAAAATTGTTGTGTGCATACAATTGTAGTGGCTATCAAAATATGACCGCGGTGATCATAAAAAAATTCTTAAATTAAGAATTAAATTCTTTTTTAACAATTTAATTTAACAATTAAATTCTTCAAATTAATTATTGACTTAAATTCAAGAATTAAATTCTTTTTTAACAATTTAATTTAACAATTAAATTCTTCAAATTAATTATTGATTTTGATTTTCTTTTCTCTATGTGGATAGTTTGGTAGTCAATACACATTAGATCATTAAGAAGAATTTTACAGTTGACAAGTTTTGCATTACGCACATACGCATATTGTACTTGTTATCAAGTTGTCTTGGACTTGACGAAAATAGGTTCAGCGATATTTTTCTTGCCACTTGTCGGGGCCAGTTTGGTAATATTTTGTATAAATTCAAGGTATACCAACTAAAATTTTCAATTCCCAAGAGAACAGCTGATATTTATGTTTATATTTAATAAACTGTTGTGAAAATTAGCTTTGAAAATTTTGTTTATCTAGTGCAGAATATTATAGTTTAACTACTGTGCTAATTTACCATAAGGATAAGTATTAAAATATGAGATAGATCTATTTTAGATAAACATATATTTTTTTATTTTGGGTTGGCATTTATTAATGTAATCGAAATTGTCGAAAAGAAAATTGTACTTTACAGACGACTAGAAAGCCAAACGGTATTTTTTTTTCTTCAAGAAACTTGTCAACTGTAAAGTCCACTTTATAAATAGAAACAAATTATAATATCCATGTATATTTCGTATATAATATTCTTCCTGTATTCATTTGGTTAATTTTAATGATTTTTTCCTACTTGTTTAAATTACGTTTTTACGATGTAAAACGCAAATATGTATTTTAAAAAATTGGAAAATGCAACATATAGTATGTATATATATGGCATATTGCATGGCTTGTTTGTGTATTTTTGACCTGTAATCAGAGGTTTTCACATATACATATGATGACATTATGACAACTAGTATTTAATAAGTTTCTAAATGGTTGTTTATACTATAAAATGTATAATCATCAGATACGGCCATATTGGATTTTTTTTTTACTAAAACTGAAACAGAAGTTACCTTTTACGCTTTTATGTACATTATTATTTTATCTCATGTTATTAATCTTTGCTAAAAGCGCGTACCATATACCTAACAGGAGACACCCTAATACATTTAACTTATTTCAAACAAAAACCTTTCCTTAAAACCTGACACCCTCTTTCTTAGCCCATAACATAAATCTGGAATGATATGACTGGAAAATTACTATTAGCCTACGTAATAGACTTCCAAGTTCTACATATATATATGTACATAAATAAGTACATAACTATACAACTTCAAACAAACAAACTGATTACGTAGAAAAATTGTTGTTTTTTTTTACCGTGGAGGAATATGTACTTAGTAAAACAAACAGAAGTGTTGACATGTCATGTGATATGTATATATAATAGCAGAATTCTATAGACTATATTTAATTAATTGCCCAAAACGATTGTGCAATTATAATTCTTCTCTTTAAACTTGGCGGTAGGTATATTTATTTTTAATTTTTTAAAAACATCATGAAATGTATATCAAATAAATAAATACGATGGTGTAAAAAGTTCAGGGTAAAACTAAACGTTTTATATTGTATTGTATTATATTATGTATAGAGCTGGAAAAGTGGAAACTTCTTTAATTTCCTGTTTTGCCTTGGGACAGCAACAACGCCATAATAATATTTGGACTATAAACTAGTTTATGTTCGTTTGTTGGAATTTTATTTTACGGTGGCGGTGGTGGTGATGATGGTTTTGAGTTTTATCATTATTAAACGGATATTTATCATTGCTGCTTTTTTTTTTTTTTTTAATGTATGTTTGTCTGGCTCTGCATAAGATTATAGGATTGATATCAGGATCGGGGCATTATAAAACAATTACGCTGGTACAAACCGAGCCTCTTTAGGTTATTTAGTTAGACAAATGCCATTAACTTCAAGGTTAATAATGTCAGATGAGGAGGACGTCTAGCTACTATCGGGAATTTTTCCTTGACATTAATTTTCTATTGGAAAATGATTATAAAAATTACAAAAAGACTATCTGATAAAATAATCATCATATCTGCTACTACTCAATTATATTAATGTTTAATGTTTATTGATTTTTTAGCTATCAAAGTCTTTTTGTACCTAAAAAGTTGTGAAAATTCGAAATTTAAATGCGTATAATTAATTTCATATGTATATAAATTTACTAATTAACAATTTACGAAATGAAATGATAATTAATGATCTAACTGTCGGAAAATCGAGTATTGGGGTGCGTAAAATTTAATTAAAATAAAACAACGCCACAATAATGAATTCACCTGTAGATTTAGCAGCATAAATTATACTAGAATAGAAAAATAAAATACTAATTTATTAAACTGATAAAACACGAAATATTGTCGACTAAATTTCTCGATAGTCTTTAAAAACAAAATGAGTAAAAATTTGTTAGAATTTATTTAGAAAATAAGAAAAATACGCGCCATTGCAATACGAAGAATGAATGGAGAACAAAGAAATATTATCAAGAATTTTCTTTCGAGAAATAGTTGATGCCCATTAAGAACGTCTACAAATAAAACGATTAAGAAAAGCGTAGCTATTTTAGGAAAATTTCCGGATAATATAATAATAAATTGCTATCATTTTTTCTGTTTTTTTTTTGTACAATTTTAATAATTTTACAATACAATAATATGTAATTATGTAAATAAATAATAATATTACTAGGCTAATTTGCATATAGAAAAAATATTTTTACCTTACCTTCTCTGTTTAAATAAAATCTGTCGCTACATCAATTACTTCTTATCGTACAAATCATTAATTGTTTTTAACAATTTTTTATTCAAAAATAACATTTGTTTTAGTAATTCATTTACATAAAATAGTCTTTAATAACATCATAACTGTAAAATGTCAAAAAACCCATTTCAATTTATAAAAATAAGTAAATCTTTCTAAAATTCCGATTTAGCGCCCTTTTTCCCATTCACGAAAATAATTTCTGGGTCTCCCAATCTGATACATACAAAGTACAACGTTTCCTTTCCACCAACCCGGAGCGCACTGAATGAAAACGTCGCGACGCTTTAAAAGTTATCGAGACGCTATACTATACTAGAGTTTATTAATCACACACACGTACGTAAAGTCTCTGCTTAACTTTCCATTTTAACCGTCTTCCGTATTATAAGATAATAAAAACGTAAAATTTATAATTATTACTTGTAGTTTTTTTTTTTTTTTGTTTACCTAAGGTACTTAGATTTGAAATCAATTAGAAATATTTGAAACTAAAATGATAAAAATAATGTACAAACACAAATATTAGTCTTGAAATTATAAAACTTCCCTATCTAATAATCTAACTGTCTTGCTTGACTAAATAATAAACTGACGGTACAATTATTAACCAGAAGCAACTTCCATTGAATTGTCTTCTAGATATTTCTCATTTTCTCCATCTTGCTGAACACCTTCAATAGCGATTACACTACCAGATGTCCCTTCAACTGAAATTGATCAAATCGCATTTATAAAAAAATATGAAATATTAAGAGAATCAAAAATACTGCTGAGTAAAAAACATATTTAAAAAATAAGAAAATAAAATCGAATACGACCCTGTAGCATTGAAAACATTCAAGTAATGTAAACTTGCTAGAGATTAATCGGTATTTGTACTATTCTAATTAAATATTAATTTAATTACGTACCAATAGCGTAATCTGGCTCGTCATCATCTCCGAAAATTTGCCGTTCGTCAAGTCCTTGATTATTTTCAGTACTGACCACTTTAACTATTGAAAAAGAGAATTATTTATCGTAAAATATATAAAATTAACAATTCTCAACACACCGCCTTTATGAGCTTCCTCCATATGATCTTTAAGTGCAAATGATCTTGCATAACTCGCTCCACATACGTAACACTCAAATCTAAGTCCATTTTCTTTATTATGAGTTTCACGATGAGCTCTAACGGCAAATAATGAGGAAAATGGTCGATTACATTCACTGCAACAAAACGGCTTCGTATGGCTAACAAAACAGAAATGCAAATTTAGACACTTATTTGTAAAATTCCATTTGCTATTCTATCCACCTGTTCTTATGTCCAGCTAATTGGACAGCAGTTTTAAATGCTTTTGAGCAATATTCACATTTATATTTTCGTTCATCGGAATGTATTAACAAATGATGATTGTATACGCTCAATGACTTGAATCTGTAACAATGACCAACAACCTAATTATCTTCTCAACAAAATGTAATTGAATTCATTCATTCATTAATGGGATTCTATGCAAATTTGTTACGCACCGTTTTCCACACTGCTGACACGAATAAGGTCTTACACCAGTATGCGTACGCATATGTAATGTTAGACAATAAGCCACTCGAAATGCTTTATTACAAATAGGGCATATATGTGGTTTTTCACCTGTATGAATTCTTTCATGTTTCACCTGCAGAGTGTTAACAATAATTATTCTGTACTCATTTCTAAAGTGGACTTTACAGTTGACAAGTTTTCTTGTCGGCATGTTAATTTCAGACAAGTTTTGCATTAAGCATGCGCATATTGTACTTGTTATCAAGTTTCCTTGGACTTGTCGAAAATAGGTTCTGCACTGTTTTTCTTACCACGTGTCGGCAAGTTTGGTAATATTTTGTATAAATTCAAGGTATACCAATTAAAATTTTCAATTCCCAAGAGAACAGCTGATATTTATGTTTATATTTAATAAACTGTTGTAAAAATAAAGCTTTGAAAATTTTGTTTATCTAGTAACGAATTTTAACTACTCTACTAATTTACCTTAACGATAAGTGTTAAAATATACGATAGATCTATTTTAGATATAGATATATTTTTTAATTTTGGGTTGGCATTTATGAATGTAATCGAAATTGTCGAAAAGAAAATTGGCGATTGTAGAGCCAAACGGCAATTTTTTTCTTCAGAAAAATTGCCATTGAGAAACTTGACGACAAAAAACTTGTCAACCTCAAAGTCCAATTAAAAAAAACGAATTTATAAAAATACTTTTTCATGCGGTCTCAAAAATCTTCGCCCGCAATGTTGACATTCATATTTTCTACTTCTACATTGAGTATCTACATGTTTTTCCAAGGCCTCGTAATTTTTAAATGGTTTTTTGCAATATGAACAAATAAATTTTTTGGTACTGGTGTGAGCTAATAGATTAGAAAAAATTATTATTTATAGCAAAAAATATCAATTATATTATCAGGGCCGTTTTTACCATTCTTATGCAATATTAAATTTTCTCTTGTATCAAATTTCTTATTACAAATCAGACAATAATTTTCATCTTGGTCATCATGTGATTTCAAATGAGCATCTTTATACTCTAAATCATAAGTTTTATGACATATTTCACATTCAAACACTCCTTGTTCCGATTTATTAGTCGTTTTTGGTTGACCGAGAATATTATAGGAAACTGGAGGCTCAATCTTAAAATAAAGCGATTTTAAAAACTTTCAAACTGAAAACGCTTACTGCGTTTTACTTTTTTGTCTTTTACTGGATCGTGCATACGACTATGCAATCTCAATTGTTTATACGATGGAAATTTCGTATTGCAAATTTCACATACATGCAATGACATGGTAATGCGTTTCTTCTGGACCATTCCTGTTGAAACAAATCGAATAACAATAACGAAATGATTAATTAAAAGCATCGGCTATACACACCAGAATCATCTTCAACCAAATGCGATTTCATATGGTCATTTAAAGCTATTAAACTTGAATATATTGCTTGACAAAAAGTGCATTGATACCTTAACTCTTCGTTATTCTAAAAATAATCATAATTCTTTACAAAGTGACAACAATCAGTCAATAGCCCAGTTACCTTTATTCGTTTTTTATCTTTTCTTCTACCAAGTTTTTTAGCATTACTGCACTTATGTTTATTATAATGATTAATCTGTGGGAATTGCAACCTACAATTTTTACAACTATAAATCTCAATAACCGATTTAGGATCCGTTACTTCGCCTGCTTCTTGTTCGTTAATTTTTCTTACTTCACCTGTAAAAAAAACGTGCTCTATATAACACGAACAACAAGCAAAAATTAACTTAAATAATACCATTTTCAACAATATACTTCGCAACTTCTGGTTCCATTAGAACGTCATTTTGTGATTCAAGTTTACGACGTCTACTCGTACCCACTTCATAATCTGGATCATTTTTATCTGGTTCTTCTTCTTCTACAAGGCCTTCATCTAATTCACTGTGATATCTGTAAAATTCATAGTAGAAATTACTATTAATTAGTATTATTACTTAATAGATACAGAACCACTTACGTATCAATAGTATTTTCATCGTTATCAATACCTAATATAGAATCTTCGTCTTCTTGAAGAACAAATAGTTCTTCTTCTTCATCCTCTCCTTCCACTGTAGTTTCCATATTATCATCACTTTCCTATTTACAGAATTTAACTTAATTAGTTTTTTTTTCTGAAACGTAACCACCAGCTTATTTGTACGAATGTATTTAATACATATTAATAAGTTTCAAGTTACTAGGATCGCATGTAACTTACTAGTACGATTTCTTCTCCTTCATGATATTGTGATAAATGTTCTTGAAGGGATGTAAACTGAACGTTACACACTTGACATGTGTAAATCATCATTTCATTTTGTTCATTTTCTACTTTAAATACTTGTTGCCCTTGTGCATCATAATAAAGTATTTGTTGTTCTGTAAGAATTTGTTATATATTAGCAAATAAAATAGCCCATTCACTAGATTTTATTTGATATAATAATGTAGTATAAAACAGAAATCTGCTTCGCTTTTAGTTTTTACAATTCGTATGTTTTTCTATTATGTAACAAACTGTGTTTACATTATTGTTTACATACCTTCACCGTCACCAACATCTTCTCGTTCTTTTTTGATTTGTAATGGATCAAGAATGGTATGATTCTGATCGGATAATTTTTGTATATCAACCGCCATTGAATTTAAGTAAGCTTGGTCAGATTCTTGATGGAAATTTTTGCATTCATTGGTTAAATGATCAGCCAAATCCATTAAATCATCAAATCGTTCATTACAAGACGGACAAAGTAGATTTTCTATAATACTAAGTAGATGATATTTCAATGAACTATGCGAATCAAATGTCTCATTGCAACACATAGGACAATTTAAAGATAGTGGGGCCATAACTTCTCATTAAAATGTTTTACCAATTAAATATTCAAAAATAATAATTAGTAAGGAATATAAAGAAAAAAAGGTAGTAAAAGTTTGGTTAATAAGGTTAATTTGAATTTTGAATCGAATACAACTTCACGTCGGAAAAGAAATAAAATGGCGTATTCGGCCACCTTTTTCGTTTTCGTATGTATTGCATGTTGCCATGTTGGTTGGCATTTGGCAGATGCCGATGATGCCGTCATAATGTCAGATTATGTATTCATTGAACTAGTAGCGTCATCTTTAGATAAAGAAATGTTCTATTTTTTTAAAATTAAAAACGAACGGCGCTTTATATTTTTGTTATTATAAATAAATTTTATTTTTTAAAGTATGGTATGATCCTAATAAAAGAATTTTTTAGATAAAATAACAAAATATATTATTTGACGATAATGTAGATTAGATTATAAAAAATGCTGTCTAGTTTATACAGAATATATAACAGATAAAAATATATTTTAGATAATTAGTAATATGCCGGTAACCCGGTACCAATATGAATTGTAGTTAAATTGAGAGTCAAATAACTTAGGCTCTGTTGTTTATCTATGCTGCCTCTATATCTGTCCGTCGTACTCTGTGTAGTCAATAGTGTGTACACGGCATGTATACAAATCAGTACAATTTGCTTTATTTTGTGACATATTAAATTACTTTTCCGTTATTTATTTTATTACTGAAATAATGTTTAATTAGTAACGTATAATTCGCCAATGGCTCCTATAATATTTAGTATATATAGATAGTCAACAATTATTAAATTTTAATGTAAAATTACTATAAGAAATGAGTATAAATAAAACTAGATGGAGCCTTAAACAATTGACTATTAAATTAAACCCCTCTTAAGGGTCGCATTTATTTTGAACATTTACTTTATATTTTACATCCAAAGTAGATTCACTCCGAAAATGTAAGCTACGGACGTATATTTATGGCTATAAGAAAATAATATATTATTAATATTCCTTTCTCATTTTTCTGTTACGTTCATAGACCAAGAAACCGATACTAAATATGCAACATACAATACATTTAAATATACTCTGTGATCTCTATAGATCGTGTACGTACTTTTTTTCCTCATAATATTCCGCAATGCAAAGTGACTTTATAGCACAGATAAAATATTGTCTGTTTTATATAGTTTTTAATGACTGTGCCTGTATGTAACATGACATTTTTTTATTTAGTTTCATTCGGCCTCGGGTTTTAAGTATAAGTTAATAAGTATATTAAACGAAATATGAAATTTAATAATAATCAGAAATTTTGGATAAATCAACTCACTGCTATGATGTACTTCCTTTTAATTTTAATCAGATTACAAAATCGTAAAAAACTTATCAAAATCTGGCAAGGAACTGCCAACTTGCAAAGTATTTATTTCAGAGATTCAATTTTTATCAAGTATTATCACGAAATAATAATTACATCTTACAAGTAAATTCAGTACGTTTCTAAATTAATCAATCACAATATAATTCACATTTCCGAAATTACCAACAAAACAAAAAAGTGCTAATTAGAATTGAAATTTTCTGTACAGCTAATGTTTTTCTGCCCATTTTTAATACTTAGTTTTAAAACTTTATGCGCTTGCGCTAACAGTGTACATTATATTAGTTTAAATTACAAATTTATTGCATTAGCATAAATCCTCCCCTGAATGCACCCGTTCCAATAATTTTTTTAATAATTCCTCAGTCCCCTTTTTATTTCGTTTAGGTTTAAATCCGTTTATTTTTTTTGCTTTATTAAGTCGTTTCCGAATTTTTTGATAATTAGGTTTCAAATCTACTGGACTACTTAAATTTATGTATCTTCTAAATTTCCTTGTACTCATAACTGAGTCATTTTTTGGAGATTCATAAATGGTTTCTAAACTAGTCGATGCTACTGATTTAAACCCATTATTTAAATAGTAATTCTCAATTGCTTTTGTTGAGTTTCCATCCTAAAAAAAAATATCAAATATTAAACTTTTAAATATTAAACTTGTTAAATTTCATTAAAACTATTTATGTCCCTTTGATATGTAAAAAAACAATATATTTAATATTTCTGATTATATCATGGCTGCGTATCGATAAAAAATCGTAATAAAAATAATCGTAAAAAAAATATACATATTTTTTTTCATTTGTAACAAAAACCACAATGAAAAATATATTTTGTTGATCATTGAAAATACGAGAATACAATTGAAAAAATAGAAAACAGACATATGTACATAGTTAAATACTTAGCTTACAGATAGTTTTACTGGTTTCCTGATAGTTCTACGATTTCCACCTATTTGCAAAGGTTTTATGATTTTAATTTTTCGTCCTGATCTTCGTACTGGACATGTATTAAAAGTTTTAGCAGAATCTTCTTCAATAAAAGGATCAGTTTCATTCAACTCAGGGGTTTCAGGTTCATTATTTGGTTCTTGGTTTTTGTCATCTTGAATTTCCAAACTAGATAAATCAATTTCTACTTCCATCATTAGTTTTTCAGATAATTAATCAACCAAAGAAAAGTTACGCTTTCTTGAATTACTTAATATTCACCTCATTCAGTTTTTCAAAATGTAAACGAATTTTTCAGGATTTGGGTTATATTGATATTATGATGTCAAAAATCATATCGATCTTTCTTTTTAGAACTGTTCTTCCCAAATCGACCTATGTATGGCCAAGACCAACTCTAGTTAAATTAAAAAGGTTACTCTTACTTATGTTATGTTACTTTACTTACTTTACTATTTTATTTATTGTTACTTAAAATAAAAATAAAAATAAATATAGTTTGACTATATTTATAATTTTTATAGTTAAACTATGGTATAACTATAATTGTTTAGTGTTTAGTTATACTTAATTAAAAATATTATAATCAAAAATTTTAAATTATTTTAAAATTAAAAATAAGTTAAAATGAAAATACTGTAGTATTTATTTAATTTGATTTAAATTTACAAAATATGAGTGAGTAGAGTACCCACTACCCAGAGAATAGTCAATTTGATTTTTCAATTTCAATTCAATTTTCTTAATCGATTCAAAATCAAAAATTAAAAAATAAAAAAAAAATTGATCGAAAGTTAAGAAAAATTTTTCTAACTGGGCTAGAAAATGAAATCAATTTATTTGAATTTCTAATTTTCTAATTCTAAATTAGATTAGAATTTCTAAATTTCTAATCTAAACTTTAGATTAGAAATTTTTAGATTCTAAAATAAAATTTAGAATTTAATCTATATATATTTACTTGTATATTTAGAAATAGAATTTCTAAAATTCTATTTCATTTCTTCAATTTCTTTTTCTTCAATTTCTAAATATACAAAATCGATATCTTGATAATCGAATATTAATCGACATCACTATTTTATTTAAGTTTTCTATTCTATGCTGTGATTCTATGTGGTTATGTTAAAATAGTTTCAAAAGTAATGTTTTTAAATTGTTTGTTATTATAATATGCTGATTAATAATTTAACTGTTAACACAAATATTTATATGACAGAAAATGTTTAAGGAAAATATTAATGTTGCATTTAAGACGATTTAGCAACTTGAATAATCTTTACATTGTATTTGGTTTAATTTTGGCTACAGGCTTCTTAATGCAGCTGAAATATTTTTATAATAATCATCAAAGAAATATAAGAATGGCTGAATATAAAGATAGGGTAAGTTTTATCTCAAATAGACAATTTTATCTGATGGAAGTAGCGTCATGTCGATGTTCCATTATTTTGAGAGTTACGTCATAATGCATTTATTTTGGTTGATTTTTTGTTTGTATTCGATAATAAATGACAATTGTCATAACTCTTTTAAACACAGATAAAGATTGTCTGTGCTTTTAAAGAAACATAAATTGCTGCTTGCAGCAAACTATTAATAATTTATCAATTACAATCTTTGATTTTCGATTCTTAAATTTACATAAAACAATTTGAGAGCTCATTCGGTACCGACCTATGGTCGAAGTGGTAAGGACTTATAAATTGTTACAAAATTCTTTTAGTTAAATGAGCTATCAAATACCATGTATAAAGTGGAAAAGGTAGCCAATTGGACATCAGCAATATTAACGAAAATACAGTCATCAGTTATAAAGAAATCTATTCCATCTAAAAATTCAATAAGTTGACATCACAACTCACATACCCATTTTTTTTGCTACAATGCAACGCTCCAACATCGAGACAACTGTTACTGTTACTTTTTGCATATGATTTAATGTTCTGAATATAGCACAAATTTAACGATAATAATTTTTCGTTTTTTACTATTAATGCCACACCAAAGGTGTATAATTTACTATTTATTTTATCTATGAAATCTCTTAGTGATAAATTGAAATGAATAAAATGTAATAATGTTGGCCAGTTTGAATAGTACAATAATAACCAAATACATTTTACACATATTTTTATTTATGTTTCTTTGTTAACTTTTATATAGCTTCTAAATAATCTAATCTAATGCACATATTTTGAGTGCTGAACGATGAAACTTAAAACACAAACAGTCCATTAGCTTTAGCTTTAATCAGTATCTAAGTATATTTAAATTATTTAAAGCACAAAATTTAGTATGAAAAATTTGTATAGTCAATTTTATATTTATAGGTAATACTATGTGTAAACCTAGAGAGTTATAACTGTGTATTTCTTTATGTTGAATTTTAAGCTAGACTTTACACTTGACAAGTTTTTCATCGGCAAGTTAATTTTGGACAAGTTTTGCATTGCGCACGCGCATATTGTACTTGTTATCAAGTTTTCTTGGACTTGTCGAAAATAGGTTCAGCGATATTTTTCTTGCCACTTGTCGGGGCAAGTTTGGTAATATTTTGTACATAAATTCATGTATACCAACTAAACTTTTAATTCCTATAGAGAACAGCTGATATTTATCTTTATATTTAATAAACTGTTGTGAAAATTAGCTTTGAAAATTTTATTTATCTAGTAACGAATATTATATTTGAACTACTGTGCTAATTTACCATAAGGATAAATATTAAAATATACGATTGATCTATGTTAGATATAGATATATTTTTTTATTTTGAGATGGCATTTATTAATAATGTAATCGAAATTGTCGAAAAGAAAATTGGCAACTGTAAACTTGTTTTGTCAACAAGTTTTTTGAACTTGTTGACAAAAATCTTGTCAACTGTAAAGTCCACTTTAATGTTTTCCTAATGTTAATTATAATATTTCCACAAGTGTACATATTTACTGACAATAAAGCCACTCACCAAAATACAACAAATACATTATTACTTAAGAAACATTATACAATGGCAAACATTGTGGATTATCTTTATAATTGCCTTGATCCTCATAAACACCGTGAGGTGAACATATCCATGGATCTTTAGTTTCCTTTTGCCATTGAAATAGTCGTGCTTTTAACTGTTCAACGATTTCTTTCATACTAGCTTTCGATACGATATTATATAATTCCTCTGGATCGTATTTTAAATCATATAATTCCCATTCTGGTCGATAATAATATTTTTCTAATGTTTTATACCAATATGTTTGTTGATTAGAATGAGTACGATTTAATAAGTCCTAAAAAAATTAAATCTAATTAACAGTGATGACGAATACAATAACAAGACTGGTATAATCACAGACATTATTATTTTTTATCTGTGGGTATAATTTCAGGACCCATAATCTTAGGGGGAGTTTTTGAAATACCATACAATCTCAGTAACTATTCGATTTTTTAAAAGACACTTAAGATTTTACGTCTACCTGAAAAGTTGGTGATAAATAGAAATCTTGATCAATAGGAAATGGACTAGGATAATTTATATTATGTATAAGTTTATATCTTTGCGTTCTTATCATTCTCATTGGATAGTACATAGTGACTTCGTGCATATTGTGACTGGCGAAAATCACTTCATCCGATTTATTATCAGGTTCTAAAATTTATTATAAAAATAGTACAAATTCCAGTCATTTGAAACCAAAACATATTTATTTTTATATTACCATGTATTAGCAGAGGCAGTAAACTCTTGCCAGTTAATTTTGACTTGCTTGTCTGATTTGGTTGTATTTCATACCAATCAATTAAAGTTGGTACAATATCTAAAAATGATTTAACATGATGTTCATGTTTTGCCGGCAGATAGCCGATACGAACAGTAATTATTATCAAATTGATTTTACCTAACAAACTTGTTAAAGAATACGTAACTTGATTTCTACGTTGCGGATGGAATGGTGAAGAAATAAACATTGGCTCAGCAATTCCTGAATCATATAAATTTGTTCGACCATTAGGAAAAGGAATACCATTATCTGAACTGTATATTATAAGTGTATCATTTAAATGGCCAGCATGTTCTAGTTCATTAAGTATCAAACCCACTCCTATAATAGACGTATTAAGAATGTGCTTGTTTCATTCCAAAAATTATACAGAGCAAAAAGCGAATTTCATACCTTGATCTAATCGAGACATTGTTATATACTGAGCTGCAATATCTCTTCTAGCAGCTTCTGTATCTGGAATATAATATGGTGGTTGAATCTCATCCCATTGATAATGGATTGGTTGCCAATCTGGTATCGTTCCCATGCCTATTAATTAAACATTTTGCTCGTTTTATATAGAGAATAAACATAGGTTCAATTTTTAAGTGTACCTTCTTCACCGTTACCGAAACGTTGACAGAATTCTCCATATTCCGGATTTGTATGTCCACATCGATGTGGATCATGGAAAGCAACATACAAGAAAAATGGTTTGTCTCCTTTTAATTTGAAAAATTCACGAGTCAAAAGTTTAACATAAGTTATGTTCCGTCCAACTTGAAGAATAGAATGATTTTCTTCAGTTTGAGAATAATCGAATGGATAAACTGATTCTGGACCAACATGTTTTTTACCAATAATTCCTATGAACAAAACATGGATTTATACGAAAATATGAATTATTCCCTTCTAACAAAATTCACCTGTATAAATATTATTCTTCTTCAATAAATTTGAAATACTTTCAACATTATCAAATGAATTAAAGTGGTGAACGCCTTGATGCAATCCATACATTCCATTTTGATGAGATGGTGTGCCAGTTAGTAAAGCTGACCGACTACAAATTAAAAATTCATAATTAGAGTCAACAGCATATCTGTTTTATTTCACTGGTACCTACCTGGGCGAACAACTGCTAACAGCTGAAAAAGCTTTGTTAAAAATCAAACTATATTTTGCCAATTTATCCAAATTTGGTGTTTGGCATATTTTGTTGCCATAAGCTCCTATTTCAAAGCCACCATCATCAGCTACAATTATTTAAAATATAAAAAGTGCATTATCTAACTGAGAAATACTGAAAATTATAATTAAGTTTATCTATTAATTTTTGAAAATTCTTAATTCCAATTGTCTTATAAATTTCGAAGTAAGGTAACTCTCAATTTTCTTTCTAGTAGATATGCCATCTACTAGACAAATTTCACACCATCAAAAAACATAATAACCTAACCTAATATTTTTCTATTTATTTACAAATGCTACAAATAAAATTCAAATACGTGTACAAAATACAACATGATAAACCCAATTACACCTTACCAAGAATTATTAGTGCATTCCGCTTTGTATTTGAATTATTTTCATATGCTTTTATATAGTAAATCTGCAAACAAGTTAAGATAAGAATAAGTACGCGAAGTAAATGAGGTGGCATTTTGAACTGAATTAAAAACAAAAAAAAAGGAAAAGTAAGATAGAAAGAAAGTCACTTTCTGTAGGTACATCTTTTTAGGTATGTCCTTTCCGGAATGTAACGAAAAGTTTTGCAGGATTTTAAATTAAGCTTCAAAGATGGTTTCGAAGATTTTATGCCTATTTGATATGGATGGCACTTTAACGAGAGCCAGAAATAATATTACAGATGAATTTGAGGAATTTTTGCAAACCAAAATAAAAACTCACAGTAAAATTGGTAATTTAAGTTTATTAATAATTAATAATTCTAACAATTTTGCTGTGTTAAAGTTTAAATTCAATAGTTTCTAATATGTAGGTATTGTTGGTGGATCTGATTTTAAAAAAATCGCCGAACAAATGAAAGGCGAAGACGTTATTAAACGTTACGATTACATATTTTCTGAAAATGGTTTAGTATGGTACAAAAACGGCGTACCACAAGGTAAAAAAAAAAATGTTTCATTGGTTGCATATATCGCTACACAGTTTTGTGTTTTTTTAGAAATACAAAACATTCAGAAATATATGGGAGAGGAAAAGCTGCAAAAATTCATTAATTTCGTTCTTAATTATCTTTCAACAATAACTTTACCTGTAAAAAGGGGAACTTTTGTAGAATTTCGTAAAGGCATGTTAAATTTATCGCCAATAGGTAATAAATTATATATTCTAGGAAAATTTAATTCTATAATCATTTATTCAAATTTAAGGACGTTCATGTTCACAAGAAGAACGTGATGCATTCGAACAATACGATAAAATACATAAAATTCGAGAAAAGATGATTGAAACTCTTAAAGGAAAGTTTCCTGACATTGGTTTCACTTACAGTATTGGCGGGCAAATTAGTTTTGATGTTTTCCCTAATGGTTGGGATAAAACTTATTGTTTGAAACATTTGGAAACAGAAGGTTTGAATCTTTAGCATTCATATTTATAACTATTATATCGAACCGACAATAATTCAAAAATGATCTAATTAAATTTAAATATTTTCATAGGATTCTCTGAAATACATTTCTTTGGTGATAAAACTGATAAAGGTGGGAATGATTATGAAATTTTCAACGATCCTCGAACAATTGGACATAAAGTAGTTAATCCTGATGATACACGAAAGCAGCTGGAAGCTTTGTTCAATTTATAATTGCAGTGATGAATTGATTTAGTCCTTATATAATTTTATAGTTTATTTACCTATAAATATGTATAAAATATTCTTTGTTTTATAAATATAAAATCTACTAGTATAAGTATAAAATAAATTTATACACCTTCATATTTTGGTTTCCTTTTCTGTTTAAAAGCCTCTAGGGCCTCTAATCGATCTTTGGTTGGTATGATTTGTGCATAGCATGCTTCTTCAATGGCTAGTCCTATCGATAGAGTACAACAATTAAATTATGAATGCTCAACAGAGAATTATGGGTTATAAAAATGTACCTGTATTCAAATCTACCTCCGTGCCTTTATTAATTGCTATTTTCGCCATTTGAACGGCTAACGGTCCATTTGGTAAAATATCTTCGGCAATTTGCAGGCATTTATCATAAGCCGCTTGTCCTGGGTCTTCTTGATCGATCACGTGATTGACCAAACCTAAAAATATGTGACAATTAGCAACAGTCCATTGAAAAATTCCTGCTTAATCTTTAACAAAATTACCCAATTGATAGGCTTCATTTCCATTTAAAATTTTCCCTGTATAAATAAGTTCTTTCGCCACAGATGGATTAATTAATCGTGGTAATCGCTGAGTGCCACCAGCTCCTGGAATTATTGCCAATTTTGTTTCCACTAAACCAATTTTAGCATCTGAAGAAGCCACTCTTATATCGCAAGCTAAACAAATTTCCAAGCCGCCACCTGAAAAAAGAAATTAATGCTTATAATATACCGCAAGCAGGACTATGTATCTATTAAATATATTATTCAGTACCAACCAAGAGCGACGCCATCAATTGCAGCTAAAACTGGTATAGGAATATTTTGTATTTTTGTAATTGTTCGTCGTAAATTAGAAACAAAATATGCTACTTGTTTTGGCGACATAGTAGATCTTTCCTTTAAATCTGCACCTATATAGTAATTACAGAAACTAAATAGTAAACCTATTACGAACCAAGTAACAAGATGATTTTTGTAAATTACCAGCACAAAATATTTTCGGCACCATACTCCTCAATATAACGACTCTAGCAATATTTTCATATATTAATTTATCGATAGTTTTATTTAATAAGTCAACTAAATTCACGCTAAATGAATTTTTCTGCTCTGGTCTATTTAGGCCTAAAATTGAATATTTGTTAATATTTACTATTATAAAAATGAAAACACAACTACCTATTACTGCTATGCCTTCATGTCTATCATTTAAATAATTAAAAATCAAATCATTTTTTTGCTGAGCTAAATACATTTGTTGAGAATATTTTCGCGATAATAAAGTTTTTCCATGATTAACACAATTCAAAAACTTGCGCTTCAGCATAACTATTCGTTTTATTTAATAAGGGTTAAAACTTAAATTAAATTTATTGTGTTATTGTTATTAGCTTAATGTATTTATTGTTTATCACTTCTACGGCAAAGATATGAGGAAAACAAAACTAATTTAATAATAATAAGTTTCGTAATTTTCAGCAAATAGGAACATTGTTTCAAATGATTCAATTTAACAATATGTGGATATATGTATCATAATGGATCTACTTGTTAACATACTGCCTTTAATTCGGATTTGATATTTATCCAACATACAATTATAATAAAATAAATAATAATAATTTTTCCATAAATTTTTGGGTGTCTCTGTCTCTTTCTAATTCAAAGTTACGAGTAGTTACGACATGCAACAGTTACAACAGTAAACAAGCGCAATTGTGTATTTATGATTGCCTAGCTAATTTTTAACTTTCTTTTTTTTTCTTTATCGGAACAGAACAGAATATTTATATAATTTCAATATTGATATATATAATATATCAAAATTTAATTGCATATCAATATACAATTTTTACTATTTTTAGTAAACGGATACATTTATAACATTTATTTTAATTATTTTCCTTTCCACCTAGTCTAGTACTTTATTTATTTAATTTAATTTAATACTTTTTTGATTTTTCTTTTAATCATGACACGTCTAAATAACCTCTATTTTAAAAATGTCAAAATCATATGTGTTGGATTTTTTTTTCAAAATTTGGTTGACGTGTGAAGGAAAATGTAAACAATTTTCCATTTAAAAAAGTTGTTTTTTTTCTAAAGGAACAAAATATATCTGGAATAATGGCTTTGCCTGGAAATGGAGTTTTCGTTGTCAAAGGTGAAATGACTATTTTAATGGCTGCTCTAAAAAGAGGTATGTTTTTTCTTACGAACTAGGACTATGAATTCAAATAAACATTTCAATTGCTTAACAATATTGTACAAGAACCTAATTAATTTGAATAAATAGGACACTATTAAAGAATTTTTTTAGTGTTAAATTTTTAATTTGAACTTAAGGAGAATAATTTAATTTTTCTTAGTAATTTAGTAATTTTCCAGATGGTGGCTAGAAAAGCTATAAAATAATCATAATTCAGACCTACATGAAATTTGTATTCTTTAGAAAATTATGTTTCGTAGACTTTAACAGTCAATATTCTTAAGAAGCAGCTCTACATTAGGAATAAATCGTTTCTAGGTACAAGATGGACATCACATTCCTATCAAGATGAAGAAATCGATGATTTACATAAAAATTTTCAAGATTTAAAAGAAATTCTTAGTAAAATTAACGATCTACGACATATTGAACCGACTTTATATTTAAATCCCTTTCTTGATGTAATAAAAAGTGAAGAGACAACTGGACAAGTTACTAGTTTAGCATTAGCAGCAATCAATAAATTTCTATGTTACGGGTTAATAGGTGAGAGAACGGCATACATTTCTGATACACAAAGCGTCACATATATGAAGTATTTCTTATTATATTCTATTTAGATCCAACACATTCCACAATACTTCATACTGTCTACAACATAGCCGATGCAGTAACACATGCTCGTTTTGTTGGAACAGATCAATCAAGCGATGGTGTGGTTTTAATGCGAATTTTACAAGTATTAAGGACATTAACATTGGCACCAGAAGGATCAATGTTGACTGATGAAAGTCTATGTGAAATTATGTTAAGTTGTTTTAGAATATGTTTTGAAACGAGAATACACGGTAAATTTAAATTCAGTAACATTGTATTAGTCAAATAGACTTTTTTTCCTGCAATTTTTATTGTGTTTGCTTAGAATTGTTAAGAAGAACTGCCGAAAACTATTTAAAAGACATGGTTCAATTAATATTCATGCGATTACCGCAATTTTCCGATGACCCTCATTCAATTAGCGGAAAAAATTTACAAATGCGATCGAAAGCCACAATCGAACAAACAAAATTGAAAAAGAAAAGTAGACATTCGTTCCGCAAGAAAAGCCATGCGGAGGAGAAGGATAAGTCAGCAATAGGTAATTGTTTACCGTGTATAAGTATTTTTAAATTTGCTGCTGTTTTATTTGTTAATTTTTTTTCTTTTTACTAGCCGTCCATGAGAATGAATCTAAAGGTAAAGTTGCTGAAGTAGTGAGTCCAAGAACTCCTGATGACAATGTGGTGGATGTCCAAAATCGTTTATTTCAAACTAAAATTGGTAAAAAATGGCATTTTTTTAGTTTAACTATAGCGAATTTAAAAAGTGAAATTTAATTTGCAGAAGTTAACATTGGAAAAGATGAAATCAGCGATACAATAAAATCAAGTCATCTTGATAGTAATACACCGGGAAGTGCAGAAATAGAAAAGCAACAAAATGAGAAGGTTGTTAATAATTTTTTCTTAATCATTTTTTTAAACTTAAGTGGACTTTAGAGTTGACAAGTTCTTT
Source organism: Platypus cylindrus (assembly GCA_949748235.1). Classification (NCBI taxonomy): domain Eukaryota; kingdom Metazoa; phylum Arthropoda; class Insecta; order Coleoptera; family Curculionidae; genus Platypus; species Platypus cylindrus. The sequence goes on along the minus strand of OX456488.1, from coordinate 5,215,978 downwards.
GTCGCCAAGCTTCTAGATGACCAGTTTCTTGAAGAAAAAAATTGCCGTTTGGCTTTACAGTCGTCAATATTCTTTTCAACAATTTCGATTACATTAATAAATGCCAATCCAAAATAAAAAAATATATCTATATCTAACATAGATCAATCGTATATTTTAACACTTATCCTTAAGGTAAATTAGCAGAGTAGTTAAAATATAATATTCGTTACTAGATAAACGAAATTTTCAAAGCTTTATTTTCACAACAGTTTATTAAATATAAACATAAATATCAGCTATTCTCTTGGGAATTGAAAATTTTAATGGGCATACATGAATTTATATAAAATATTAAAAAACTTACAGACAAGTGGCAAGACAAATAGCCCGGAACCTATTTTCGTCAAGTCCAAGAAAACTTGAAAACAAGTGCAATATGCGCGTGCGTAATGCAAAACTTGCCGAAAATTAAGTTGCCGATGAAAAACTTGTCAACTGTAAAGTCCACTTTAGTAATTGGCACTTATATACATTTAATTCTATGCAGTACTTATGCACAAGTCTTACTTTTGTTTAATGATAATGTTTTTTAGGATGATCAGAACCCATCTACTACTAATCAATCAGAAACAACAATCAGTGAAATGTCCATTGATACGGCGATTGTATCGCAAGCTGAAACGACCGAAAAACACGAAATTGTAAAAAATGTTGATGAAAACGATACGAATAAAACGTCGAAAGAGTATGTTAACCAAAGAGGTATAAAGTTCACACTCCAATTACATGACGATGTTGATTTATCTCCATATGGACTTGCATGTGTTAGAGAATTGTTAAGGTAAATTGCAATATTGACGGAATCGCTTCATTTTCCCTGTCTTAGACTACAAAACAATGTTATGCAAAATGTGCAAAAAAATCGCACTTTTTTGAGTCGGCGAACTCTCCCTTTGAGACTTCCATGGCTTACTAGATAGATAATAAGAGCTAAAAATAATTGAATTAAACAATTGTTGAAGACATTGCAAATACAAAAATGTAAAAAATGATTGATAATATATCATGAAATATTGTAAAATAAACAATATAAGAATAGTAAATATTTTTGCAACTTTCAAAATTTAAATAAATGTTTAATTATGCCTATAATTTATGGTTGCCTAACAATCATCGGCAACTGCCAATACATACGATTAATGCATTGTAATTAAGTTTTTTTCTACTTTTTATAATTACTAAATAAAATACAATTTGAACTGAAATAATACATGTAAAATACAATAATAAATTTAACGAAATAATTAGTATTGTCAGTAAAATTATGACACTCGATAGTTAATGCAATTGAACTTTTAAATCAAGTTGGCAAGGTCTATGAAATTTAATTCTGGCTATTTTATATATACTTTTTTAATTAGCTTTAATTTTAATAGCGATGATCGCAGAAAAACTATAGTATTATACTCGGTGACAATCATTTTCTGAACTCGCGAACATTACTAAACTCGGTTCCGCTTCGTTTAGTAAACTGTTCTCTCGGTTGCAGAAAATGCTATTCTTGTCACTCGTGTAATAATACTAATAATATACTATTATTTAATTTTATTTTGTAGATTCTTAATAAGTTTATGTAATCCACATGATAAGCAAAATACGGATATAATGATGCAAGCAGGTTTAACGCTATTAACAGTTGCATTCGAAGTAGGTGCTGACAGTATTGGAAAACATTCTGCATTGCTTTCATTGGTTAAAGATGATTTGTGTCGGAATTTATTTTCAGTAAGTATTGTGATTATTTATTTACAGTTATTAATAGATAAATAAATAATCAGGCCGTATGCGGATTAACTTAAGTTCGAATAATTTGAAAAATCGAATGTATAAGAACGTATCTTTTTTGGCTAAGCAAGTGAACAAGATCATAATTTGCGGCCTTACAATTGCAAGAGAAACATGCGCTTACACTTTTGATTTTTTTTTTATCTAAACACAGTGTAAATGATATTTTACAGCTTCTAAATACTGAAAGAATATCAATTTTTGCAACTAATCTTCAAGTATCATTTTTAATGTTCGAATCGTTAAGATCAAATTTAAAATTTCAAATGGAGAAATATTTAACGAAATTAATTGAAATTGTTGGAAGTGAAAATCAGAAGGTACACTTTCAGAATATCAATTCACTTTGATACCATATCAGTATTATTAATTTTAGATTACATATGAACATAAAGAAATAGCACTAGATAATATTCTACATCTTTGGAGAATTCCAGGTTTTGTAAATGAATTGTATTTAAATTATGATTGTGATATGCACTGTACAAATCTATATGAAGATCTTACAAAACTATTAGCGAAAAATGCATTTTCCATCACAAATGGTGTATGGCATACACATTTACTGTCGTTAGATGCCCTTCTAACTGTTATTGAAAGTAAGTTGATGGACCAGGCCAAAATCTATAAAAAAAACAATCTGAAAATATACTCCAGGTATTGATACATGTTGCCTGGAAAATAAAACAACTGAAGATCCATTAAAAACGAAATCTGAAAATGATTCAAATGAGAAATTTGAAAGTATTAATAATATAATTGAAAATAATAGTAGAATAAAATATGCTGAAACAGTGCCATTACTTGGAACCTTGTTGGAAAGAAAAAATATAAAAAAAGTACTAACTTCCCTCTATTCCTTTTTTAATGAATTAATTAACTGTATATTTTAGTGGTTGCCTCAAGGCACTGAATTCTTCAATAACAAGCCAAAAAAAGGCATTCAATTTCTACAAGAGCACAATGTATTAGCTGCTGAATTGAATTCATTAGAAATTGCTCTATTTCTACGAGAAAATTCTGGTCTAGATAAAAAAATGATTGGTAAAGTTTATATGAATTTTTCATCGATTTGCTTTGTATGCATTGTTTTTTTTTAATTAGGTGAATACATAGGCAGTCGAAACAATCTGGATATTTTGGATGCGTTTGTGAAAACATTTAATTTTACTGGCATTAGAATAGATGAAGCTCTACGAAGTTTTTTAGAAACATTTCGATTACCTGGCGAAGCACCGACGATATCTTTGATTATGGAAAACTTTGCGCAACATTGGCATGTACGTTAAAACTTCTTTTTTTTGCAAATTTTAATTCCATATTCGATTTACTAATTTTGTATCCATGAAAATCAGTTGAAGCGAATATAAAAATACCACAAGTGTGTTGATTCTTTACAGAAAAGTAATGGTGAACCATTTGCTGATGTAGATGCAGCATTTACATTAGCTTACGCTGTAATAATGCTAAATGTCGATCAGCATAATGAAAATGCGAAAAAGCAAACGATACCAATGAGCGATAAGGCATTTAAAAAAAATCTAAAAGGTGTAAATGGCGGTGCTGATTTCGATGAGAAAATGTTAGATGAAATCTATAATACCATCAAGTAAGGTTGATTGGTTTAATTATGGTGTAATTGACACTATTTGTTAGACGATGATATATTTCCGTAGAAATGATGAAATAATTATGCCAGCTGAACAAAGTGGTTTAGTAAAAGAAAACTATTTATGGAAAGTATTGTTAAGAAAAGGAGCTTCAAAAGATGGAACCTATTACCATATTAGCAGAGGTGATAATTAAGAAAATCTATGCATATTTTTCCTTATTTTTATTTCGTCCATGTTTGTCATGTGTAGGTACTTATGATTCTGAATTATTTCGTATAATTTATGGACCAATTGTTACGGCACTTTGTGCTGTGTATGAAAAATCTGAAGATCCATCATTGTACAAACATATAATGAATGGATTTGAAAAGTGTGCCAATGTAGCTGCACATTTTGGAATGTTTGAAAATCTGGATATGTTAGTTTTGTCATTATGTAAATTTACAGTATTTTATAAGCAAGGAAAACAAAACAATATTATGGTAAATCTAGAAAATACATTGCTTATAATCTCAAATACATATAAACTGTTGTTCCAGATAACGTTTGGTTCCAACCAAAAAGCTCAATTAGCTGTTAAATCGGTGTTCTCCTTAATTCATTTACATGGTGATAATATTCGTGAAGGATGGAAACATATTTTCGATTTAATCCTATCATTATATAGGTAGTATAAATCATTTTTTCTACGACCATATAAAAATGATATTAACTTTCGTCACTTGTATAATAATGTGGTATTATTCAAGTTTATCAAAACTCTAATATTGTTGAATTTTAGCAATAATTTACTGCCGAAATCCTATATAGAAACAGAAGATTTTATTGACTCGAGAGGAAAAATAATTTTAGCATACGAAGAAACGCCAGCAATGCAAAAACAAGATACAAGTAAATCTAGTTCTATTTTTAATAATAATGTATAATCGATGATATTATTATATTTTTAGGCCTTTTCAGTTCATTGTATTCCTACATGGTTTCCACAGAGAATCTTTCAAAAGTTCCATCACCAGAAGAACAATTGTTCATTGATGCTTCAAAAGAATGCTTAAAAAATTGCAATTTAGGTTGATTATCGATCCGATATCGTATTTTTGTTGAATCAAGTGACGTGTCTATAAATTCTGTGTTTTTCATTATTGTCCTTTTCTTTTTAGATCAGTTAATAACAGATTCGAAATTTCTTCACGAGGATTCTTTAACAGAATTAATTCAAGTGCTCATCGAATTATCTAAAGGACCCGATATACAAAAAAATTTAGGTTATTCATATAATGAAACGGTTACAGTATTTTTTATGGAATTATTATTTAAAATTGTTATACAAAACAGGTAGCAGCAAAACAACGACAAAGACTTATTAACGACAACAAATATATATTTTTTTTTTTTTTGTTTCTCTAGGGACCGTGTAATTGTAATTTGGCAATTAGTACGTGATCATATCTATTCATTAGTAATCAAAACATCTCTTTTTGACTATCAGTTTCTATTAGAACGTTCCGTTATAGGTCTATTAAGAATTGCAATAAGGCTAATGAGAAATGAAGATATGTGCCCTATTGTAATACAATCATTAAGAATGTTACTTTTGTTGAAAAGTAATACATTGTGCCGGTAAGTTATCGAACAGCTAAAAACATTGTAAATAAAGTAACCGTTTGATGTTAATATTTGTTTTTAGAATATCTAAGCAAATATCATTTGGATTGTATGAACTATTAAAAACTTCCGCTCAAAATATACACACAACCACAGACTGGACAATCATTTTTACTTTGCTTGAATGTGTAGGTGCAGGTGCGCCTCCACCAAAACCTGTTGTTGAACAAAATGCAAATCTGTTAGATCAAGGTAGATAAAGTCACATTGCAAATAAATTCATGTACTCAAATACTATCTATCTGTATTAAACTTCTATCCATAATTCATATACTAAATTATAGATGATTTTTGTAGACATTTAATATGATATTTTAGGTACAAAATCTGATGATGAGCATCCTTTAGCTAATAGTGATGATGATGAAAGTGTCGCATCAGATCGAGGTTATACATCTGATACGGAACTTGTTAAAAATACTAAAATGACTGCCTCTAGTCAGCTACAAAGTCCATTACTGTCGGTATCAAATTCACCAACTGGCACACCGAATATGAGCGGCTGGATTTTGGTGAATATTTTTCTACAAAACCTTTACAATCCGTAATATTTTGTATGTTTGTTAGGTTGGTAATGAAGATGAAATTCAACCGGTAATTGGACGTACTGTACCACCTACACAATATGGAATAACTATGGATATAAGTTTAGGTTCAGATTATGAATGTCTGGATAAGACATTCGTAGACATTCACTGATTTATCTTTCAGGTCCTCATGATCCAGAGAGTTTAATAAAGTGCTGTGAAAGTTTAGCATTTCTAGTTAGGGATGTCGCTCATATTACACCGTATAATTTTGATATTTGTGTGCATTGTATACGGATATTTGTCGAATCAAGTCTACAAGAACGTAAGTAGAATATTAAATTATCCACTGATCATCATCAAATACTAATATTCTATAGCAAAGAAATCTGTTAGAAAAAACAGAGACATAAAAGAATTGAAAAGTAAAAGAAAAATTTTGAATCGTCGAAAAACCGATATGCAAAAATACACGAAAAATATACAATCTAGTCCAGATGATTCGAGTGATGAAGATGATGATTTTCCTAGTGGTTATCATCATTTGGTATGATATTCACCGTCTAAAATAAGAATTTAATATAAGGGTTTCTTTTCCAATTAAGTTATTAGATTTAATGCATACACTTCATACACGAACTGCTCAAATATTTAAATGGTGGGCCGAAGAGGGTGGTGAAATTGCCGAAGAAACATCATTATGGACGCAAGGATGGTGTCCATTATTACAAGGAATAGCTCGAATGTGCTGTGATAGAAGAGATCAGGTAGAGATCATTTGTTCGATAGAGACAAGATAAGATCTGAGCAGTGACTTTTGAGTAATAAATTTAGTTTTACTAAGAATATTATATTCTTAATAAATCGTCGATTTCTTACTAATAACATAAAATTTTCATCTACAAAGAAAGAAACAATTATAAATTAACTTATCAATAATTTGATATGCATAGAATTTAAAGTAATTTTCAATTTAGGTCAGAATTAGTGCAATAGCGTTTCTACAAAGAGCTCTTCTTGTTCATGACTTACAAATGCTCAGCGGTCCAGAATGGGAACAATGTTTTCATCGTGTTTTATTTCCATTATTAAGTTATCTACTACAACCGATTAATCCAAAAGAACCAATTGCAATGGCTGAATTTCGTAATAGAGCTGCAACTGTGCTATCTAAAGTAAAGCCAAGAAAATGTTTGTTACGGTGAGATTCGAATCTTTTTTTTTTTTTTTTTGGTTTTTCAGGTATTTCTACATCATTTGACACCATTACTCTCCCTTCATACATTCGCTAAGCTCTGGTTTACAATCTTAGATTTTATGCAGAAATATATGTTTGTCGATAAAAGTGACATACTTTATGAAGCGATTCCTGAATTACTTAAAAATATGCTTTTAGTTATGGATTCAGCCAAGGTATTTGATGGGCCGGAAGGAAAGGTAAATTGTCCAAACATTTTCGAGACTAATCTTCGCGTTTTACACATTGGAATATGCACTTAGTGGTTGTTTTTTTAAAATATCCTTTTTTTTGTAGACACAAATATGGCATGCAACATGGGAAAGAGTCGGTACATTTCTTCCAAATTTAAGATACGAATTATTTAAAGAGAGCCAAACTGAAAAAAGCACTGAAGAGGTATTTAAAAAAAAAAACTCTTTTATTGATATTGATAATTATCATTTATTAATATTATGTGTATAGGCCGCATTGTCAGGTGTTCCCTGTACCAAATCAATAACTTCAATACAACACAACATTGAAAATTTGACAAGATCCAGTATTATTTTACAACCTCCTGTTTCGCAACAGCAAGTCTCATCACATTTATTTGCTCATTTAGGCCAGGTAGGAATAAATTGAAATGTAATTATTCTTAGATAAATGTAATAAAAGATTTGCCAGAATACAATCAATTAGTAAAACCAAACTCGAATCGACATTAATCTTTCAGATGGTTTCCACTCCTATTGGATCATCATCATATTATGCCACTCCAGTATCTTTATCTACTTCCACGACTTCCTCTTTTTCTTCTACATCTACTGTATCGAATCCACCGCTATTTGCGCAAGCGCAACTCCAAACCACTACATCGTCGATTTTACAGCCTACTTTACAACCGGGCATGCCGTATATGCCAAATTTATTAACAAATATAATCAATACGGTAAATCAATCAGGTAAATATAGTACGACTATTATTAAATTAAATAAATTAGGTGTGGTACTATTGTATGTTTTTTTAACAATAATTGCAGGTAGTGTTTCGGTAAGTGATGAGGGAGAACATTCATTTCCAGTACTTTATAGTAGTCCTTCAGTGATTCCAAGTACCACTGCCACTGAAGTACAACCATTATCATTGTACAGTGATTATATTGGAAATCCGTATAATAATGTGCAATTGGCAAACAGGTATTTTTTTTGTATAGTAAGCTGTGTCTTGCAGCAATTCATAAATGGCATACATTTATGGGCATTTCATGTTGCCAGATTTACCATATGTTATATTTTAAATTATGCAAATATAGTGAACACAATGATTAATAATTGGGCATTTATTATCAATTTAATTAGTGCAATTGAGGAACAATGCGAAACTTCCATTTCACAAATTAGAAAAATAGAAGAACCATCATTTCAAGATCAATTAATTAGAATGCAAAGTAAAGAAGAAGGAGAAGAAGAAAATTCTCAAACGGGTTATGAACCAACACTATCACCAAAAACTGAACATGTTGTAATGTGTGAACCAGCTGCACCACCAGTACTATGTGACAGTAGTGTTACCAATTTCTTCCAATCAGCTAATTATTTTAATACCACTGAACAAATACCAAGTGGTAGTGAAATACTGTTTGGTATTAGTAATACTAATACTACTAATCCTATGCCAACTGTAATTCTTAATCAAAGCAAGACAAGTGATGTTTAAAATGGAGGAAGTCATTTGTCAATTATCCAGGAACAGTCAAATGTAAAAAGTGAATCGTTTTTCAAATAAATTGAAATTTATGTATGTATTCAGTGAAATAGAGATGCAGGGAAATTACGAAAAGAAATTTAATGCTATTAGGGATTAAAAAGAAATAGATAAAGCATAAAGCAAAGGTCGGTTATAATTATACAAAAATAGAATCAGATACATACATTTCCAATATCTAATACATTAATTTTTAAACTTTACCGTTGTTTAAATAAAAGCATACTTAATTAACTAGTTCGATTAATTAATCAATTTAATTGATTAATGAATAAATTTTATATTATTTTTTGTAAATAAATATCCAGATATATTTAATATTATATTGTATTGTAGGATTTCAAAATGAATAATAAAATTATTGTTAAATGTAGAGAACAAGCTGTTTTTTACTTTTTAATCATTATGGGATGTAAATCGACAATTATTAAAAAATGAATGCTAAAACACGGATTTTTACATCCCAATTTGTCATTAAAATTTCTTCGGATTATACACCATTTCTATAACTTTCGTACTCGAATCTTGTGGTGGTTGATGAATCGTTTTGAAAACAAATTTCCGTTTAAACAATTGGAATATGTTTCCATTGTTTTTAGTTGTTGTTTTTCTAGTTGAAAATGGCGCTTTTTGTTGCCGTTTTGGTAAAGATTTTTGACACTTCGGTTGTAACCATTGATAGAATTTCGTGCGTTTAAACGCATTTCGAAATGTAACATTCGTTACTGAATAGATTAATGGATTTATGGCGGCGTTAACTATTAGTAAATATTTGGAAGCAAACCAGATAGTGTGATAAAGACCCTGAACCTGAAATAGAAAATTTACAAAAAAAAAGTCGTTTTTATTTCAAAGTTAATCAAACTTTACTACTAACCACATTCGTTACATTTGCATTGGCCGCTACTTTTTCAGATTTCAATAAACTATGACGATAGATAATAAATGCAGTAAAAGGTATTCTGCATATTATAAATGTTAAAATTACCACAAACATCATTTTCGCAGCATTTCTTTTATAACTTAATTGATGACAACTAAATGATTTCACGATAATTTGTTCGTATTTATTTAGCTGAAAATAAATCAACAGACATTTGGCCACACGAAGATACCATAGTCATAGCCAACTAGTATTTTTCAACGCATTACTTACTTTAGCAAAAATTGTACTGTAACAAATTATCTGAATTGATAATGGCAACCACACTAATATCGTGACAATAACATACCAATAGACATCAATTATAATCGCTTTTTCAGTACAATATTTCTCTTCAAAATTTTTCCATTGTCGTTTCTTTAAACATATACGAACAGAAAAAAATGTTTTTTTTTTCATTTAAGTATACTTATTTTACTTCTACTATCCTGTAAACTTACTCACTCACTTTAAATGTCCGAAATAAAGCCAATGGTATTGATATAATCAAACCAGTCAACCATGTTAAACAAATGATAACTTTCGCTTTATTTTGTGTAATTCTTATTTCATGTGGATAAACAATTGAAGTTAATCGATCGTATGTTATGGCTGACATACTTGTTACACTTGCTATAAGAATTGCGCCTGAAAGAAAATTAATCTAAATTTATAAATCTAAGCAACTCCATCACGATTATGCTCAGTTATATTTTTACTCACATTCTATGGGCCCTTCGCCTTTACACCCAACAACTCCCAATTGGTAATTCTGATAATAATCATAGACAAACATAAAACAAGGATAAACAATCAATGAAATTGTATCTGCAAACGCCATATTTCCAATAATTAAGTTTGTTGGTGTCCTCATATACCTGTTAGTTTTTAAGACGTAAATAACGGCAAAATTTCCTGCAGATTAAATAATAAGACAGAAGCAATGCTAAACAATACTAATAGGGTAAAAATTACCGATTAAACCAATAATTACGACTGGTAAAAATATGCCAATATTTAAAAGCAGCTCATGGGTACCTTTAACATGCCAAATTGTATTGGGAAAATCTTCATTTGAATAATCAATCTAGAAAAAAGTAAATTAATGAGAAATTAGTTAATTAGATATCGGTTTCCATTAACTTAGCTGAAATATTCTATAGAACTTACTGAATCTACATCACTGTCATTGTTAATAAATGGTTGCAATGTTGTACTCATATTTAATTTAAGTATATTAAATTTTGTTTAATAAATAAACTATTTTACTAAAATCTATTACGCAGAACGTACGCATTATGTATAAATTACTCTATTTCTGATTTTCCGATAAGTATCAAGTGAGAAGAGGGCAAAAAGTTGATTTTATCACCCACACACAATATTTATTATTATCTCTCCCCATTTTTATTGTTATAGCAATAATTGATTTAGTGGAACCCTTCATTTTATTACATATATTACTGTTTGCTCATTTGCTGTAATTGATAAATTTAATAGAGTTTTCTGGTTGGTGAATAATTGTTTCGATTTATGTTAACGCATTAAGCGTGTTAGTAGATAGTAGTAGGCTGTGAATTGATTTGTATTTTAATTGACATCAATAATAGCAGTGGGCTGTGGTGTAGGTAGTCATCAAGTTAAGATGAAGCCATCGAATGGAATTTTTGCCTTTATGATAGTGAAAATAGCACGACAATTATTTGCCATATGAAAAGGCTAAAAACAGAATATGTACCTATTTTCGTTCTGCATTGATACAATTATGTTGATCAAACAAGAACGGAAAATTGCTAACAAAACAGTCCCAATATTTTCTAATTGTTAATAAATATATCAATTTCTTTTGGTACGACCATAAAAAAATGATTAACTTTCGTCACTTTTGACGAAAATAAATCATTAGTAAATCAAATAGATGCACTTACATATATACAATTGTAACGATTGAATTAGTGAAAGAATAATGAGAAAACATGATTTTACACCAAAATATAAACATTTCCCTTTTTTAAAAGCAAAAATTTAAAATTTAAAAGATTTCAGGATTTCACATTAATCAACGAAGGCGATAGGCAGCGCCTTCCTTGATTTTAAAACCAAAACCGATTTTATTAAATGCAAAAGAATTAAATTATTTTAATCAAGCTAAAAAATAATTGAAAAACACATTGCAAATACAAAAATGTGAAAAATAATTCATAAAATATCAAAATGGTAAATATTTCTGCAATTTTCAAAATTTAAATAAATGTTCAATTATGCGTATAATTTTTGGTTGCCTAATAATCCTCAGCAATTGCAAATACATATGATCAATGGTCACTGCATTATAATTAATGTAAATTTTTTTTTATTCTTTGTAATTTTTAAATAAAATAAAATTTAAACTGAGAAAATACATGTAAAATTCAACAATAAATTTAACAAAATAATTAGTATTATCAATAAATGTATGACACTTAATAGTCAATACAATTGAACTTTTATATCAAGTTGGCAACGCCTATAAAATTTAATTCTGGCTATTTTATATACAGTTTTTTAATTAGATTTAATTTTAATAACGATTGTCATAGAAAAAGTATAGTATTACACTCGTTGTAAATCATTTTCTGAATCTCACGAATATTACTAACTGGTAACAAAATCCGCCTCATTTTGTAAAATGCTATTTTCGTCACTCGTGTAATAATATACTATTATATCACTAAGTATTTTGCATAATCATGGAAAAAATCCATGTTATGGATTTTGTATCCAAAGTTACGTTACGGAAAAATATATTTCATAATGGAAAAATATACATTTTTTGTAAACAATTTAAAGCGATGTATGGTACTCGTAATTATAAAGGAATAAATAAGTAAACAAACAAATTATTATCATTGCTACACACTACATATTATATTGTCTTACGAAGTATTTATTTAATGCAAATAGTCTTTTAATAAAACGGGCTTATACACGTCATTGGTCTCAATGTTTGATCAGCTTCGGTTTTTCCAGATTGATCAGATAGAAGTAAATTATTGTCAGTGCTAACAAACGAGATTTGCGCGCTGAAATCAATCGATTTGAATTTATTGTTGAAAAGTTATTAACACTAAACTAACCTGTTAGGATTTGAACCATCCTCTTCGCCACCATTATCATTGAGAAGTACAGTTTGAGATTCGCTAATATTTTTTGAATACTGTTTTAATACACCATTATAAATTAATAGATCGTCAATCAATATCTGTAAAATTAAGTTATTGAATCGAAACTAATAGACTTTGATCCTAACGCTGATTTTATTTACCCCAAAATCTTTAACACCCCTATTTGGTGTTTTTGAATAATTCCAGAATTTAATATACGCTATCGCTATTGGTATGTCCATTACAATATAAATGCGATTTAAATGTTTTGGAACTACTGGTGCTAACCTAAATAAGTTAATGATAGTGAATTTACATCATTTTTTTTAACGTATAATAATACCAGGAATGGCAGCCACTATCGTTTTCATTGACATCATCAATTAATTTATCAGGTGTTCTTATGTCTCCGAAAATATTTGGTAAAACATTTACACTTTCAGGGTACGCACAAATATCTAGAAAAAAACTATTTGTAATTCGAAGCTTTCAATTTCCAATAGTATTCGTAATCTACACCCTAAGAAACTAAGTACATACTTTGATCATCCAATGGAATTTTTCTACCATACGCATTATATAGTTCAATGCCATTAAGACCACAATAATATAAATCACCCCAAGTAGAGTAAATGATAATTTCCATAACAAATCCTGAAACGAACGACAGTCTATTTTCAATGCATTCGTCATTAACTTCCCCTTCATTATTGGCTAGACTATTATTCAAAAATCTAAAGGGAAACCCAAATTTTCATCCGATTGATTTTCACTTTAAGACGACTTTACAGTTAATAAGTTTTCTTGCCCGCAAGTTAATTTTTGACAAGTTTTGCATTATGCACGCGCATATTACACTTGCCATCAAGTTTTCTTGAACTTGACGAAAATCGGCTTCGCTATTTTTCTTGCCACTTGTCGGCAAATTTGGTAATATTTTATATAAATTCATGTATACCAACAAAAATTTAACTTCCCAAGAGAACAGTTGATATTTATGTTTATATTTAGTAAACTGTTGTGAAAATTAGCTTGGAAAATTTTGTTTATCTAGTAACGAATATTATATTTTAACTACTCTGCTAATTTACCACACAGATAAGTATTAAAATAGACGATAGATCTATGTTAGATATAGATATATTTTTTTATTTGAGTTGGAATTTATTAATAATTTAATCGAAATTGTCGAAAAGAAAATTGGCGACTGTAAAGCCAAACGGCAATTTTTTTCTTCAAAAAACTTGCCATCGAGAATTTTGACGACAAAAAACTTATAAACTGTAAAGTCCACTTAAGATAAGTAAAATACATCGTCTCTACCTTATTTCTTGTACAAAATCATAATGCTGATTTCCTGGTGCTCTTCTTAACAGGAAATACTCATCATTAGTTATAGGATTTAAAACTGGTCGTTCATCTAGGAAAATATTTAAAGTTTTTACACCAGCATAGGATAATTCTAAATTTTCATTGTAATTCCATAAACGTAAACCTAAAAAATACTCGTGCCACTTTCGCGTTAATGTTTAAAATACTATAACGGCATTTAAATTATCTTTTTATTTATATAAAAAATATATGTACCAGATACATATTTGTAATCATCGAAATTAATACTAATTGTAACATTTTCTTCTGGGAAAATTTCGTATGGTACACACCACATATTTGCAGAATTTGTTGTGACATTTTTATCATTTATCAAATTATTTAAACTATGCCGATTATCGCTAACATTAGTTGAAATATTTTCCTTAGCAATTCTACAAAAAAACAACCAAATAAGCCATAATAATATACTGATACAGTACAATAATGGTTTCACTTTAATATATCGTCAGTGCCTTCAATTATCTCAATTCCGGTTAATCCAATAGTCAGAGAATTGCCCCAGTTTTCTACTAGCACTAAGTCAATTCGTTTCGCTCCAAAAAGAATTTGTTCCGGTGAGTTATTATCAGGATATTCAATATTAACAGTAGTAGAATTCAACCGAGTTTTATTTGATTTGATTCTTGATGGGGATATTCCAGTTGTAGGTCTAACCTAATTGACAATTTCTTAAAATTGCTTCACTTAAAAACTGAATGATCGGATTCTCGTTACCTCACGTTGAATTATGGAAGTGGGCGGTCGTTCATCTTTTACGACAGACAAATTTGGTTGTTCAGTCAGAGTTAATGTTGAAAACGATGAATCATTAATGGAAATTTTTTCTAGTATATTTTCATCAATTGTAAACAGAATAGTCTACATATGTAAAATAATAGAAAATTAATATATTAAAAGGTTATTGGATTGCTGAAATTTATTTGCTCACATCAGCAAAATTATGAATTTCACCCAATGTTTCGCCACACGCTTTCACAATTTCACCTTTAAAAATTGGACGATCATCCAGTAACATTACAATGTCTTTGACACCTCTGTAGGAATGTATGCGTGATTTATTGTAATTCTAAACAATGAAAAATTGTTAGATACCAACAGTATGCGGAGAAACACTAAATTTACCCATATTCTAATCATTGCAAGTGTAATTGATTCAACAAATTCTATACTAATAATATGACTTTTGCCGGAATAAAATGGTGCCAACCAAATATGAAAATCATCTCTTGTTCGATTTACTCCATCTAATATATTCGAAATGATTCGCGGATCATTTTGGCATTCTGGTAAAACATTGACATCTGATGGTATAGCATAAATCTAAGCAAATTTGATGAAAAAGTATACATCAAGCTGCAATGGAAATGAGTTCCTCTGGAACTATTAAGTTGAAGAATAAAACAAACCTTTTTCACTTTTGCTATGTCTCCTTGGTCAGTAAATATTTCTATACCATTTAGTCCTACATAATATTTATCACCCCAGGTACTCAATATGTCGATGAGTAAAATCTGGAATTTCAATTAATTTCCGTTAAATCAAAATTACATTAAAAGTAATGTACCGAAAATGAACCAACCTCACACCAAATTCCAGATGGGCATACGTATGGAGAGCTATAAGAAGGAGGGAAACAACATTATATAAGTGAAAATATTTCCCCGCTTGCAAACACCGCCCTCAATATGTTCACGGTGACAAAAAGAGTTAGTTTTGTCAATTACCATTGGTCGTGTATACTTAGTTTATGTCTTATTTTTTTATATTTTAATTTTCATTTAATGGATAATGTTTGTACTAGTCTACTCCAGCGGTACCTAGTGGGCTTCCGTTTTTTTTTTTTTCGTTCCCCTCCTTATAGCTCTCCATAGGCGTAACCACAGATAACCGGGTGTAACTAATTCATCACACCTCAGGCGAACTAAAACTGACCTTGCCATTCGGTAATTCCGGTATAATAAAATCATCATTGTCGATTATTCCATTTTGGATGTCACTGAAGAAATTCTGATTCTGTTGAAAACTTGATCGTTTTTCCATAAATTTACTTTTATGTTTACAATTAATTTTGTAGGTTGTTTCTATGTTGGGCTGTGAATTAACTTTATCTAAAAAATACAGAAAGCATATAGGAAAATCGATAAATTACTTTATAAATACACTGGGCTAGTTTTATGCTTACCTGATGCACTCGTAATACGTTCATTTTCACACAGTAATTCATCGATAATCATTTTTCTTAGTTTTTCTTCCTCTGCCAAACTCAATTTATAATCACTGACACGTCGTTTAAAATTATAGTCATACCTAATGGAAAATATATTAAATAAATGTCCAACATTTCTGTATCACCGGGCGAAAACTATTCATGCCCAGCATTGTTAAAATCATCATTTTACTAACCGTTTTTTATCGTCAGATTCACTTAAATTATCATCATTATTATCATCGTATGTTACTTTTAAACTATCACCGAAAATTGTTTCTGAAGATCTTGATTTCCCTATACGATATGAATATAAGCTGTCATTATCCAAATCCAGATATGATCCAGGTTTTATTAAATGTTTCTCTGTTACTTTTCTAACATATCCATATTCGTATAGTGGCAAATGTGAAATGTGGGACATTTCGCTTTTGGATCTTTCTGGAATGTCATCTGGAAAAGATAATAAAAATGCAATATTTCTCTAAATATCCAGGGGTCATACGTGACTATTTAATACTAAATCTAATCTATGTTTAATTTAGTAATTAGATTTGAGAAATAATTCCTTGCTAAATATTAAGGCCAACTTTGATTCATATGTTTTAATAAACGTCAATTTACTCTGGTCAGGAGGTGTTGATAGTAAAATCGAAATATCCATTTTTTTTCTAGAACTCCTAGGCTCACTACTTGATGTTACCAATAATCCTGAATCACTACTAGACAAAAGTAATCGATCTTCAAGGTTTTTTAGAAGTAATTTTCTTTTATTAGTTGTTAATCTGCCTCGATTGCATTGATTGAAATCACTTAAACTTTTCCATGATTTTTCCATTTCTACATCGCATTGATTTGGATGTAAATCATCCATATTCTCTTCAACTTTTGGCATTGTAATTAGACTTTCCAATTGGTTGGCAATTTTTGAAACATTTTGTCTTCTAAAATTCAGAAGGAATAGTTAGAAATGTAGCCACATATTGACAACATTGTAAATAAATTCATGTATGTGTAGTTATCTAAAAATGGATAGGAGTCAAGCATATTGGATACGGACGGGTATTTTTGCTTACAGATTAGGAAGTAATTTTTACTCTATTTTGCTAAAACTTACGATAGAGTTTTTACTTAATTATTTGTTATTTGATTTAGGCAAATCTTACTTTTTTAACTCTCCCGTTTTGCCTCTATTATAAGAGATCTTATCAAATGCATTTTGATCTACTACAGTACCGAATGAATGTCTTCTGAAAGGTTCTTCATGATTTGTTTTTGTTATTGATCTGTAAAACGACAATACCTTTCAAACAATTTATAATTATTTACGTTATTTTACCTTTTGATGTCTTCCAGCCATTTGGGTAGTTTTGTTTTCTTCGTTGTCGATGAATCACTGGCACTGGTAACATTTCCAGATGATTGAAGAGGTTTGTCATCCATCCGATTTACTAGAGAGTCAAATGTTACTGATTTTTAACACCTATTGAAACTCCATCAAATCATTTCTTTTTTTAAATTCATTGTTTTATTGTGTTCAAAGAAAACTCCTTTTGTCTACATGCGTTGTCATGGTGACAATAACTACAGAGCCGTAATAATAGTAATAACTGTTGGTTCAATATTTGTAAAAAAAAATTGGAAAAACACGACTTCAATAATGAGCTCATGAAAACTGTGTATAATTAAACAAAAAAAAATACAAAATACAGCATTGAAAGTGATTAATTGGAAAATCGAAGAGAAAAATAAATAACTTTATCGATTTTAATTTATTTCCATAATAATTCATTATTATTTCAGTAACAAAAAAATGAAACTTATCCATAGGCAACTTTTGCATATTACAATTTCAACTTTACATTTACATTTAGATGAGCAGGTCTGAAGATAAATTTTAAAGTTTTAAATTTTACATGCGAAAAGTAGCCGTAAATCCTAATTAATAATATACTATACAATTTATTGTTTTTATTGCTTTATATTTTGGTTTATTTACTTCCAATATTATTCTAATGTGTGCATCTTATAATAAAATTTGAACATCAGTGTATAATAATAATACATCCAAGAATAATAACGATAAATTACTAATAAACAACATATCCTTATGGCTGGTAGTAAACAAGGCTGTGTTATCTTCCTAGTTTTGACATCAAATTCTATTTTCAATAATAATTAATTCACTTTTGTAATAATATTAATAATTCGTAAACAAATTAAACACAATGAATATCAATTCATCAATCCATGATTAATTGAGGCTTACATTCAATTTCTTGTTGAAATTTTTATGATGGTTAAAATATCCCTGTAAAGATAAATAATAAAGATAATACATCTGGAAAGTGAATTTAATTCATCTAGTTTAATTTCAGTAACCAGCATTGATTCCTATCAATACAGTCTGCAATTTCAATGTTTCATAGAATAAACAAAAACTAAAAAATAACTTATAATTTACACTTGTATTTTTGTCGTCCTTGCTACTTCTTTGAGAAAAAAACATCTCACCATTAGGATC
Organism: Platypus cylindrus; assembly: GCA_949748235.1. Lineage (NCBI taxonomy): Eukaryota > Metazoa > Arthropoda > Insecta > Coleoptera > Curculionidae > Platypus > Platypus cylindrus. The sequence goes on along the minus strand of OX456488.1, from coordinate 5,197,172 downwards.
AATAATGTAACAGCGTTGCAACGTCGGTTGCACGCTTATTAAGAATAAAAGATAAGTCCTCACAAAAATGACGACTTATTAATACACCACTAACTTTTTTTGCATAACAAACTCGTTCTTGAATATTGCGTTATATTTATGCTTAAGTTATTTTTTAGACTTTATAGAAGAGGGTAGTCGGGTATTCAAACCAACTCGGGATCTCAAGATGTCCATAACTATGCCATATTGAGATCTAAAGTTTCAATTACACATAATCATTACTGCCTCAGGGCAGGATGCTTTTAAAAACCCGATTAGTCCTATAACTATAAAATAGCGAAATGTTGTCCGTATTTTTAATTTATACAAAAAAAATCAATGGTTGCAATTGGCTAAAATAAACACACATATGTGAACTTTGTTTCGAATTAGATGCATTTATAAAGACGATGATGCCTACTTATATTAATACATATATAATTATAAAATGAAAATAAATTAAAATATATAAAACTAAATAAAATTTTTACAATTTGAGAAATTAAGTAAATAAGAAATTAATTGTCTATTTATTAATTACACATGTGATAGATCATAATGGGGGTCTTATTGTGTAATAATTCCCAAAGCGAAATTTTGATTACAACTTCTCTGATTTTCTTCTTATGAAATGAATTTATTTGCAAAATGGCCAAAATCAACTATTAAAAAACGTAAATATCGATATCGTCTGTATGTATATTATTCTACCACGAATTTTATATTAAAAAACTTTAATCTAATCTCTATTAGTAAAAATATCACAAAGTCACAATAATCTCTTATTTAGCTATAACACTCATTGTATGTTGAGTTTTCACTTTAAAATTAGTCCTGTCGCTCAACATTTTTTTGTTTTGCTTATAGTGTACAAGTAAACATTTCTATAATAATGTTTATCATTTTTTATATATTTTCTCATATTTATTTCTTAATAACAATCGTAGAATCCGGTAGAGTCATTGATTTTAAAAATTAGTCCGGGTAGATATACAATTATAAGTAGTAAAGAATAAAATAACACAATAAAAGAGTTTTCATAATTTATGCACAGTATTTTGGAATATATTTATTTAATGATGACTCTGTTGCATCATTCCCATTCTGTTGTAGCCGGTGGTTTTGAGGTAACGTCATAGAGTACACGAGAAATGCCAGGGACTTTTTCTACTTCTTGAACGATTTTGTATATAACCTATAAATATTATATTTAAATAAATTAGATTTATTAAAATCTTTAGAATAACCGAATTTCCACTTACTTCCAAACTTATATCTTTACCAGGTATTAAAGCTTTTCCAGTCATAAAATCTTTAGTTCCGAACGGCCTTAATACAACCGATCTTTGACATGATGGTATCCTTAAAGCTTGATCTCTATCAAAATGTAAAGGTAGTAAAATCACAGGCATCTGACTAACAGATTTCATAGCACCACAGGATTGCAATACCTAGCAAAAAAGATTTTTAAAAATTAACTTCAAGCGATCACAAGACTAAAGAAACAAAAAATCATACATTCATCGCTATATGATCACACTTCCTTAATGTAGATAAAACATTTGATGTTAAATATGTGGGTGTAACATCTGGAAATGTTTCCTTTACAAGACCACCAAATACAAAACACACTCTATTTATATTTCGACACACTCGTGGTATTAATTGTGCTAAAAATGATATATCTTGCCAATTCGGTTCTTGATCACATGATACACCTACAGCATACGAATATGAGCGACAATCTCCTTGAACTCCAACAGTACGAACTGGTAAAAGTGTGGCTGCTAGTTTTTGTTTTGATGATATTCCTCTAAGACGTCTCCTGCAATTAATAGAAAGTAAAAAGATATTTATCAAATAAATACAAAAACGCTTTAAATTATTTAATTTATTAAGTGGACTTTACATTTGTCAAATTCTCTTGTCGGCAAGTTAATTTTTGACAAATTTTGTATTACGCATGCTCATATTGTACTTGTTAACAAGTTTTCTTGGACTGGACGAAAATAGGTTCAGCGATATTTTTCTTGCCACTTGTCTGCAAGTTTGGTAATATTTTTTATAAATTCATGTATACCAACTGAAATTTTAATTCCCCAGAGAACAGCCGATATTTATGTTTATATTTGGTAAACTGTTGTGAAAATTAGCTTTGAAAATTTTGTCTATCTAGTAACGAATATTATATTTTAACTACTGTGCTAATTTACCATAAGGATAAGTATTAAAATATACGATAGATCTATGTTAGATAGATATATTTATATATTTTGAGTTGGCATTTATTAATGTAATCGAAATTGTAGGAACGAAAATTGGCGACTGTACAGCCAAACGGCAATATTTTTCTTCAAGAAACTTGCCATCGAGAAATTTGACGACACAAAACTGGTCAACTGTAATGTCCACTTTAGAAAAGGAGCAAAATATCATTTACCTTTCGTTTTCCGTTGTTACAGCTTCGACTCGGTTAAGTAGTGCGTGTTTTTTTTGTAACATTTGATCGAATTCAACTAAAATTTTGACTAGTACTTGCGTTTCGGAAAAATCTTTCTCCATATATGGTTCCTCCGCACAAAGAATCCTTATAGCTAAACCAGGACCGGGAAATGGATGCCTCCATACAATGTCCTTTGGTAGGCCTAAGTCTATTCCTAATAATCTAACCTACAAAAAAGTAAGTATATAAGATTCTTCAATAATAAAAAGATTATATTAAAGTTAATTACTTCATCTTTATGAAAATCTTTTAATGGTTCAACTACTCGGCCATCTTCTCTTAATTTTCTAATTAAACCTGAATCATTGTGATGCGTTTTAATTGTTTGCGCTTTGCCAGATGCCACATTCGATGCAGATTCTATCAGGTCGGGTCTAAAATTTAAATGCGTTATGTTTCGATTAATTAATTTTACCGATCCTATCTTATTTTACGTTAGAAAAGAACAACTATTTTTCTTTCAACAAAGTCAAGCTAAACTTGGCACTTCAGTTTTCATGTCAAAAATTCTAACAAAAAATACTAGATATACAGCGTACGTTTTTTCTTTAAGTTTGATACCCTCGTATAAAACTATCGAGTATCTGATCTGGTTACTTATAACATTGTAACTAAATTTTTAAATATTGAAAACTCGACTTTACCTTAATGTTCCCTGTGCTAACAAGACTTCATCAGGTGAAAATTTTAAATCAGCAATGATATCATCGGCTATTTTAACAAATATATCCCCGATGATTTTACGTTTTTCTTCCGGATTCATTGTCTGACATAACATCTTAGTGACGCGAGTCCTTGAATTGCCTAAAACTGAATTGAGATGAAATTCATTTGAAATATCTGTCTTTGATCTTGCCAAAATCTGCAGATTATTTTATAATGTACGTCAAGGATAAATTTGCATTTAAATGTTAACTTTAATTTTAAAAATTGCTACAGAGTACTTGACGCAGATAAAATCGATAGTGTTAATTTAGGAAGTAAAACTTAAGTGATGCTAAAAAACTTCACCATCATCACATTTCCATACTTCCACAGAATATTATAAAAAATAAACATTAAAATATTTTTTTATTATATCTATTCCCAATAAATTCAAATTCCGTAATATCTTTACCTTCTTTATCTATAGGTACAATGGTACTGCCTTCAGAGAATGTAGCAGCAGCATTAATAACTTTCAAATTTAAACCAATTTTTTGTAGTGACTCTTGTACTTGTACGCTTTCATCTTTACGCATAAAACCATTGTCAATATGAATTCCTATAACTTGATTTTCAGCTAGGGCTTTATGAAGCAAGGCTGCACATACAGTACTATCTACACCACCACTAACTAGTAGTAGGACCTAAAAAAAAAAACAATTTAAAGATGAACATTAAAAATAATATAAATTATTAAAATAATATTTTTTCTTCGACCATATAACTAATTAAAATTTTATTTCCGTGATCAGTGATGTAATTACCCATAATGTTAACTTTCGTCCCTTGTGACTAAAATAAATCATTAGTAAATCACATGTATGCACTTACATATAGTATACAATTATAATGATTGAATTTTTAAAAAAATAATGGAAAAACATGATTTAGCATTAAATTATAAACATTTCCCTTTTTTAAAAGCAAAAATTACATATTCAAAAGATCTCAAGACTTCACATTACTCAACGGAGGCGCTACCCAGCGCCTTCGTTGATTTAAAACCAAAACTGACTATATTGATTGAAAAAAATAAAAATCAGTTTAATCACGCTAAAAAATAATTAAAACACACATTGCAAATACAAAAAGTTTAAAAATGAATTATAACATATCATTTCATGATATGTTATGATATTTATATGATATTTCTTCAATTTTCAAAATTTGAATAAATGTTTAATTATGCGTATAATGTTTGGTTGCCTAACAATCATCGGCAATTGCAAATACATATGATCAATGGCAACTGCATTATAATTATTAATGTAGTTTTTTCCTACTTTTTGTAATTATATTTATTAAAATAAAATTTGAACTGAAATAATACATGTAAAATACAACAATAAATTTAACGAAATAATTAATATCATCAATAAATGTATGATACTCAATAGTCAATACAATTGAATTTTTATATCAAGTTGGCAAAGTCTATGAAATTTACTTCTGGCTATTTTATACATATTTTTTAATTAGCCTTAATTTTAATAAAGAGAGTCGTAGAAAACGTATAGTATTATACTCGGTGTGAAAATCATTTCCTGAATCTCACGAACATTACTAAACTCGGCTCCACCACGTTTAGTAAACTGTTCTTTGGATTGACAAATATCAAAATCGAATTTTTGATATTTGTAAATTTCCTGTAATTTTTTAATGCCGTCATCACTTTTATGGAAATAATCAATATCCCTACTCACACAATTTCGCTTTACCTTTTTATTTCCAACAGTTTGCTTAATATAACGTAAACACTGTTCTTCTCGGCTAATAAGTGTAAAAGTACCAGCCAATCCGCAAATGTCGTATAAAAAATTTCTAAAGATATGTTCACCATTCACTGTTAATTCGACCTCTGGATGAAATTGTAAACCGTATAAATTCATTTTTTCATTACAAATTCCTGCGATACATGTTGAAGATTTTGCTATTGATTTAAAATTATCGGCTATTTTATCTATCGAGTCGCCATGTGTTAATAGAACTTCTTGAACTGCAGGCCAATTTCTATACACACATCGAGTAATAAAATATCTTCCAATTTAAATAAAATGAATTATTCTTACTTGAATAACGGACATTTCTTATCTATGTCTACCATGAATTGTCCGTCCTCTCCTCGATCTTTTCTTTGAACTGTACCACCAAATTCTTTATTCATCATTTGCATTCCATAACAAATACCTAAAACATTTCATCAAACAACATTCCAGATTACATTTTTTGTTTTTGTTTTACATTATTTTCTTTGAATTTACCTAGAACCGGAATTCCTAATCGAAATATATCGGCATCGTATCGTGGAGCATCTTCAGCATAAACCGAACTAGGACCACCTGAGATTATAATACCTCTATAACCAGCTTCTTTAATATTGAACGCTGGTGTTTCTAACGGTAAAATATCGGATTCAATTAAAAGTTCTCTTACTTTTCTATCTATGAGCTGTAGAATGAGAGATTTCGTTATAGAATTATATATTATAATTGGATTAGATTTCGATAATATTATTATTTATAGCAATGTAAATTTAAGTGTAGCTAGAATGCTAAATACTTCACTGGATTCTAGTTGTTCTTAAAGTATTGTTTACTTTAGGAGGAGTGTATCGACGATTCTCTCAGTTATAGAAAAGTGAAAATCGCCTTCTTAGTCCTCCATATATCTATGTATAGTATAACTAAATAATTTCTAAAATTACACTTACTTTTCCATATTGTGCACCAGCATCTAGAATGCATATTTTCTCTGAATTATTTCCCCCATTCGTATTCATATATTGATTTAATGCTAAAGTATGCATAGTTTTAGTCCAGCAACACTAAAATTTGAAAATATAGATTAAATTGCAATAAGATTCAGCTCGTTATTAAGTAGTCTATTATTTATTAAGAAATTATCTTGTTTGTTAAACTTCGTGTGGGTCAAATTTTGATTTGTTATTGCGAAATGGATTTACGTGATCAGTTGCTTAGTTTTTATACATATTTCATAAACTGATATCGAAAAAGGAAAAAAATATTTATTGCTCCATTATGTATGTACATATGTTGAAATCGAGAACAAGAAATAATCAATAGTCACAAAAAAAAATAAATAAATAAGTACAAAGTAGACAGGCAATTTATTTTACCAAAATCTAATATTTTCATACGACTATCTATTAGCAAATAACGAAGCTTTTTAATATTAAATAATAAAAATCATTGTACGTTACCAATAAATTCATCTCTTTATACTATCATAATTATGTCTTTTATAAATAACAAATAAATTCGTACACGACACTACAAAGAAGTAAATTGGAAAAAGAAAAATATGATATTATTATTTTAGCCAAAAACAAAAACCTTATCGCTATTTTGATCATCGCAAAATCAGTCCATTTCTATAAATAATACATACATATAAACTCTGAGTGAATAAATACATTTAGAGGAACAATTTTCCCGGCTCTGAGCCAAAATTTTAAATAATCTGTAAATACGTAGAAAATAATGTTATACTACAGCGTTTTGCATAAAATATGAAAATACACATTACACAGTTTTTGTGCTCATGTTTGATAATTCGATAGCTTTTGGTGCTAATTTATTTTATTATTTAAGACATATTTGAAATGATTGATTTATTGAAATGAGTTTGAGTTTAATTTATTTTGATATAACTATATCAAATAGTATTTGTTTATATCATAACTTATGAATAAAAACAAATGAGTTTCAACATAAAATTTGAAAAGAAATTTAGATTTTATTCTATCGGATAGATTAATAAATTTTAAGATTATTCAAAGAGCATTTTTGTCCACCAATTCCGCAGCCATATATGGTTGCATATTTACAGTACCTATATGTATGTCAAGCTTAGATTTCAATTTCAACTTTCAATACATTAATTTAAGAAATTAGAGGATATCATGTATAATTAAAAGCATAAAGAATAACTTAGAAACATTACAAGTTACAACATTTACAAGTATTTGCATATATTTTTTAGGCTAAACAGAAAGTGAGGTTAGGCTATCAATAATGGAACGGGACTATCTAGTCTACCAACGTACCCATTCCAAGTTAAAAACGTTTTATTCATTCTATCAGATTGAATTGTATTTACATCTGATTAATTTTCATTAAAATTAACAGAATGTAGAAATTTATGTAACAAATGAAGTAAAAATTCTAAAAACACATGCAGCCCGCTATAATTTTGACTGTGGTTTAAAATCCAAATTTATATGCTATTAATTGATACCTAGCAGAACTAACGTTTCAAATTACCATTTAATTAAAATAACAATAACAATTACATATTTTGACATAGAGTACCATGACCTATAGTTGATCAGCCTTATGGCAAAACGCATCAAAGAAAAAAAATGGCCAAACATTACTTCTATTAATTTCTATTGCCATATTAAACAACTACACTTACCGAAATTTCTATAACAATTAATAAAAGGGAAAATTGGTATTTTTCTTTAAATAATCCCGTGAAATCACATCACTTTTGAAAACTAACCTACTTTTTCAGAAGTTTCTGCTGCCAAATGCCAAAGTGACATTTAAATTAAATAAATATCTTTTATGAACGATAGGCAACTTAAAAATTACAGTAAATTATTTTTCTAGTTCTTCATAGATGGTGCTGTAGTTTGAAATTGCAATTTTAATACTACATACATACTAAATTTAATAATTGAAAAATGGCAAACTAAAATAGGAATATCTTGAAAATTTATCATTATTAGACATGGGATAAAAAAATCTTATCAATAATTAAATTTAAGACTCTATATGTTTTTTTTATTCTACATATTCTGTACACACCCCGTCGACCATCATCAGACTTACTAATTAAATAACAATATGTATTTAATTAGATACGAATTATTTCAGATTGATTTAAAATTCTATTTCTGGCAACAAAAGATAGTTATGCAGAATTTTTCCAGGTGATAAAATGTAAATGTATTTCCCTATTAACGATATTAACCTTTTATACATATGCATACATGCATGTGAGTGAATACCCGTCCGTCCGTATTATCCATCCATCCACATCCACAAGCAAAGTAGGAAAAATATTTCATTTGAAAAGTTCTCGTTCGTATGTTTGCTTGTAGTTTCATATATGTGTGATATGACGCACCCTATATAATGCCATATCCTGTTTTCGCAGCCGGTCTGAAAGCGGAGCCAACCCAAAAAACCAACGATTTTATATAGCAAGAGTTCTTCTTTAATTGTGTAATATGTACTATTAACTATACATATAGTATTGTATGAATCTTATTGTATTCGAATTATGTATGTATGCTGAATTGTATACCATTTCGTTCTACAATATTTTTTATTATTAAATCAATAAGTCATCAATTTCTTTTCTATATTTCTTTGTTCAATTGTTTCAATATTCTTTCATGATAAATTAATTTTACATGAATTAATTTAATTGTAACTATAATTTGTGACAAATAGAAAATATTTCTGTTCTGGTTAATTTTTTTTCTACGATTAGCTGTTATTTCTAATTATACACGTTTCCGTGACAAACCGAATTTTTTACAGTATTGATTCTTACAAATTAATACTGTAGCAGATTAAATTGTTCATATATTTTGCAAATCAAATTTGTTTCAACTCTCTATGAGTCAATAAAGAGCACAGCTATTTTCTCAACAAATTAATATATAACTTAACCTTCGTTATCTATTTATCAAATTCTACCTATACCATGGGATCTATACCTAAAATAAATGTATATGTAGGTATATCTAATAGTAAGAGTAAAAACAAACCATATAAATACTCATATAATAATATCTACCTACATACATACATAAGAGTAACTTTCCATTACATATACCATGTATAATGTTTGACAAAGAAAAATTCTATAAATATAAATTCGTTGATACTACGCCGTTGGTCGTTGGAGTGCTTGCTTGCCTTGCTTTGCCTCTGCCTGCCAGGCGGTCGGTATTGATTGGTGTATTTCCCATTGCTGCTGCTGCTGCTGCTGCTTAACCTCGTTGAAATTTTCCATCGTTCGTTGCGTTGTATAGTAGTTTTCGTTTCGAGTTTGAAAATACGTTGGGGATTTTGCTTTGCTGAGAACTGCTCTCCCTCTCACACACAACACACTCTCTGTCTATCTTTCTCTCTCTCTCTCTATCTCTTGTTTGCTAGCGAATATAGAAACGATACGATTTTATTATTATTTTATGATTGTATTAGAGAGTACGGGTGGTCGTGCCAAATGGAAAAAGTCAAAGATCCATTTGTAGATTAGTTTCTAGTTTTTAATAACTCGACATATGTAGATAGTTTTTACTATATTTATATCTGTTTTTGATATCCAACTGATAGCTTATCAAAACCACAAATATTCGTTTTATCTTTCGTTTATACAGTACGTATATTTCCAATCTAAAATATAATAATAATAATAGTAATAATGAAATGAGAAATAGCTATATGGAAATATCTATCAGTATGTCGTTGATTTTATACATCGTATTATCGATTTGGATGACGTTACTTTCTCATTATGTTGCACTACGTGCCACATGCCTAATGACACATACATACACTGTGATCCTACTATAGGAAATAGATAGATGATTGCTGCTGTCAATTAAATCTAGTTACACAACAACTGTCACCGAATGACATTGACAAATGCTGCTAATAGCAAAATGATGCGGTGAAAAAGTTTTTAAATGATAGAATCGGATCGGGATCATGCTACGAACGAGTTTGATAGTTAATTCTATAAGTATTCTGTGAATATTTCAAGAAAAATCTTTATTCAATTGAAGTATCGATACGATTCCCAGAAACGTTCTACATGAAAAAGTAATTCATTCATCATGCCGTAATTAATTAAACAGGAAATTAAATGAAAATTAAGAACAGGAAATGATTGAAGATTTCCAAAATTACTGCGCTGCAATCTTTTGGACGAAACAGAGCGAGCAAGGAAATGGCATCGTGCAGACAACATCGAACGATGAAAGTGCACATCACGGGGCGCCTTGATGATGATCAGTAGGCGTAAAATTGCATCTGCATATAAATGACTGGATCGTATTCTATCCCTATAGGCGTCTGCCCTAGTATCAAATACTAAACTAATGGCATTCAATTTTGGAGCAAATAAAGCAAATCGCATGAATTTGTTGAGAATTTTGTTAAAAAAAGTATTTTGGGTACCTACTAGTAATTAGGGAAGAGCGAGGTTGAAGAAACATCGATGTTAAGCGATTTTAATTTTATAATGTGTATGATACGTTATAATTTATAAATCGGCTGTGATTTACACATCGATGAGCGATTAACATCGATGTTAGATGTTATCGATGTTAGTTCAGATTTTGGATATTAATATGAATTTTGCTACTTGAGTACTTGAAATAGTTAAAATAAAATACGTCGTTTTTGAATGAATAGAATTGAATATATAGAATTTTTGACAAAAATATACAAACATATCAATTTTTATGATACTGAGCATAATCGATGCTTTTAAAATATCGATATTCCAAATTTTCAGATAATATGATATCGATGTAAAAACATCGATCTTTGAAAGATAATCGATCTTTATCGGGCATCGATTATTATCCCTCATTCCTAGTATAGTTTAAGTTAAGCAATTAGTGTAGGTTTTATAATGTATTATTCAAACTGGAATTAAATCTAGTAAGAATTTTGATTCAATCTCTCATTCAAATCTTGTTAAAACAATAAAAAAAAACAAAACGAATACATATAAATAGACCAATGGAATGCTGTTATTAGATTTGATTGGCGTCTGGATTTGTGCCCGCCTCCTACGATCTAAATACATACATACAATATATGTAGAGAAAATTTCTATATACCGATTATATTTGTCTACCTATCTATATCCGGCTCTCACTCACACTTTGTACACCTCCTATACTACAGATAGATAGATAGACATTACATATATATAACTATCAGCAACAGGAGCAGCAGCAGCAGTAGTAGCAACAAGCAAATTAGAATTGGACCTGTAAAGTGGCGACAAAACAGAAGTTACAAAATGGTAGAAGTAAAATGAACTAAATTTATAAGAGTTATTTTCCACACCGAGACAGATATATATATATATATCTATAGTATGTACAGATGCACGCGTGCCACTCTACCACCTCCACCTCCACACCACCACCATGAACAGTAGCAATCAACCACCGCAATGCATTCCATTCAACAAACAGCACACTTGTTGCTGCCGATTTGGCTGCATGCATATATCTATATACTATAATAATAACAACAACAAGAATAAGGAAGAGAGCACCAAAAGCTGCTGCGGCAGATAGGTGATGTGACGACACAGAAAAAAGGAGACGTTATTCTTTCGCCGTCTCAATCCTCGGAAGGATTGAATGGTCATTGGAAAAGGGACGCGTGTGTCAAGCACGCATGGATGTATATATAGTATAAGAAGAAGTGCGTCGAGTCCCGCTGGGACGGGGGCAAGACAGAGGGTATAGGGTTGTGTTGTGGGTGCGAAGGTGTTGGTGGTTTTGTTGAGCGGTGAAAAGAAAGCGAGAGTTTAATATATCTATACATATAGATATAAGATCGTCAATCATCGTGGTGGCACGTGCGCCAAATATCTCTTATGGTGCGTGAAAAGCGAAGCACTCTTCTTGCTTTTTTTCTATAAAATACGATGCTACTACGCCTACTACGATTCTATTATGTGGAATTACATAAACGAATCCAATATTTTTTTCTGAACTGAACTGTACATACACTTTACATACATACATATAATTTGTAAATTGATGTCAGTCGTGACTAATATGGTTTTCTTTTTCAATTCAGCAAAACAAAACAGAGATAACAACAACAACAACAAAAAAAAGGGAAGTTGCTGTTGTTACTGGGGGAGAGAAAGAGGTAGCGAGCGAGAGAATATAAGCGAGAGTAGGCTAGAAGTAGTAGTAGTAGAGCGAGCGAGCGAGAGCAAAAAGAGGAAGATCGAACGAAAGAATGAAAGAAAGAGTGAGAGAGGAAAGGAGAGAGACGTCGTATACTATAGCGGTTGTTGTTCATATTATATTATATGTATTAATACACCTATTTAAAGGTCGCCAAAGTTGAGGTCATTGCCAATGCAAGGCCGTTTGTAAAATATATGTATGTATTGCTTTGTGTCGCATATACATACATACATACATACTCGTGTATATAAGATTACATCAGAATCAGCTGTTAAGAATTGGCTTAATAATTTATGACACACAAATCAGGTGCATAAAATACTGTTACGTACGTAAATAGAATACGTCGATACGGTATGGATGGATATTAGGTGTGTTGGAGTTGTACAGTATCGTTAAAAGTTAAAGTTATCGCGTTATAGTTAAAATATATTTGTATAGTTTCGATTTGGATAAATAAGTTTGAATTAGTACTTATGGATATGGAAATTTTTTGAGCTAATCGAAATGTGTTTATAAAACTTGCATTTATATATTTACATATTTATTTTATAAATTGCTAATAGAGTATACAAAAGTATTCTAATCTTTTCTTTAATTAACATAAAACAAATCAACAAATCGAAAACAATCACCGACAATTCTTTTACTCCTGTTACTTGAATCTTTCTGTGACTAGGTCAGATCTATCATTTACTAATAGGAATGTGTTCAATATGCTATCGTCGATATCAACGAACGATATTCCACAACACCATCAATTATCAAATATCAACGTTTTTCAAACCCAAAAAAAGTTACATATAAAAGATTTGATCTAATTAGTTTTTTAACAATTTTAATTTTAATTTTAACAGAATTTAATTTTTTGGTTATAATCAACCTAATTTCTAGATTGTTTCTTTTTAATATTTGTCTATAGAGAAACAGAATCACATTTCAATTGTAAAAGATGATGTGATTAGTGTTTTTTTTTTTGTCAAGCGGACAATTTTCTATTATTTCAAGATTTAATTTTTCTTTATTCAATCAAAATTCAAAATAGTAGCCAATGAAACAATAGTTTTCTCTAATTGTCTCTAAATAAATGTGATAACGACGTGCTGTCATATGTACGTCGATTGCCACATATTGTGTAAGTGTCAATTTAGTTTGAGAATAGTATATTAGGCGAAATCTTTTTATACTTTTTTAGAAAATTAAAGCAAAAAAACCAAAATCGTCTCTAAATATAATTGCCCTAGAAAATAAACAATTTTTTTCTCTGCTATAAGATAATTTGCATAAAATAAGCACAACGACATCAACAAACGTTGACTTTAACCTACACCGATAGTACACATTACATAAAGATATGAAATGAAAGAAAGTGAAATAAATCGATATGAATATCGATAAATTTTTATTTTACCCCTCATCAACATGGAACTTATAGAAAACAAAACCCACCGCTGTCTTGATTTATTACTTTATAGTTATGTTGTCGGTTACAAATTCAAATGAATCACAAAATACCTCTGTGAAACAGATAACAGCTTTGTTCCAACTAGGCGTCAAACTAGATTATGATTGTAAAGAGCATGCGCAATACATAAAAACCGTTTTAACTTTACACAAACTGAAACTAAAAACTACATGTTCCAACTTACCTTTTTTAATACCCAACTAGTTGGTGATAGTTTTTTTTTTTGGTTTGAGCTGAGCCGAGGTATTATAGTAGTCAGAAACTTGCAGAATAAATGCGCATTAGCGTCCAATTCTTTTAAAAATTATTAAAAACCATTGTTATTTTTATGAATTTTACTTTCAGTGTATTTTCATTGGTTTTATTATTGATTATTTATTATTATTTTTGAAGACAATTTCGACTTTTTGTTTTCTTCTGATAGTAGTAAGGACAGTGTGATAGTGAAACAGAATTTACACCGTAAGAGTAAATAACAAAAATTATTTTGGTAGGTAAATGCAATAGTAGGAATTATTTAAAAAAATAGACCAAATCAAAGCAACCATTAAAACAAAATAAACATTAAACGCAAAATGAAAATGGTATTATGAGTATATGACATCTAATTACTAGGTTAGAAATTTCCAAACTATTTTTGTAATCGTTCCAACCTATCCTAATCAGACAAATACGCAACCGGAAGTTTCTGACTAGATAATTTCAAACTAATCCAAAACTAGTCCGAAATGTCAAGTTGGAACAAACCTAACAAATCTAGACCAAGAATTACTAAACCATAACGGCGTATGGATTAACCTAAAATGTTCAATGTGTAATTATGCAGAAAATACCTGTGCATTTCAATAAATCAATATTAAAGACTAAAAATATATATTGAAATCGTGAAAATTCAGCGAATTGCAAAAATCGAAACTAAATACGAATAAAAAACTGCAATGCAGTTCGAATTCTGATCAATGAATGCAATTGTAACTTTTAAACGTCATTCCTTATTTCGACTTTGACTTTCTAAAAACAAAAAATAAAAAAAAAAAAAGATCCATTTCCAATTTTTCAAAATCCGACAAAATTTCTTTGTTTATAACTTATAATAAGTTTACTAATACTAATTTCTTTTCATGATTATCTGTCAAAAGCGAGAGAGAAAAATTGTTAGGTTAAATTAAAGATAAATAAAATTGACGCCACGCTAAAATCCCCTGGAAATAAAACGAAACGAACGAAACCCACTAAATTCAATCGGCCGTTGACCTTGGAAATTTTATCACGTTACCGTCGCTGTTTGCTTGCCTGCTTGCTTTGCTAGCTAGTACATTCGTTCGTTCTCTGTTCCCCTTTTTTCCATTCCAATCTATCTTTTTCATATACACACTACACAGGCAGCAAAACACATACACAAGTGAAGTGAAGTCGATTTTACTGCGTCATGCGGTTCATGGTATTTTCATTCGTGCCGGCTGGCTGGCTGGCTAGCTTGTTCGTTCGATGGTTAAAAACTTTGGGTTGGGTGCTTGGCTGTCGGTTTACTTGCCATATTTATTTTTGCTTTGAAAATCGACTCTCTTTTGTATATAAAATATCGTTCTGCCCCTATATCTACTTTATCACGCTGTTAAATAATAAAATAAATCACGATTCCTTTCATAACAAGATTTTTTTTTTTTTGCAGGAAAGGTTGAAACGTTCTAGGATTGCGTTTCAATAAATAAATATCGAATAAAGTGATTTCAATATACATATGTACATACTTTATCATTAAACTTCCATTTAAAGTGAATCAAGTCGACACACATAAATATATCGGCAGGCAGACTCACTCACTTGCTCATCAACATCAAATTACTATCTAGTTAACTTTGCAAAGAATATGCGGCATTAGTAATAGTGTAGCGACCACATTACTAATGGGAAATTGATGGTGATGATTCATTGAGAACAAAGCTATACTGTATAATATAATATAATTAGTTTCAATCTTTGAAATTTAATGAACGTATAGGATACTTATTCCAAAAAAAAAAAAAAACCAACCGGCATTGTATTCATGAAAATAACAATCTCCTATCATTACCAAGTATCTCGAATCGACACGTTATTGTATAAAATTCCCAATGTGGAACACCCTGTACATTGTTATTTTTGTGTATGCGGTTATAAAATTACAAAACAATGTACGTTTTACCAGGATACATAATTATTTAAACATTTATTTCAGACAAATATCACTTAACATGTTTTTTAAATTAAATATGTATACAGAGTGAACAAATACCATGAGAAGAATATTGGCAATATGTATTTGATATGCCCATATAGGCATAGATAGATAGATAAAAATACAGTTCCCAGCTGCATGTTGCCGGTAATACTGACTATGATTGCATAAACATATATAAATTTTAGATTAGACGAAAAAACATGATTTTTAACCTAAAAAAAAATGCATTCTCAACATTATCAAGAAATAGAAGCATTTTTCAACCCTCCATCCAAAAAAAAACATTGAACAAATAGTACCTACAAAATTTTTATTTCAAATAAAACATAAAATACCGTTCTATCTCTATCTCTCTCTCTCTCCCTCTCTTTATGCTTACACTATAAGTATAAAACTTTTCTTTCAATAACAACAAGCTAAACAAAAGTAGGACAACATGATAAACCCGCATAATACGTATAAAACGTTTCGAAAGTTAATACGTTTGGCAACACTGCTGCCTTCAAATACACACTCAACTCGCGCTATACGTAGAAAATTCACAGTACACTTGATAGTCTTCATTTCTATACGGTATACATTTTGTATTATAGTAGAATAGCATATAGATGTATGTAGAAATGGTAGACCTACTAAAATGTTAGAAGGCCGTTGTACATAGAATACAGAATTCATGTTTTTCATTTTAACTTATCTTTTGCAGGCATTTGTTTTTGTTTAGCGATTACTAAATGTTATTTATTAATTAATAATTTGTTTATTGTAAAATTTGTTGATGTATGTACGATGTTTAGTAGTTGATTTTTTTGATTTTGAAATCAAAACAGAAAACAGCCAGGTTTTGTTTTTGTTTTTTGTAATAAATTAAAATCGAATTTATTCTGACGTAGACGTCGTCGTTGTTTAAACACCCTGTATACATGGTGTATAAAAATAAAAGATTTGTAATCTTTATACATATTTAATGATAAGTTTGTTGTACATTTTTGTATCTTATCAATTTATGTGTGTTTTTATTATACATACTAGAGATTTGATAAGAAAACTTTCTACGCATATATGGATAGCTTCTATTTCTCCCTAAATAAATACATAACTTAGAATATGTCGAATGGCCACTGATTTGATTCAATTTAATTAATAGGTTCAGCTTTTTTTTTTTTAAACTTTGATTTTAGAAAAATAAATTAACTTCATTTTTCTACAGTATAATTCTACAGTAAATTTCAACGCATTGTAATTTTGCTTATTTTTATTTGTGCTTAATTTTCATTACTAATAATATGTGGTTAGATATTAATTGCCCAGTACTAAATTACCGCATAATTTCGTAGTCAAAATGTACAATTCAAATTTCATCAAAAAAATACAGGGTGTATATGATAATAATCAATTTGGAATTTAATCTTTTTAAAATTATCGTCTTTATGAGTTTTTCGCTATTTCCTGCTCATAAATTCCAATTGCTGGTACACTACATTTTCCAGCTGATTTCCTTTCATTTCAAATAATAATAATAAGAATAGTAAAATGTAAATGGACGAGAGTATTTTCTCATCGTTTCATTTCTTTAAAACTTGTTCTAAATTCAATTTTATATGACCATATCAAATCAGAGATAACCGACCGAAAATCTATTTTGATATGTATTTTATTTTCTTAAGAAATAAAATTTTTATTTTTTCCTTAAGTACGTTTTCCCCCGGTTAAAATTTTCTAATAGGTTCACCGTTACATTTCTTCTCTCTCTCTCTCTCTCTCGTTTTTAACATTTAACCACTAAAAACAAATACAGGAAATAGTACATAAAACAGCAACAATAAAATCATAATAAAAAAATAATAATAAAAGTGGCAACGTTTTATGATGAAGCAAAACGTTTTGTTGAAATTTTTACTTGAAAAAAAGATTTTTCGATTTTATCTCATTATTAATTATTGCCCCCCCCCCCCCCCCATACGGACGCCAATGAATGCAACAGCAACATCAACAACACGACACGATACAGCCAGTGAAATCGGCTTTAAAATTCAATTCATTGCCATTTGGCCTGGCCTGTTTTTATTTGGCTTCGAAACGAAAGCGCTCGGCAACAGCGGCCGGCTGTTAGTAACGCAACAGCAGGCATTTACTGAGAAGGGAATCAAGGACGATGATATTGCATTGATGCCATTTCGTTAGAAAATTATAATAATAATTGTATTAAAGCGATAAGTAAGTAATATAAAACTTGTGTTGTTTATTAATCAAATGGAATATACATATAAATATGTTTTTAACTATTATTGGTTTACACATGCCAGTTAAACTGTCTATGTGATGACTGTACAATTAATCAATTAATTAACTGCATATTATTTACTATATGGATTTTAACCAGGGAGTATCATCCTGTATATGGGCGGTGCTGTGCTGTTATACCTATGTACATCTAAGTTTTAAACGTAGCAGCTGTATTTTGAGAGAAAAATGTTTAACATCTGGTTGGCAATGGCAGGATGATGATGGAAAAGATTTTTATAGTACATAGAAAAAAGTGTATTATAATAGTTGTGGCTGCGTGTTGTAATAATAAGGATTTGATAGCAATTGAAACTCGAATGATTACTAAACTCATTTTAAATAGATTTCCTATGAATTCCCTGCGCATTTTTAAATTACTTTTACAGACATAGAATAAATACAGGGTGGAGAAAGGAAGTTTTCCATCTAAAAATCATTTCAGTATGTCTTCACGCCCAAACAGAGAGTACAGACGACAATTGAAAGAAATGTTGCCATATCTTGTGGCAAAGAAATGGCGAACGTAAACTCCAGCCAAAGCCTATCATCATTATGTACTGTTAATTTCTATTAATAAAGTCGTGCCTCCACTACATTCTCTCCCTCTTTCCCCACTCCTTCGTCATTATGCCGTTCTCGTTCCATCACCAATTAACCTTTTGAAGGTCTATTTCTGTTTATTGAGAAAATGGGTCAGAATCACCTTTAATATGTATGTATCTATCTATTTGTTGCGGAGAGTTTTCGCATTTTTCCATCCATACACATAACGCAACCACTGCAGTAGTAGGTTTTAGATTATTTTTTTGTTTTTTTTTTATTTTTATCACCATCATAATCATCGTCGTCATTATCCAATTGCAAAAATTCCCCACCCTTTCATTGTCCCTCTCACTTTTCTTTATAGACTAGATGATGTAAATATTATTATTATTGTTCGTTCTTTTTTTAGATCGTCGGCTGTTCCTTTGACCTAGGTCAGGTTTATTTTGATTTTACATATATATGTATATATATATATGTGTATGTGTGTGTGTGTGTCTATAAGTGTGTGTATGTGTCTGCTGTTCCGCAATTTTATATTTACATTATTTGTTTTTATTTAGATTCCATTGTATGTAGTATTAGTACAATATATAGATGATTATGTTGTGTCTGAGATGTCTGATCTATGTCTACTTCGCAGTATAACGACATTATAGATAAACGGTAAGTAGGAATGTTGCGATTGTTGCTTTTACGATTGAATTGCCTGTCATCTGTGTTTTATCATGGCGCCATTTGGCGGCATCTTGTAACTTTTTGATAAAAGTAAATGAACCCGAACGAACAGTTCCAACAATAAGACTAAATACACAAAGAAAAAAAAAAAAAGTTTCCATGTTTTATTGAAATTATTTCCGTGTATTTATAATATTAATCCAGATTAGTATTCCCAGATGCCATTTCCGATTCAACTAATTGAAATTTTGCATTGTGAAATACAAAATTAATCAATGAATTGTTGAATAATTATTCATTATTTTTTTGCTTGCTACTAGTTTCAAAATTCATGGAAAAATTTTCATGGGGAAAAAAAATCGGTCGATTTTTAAACAAATAATAATGAAAACAAATTCACTCAGATCATGGCCTACTTTGAAATAAAGCTCGAAGTAGTTGCTTTAAAATCAAAGTTTCTAGAGAGATGTGACACGCGTGAAGTGCATGAGCACTTATTAAAAGATTCTTTTATTTAAAGATATGTGCATGCGCATATGACCGTTTTTATTAAAACTACTTTGCTAAAATAATGTCTGCTATTATTTAAATAAATAAATGCTGGATTTTATTAACGGATCGACTTTTTCCGGAAACGTTTGTATCTTGAAGTGGACTTTACAGTTGACACAGTTTTCTTGTCGGCAAGTTGATTTTTGACAAGTTTTGCATTACGCACGCGCGCATATTGTACTTTTGTTATCAAGTTTTCTTGTCGACTTGACGAAAATAGGTTCAGCGATATTTTTCTTGCCACTTGTCAGGGCAAGTTTGGTAATATTTTGTACATAAATTCATGTATACCAACTGAAATTTTAATTCCCAAGAGAACAGCTGGTATTTATGGTTATATTTAATAAACTGTTGTAAAAATTAGCTTTGAAAATTTTGTTTATCTAGTAAGGGATATTCTATTTTAACTACTGTGCTAATTTACTATAAGGATAAGCTATTGAAATATGAGATAGATCTATTGTAGATATAGATATATTATTTTTATTTTGAGATGGCATTTATTAATAATGTAATCGAAATTGTCGATAAGAAAATTGGCGACTGTAAAGTATTTTCTTCGATTCGTATTTCTAATAATAAGTCTAGACGACACCCTGTAGACATCAGTGCACATATTACTTAACAGGAACTGAAATTTGACAAAATTCCATAGGTATATAACAGGTTTTACCTAATATCATTTTACTAAAGTTTCTTTCTTTAAAAACAAGTAAAAAAAATGAAAAGAATATTCGCCGTCAACTTGGGTTTGGACCGCTCTCAGATAACACCAACCATCCAAACCAAACTCAAAATCCTCTCTCTATATTTTCATCTCTTTTCAACCGCCACGACCCTTGTAAATTTATACGTACTTATTTATTTTGTTAGTCCCTTTTTTTTTTGTTCTCTTCTCTCACAGTGAATTCTCTTCTCTCCCTATTTCTATATTATATTATATTATACTTACCCGTATTATCTGTATACTGTACATATTTTTCACTGTCAAAGGGAGAGACAACCAAAATACATGATAATAGATCCTCTTCGCGCTCTTTGTCGTTCTCTCTCATACACCATTGCTCTATTGTGATTCTCTATACATATACACACTAGCAAATTTTCTCTCTTTCGCTCTCTCTCCTCTTCCAATAAATATAAATTTATTTTTCTGCAACGCTAGAATGAAGTGAACCCTCTCTAAACTTCAAATCTGTTTTTTTTTTATATTTCTCAAATCCTCTGCACGCTTGATATTGTATTGAAATAGATGTGCACTGCAGGCACATTATTATAATCCTAAGTTAGATTCACAATATCTGTTAGAATTATGGATATCCAAAAACGTCTATCAAATACATCAACGCGTTTTCAGGTACATTTTATTTCCACCTATATTTCAGGTGGACGTGTGACATTGAGTCGAAAAAGTGGCTATTTTACCGTCTAATAATTCTCCTTAATTAGATCTTTAATTTCAGCTGTACGTAATTAATATCATAATTTAATTCTAGCGGCACAAATAACCGACAATGAGCAAAAAAATCAGAAAAAGGTTTCTCTGGTATATTCTTTGGCGCCTTTTAAGATGGCGCCGAACGACGTAACGACAAGTATTTAGTGGACCTTACAGTTGATAAGCTTTTTGTCGTCAAGTTTCTTAAAGAAAAAAATTGCCATTTGACTTTACAGTCGCCAATTTCTTTTCAATGCTCGATGTAAAAGTTAAAATTAGGGATGCAACGATTATCGTTTTACGATAACGATACCGATTTCGATTTATTTTTTTTTTCAATAATCGGCGATTACGATTATTAATCATAGTAGCTAATTCATGCATATATGCATACATTTTTAAGATACTGTTCTATGTAAAACAGCTCAAAAAGTTTTTTCGGAAGTTTTTCAAACAAAAAACGTAACTATATTTATTAATACAAATTATTTATTCATCTTTTCAGATAAAATAATTTAAAAAATGTAAACATGATTTGAATTCTATAAACGCAACAAAATTCTGAACAAAAAAAAACAATAGAATTTACAGTAAAATAATTAGAATGCTTAAAAATTATATCAAATACAAATTTTGGCATATCTAAAAATACCAAATATTTCATTAAATATTTTATCAATATATTTAGCATATTTGGTTAATATTTTAAATTAATTCTACAATTACAAATTCAGATTGTCTGTATTAAATCCAATGGCAATTTGTGCATTGGAAAAAGTAAAGAAAACCGTTACAACGGGTTCGGTCAAAATACGAACCAGACCGAAAGCAGGTAGTCTGTTCCGCGAATTTTCCAACCGCCTTAGAAATACACGATTAATCGTATTAATAAGCGCCGATTACGATTAATTCCAATCGTAATCGTTGCATCCCTAGTAAAAATATACGATTCTAAAGCAACGTTGCATACGACACGAAAACAGCAGTTGTTCGTTCTGTTCTCTTATTATACCTACATATTATCATTATTATTATTATTATTCCTGACCCACAAGAGATAGGGTAGATTATCCTGGGTCTTGGTCTTTCTTCTTTTTCGTTTCACCTTTTTCCGGTCTGCGTACGTATGTATAGGTATACATACGTATATACATTATCCTTTCTATTCATGCAGTTCTTTTGTGGGTTCGACATATGCGTAATCGTGCATGTGCAAGTTTTGTTTAGAAAGATAATCAAATGGAGCAAAAAAGACGTTGGTCTGTGATAATCGGGAGTTAGTATAACGTGTACGTAGTACTTATACAAAATATGAAAGTATATACATAGGTATAAGAAAAGATAAATGCAATTTTTTAAAGATTACCTGGAGAATAATAAGACAATATTTATTCATTTGTTAAGGGCTTCATACACACTGGGCTTAAGGTAGAATGACAAGTGATTTTGAAAATTCTGTAACAGTATCTTACTATCTAACTGAACAGTTTACTAAAGGACGCGGAGCCGAGTACTATACTTTTTCTACGATCATCGTTAATAAAATTCAAGCTAATTAAAAAAAATGTTTATAAAATAGCCAGAATTAAATTTCATAGACCTTGCCAACTCGATTATAAAAGTTCAATTGTATTGACTGTTGAATATCATACATTTGTTCATAATAATTAATTATTTCGTTAAATTTACTGTTGTATTTTACATGTATTATTTCAGTTCAGATTTTATTTTATTTAATAATTACAAAAAGTAGAAAGAAACTACATTAATTATTATAATGCAGTGGCTATTGATCATTTGCATTTGCAGTTGCCGGTGATTGTTAAAGAAACCAAAAATTATACGCCTAATTAAAGATTTATTTAAATTTGAAAAATTGAAGAAATATCCACCATTTCATGATTTATTATGAATAATTTTTCACATTTTTGTATTTGCAATGTGTGTTTCAATTATTTTTTAGCTTGATTAAAATGATTTTAATTTTTTGCATTTAATACAATCAGTTTTGTTTTTAGAATCGACGAAGGCGCTGCCCAGTGCCTTCTTTGATTAATGTGAAGTCCTGAAATCTTTTAAATGTTTAATGTTTCCTTTAAAAAAAGGGAAATGTTTATATTTTGGTGCTGAATCAGGTTTTCCCATTATTTCTTTTAATAATTCAATCATTATAATTGTAATGATCAATAATTATAATGTAAGTGCATCTATTTGATTTACTAATGATTTGTTATCGTCACAAGTGACGAAAGTTAATAATTTTTACATAATCGTAGAAAAAATGTTTGTTTTACGTAAAATTGATGGTCTGGTGACGAATTGTTAGATGATTAATCAATTTCGATAATTTTTCCTCCCAATTTATGAATAAATTGTATAATTTTTAATGTTGGAAGCATTAATAATTTTCTACTGCAATAAAAGAAACAATAAAAATTACACAAATCAGAAAACAACCGATACTTTCAATAAATTCGGTGTGTCACGACCTTTACAAAGCGAAATCTATGATTTATCAATTAATTTTTTCTTTCATTTTTTACAAATCACAGCGTATATGTATCTGAGCATAAATTAAATTGATTTCAATTTGTAATTAATTACATATTTTAATTCATTCGTTCAAGTAAACGTGCGACGGGCCCCAGACTGCATGGAGCCATTTTCGGAATTTCAGCACACGACATTAAATAATAATAATAGTAATAATAATAATGTAATGATTAAAAATAAAAATGTACATATGTTTACATAATAAATTATCAAGAACTACATAACCATGAATTTATGAATGAAATGAATTTACTACGAATTATGTATTTTTCTCAACACAAAAAAAAAACTAAGTAGATAAAAAATACAATATGAAAACAAATCTAAACGTATCAATTTTAACTCTTTCTTATATAATACATAATAACAATGAAATACATATGTATGTACATACCTCCACCTACTTAAAACAACAATTAATATAATAATTATAATCATAAATTGTAACATATTTTATCTTGACTGGTTTCGATGACGTCATCATTGGAATTCCATTTGTATTGTATTGTAGGTATTTGTGTTCGTAGAGTGGAGAATCCATTTCTCAGAAACGGTACTCACTTACACACACACGCACACACATACACACACACACATATATATACATATAAGTATACAATGTAATACAGAATCTGTGGCACCTGTTTTTATCAATGAAAAGACAACTAAGCACGTGGTGTTAATCTTCCCTTTTCTCTTCTATATAAATACATACATACTTCGGTAATCGAACTGCCAACCAAAGGAATAAATTATTGGGGTGTAATGACCATTTAATTTTACAAACTGCATGGGTAGAGAAATAGTATGAAAATATATGAGAATTTATCATCTTTTTATTTCAACAGTTTGATTGAATATGATGATTTTGTAAAAGTAAAATATGTACAAAGTTATTTTATAATTTGATTCGATGCAAGTAGGCTTTGATTAATCATTGCGTCAGTTTAAATTTGACATTAAAAAAAAAACAATAGAAAACGGATGGCCAACAACTATGCAAAATCACTCCAGTCCATGGCCTACTATCAACAAATCAGATCAACCACTAAATACAAATAAGATAAGATAAAGACAGGTATATAGTTAATCAAATTTAAGCCGATGTACTTAAACAAACATCAGAGAAACGGAAAAGAAAGGAGAAATGCAATCTTGGTGCAATCCGTTTAAACCAGCACTCACACACACACACTAGTATATTATATACTATACACTATATGTACATAGTACATATACATATAACAAAACAAATAATTGAATGAGGGAAAAGAGACCAACTTAACAACACTTTTAGTCGGCAAAGCAACTAGTGGGTGGTGTTAGTGTGTGTGTGCGTGCATGTGTATATGTATGACACATTCTGTTACATAGTTTTGTATAGATAGAGAGAGAGTAGAGAATTTATTTATATGGGGTAAACAGGAGAACAAATTTAATTTGCATATTATAAAAAAAGGATATCCAACACACCATGTATAGGAAGGTCGTTGTGAATGAAGTAGGCCTTGTATTTCAATATGTAGGTACATAGATTTTATTAGTGACTTGTTTTCTTGGTTGTCAACATTGTTAGTTTCTTTTAAATTATGTGTTTATTGATAGTCTATGTACTTTATTTAATATTTAGTTATGTTTAAATCATATTTAATAATTTTACTAGAGTAATTTCCATCCAGGAAACTGTAGTATTGAAATTGACGTGTGCTAGTTCTGGCAAGCGTGCATATAATAGGTCATCGCCTCCTAGGCTGTGCTCTGATTACATAGCACCCTAGTAATCTTATCTTATCTAGACTTAATTGCATTTTATATCGATAGTGCTCCTTAATAATTGAGCCTATTAGATATTTAGTTTTCTATATCAAATCCTATTCAAAGAAACTACAATGCATCAAAGATTGAGTTATGAATACAATTACTTTTTGAAATTTAATCAAAGTCAGAATATCAAGAACTAATGATTAAAAACTTTTTTGTTATTATCATTACTTCAAAAAACAAAAAAAAATTCTCTATTTTATAAAAGGCAAAGCAAAGCTCGCAATCATCATCATCATTATTATCCGACCCCTCCGTGTTTACGTCATTTACCACGGCAACGGCCTACTACTAAATTTCTCTAGTATACGGACGGAATATTGTAAAATTCTAAACAAAACAACTCGCATTTGCAATTTAATATTATAGTATACTAGGTATAGGGAATTCGGTAATTTTATCAATTCCCCAAGTGGTATGTGTGTGTAGGTTTTTGCCACCCCGAACATGCTTAGCTTAACAGTAAAAAAAAGTTTCAAAACGAATATACATCCATATATTATACGTATGTAACCGGCCCCCACAGGTGGTTATAATAAAATCTCGTGTAAAATGCAGTTTGGCAACTATGTGTCCGTTAGGTTTTACAGCGCCCTCGCTTTTATAAAATATTAGGAAGGGGAATTAATACTGCATTGCCAATGTTTCTGATATTTTACTGAATTTTAGATATTCCTACTTATAATGATTGTTTGTGTTCCAATCAATTTTAGGATTTCTTAATTTTTAAAATGGCTTATATGATAAATAATAAGAATCAGATCAATACTTTTATTTTTGATATAAATCAATTTTCGATTAATTTTTGAATCTTAAATTTTTCTGAAACAGTTATGACGAATTCTTTTTAAAAATAAAACAATAATTTGATGTAAAAAATTTAAAATCATGAAATGGAACTTTATAAATAACCAAGCCTATTGAACGCACACACACTAATTTATTTGATAACAGACAAATAAAAAAATATACAATTTTTAAAGTGCATTTCATGCACAAACACATTTTTTTCAGATTTTTAGAATCATATTAACCAGTTTTATTGAGGAGATAATTTTAAAATTCACCGACTACTTATGCCATTAATATATCTACCAGCAATAAGGGTTGTTTAGTGACGTCGCGACGGAGTTTTCACATAATATAATTATTACAAATAGAATAACGGACCGCATATGTTTTTGCCATTTTACATTACAATACATCGAACAGTATATATATTATAGTTATACGTATAATGTATTTTGCCCACCCAATATTAAATTAACAGAACACGGCCAATCGCAATTTATGAAAATTCACAGGGGAAATCCGGCAATGCTGCGATCGACCAAGAATAAGTCCATCAGTTAGCTATAGAACTTTAGTAAGAGAGGAAGTAATATGGCGACGTCTCAAGCTACGACAAGGTTTTTTATTCACGGTACGTGTGATCAATACGAGAAAGTTTTAGAATTGTATCCGCAAGCATTGAAATTAAAGGCAGATAATCGAGGAAAAAAACCCGAAGAATTAATAAAATTGGATAATTGGTAAGTGGAATATAATGAATTTAAGTGTGACAATTGACAACACTGTGTCAATGAACTCCGTTAATCCAATATTTTATTAAAAACTTGCCTTTAAATTAAATGGCATTAATCGCATAATTGTCCTTTAGATTACTAACTAATTTACCATACAATCGAATGTTGAATTGCTTGAATAATAAAGCTGTAATCGTTAATGTAAAAAGCGCTTGTCGTGGCATGACGGCATCATGGCAGTGCTTATATATCTTTTACCTTAATTTTCATATAAAAACCATTGGAAAAACTTTCCAAAAAAACGTGCCTAGTAGTCAGTTGAATGGCAGTTAACATTTTTTCTATTCATTTAGAATATTAAATTTAAATTTAGATGTAAAAATCAGCTTTTCTTCCATGTGTTTAACAAAGACGAGCTACTTTCAAAATGGTTCCCGTTCGAACAAAGCATATTGAAACTAGTAAAAATTATAATTGAAAATTTCGCTAAGAAAATTGAAAAATTTTGCAAAAAAATGAACAAAATCTCTACACACATTACAATCCACATTGTTTACTTTCAAATAAATCCCGCCTGCCGCCTTTTGCTATTTGAATTTTGATTGATCTTTACCGACGAATAGTTGATGTAGTGGTGGGGGAAGATATTATCAGCGATGTGCACATGTTTTCCAAGGATATATAATCAAGTGCTGCTTGTTTTTTCTGTAAATTTTTAGTATTTAATGTCGAATTGACAACAAAAACGAGGCGATGCGGTGCATTCATATGATGCACTGTAAACGTAAATTGTTTTAAAATTTGTACTTTTTACATATAGTTAGTTTTATGGTTAAAAATTACATAGCTTTTTTCATCAATTTTAAATTGACTTGATTAAAAAATAACCTTTTTTAGATTTATTAGAATTTGAAATGGAAAAATTTTATTGTTATTTGCGTGCGTGCTGATTACTGTGACTGTGGCTTTTATTATCATTATTCCAGCTGGGAAAAACTCCCAGATTGTACTGTTACATACGCAGTATGCACGTTATTTGCCAAGAGTGTATGTAATAAGAGTTATATTTTTTACGATAGGAACACGAATGTATTTCTATTAAATACAAATAAATAATCCATTACTCGGTGTTAATTTATTATTTAAATACATATACCTTTTTCTGCAACTAGTTAAAATCAGTGGAAAAAAAATTCCACTTACCCATATTTGTTTACTGGTGTACACGTAGTTGGCTGAGTTGACTCCATCTATGAGTAACATGCTAGAAATACACATTTAAAAAAGAAAATTACATTCAGTATTTGTTTAGTAATGATTGCTTCGGCTTTGTGATTCATTTTCGTGAAAAATATGATTGCGCTATGCTTGGATTGGTCATCATAACAATTTTCCACTCCTGTTTAAAAACAAAATTATTAAAAGCAACATATAAAGTGGACATTACAGTTGACAAGTTTTCTTGTTGGCAAGTTACTTTTTGACAAATTTTGAATTACGCATGCTCATATTGCACTTGTTATCAAGTTAGCTTGGACTTGATGAAAATAGGTTCTGCGCTATTTTTCTTGCCACTTGTCGGCAAGTTTGATAATATTTTGTATAAACTCATGTACACCAACAAAAATTTTAATTCCCAAAAGAGAACAGCTGATATTTATGTTTATATTTAATAAACTGTTATAAAAATAAAGCTTTGAAAATTTTGTTTATGTAGTACCGAATATTATATTTTAACTACTCTGCTAATTTACCATAAGGATAAATATTAAAATATGAGGTAGATCTATTTTAGATAAATATATTTTTTTTTTATTTTGGGTTGGCATTTATTAATGTGCTTGAAATTTTCGCAAAGAAAATTGGCGACTGTAGAGCCAAACGGCAATTTTTTTCTTCAAGAAAAAAACTTGTCCACTGTAAAGTCCCCTTAAGAACATGGCTTTATAAAAAAACACAGATAACGGCATAAAACAAAAGATATGTACGTAAATTGCTGGAAATTATTTTGTGTCGGGGAATAATTCCAATGTTCTATTATTTTCAGGTGAATTTTTGTAATGTTTTTTCGTTTTTTTTTTTTTTGTGTTTTAAAAATTCAACAATTCGTATGCATGTACACAATACACAATGGGTTTTCCAGTATTTAAATGTCAATTTATTTTCTGAAAAGTCATACCGGTATTCAGCTTTGTAATGATTATTTTATGGTTTTAGTAGTTACGCATTATCTGTTGTCGTTAGCATAGGTATGCATGTATTGTGAGTCACATACACACAAATTGTGTTGATGAGGACACAAAACGAATGGCATGTCTTTACAATAATAATATGCATGATGTGATGACAATGGAAGGCATAATACGACTTTGACATGATAGTATGGCAGCCATGTGATGTACATATGTGAATACTAATAAAACCAAAATTATCGGCTTTCAGGCACTCATAAAACGGGAGTTTTTTTTTATTTTTTATGGCGGATTTTTTATGTCTATGTGTAGATATAAATCGTTGGAAAACTAATTACAGATTAATTATTAAGTAGGTAATATGTATTTGAAAAGATGAGGAAGACGACGTTGCGTTTAATTGAGATCACTGCCTTAATGGTAATTAAGTCTTCCCATTTAGCCTCGAGATTAATTTGTGCAGATAGATAGATAGTGGCAGGGTGCGCGCTCGAAGCATTCTCTGTAAAGAATACAATAGATTTGTCATTCGTAAGCACTGGATTAATGATGGTTCGGTTTATCAGTAGCAGCGCTACAAGATTTTTTCAGTGATTAAACACTACTGAATTTTTATCAGTATAGTGAAAAGTAGTACGATTGGTGTTCTGTTTATAGGTTTCGAAAACGTATTTAGCCTTTGATTAGCTGCTAATTACTGAATAAAACAAGATTTGCCCTTTTTTGTTTTGTTAAGGAAATATTGGCTAATTAGAAAGCCTGAGGTAAAAGAAGGTTCATAAGATAACTGATTTTCTTGCCAATAAAATTTTCTAATTATAACAGCTTCCATTATACATTACATTCGATCTGAAATTATTTAGTACTATATGAATTTATCCCATCAGGTATCAAAATGAACTACCGAAAAAAATCAAATCACGAGGTAAAGATGCCCATATGGTCCATGAAGAACTAGTCCAAACAATGAAATGGAAACAGACTCGAGGAAAATTCTACCCACAAATCAGTTATTTAGTTAAGGTGAACACACCACGTATGGTTATGCAGGAGACAAAAAAGGCATTTAAGAAATTACCTAATTTAGAGCAAGCTATTACTGCACTAAGTAATCTAAAGGGTGTTGGAACAACACTAGCAAGTGGTATGTAATTTTGTAAATTGTTTTTCTGATTCTATTTGATTTTGTTTTTGTTTTTTCATTTGATCAAAATGAGGTTGTAACTCGTTAAAATATTTGCTTTTCTATTATGAATCAACAATATACATATTCTCGAACTAGTTGTAATCAGTTTAGAACAACGCCATCGATTTTTCAACACATGGCGCAAAATTTATTATCGATAAATCAAAGTAAAATGGCATTTTTGGCTGTAATATTATCTAGTACATTTTTACTATTATTACTATCAAAATAAACACTAGCACAGACAAATGGGTACACCCATTGTTTGTTAGATAAAGTTAAAATTCAGTTATATGCCAACAGCGTAGATTTTCCCGTTCTTTCTGCATATACGATTAAATGATGAACTATCTATCTATATGATTCATTCGTCCAAATGTTTTGAAGACATAATACTAACCTCAATCCGAGACGGGCCATACAACACTAAAGCAAACCGAACATTACGCCAACCAAACCAAAGCGAACGCTTTACCGAAATCAACAGAATCAGATGATGCCACATATGAAAATAGAACGCAAATTCAATAAATTTGATTTAAAAGTTCATATATACTTATAAATTAAATTGTTAAGTTTTTTTTATAACTTATTGTTTCGAAATCTCAAATTTCCTCTACTTTTTTCCCGGCCAATTTTTGAAAATGAGCACAATTGCAATTAGTTAATCAAGGTGGCGTACGAGTAGTTGCGCGCAACGATGCCAAATCGCTTTTTCTATGAGAAAATTTTGAACTCTTATGAGACTTATTAGTAGTACATCCGGTTTTTTTTGCGGATAAAGCAGAATGTACGAGTAAGTCTGTTTCCCATATTTTTCTGGTTGAAATAATTTACGACAATTTGTTCATACATATGAAGAGATAAAATTTCACAGCCATGGACCAGCATACATTTTGTGCTTAAAGTTATAGGTATTTTTCATGAAAATTGCTTTGTGTGCCGTTTGATTAGAACGCAATAATAGTCAATTTTACGAATCCAGTCCAGTATAGATTTTGTCACGAATAATGAACTGTTTGTATACGCTCCATTTCTTTTTTTTTTTTTTTTCGTGTCTCTATAAAACCAAAGTATCGGCCTTCAATGTCCATT
Source organism: Platypus cylindrus (assembly GCA_949748235.1). NCBI lineage: Eukaryota > Metazoa > Arthropoda > Insecta > Coleoptera > Curculionidae > Platypus > Platypus cylindrus. The sequence continues at coordinate 5,165,401 of OX456488.1, read as the reverse complement.
ATCAAATACATATTTAGAAATCTAAAAGAGAAATACATACTATGGTTAAAAACTTAGCGCTGCCAGGCAAATAAACAAACAAGAGCCAGTGCTCGCTCACACCTCTCACACTTTCAGAAATCGCTTGTTTCTAATATATCTATTTGCGTAAGAATGAATTTTACCTTCAATAAAATGTGTACGTATGTATGTTGTATTACTTACTTATGTATGTATGTATGTACATATACATATTTATTTCTACGTACTATTCAAGCGAAAACTACAGGTTGGCGTTGTTAATTTTGTTATTTTCATTTTAAAATTAACATTTTTTTTTCTACTGATTACTTGGGAAATTGTTGCAAATCATGTTGAGCCCATTATACTTCCAATCTGTGCTGATTGCATACTTTTTTTCTGTTTTTTTTTATGAAAGTACATTCGGCGTTCCCTTTAATGCTGTTTTTCAATCTGATGGATTATTAAATTTATTACGTTTACCCCTTTATAGCACTTTTGGCAGCAGCATGTCCAGATTCAGCACCATTTATGGCTGATGAATGTTTAATGGCCATTCCAGATATTGAAGGAATCGAATATACAACAAAAGAGTACCTGAAATTTGCGCAGCATATTACTTCAGTTACCAGCCGATTAAATTCCAATGGTGGAAGATTGGAGAATGGCATCCATTGGTCACCACATAAAGTTGAATTAGCTCTGTGGACCCACTATATTGTGTCAGAATTGAAACCAGAATTGTTAGATGGTTAGAGTACACGTTTTTCAATGATTTTTTGTTACTTTGCTAATTTTGTTTTCTCGAAATAGATATTGAAACTGGTAATGGCAGTATAATTACTCCTGGTTTAGCAACTATACATCAAAATGGTAATTCTGCACATGCTGATGCTGACTCTTCATCTGCCTCAACATCAAATGAAAGCAATACAGGTAATTTCGGCTTAAATCGATTAATTGCTATTAATTGTTACTAATGTATTAAATGTCGTAACTATTGCAGCTGTACATCAAAATGGCAGTTCACTGCATAGTGATGGAACTCCTTCAGCATCTGATGATAGTAATTCAGGTAAATTTCTACATATACATGGTGTTTGAATTTCGTATATAAGTATAGCGATCTCGAAAATGGTAAGAAATACAACGGCGGTTAAATTGGGGAAAAGTTACGCAATTTTGAGCTTACTAAAATGGCGTTCCTGATATTTCCGAAAATCGAAATTTTCGTTTACCTCTTAAAATACCAGGAATTTCTCAAATTTTAAAACACCATGCTAGGAAGCTCAAAACTGCGTAACTTTTTCTCAATTTAACCGCCCTCATATCTCTTAGCATTTCCGAGATTTCTATACTTATATACGGAATTGAAACACCCTGTATAGTAAAATTCATTAGTTGTTATCCTAAAAGTAGAAAAAGTCGATTTTAAAATGTTAATTTAAAAAGATTTTTGCTGACAATCCATTAATATATTATGTAAAAATTAGGTGGCGGTTCTGTTGCTCCTCCACCAGTAAATGGTAAATCAAAATCTTCCGGAACCACATCAGTTTCAGCAGCTGTTTTAGATGAAGATACTAGAGATACATCATCGACAATAGATACAGATAATGGTAGTCCAGTTGTTCCTGTTGAAGATGAACTTGGTGAAAATTCAACATCAGTATCAAGCGTGAGTGAATCAAATAAAGAATCATTACAGGTAATTATTATGAACTGGAACTGTGTAGTTGTGGATTATTTATTATTATTAATAGAAATTAGTGAAAGTCTTGTCGTCAATTACTGATGCGGGAAGCTGAAATTAAGCATGTAATTTATGTAATAGTATGATAATATTTACCATATTCCAGAATATTTTACTTATTTATTTGTTTGTATCAAACCGTCATTTTGGTTGGTTCTTTTCTGGAATTGTACTATTTGGATGTAGTAGCATACTAAAAAAAATTATTACATTGCTATTTTTCAACACATCTTTATTCTTTAAACATCTGAAATGATGAATTTTACTTCCATTGCCGAAAACAAAGAGTATTTATCAAAATTGCCTAATTATTTAGAAATTATTTAATTTTACCTGTCCAATTTTACCAATAAAAATATAATATTACATAGCAACATTTGTGCTGCTACATTATTTATTATCCAGACAATTTCACTAATATCAACCTTGCATGAATCTAATTAATTTTCTTTGTTGTTTTTTCCAGGGTGATGATTCAAACAGTATCACTACTTTCTTAACAAAACGACCGTTAGAATCTCTTGATGGTCCACCGCCTACTAAGAAAGCAAGAGAAGCTGCGAAGTGACAGAATTCATCTAGGCAATCCTTCCTTCGCTAGGTCCCTTTTTAATTCAACTATAATATTAAGACGAGAGAGAGACAGAAAAAAGGTTAATTAGATTAACCGGCTACACGATGTTATATAAATATATATAATATTACTTAAATATTATTTTGTATAGAATAAAGAGAAATAGAGTGAGAGAGACAGAGTGGTGTTACCTTTTTAAAATAGCAACAGAGATTTTTGTCTTCTTATAAATAAATTTTTTTTCTAGTGCATACTTATATTGTTTATATTCACAATTGTAGCTTTGCATTATTTTTACAATTTAAATTAAAACATTAAATGTTTTTTTTTTATATAAATTATTATTAATTAATCTAATTATTATTTTATAAAAAACAGATTGATACTTACTGTTAAAAAAAAGAGATAGGTAGTTTGAATGTTCATTCCCAATTAAATTTTTTGTATTTTATTTTTAAACAAATAAATAGATTATAAAACCAAATTGTTAATTTTTTATATGTACCGTGATCCAAATTGAGTGTTGCTTTGATTCTGTTTTGTCCAACTTCCGCTGCTAGGGTCTAAATTTCATTTAAATGCTTAAAAATTTACTTAATAATAATACAGGCATTTTAAAAAGGTAACATATTGTTGTAAACAATTAATGCTGTACACTCTTGCTTTTGGTGCATTTTTTTTATTATTTAAATAAGGATTTTTCACATTTTTTATGCACTTATAACAATTGGCACATGACACCATGGAAAGAGATGTATTTTAATGGATTGTAAATTATTCTTTAATAATTTTTTTATCTATATTATTTATTAGTATATAAACTGTATAAATAGAACAAATAGTGAATAGAATAGACAAGCAACGTAATAATAATAATCCTGAAAAAGATTACAAAGTTTATACTAAATGCTGTGTAATGTCTTACTTAACATCCATCCTTGGAATTAAGCTGCAGGAATCATTTGGAGCACATTCCGTTAAAGAGCGTTATTTTTGTTGACTGGAATCATTAGAGGGATGCCAAACAGTTACGCTATGCTTACACATATCAGAATTTCAGACATGCACAACATCTAGCAGCGGAACTCTAGAATTATGACCAAATTTTGTCAAGTTTTACTGGCGATTAATGACCAGTTTGCTCTTAAAAGCATGACGAATATTTTGTAACAATTGAAAATAAATATAGAAGACTATTTTGAGAGAATAGTGAGCAATTATCAACATGGTATTTTCTATTGTTCTGGAAATTTGACAAAAGTTGGTGGGTGCGCACGCGCAACCGAGTCATGCGAAAATCTGATATGTAAAAGCATTATCTTATACATGATGCAGCTATATCATTATCATGAACTTCATAAGCTTAAAATGCTTGCAATTTTAATTTTAATTATTTGAATTTACAATTCAAATAATTTCCATTCACTTAGGAAAATTATTGGCTGGTTAAATTAAAACTAAAATCATTTCCCCGCAAGAAGTAAACGGTTCCATATTCTAAGGATTTTGTGATACACAAACTTTTTATTTTATAATGAAGTTACATTAGAAATTAGGAAAAAAAGAACCCATAATTTTCTTACTATTAAAAAAACTCGGAAACACATAATAACATTTTGTGCCCTAAGTTGAAGTATTTATGTTTAATGTATTTTACGGAAATATTATGTATTGGCATATTCCATAATTAATTATTTAAAGATTGACTACATTTTTCAGATTTATTGTTTTTGATATTATTGAAAAAAAATCAATTAAATTTGGTAGGGTTTTTCCAGCACCATGTGAAAGTTTTAGTTGAACACCTGGAATCTATTAAGAGCGTTTATTTTAATTATTATTCTCTATAATATGACGTAAGAACAAGAATTACTTATAACTAGAATATAACTATAAGAACACAAATGTTGAATATGTTGTAGTTCGGTTTACAGATGTAAATATTTTTTATTAATACAATTTCAAAATAAATGAAATTTAAAGCAAAAATGAAAAGGTTTTATTTCTACTGGAAACCGTTCATAAAATATTGCATAGGAATATTAGTGAAATCCAAATCGTTCTTTTTCGTTTTAATATAATTCAATCTGAAAATAAAAGTTGTGTATTAAAAGAAGCAAAATTTGGAAAACATGATCGGTTCGTTCCAACTTGACATTTCTGATTAGTTTATGACCAGTTTCTAATGTAATAATTTGAAACTTATAGTTGTGTATTTGCCCATGAGTAGTTTGTTGGCGGGTAGTATGCAAATGTTAAATTATTATTGGGACGCAAGAACATTTTACCTAATAATTCGAGATCTTAGCGAATCACCAAATAAAATACGTAGATAAAAATACGACAAACATATAAGATGCATCAAATAACTTGTTAAAATGTCTAGCAACATGTTAATACTTGCTTACTGCGCAAGCAAGCTGCGCCAATAAATAGTACTTCAACCCAGCTCAAACTAAAATAAACTATCACGAACTACATAGTTGATCATACCAAAAAAATAAGTTGGAATATGTGATTTTTCGTTGAAGATTCACTATTTGCAAAGTTGAAACAGTTTATACATATTGCGCATGCTCTTTACAGTTCTAAACTAGTATTAAGTCAAGTTGGAAAGAACCTAACGAAACACTTACATTTTTAGCGACTCTTTTCTCGATGTTTCCTTACTCATTTTCACTAATGGCTCAAAAGTTGTGACGAAATCGTAACATTTTGCAAGAATCACATAGTTAATGCCATAAATAATTATCGTATTTACTATTTTGGGAGTGATTAATTTGTCCAGAATTAAATGGGTGCATAATTTCTATTGAATAAGAAAATAAATTGATTTTTCCATTTTAATATCTAAGTAGGTAATATTACGTGAGTATTCTTAACATTCTCTTTTACTGGCTCTGCACTATTTTCAAAAGATAAACGCATTGCATTGATGACAATTAATGCTTCCCATTCCGTTTTCGAATCAGATATTAATTTAAATAATGTTCTAATGATCTCGTTGAATTGTTTGTGGTACTGAAAAAAGTATATGATTCAATAATACCTTCTCTACAGATGATAATTTCGAAGTTTTACTTTATTATAGTATTTTACGACATAGGAAATTACTTTCATTGGTAATAATTCAGTTAAAGCCATATCGATGATATACTTTGCGTACTTTTGCATTTGTCGATCATTCACTGAAAGAATGAATTGTTAATTAAATAAAATAGGCACAAATACGATTGAGTCTGATTTCACATCTCTATTCGAAGGTTTTTTGAAGTAAAATGAAATATGTGCAGTACTTAAAACGTTTGTTTTCCTATTACACATATTTAAGTACCTTTATCATTTAAAACCAGAATATTGAACGTTTTCACAATTTCAGCACAACAAGTTAGTTCATCTAAATCTATATGGACTTGATTTAATTCCATATACAATTCTAAACTAGTTTCACAAATTCTTTCAAATCCCTAAAGACAATCGAGGCAAAGATCTTTGTGTCAATAATTATATGGAATATAATCTAGTGCTTACCGCCATTTTCTTATCTATATCTGGACATTTAATAATGCCAGTACAAATGTTTAAAAATTCATTGTATCTTTCTTTGAATAATGGAATCTGATGTTTTTTGTCAGCCATTGATGGAAGGGAAAGGATCTTTCTAATACTCCATATTAGATTCCAATGATGTAATTGTAGAATATTCTCTAGAAACTTTAAAAAAGAACATAGATAAGACCGAAAACATCAATTTCTCGTTCCTTTTAACAATACCTCCATATTTGATACTTCTAGTGAAATTGAAACAATATCAGACCATGAAATGTAATCATTCATATCAACTTTCGTATAAAGAATAATTTCTTTTTTTATACTATTAACGGAATCTAATTTGCCGAGCAATTTTTTAGAATAGGACCTTTTCAATCGAGTAACAATCGCAGAAATATATTCAGAAAAATCTGGAAAATGATAATCTAAATGTAATAGAAACTCCAATAAAACACTTAAAGTGTCTTGATCTGTATAAAAATCGAAGGCTTCCATTAATTGCTCGGTTAAAAATGTAAAAATATGCTGAAACCAAAAAAAGAAAAGAAATATAAAAGGAAATAAATTTTCAGTTATTTTATTTACTTCGGAATAATTTTGTAAATATTGTGGATTGATGTTCAATAGAATTTTTAAATAATTTTTCAAAATCAGCGGCTCACTTCTAGCAGTTTTATCAATCGTTTGTAAAATAGGGCAAATATTAGCTGCGATACATTCGCCAATTGTTTCATCACTATCCTCTGAAAATAACAGTATAAAACATGGAATGTAATTTAAAATTTAATTGAAACGAACAAAATAATACGGGTAGTTACTTGTTGGTGAATTTAATCGATATTTCGATGATTCCCCTTTTAAACATTGATTAACAATTTCAAGACAAATGCGACTTAGACTTAATTTCAAATCAGTATCGACATCTTCATTTATAAACGATTCCATAAAAAGATGCCAACTTTGTAATTGTGGTTTTATATGTTCTAGACACGCTTCAATAAGTAATGGCAATTTTTCTTTCTGTAAAATGGATATATTATTTTCTTACATGTGGATAATTTTAATTATAATATTATTAATAATAAAATTTTAGTTCTTATTGTGATAGAACTCGATAGAATAATAAATACTTTATTATTAATGTTCAGCCGATCTGATTTCAATAAAACCCCAAAAATATTTAGAAAAAAAGAGTTTCTAAAGGATTAATTTTACTTTGAATTACATCGTGTTTTCTGGAAATTTTACCAATGGCCAATAATAAATCATAATGATTCATATCTTCCTGTTCCATTATTTCTATTATACATTTACATGCCAATGAAGCCATCAGAAAATTTTTATGATAAATAATACTAATAATTATTGTAAAATTTTTCTTAATCTTAATGTATTTGTAGTAGCTGAAAAGGTAAAGTATATATTAAATAAATAGAAATTTTATAATCTCTTCTAAATGAAATCAATCACAAATCAATTAATGCTTCTAAGAAAAATGCAAACTAATTAATCTTTAATAGGTACATTTTCATGACTAAAGATTAAGTTTCCTTTTAATAATGTGATAAACTTTTATGACATTCTCAAACGCGTACACTATGTACATACCTTGATATTAAAGAATGATATGTTTCTAATGCCTTAACAGCAACCGTTATATCTTTATCGAAAATTCTTTGATATACCGCACTTTCTAATGCTTGAATTCGACTTAAATTTAAATAACGTTCATTAACAATGCATGAAGTGAACTTCTTGTCCGTAATAATATTTTTTACGAAATTTAAGCTTGATAAACGTACATCTTTGGATGGCTGAAATATTTAACAAAGTTAACAAATGCAGAAATTACCATTCGAATATGAAATGTATTTAGCTCACGTCATTTCGCAGGAAACTCATAATAACTGTCAAGCAATCAAATTCATTCACGAACATATTTGAAAAACCCTTAACCCATAGTTTTAATTCATCAACGAATGCAACCTTTAGATAATAATCGATATTGAATTTTGAACGGCTGCATGAAAATGTAATAAAAAAATTAAAATCAGCTGATTCTTAAATAATGAAAATCTTACCATATTTTTATTATAGACAAATAAATTTCATATATGTATTTGCTAAGAATTAATCTTCGATCTGATAAATTTGCCGTAGAAGCCACCATGCAAATAGCTGTTAGAAGCTTTAGATCTGTAAAATTCAAAATAATTAATTATTTTTCCTCTATCCCTCCTGCAAGACGAACATTTAAAGAATTTGAATTCTCTAAATATATAAACATACAGAGTGTCCCAAATTCGTATTTAAGTATGGTGATCTCCATCCCATTTTAGCTTTCTAAAATGGTGTTTTAAAATTTGAATAACTCCTGATATTTCCGGAGATAAACGAGAAATTAATGAAAAAATCGTTTTTCATTAATAACTTGAAAACTATTTATCGTAGAGAAATAAAATTAAACATTATTAAGACACTTTTTTAAAAGGTTTTACCTAATATCATCAGATATTTCTTTAATTTTCCTAAAAATGGAATGCCACTTTTGACTTTCTTATAGACGCCATCTTGGATTTTCATACGTATAAAAAGTACATTAAATTTTATCAACCATGTTGATACATGGTTGTAAAGGATCGATGGTAGTGGATCTGATGATCCACTACTTCAGATATCATTTAATACAAATAATTTTTAAAAAATCTAATTTATCTTCGTTGGCTTTGGATAAGTAATAGTAGAAATTGAAAGAATAATGTAACCCTCCTGAATATAATAGTAAATACGTATCAGAAGTGCGGATCATATTTCTCTACATAAATAAAATGTTTTAATTAAATCAGAATTTTCTTCATTCGAGAATCGCATTTTATTTAAATAATTTAATATGTAAAATAATGAAATAATGAAAACATATTAGAAACAAATAATTTGACGTATCATAGCAACCTAGATTTACTGTAACGACTACCATTATTAATTATTCAAAGCCAGCTAAGATGAAATAGATTTTTTTAAAAATTTCTAATAAATAATATCTAAAGTAGTGGATGGTTGCAATGGGAATTTCATGTACTTCTTAAATCTATGAAAATCCAAGATGGCGTCTATAAGAAAATCAAAAGTTGCATCCCATTTCTAAGAAAATTAAATGCTTGTGGAATCTCTGACGTCATCAGGTAAAAGCTCTTAAAAAAGTGCCTTAATAATGTACAACTTTTATTTCTCTACGATAAATAGTTTTCAAGTTATTGATGAAAAACGAAAATCAAATTTTTGTTTTTTTTCGTTTATCTCTGGCAATATCAGAAATTTCTCAAATTTTAAAACATAATTTTAGTAAGCCCAAAATTGGGTAACTTTGCCCAAATTTCACCAACGTCGTATCTATTACCGTTTCCGACATCCTTATACTTACATACGAATTTTAAACATCCTGTATATAGTTTAAATAAATAAATATATCGTACCAAACATAAAACTTGTATATACGAATTGTTTATCGCGTCTACTGCTCATTTCAGACAATAATTTAAAAAACCACTCAAATACATCCGAATAAAGTATATTGGCATCATGGGCATCCAGAGTAAAAACACTAATAAAATAATATATAGCATTCTGTATAATAAGAGCTATACGCGAAAGGTTTGCAAATACATGTTTTCCATTTTCCTAAACAAAAAAAAAAAATAATAAAATTAAAACGTTATTAGCAGAACCCGAGTGCCATCTATGTACTTGTAGAGTACATAGATCTAGAGATCAGAGTTGTAGATCTAGGTACTAAAACTAGCTGCAAGTTGTTAATTACAAATTAAAAAATCTGAACAAAATAAAAATGTTGATCTCCGAGTAGATTTTTATTTAATATTCAGCGATCCAGTGATTTGCGAAAAAATACGTTAAAATATCGATTTCCAGATACTTACAAATATTTTTCCTTTAGACGCCAAGCTACTTGCAGTATTTAAAATCTTATTTATATCAGGTGGATAAGTGTAATGTCGTTTTAATTCAAATTCTTGATAACCACAACAATCGAACACAAATTTATATAATTCATATACAGTAGCTGAATGTGGTACAACTTTACAATGTGATATGAACCAATCAGATACAAGCTAAAAAAAAAAAGTAAGAGCACACTAAAAACTCTATAGTCTAGTCTAAAGAGTGCTTTACCATCCTGCTGTTATACTAAACTAACAAAATAGATATATTAAAAAACAATTAAAACTTACATGTACTTTTTCGATACCTTCTAAAAGGTAACGGTATAATGTAAATGTCGTAGCGATGGGCTTATACAGATTCCATGTAGGCCCACGGAGTTTAATCTTTTTTACTTTTTTAAAGAACATCTCATAACGCAGTAGTATTTGATCTGTGGAAAACAATTATTAGATTAAATTTGTGAATATGTATCGAATTAAATGGATGGATTAAGGTCAGTAAAATGAACAGGTAGTCTAGTATTGAACACAAATTTTTGTCCGCTGCCGGCATTGTCTCATATCGCATGGCGATTGTAAATTTGTAAATGTAGCTACCGTAGCTAGTGCCGCGTTTGTATGTGTTCAGGATTAAAAAAATCAAAAAAATAAAAGATATTTGGAGGCAAAAAAAAAACATTTCGACGCCATCCCCTCCTAAATTTTAAAATATGGCGCCATAGACAAATTTTCATTTTATTTTTTTCAAAAACCATAAAAACTTCCATTTTACATTCCATTAATTTAATGGAATTACCTGGAGAAATATGCAATATTCATAAAAGTGTACTACCGAGCAAAAGCAATACTTACTATTGTAACAAAAATTTACCTTCTAATATACTTTCAGCAGCTTCATTCGTTTTTTCCTGATCGTCAGAACTAAAACTAGCTGAAGAAAATCGTTCAGGAGCATTTCTATTCGAATGTAAAGTTGATCCATCTGTAATAGAAGATAGTGATAGAGAAGAATAATCTTCATTTCGTTCTGGTCTAAATGGTGTGCTGGTTATCGATGGCCAACAACTTTCTTGCGATAATTTACGCATTTTGCGTACAGGTGATGAACTCATTTTTTAAATATTTTCCTCACAAAATACAGTATCAGTAACTTAGCAAGTTAAAATTCTAAAATGGATTTGGCACGTATCAATAAATGATTTGCCTCTGGACCGAATATGACTGATATATAAGCGCGAAAGTTGTAACGGTCGTTGAGCGCCCCACCCCCGTATTTTTTTTTTGCCAAATAATAATTGAAAAATTAATAATAATGTGGAAAATACTTTAGAAAATACATATTTTATATAGAATATATTAGAACGGTAAAGCAATTTTTATTTGCATCTAAATGGAATAAATTAAAATTATACTTACGCAAGTGTATTGCTGGTTGTCTATGTTAGAGCATGAGCAAGCGAAACTTTAATTGCGAATGCGAATAAAAAAAGTTGAATATGTATTTAATCATAAATTTTATAAAAAGAATTGTAATTAGTTTTAAAAGAGAACATTTTAAATAGCTAATTATATATATCAAATTTCTGTATTTACATCATACATTCACTACTGAAGTGAAAATTTCATTTGAAAAAACTAATACATATTTAAGAACCTTATATAACATTTTTTTTTAATTCTTGTACTTAAACCACAAATACTTAATAAACATTCTATTCCACGTCCATTGAACGTTCAGTCTTATCTTCTAATTTAAGATTTGTATATAATTTTGCTACTAAACTATCACCTTGCCTTCCAGCAAATTCTGGTCTACTTTTTCCCTAGAAAATCATAATATTAGGACATCAAATTTTATTAATACCGAAATCCTACCTTTTCCTGTGACGTAAAGATTTCAAATAATGTTCTATGTGCATTGTAAACGGAATTCCTATTAGAATTCTGTCGTAAAAATTGTGGTACATTTGGCATACAAGGAGGAGACATTGGTGAGTCGGTTGTGGCTCGAATAACAGAAGCCCTTTGTAAGTTTTCATCTCTTGAAGAATCTAAAAGTGAAAAAATGGAATTTTAGTTAGTTTACCAACTTAACTGTTGATAATTAAATAGCTTTGTATTACTCATGTTATCAAGTTGATTTAATGCATCATGTAAATCGACTTTGTCCCCTACGGTTTTAATATCATCAAAATTAAATTTATGACAATCTAAAAGGCATTGATAGGTCAACTTGTGATTATCACTATGCAAGTTATTTTTCATAAAAACTTCCAATTCATTCCACACAGCCTATAGAAGTAAATTGCGATGATCGAAAATCAGTCTTTAACTTATTCACAAGAGATTTCACTTTACCTTATATTGATCTTCCTTTTTTTGTCCCTTACATCTATGACCAGAATATTGCAAATGAAGTGGTTCCAGTTTAGATTCATATGATATTAAATTATAAATGACTTTTCTACAAATCATTAGTTCATCTTCTGTTATTTGATCTTTAGTAAATAATGTTAGTAAAGGTTCAAGATACTGTCAAAAAAATAACATTAATATTGTAACTGATTGTTTAATTTGGCTCTAATTTACTTGTTTTAGATTGAATATTAATGTAGAATTAATTGTCATTGGCCAATATTTTGTCTGTCGAAATAATCGATCTTTAATTTTATCAATGTGTCTATTACCATCGGTACTTTTTCCTTTAATCGGTACAAGCGTGTTGTGTTTTATAAATGCACAGAAATCTGGTATTCTGTAATCAGTTACCCTGCCACCACAACCTTCTGATACGGATGGCGGATCTTCTAGGACAGATCTAAAAATTATTTCAATTAGAATCGCTGTCCAATATAGAAACTCAATAAATTATCAATTACCTAGCAGTACATAAAGTATGAATAAATATCTCCCCACTATGTGCTGCTAATAAATGACTAGTTATTTTTCCCGATTTTCGTGGCATTTCTAACAAAACCGATCTACCATTTAATAGAAAATTAATTAGACAAAGCGAAGGTCTCGAATTCACATCGACTGGTGTTATACGATGCATTGCTGTACAATTTTGTAATTCAGGACCGGGACCACATTTAGGTGTACACCATCGTAAAGTAACCTTAAAGCATAACAAGTTGATTCTACTTTTTCAGTTATAAAAATTAAAAAAAAAAGGTATTTGGTTTAACCGTTTCGTATTCTAATCCTTCTTTAACTGTTTTGATGTCAGTAGAATCGAAAATATTCCCTTTTAGAAACGCCGTATGTGAGTTACTCGAATGGAAAATTTCAACATCATAATTTGCTGAAGCACTGGCATTTTGTTCTTCTTTCATAGGAATACCTAGAAATATATACAGATATAAATATATACAATGTAATTTATCTAGTATGTGAAATAGATATTGCACCTGTTACTGTGGTACTAGCTAAATTGTAATGATCCAAAATTAGAGAAGATAATTTATTTGGAATTTGTGGTGCTTTTATTGAATGCACTTCTGCTGTTAATAAAGAAGATAGCTGTAAAAACAAATTCAAATAACGTGACGTAGTTTATTAAAATTAATAATTATTCTTACCATCCGTGGTGGATGATTATTTACAGATGATTCCACATTAACTGGAAATGTATTAATTATAACTAAATGACAAAAATCTATTGGTAATAAACTAAAAAAAAAAAACAAAGATTTAGAAACACTTTGATCCAAGCAACAGTGTTTTGAATTTTACTTTTCATGTCCTGCAACTATTTTATTTTGTTGATTTAATACAGTCAAAAAAATTTCCTCCAATCTTTTCATGCTTTCATTATCTCTAGCTGATGTAATGCAAATTACTCGACATCTGTACGTATGAAATTATAAAAAAGATTCCAATTTTAAATTCTAAGGCACGATTGCTTACCGATTTAGTATTTTTCCTTCGCTTTTAATTTTTTCCAGCTGATATTCTGTTGGTTCACATATACCTTCTATAGCTGCTCTTAAACCATGTAATACTGTATAATCTGGAGGTGGTGTTGTTGAACGCATTGGTGGCGGAGGAGGAGGTATTCCTATTAGAGCACAACCGTTCATAATCTAAAAGATATTGAACAATCGACCATTGGCTCGGCTAGTAATTGGTTGAATATAACTTACATGGGTCAGAGATTGTTGATTAGGGCTCCATGTATTTAAAATATGTGCCACTGAGTCACTTGCAAAAAACCGAACCTGTACATATAGATAACAATTAATTAATTGTTCTGAATATTTTTGGAAAATACGGCTAATTATCTTCCTAATTTAATATAGTGATTACAATAATAAATTATTAGGTTCCTACTAAATTAACTAATACCAGTTTGGATACATGTTTTAATGCCTAAGAACTAAACTTACTAATTTTCCTGATGGAAATAAATCCCAAACTATTCTACAATATTCGATTGCACTTTCTGCACTAGAAGTCCATAAACTTTTCGAAATTGGAGGCATCGGAATATAACTAGGTGTTCGTCCTTTTAAAAATTCAAATTCTATAAGATTTTCAGATAGAATACCAAAATATGGTGTATGATCTAAAACGAATACTGTCTTATGATTAGTTGGGAACATTTTTGAGTTTTGCAATGAATAAGCCATTTTTTAGTTGATGTTTAGTTGATGTTACAGAACAATATAATTGCTTATAATAACAATATTTGTTTTGAATTTAGCAAAAGTTTTTCTGAGGTTAAGGCCACAGAAAAAAAGACAAATAGAACGCGATCTTCTCACTTGTGAGAATTGAAACATTTGAAACGCAGAGGTAGCGCCATCTTATCGTTCTGGAATTCAAGTTTCTTAGTAATATTTTCCCGCGTTTTTTTTATTTTACTATTTTGCTTAAAGAAAATAAAAATAATTCCTCGAATCAAAATTGATTTTGTACAAGGTTAAGGCAGAGAGAGAGTAGTATACACGATTCGAATACATGAATACTTTTACGATTCAAATCTTATTCGCAGAAACCTTCGGAATTCCAATCTTTTCTAACTGAATAGTGTTTGTAGACTGTAAATATTAAATAAAATACTATCTAGTACAGAGATCTGATCTAGTATTATAGATTGAAATTATTGTAATATTTTCTATCGAGTTCAATACTACAATTACAATACTTCAATTCAATACTTTACGAATCACGACTAATGGCTTCGAGGTAAATACGAATAGCAATACGTCATTCTATTCTATCTGCTTGGTGTTTTTTAGAGTAGACCACTACAAATACCCAATACAGCATTTTCCTATCAATCACTTAGAAATTTTAAGAATTATAAATTAATTTAAATTTTAAAATACAATACAATGTAACCATCTCTGAGTTCCGGATCAAGGATTGAAAACTCAATAACTCTTTTTTAGTCTTTAGAATTAGATTAGCAATGCTAATGCTAATTTAGCATTCCCTTTCTTTAGTTCTATTTTCATTTCAGTATTTACTTTTATATCTGTGCTTCTGTCACAGGAATCCAAAACAAAAGCAAAAGCATATGATAATGACAGTAATAATATTGGTTATGTTTTTGTTATGATAAATTATCGGATTTTTTTTGTTTTGTTTAAAGTTTAAATACCTTAAATTAAAAAATTGTTTAAAGTTAAATTTAAATGATTGACATAACAAGTATGTATTATTAATTGGAAAAAATGGAAAGTTTATTTGAAGAAATAGGGATTCCTCCAAAGTATCTGCAAAAATCTGTACAAGACCAGAGATATGTTGCTTTAGTACATAAACATTGGCTAAAGTAAGTGGAAACTTATTGCTACTATTATTAAAGCTAATTGCACTATCGTATTTCTGTTGATATTGAATATACGCAGTATTTTTGAATCGTAAAAGGAAAATGATGCGAATTTAATTAGTATATTGTTTCGTTCCAGATCACTGATTAAACACTTTAAACTTATTGAATTCATTGAAAAATCAAAATTCGATGTTTGGCACATTAACGACGATTTTCACTCACCATGGACAAAAATATTTCTTTCAGTTTTTAAAAAGAAAAATGCTCATGTTTTTCCATTACCTCGAATTAGACCTAATGCAACAAGAAATGACGATCCATTATTACTGGCACAATTAATGCAATATGTTTCACAAAAAAATTATAAATATTCATGGAAACAGGCTTATAAAAAATATAATAAAAATGGAAATATTGAGAAAGAATCTCAGGTTACATTAACCGATTACAATTATGTTTTAAAAGAAACGATACTACGAATCTATGGCTGTCCAATTATTAATACATTAGATTCATCTGTAAATAAAAATACTACCTCACATTTCGATGTACATTTGAATGTTTTACCTGTATTTTGTGGTGTGGAAACTTTGAATGCAATTTTTCTATTACATAATCAATTTATTGAGCATAATGTTTTGGATTGTGTTACTTTTAGTCCTGCTATATTAGGTATTTATTGTCTAGGATCAAGTTGTTCTCCTCTTAATTAATTTTTGTCATTCAGATAAATGTTATACCAAATCATTGTTTATTGTATATCAATTAATTGAGTTGTTGAAATCTTTACATGACCGAAGTTTAACATTAGGCGATATCACTTTGAATGATATCTATTTAACTGAAGACCTATGGATTTATGTATTTCCACAAATATGTTCCAACATTTCCTCTCAAGATGTAGTAAAATCAAATTTAAAGGGTTCTTCTACAAGAAGTTGCAGGTGAGTGGAAGTACCAGCCTACTTCGACTTAATGGGCTCTAAAGCCCATTAAGTAGTAAGTAAAAATAAAAAAATCAATTCTTAGGGAAATGACTCGAAGTTATACCAGCAATGACTCAGTATTAAGCTATGATTTGTACCGCAGCATATGTTATGATAAAGTTCAAACAACTGAAAATGACGGTTTGGAGAATCTATGTAAATTATGGATTCAAGGGAAAATATCAAATTTCACATATATTTCAGCTTTAAATAAATTTTCAGGTATACTGAATCATGCTAACGAAATACATTTATGTAGTAACATTGAGGTGAAAATTGTAGGTAGAAAATTAGGCGATCCAAATTGTCATTACGTTTTTCCATGGGTAACCGATTTTGCATCGTATACTGGAAAAAATTGGAGAGATTTAAGAAAATCGAAATATCGTTTAAATAAAGGCGATCGACAATTAGATTTAACGTATGATCATTCACAAACACAGGTCTGTACTACTAATAGTTATTCTACAAAGGAAACAATAAAAATACGACAATTTTAATAATAATTAATTAAAAATTTATTAAGTGGACTTTACAGTTGAGAATTCGTTTGTCGTCAAGTTTCTTGAAGAAAAAAATTGCCGTTTGGCTTTACAGTCGCCAATTTTCTTTTCGACAATTTCGAGCACATTAATAATAAATGTCAACCCAAAATGAAAAAATATATTTATCTGAAATAGATCTGTCTCATATTTTAATACTTATCCTCATGGTAAATTGGCACAATAGTTAAAATATAATATTCGTTACTAGATAAACAAAATTTTCAAAGCCAATTTTTACAACAGTT
Source organism: Platypus cylindrus (assembly GCA_949748235.1). Taxonomy (NCBI): domain Eukaryota; kingdom Metazoa; phylum Arthropoda; class Insecta; order Coleoptera; family Curculionidae; genus Platypus; species Platypus cylindrus. The sequence continues at coordinate 5,148,005 of OX456488.1, read as the reverse complement.
TATTAAATATAACCATAAATATCAGCTGTTCTCTTGGGAATTCAAATTTTAGTTGGTATACATAAATTTATACAAAATATTACCAAAGTTGTCGACAAGTTGCAAGAAAAATAGGGTAGAACCTATTTTCGACAAGTCCAAGAAAACTTGGTAACAAGTACAATATGCGCGTGCGTAATGCAAAACTTGTCAAAAATTAATTTGCCGACAAGAAAACTTGTCAACTATAAAGTCCACTTTAGTAATCCAAATGAAGGTTGTTGTTTCTTATTATTATTTTAGGCCCCACATCACGTGTCCGATGTCCTATCTTCAATTACCTACTATGTTTATATGGCTCGTCGTACACCTAAATCAGTATTATGTAAAAATGTTCGTACTGTATGGGTACCTGCTGAATATCCAAGCTCTATTCAGCGAATGCAAGAATGGACACCAGATGAATGCATTCCAGAATTTTTCAATGGTGTGTTTAAATTTGAAACAAAATATACTAAAATAACACGGGTTATATAAGGAAAAACAACAATACTTACATATGTTTTAGATCCGTCAGTATTCAGAAGTATCCACAATGATTTGGATGATTTAGAAATACCCTCATGGGCATCGAGTCCAGAAGATTTTATAGAAAAACATCGGCAAGCTTTAGAAAGTGATCATGTATCAGAACGTTTACATTCTTGGATTGATTTAACTTTTGGTTACAAGTATGTATAATATGTAGAAAAAAATCTTTTTTCATATAAAAATGAATAGCTTTCGTCACTTGTGACAAAAATAAATCATTAGTAAATCAAATAGATGGACTCACATATATAAATATATAATGATTGAATTTATAAGAGAATAATGGAAAAACATGATGAAGACGCTGCCCAGAGCCTTCGTTGATTTAAAAACTAAAACTGATTGTATTAAATGCAAAAAATTAAAATTATTTGAATCAAGCTAAAAAATAATTAAAACACGCATTGCAAATACAAAAATGTAAAAAATTATTCATAACATATCATGAAATGGTAAATATTTCTTCAATTTTTAAAATTTAAATAAATGTTTAATTATGCATATAATTTTTGGTTGCCTAATAATCATCCGCAACTGCAAATACATATGATCAATGGTCACTGCATTATAATAATTAATGTAAATTTTTTTCTACTTTTTGTAATTATTAAATAAAATAAAATTTGTACTTAAATAATACATGTAAAATACAACAATAAATTTAACGAAATAATTAATTATTATCAATAAATGCTTGACACTCAATAGTCAATACCATTGAACTTTGATATCAAGTTGGCCAGGTCTATGAAATTTAATTCTGGCTATTTTATAACATTTGTTTAATTTGTTTTAATTTTAATAACGATGGTCGTGTACAAAAGTATTGTATTGTACTTATTGAAAATCATTGTCTGAATCTCGCGAACATGACTAAACTCATCGCCTCCGGCTCGTTTAGTAAACTGTTGTCTTGATGACAGAAAATGCAATTTTCGTGACTGGTGTAATAATATACTATAAAGGAAATGTTCAATTTTAATTGTTAGATTATCTGGTAATGCCGCCGTTAAAGCAAAAAATGTTTGCTTGCATTTAGCTGACGATCATAGATTCTTAACTAAATCAGGTAAATGATTAGCTCGTATCGGGAAACAATTTGTTATTATTTATTATTCATACTTGACAATTAGGTATCGTTCAACTATTCTCGCATCCGCATCCATCAAAAAATACTGCAAAATCTTCGTATTGGTGTAAAACGCCACCTATTTGTAATATCAAGGAGCTTCATGCTAAATCGAGGGAGAGAAATAGTTCTAATAATCATGGAGCCAGTGGGGATGAAGAGGTAATATTTTCAATTTAAATCAAAATTAGAAAAACCATTCATGTCTTTCTGTTCATTAAAAAAGGTAAAAATTTAATAAAATTCGAATGTTTTAGGAAAATTTGGATGGTGGTCCATCAACATCGGGATGGACACCATTGGCTTTAACAAAAATATTATCCAGAAGTCGATCGTCCTTACATGAGGAGGCATGTAAGTTTTTGCAATTATTTTTCCAATTGAATTCAGTTGGAATTTGCACCATTTTATAATTTATAATAAAATTTCTGTCGTTAGCTTCAAAACCAATCAGAAGTCTAAGCGGCACACGTAGCACCAGTACGGGATCTAAGAATTCCACATTTACCTCACACGTTGCTCAAAAATCAAAATCTAATCAAAGTACGAGAACACGAAGCGTATTTGTTTAAAATAATTGCAGAAAAGTTAAAAACTATACATTTTAGGCACAATTTATTTACCCAAAGACTATCAACCAGATTTTGCTCTAGAGAATTTGGAAAAACAGTATTCTTTTACTTCGAAAATGTTTTATTATGAACACGGTAAAAGAAATAATACTCTTGACGATGATAAAAATGAAAATGAACAAAATGTAAAAACAACCGAAGATTGTTTAGTCCAAAATGCTTTTACTAATTTTATGTACTCGGATAATTTTGATAAATTAAAGGTAACGAGGTCAAATTTCTCCCACATGTTTCCAATAGTTAGTTATTGGTTTTAGCCTAAAACTAAGAAATCATTCACATTTCCAATGGATGAATTCAACAAGATGCAAAGATACAAAATCACTCCTTCTTCGGATGAAAAGCTGGAGAATCAAGTTATCTGTAGTTATTCCAATATAATTTCTTCGAAAAAAATTAAAGAGTTACAAATTCTAGGTAAATCGATTACCTGAAATCCGATTTTAGTTTCATTTTGATTTTATTTTTAGGTTGTCTAATTGTTGAAATATTCATGGCAAGACAACTTCGATCATTAGGTTTAACCAATACAAATTTATCACTAACTCAACGACTGAAACGTTGTATAACTGTCGTAAAATATTGCCAAAAAACGGAACTACCTTCATGCATATCACGTATCGTCAATTTACTACTTCAACCAAATACAGTTGATTTTAAACAATTTTCTTATCCAGTTATAACTGAACAAGGATTACCATCACCTAGTGCTCATTTATTATTAGAACCATTACTAAATTGTGTTGTACCATTTCCAAAAGGTTTCCGTCAACTTTATTCAATTTTAACTGCATTAAACGATTTTAAAACGGTTGCTTTAGAATTGAATGTTTTATATCATTTTGATTGTGATGGTACAATGTGCGCGGAATATGAAAATTTAGAAAGGTGAATATGTGTTTAATTTATTTTGAATTAGGGAATTTAGGAATTATCCAACTTCTTAAGCTTAATGCATAAACATAGTCGTAATTTTAGTACGTTAATCTTGATATAAACATAATGTTTCTCATAGTCGTGGTTATCAATTCCTTAATTCTTATTTCTTAATACATAAACGTAATTTTAAAGTTCCCAACTTTTAACGTTTTACGTATTAAAAAATACGAATTAAATTCGCGCTTGCGCTTTAACCACATAATATTTTAGATCAGATGTTGAAAGATAGAACGTAACCTTAACCAAACTATTCTGGCGCTATTTTTGATTATAATTTTTCTGCGTATTTGAATCGCTTATTTATAATTTTTGTATTATTTATTATTTACTTTTAACGTTTTTTTTAGCAGTAGAATTGATCAATCTTTCAATTCTTGTCATCAATTCGGATTACTAATTAAGAAATAAGAAATTGTATAATTGCTTTTTTAATTTTTAGTGATTAAAGTTATGTTTACAAAATAAAAATTAAGTTTACGAATTTGGGTAATCTCACACAAATAGACATCATTTGGGAATAAAGATAATCTATAGTTAAAATTAATTTGTTCTATTCTTTTTAGAACAAAAATTCTGTTTGCTCAAAATATAGCAGAATGTAAAGTAAAAAATTGCGCTAAACAATTAGACCAATTTCTGGTGTCAATTAATGTACAGAATGATACAGAAGTTATTAATATTTTATTACCCCATATCAGAGAATTAATAGAAGACCCGCCCACTTCAATTCTAGCTGTTTGGTATTTATTTGACCCAATATCAAAAGTATTAGGTAAAATCACAACGTTTATGGAGTTTCTTTTTAATATTTTTTACTGAAACCATTTTAGGACCGAAAAGATCTGCTGATTCTTTACTAGAATCAATTTTGAAATTATACGAAAGTGAACCGAGTGAAACTTATTTGCCTTATAATGGAAAAATTGCAAAAATCTATCATCACAGTTTTCTACTTCGTCTTATTGTTCGTTTAGGATTAAAGTGTTTTTTAGATAATTTCGTTACACCATTAGTGGAAGCTGTAGGAGGTAGATAACGTCTACAAAATTTCTATTTACATCTAATCAAGATAGTTTTCTACGATGTAGGTTATAAAGAACTGGATTGGAAATCAGATTCTCTGTTTCACACTCATCATGAAAAAATAGTTCGAAAAACGTCGCATCTTAAAAATATGGATGCAGAAAACACTACGGAATCTTCAATAAGTGATGAAACCTGTTCTACAAGTGATACAAGTATAAAAGGAGCAAAATTTAATAAATTCGACTTGCCGAAAGATGAGGAAATATTTGAATTAGGTTCGATTAGTTAATGAGTATTCTGAAAATGTAAAAAAAAACATCTTCGTATTGCAGATGAAGAAAAGGAAACTGAGAATCAAATGAAAAGTCTTATTGAACATTTAGAATTAAATATTTCTACAGATTTACCGTTGAATGCTTCAGCAGCTGAGGAAGCACTCGATGCTACACTGCTCGAAAATATCGATCCATTGAAAAATGTAGAGGTAACAACCATTTTCTTTTATGATTTTAATCTAAGTAAATTTTGAAAGCAAAAGTGCATATTTCTTGTATGTTCCAGGAGGATGAGGAAATAACTGAAACTGTGTCACCCACTATTCCAATTCCTTCAACAAGTCATCATAATGTAGCAAACATAAGTAAGATTTTTTACCATTGTGGAATCTCTAGTTTGGTGGAAACTTTGCATTATATCTTAGACCGATCATGTTGTGATCAAAAAAGGCAAATAATACAAACGTCCAACAATTTTTTTTCGTATTATTTGCTATATTTGATTATTCCATGATATTTAATTCCTTTAAGGTTGCGATATTGGCAGTAAAAAAAGCGAAACCGATTCGATGAATGAAAATAAACCGTCCGTTTCTCAATCCGATTTATATTTAGATTCACCATCTTCAACTAGCACTCAACCGAAAACAATGTTTACATTCTCAAAAATCCATTCTCTAAAATCGAAAAAATCCGATATGAAAATCTCACAAATGAGTTCCGATTCAATCATATGGCTTTCGCATAGGTAAAATTAGCAATTTAAAATTTACACAGCATTCATACATTTTCCCATCATCTAGACTTGGTCCAGTTCTAATGGCGAAATATCTATCTAGAAATCTTCTGAAAATGTTAACTTTATGTTACGTTGGAAAAACAAATCTTCAGTTCAATAAAAATGACGATGAATTAGAGGCGAAAGAGAGTGTAGCTAGTTTTAGTATAACATCTAGTAGAGTGATTGGTGATGAGTATGCATTGAAAGTTTTAGAATGTTTAGCCAATATTGCTGGTAAATTAATAAAATTTGTCAATTGTTTTACTCACTAGCGTGACTGGAATCAATTGCAGGATTGTATGGAGAAAAATTAATTATTGTTCAATATTTACCACATATGACGGAACTTTTAGCATTATGTAAAAAACGTTTAACTCAAACACTAGAAGGTGGTTTGATTTCTTGTTTGGTACTTTTAAAATATATTATACCATATTTAAGTGATACAACATTAATGGATCAATTACAAGTAGGCATTCATCACTATCTGATCATTATCTGATACAATGGAGTCACTCGATGATCGCTATCTAAAATGGCGACTCGGAACGGTATTATCAAACGTGGGCGATTACGTCATATTCTTTCTGATTCTTGCAAGGATTTGATTGAAACTTTATATTCACTTATTATTATTATAAGTGTATCAGTTGTGTAGTCTAAACATTGTTTGATCAAGATAGTTGAGTGACAAAACTGTTAAACTGTGTATTTTGACAAGCAAACCAAATTTCAGATGTATTTGAAACTTTCCAGGAAATTCTAATGGGTATTATTTATCCAGCTCTTCGCCTTTTGGGCACTACAAAACGCATCTTTCCTAATGGTTCTTTAGCACGAAATATTTTAGCTAGAAAATATGTGGATACATTATATGTGCTATCAATACGAATAGGTTCAGATATGTCTAGAACATATTTATCGGTACCATATCTACAACGATTCTTTCTTAATTTTGATAAAGTTTATGAATATAATGATGAAAATATGGCAGATTATAAGGTAGAGCTGTTATTTGTATTTAGTTATTGGCTGGTTCATAAATTACTGTTGTTATTATTAGGGAAGTTCAGAAAAAGATTCTTACCGATCGGAACGATTAGACTATGTAATAGGCACCAAACCAGTACAAGTATCTCATGTTAGATTGAAAGATTCTGAATCATTCGACAGTTTGTCACCAACATTAGGCAGTGGATTTGGTAAGTGAATTTAATTAATGATTAATTAAAATATTGTTTTATGGTAATTTTTTAGGTGAAGAAAACGTAAAAAGTTTAGCCTACGATGAACTACGTGAAGTTTTCACTAGTGAATTGGCATATAAAACGTATGTGCCTTTTTTGAAACATATTGGTATATATAAACATATTGGTAACAGCAAAAATTCTCTGGAAATTTCATTGAAAAATCATGAACTAATAAGAAAATTATGTAAAGCATACGAACAGGAATTAAAAACACAAAATTTGACTGATGGTAGTAGTACAACACACTTTGAATTGGCTACAAGTAAAAGTTTACCAACATCAAGTAGCATTGGAAGCAATATTAGTGTTATAGGTGATTATACAACTGTGAATGTTGTCTTCATTTATATTAGAAGTCATATATAAGGCTGCGATTATCCACCTTCTTAAACTTAATGCATAAACATAGTCGTAATTTTAGTACGTAAATCTTGATATAAACATACTGTTTTTAATGCTTGTGTTTATCCAATTCCTTTATTCTTATTTATTAATACATAAACGTGATTTTAAAATTCGCTTTAACCACACAATATTTTCGATCAGATGATGAGAGATGGAACGTAACCTTAACCAAACTATTCTGGCGCTAGTTTTGATGATAATTTTTTTGCATATTTGAATCGTTTATTTATAATTTTTTTTATTTTCTATTAGTTACTTTTAGCGTTTTTTTAGTAGAGTTAATCAATCTTTCAAATCTCATCAACTTAATTTCAATGTCAATTAGTTCCATGTCTGATTACGAATAAAAGAAATAAGAAATTGTATAACCGTGTTCTTAATTTTTAGTGATTAAAGTTATGTTTACGAAGTTGGATAATTCCACTCTAAATCAAGACAGTTTATAACAATATAAAAACCAAGTGAGAATAATTCGATCACTAATTATGATCATTGCCTATTATTTACATAGGTAATCGAATTGATATTCAAAGGGAGAAATTAGATACAACTGATCCAGCTGATTTACTTAGTTTAGTAAGTAATCGAATGGAGAATGGTTCAAGACATCTAAAAGGCAATTGGTTCAGTTATTGGGCACATGAAATTGGACGATCAGAGAAAAACAATAGTTTCAACTTCAATCAAATCAAGTTGCAAACTTTTGTTGGTATGCGTTTTCTGCAAATATTTCCATACTATACTAATCATTTGAGGATAATAAAAGTCCTAAAAAAATGCGGGATTGTACAAAATTCTTCATGCGCATGTGTGGCAGAGCTGCCAAATTTATTATAAGCGTAAAGAAGAATATTGAAGCAAATTTTATTTTAAAAAACAAATTATTGTTGATTAATTTTAACTTGACTAGGGTAATAAATAAATATTTCAAAATGTATTTATGTCTATAATAGTAGTTTCACTTTTCTACTTTTATCTAAATATCGTTAAGAAACGATGTGGCAACGACGCTTATTGTAGAATCTAAGCTGTTGGAAAAGCTAGGTATTTGTATGAGTTTTGGAGACCAAGATTATGCACACTATTAGACAGAAGTTATTAGTATATTATTGATGTATTTTGTTTTCTGTAATTTAGGTTAGATGAATAATGTTTATATTCATTATTTTTATACCATACTATATTATACTTATATGTATGGAGGGCTATAAGATAGTTATCTATATATTATTATTTAGGTCATACCAGTAGTGTGAAAAGCTTGTACATTTTAAACAATGAAAATAGTTTTATGTCTGGATCACGTGACAAAACGGTAAAATTGTGGTCGCTGCGCAGTCAAGGTGATGGATCTTCGATGTCTAATTGTCAATGGACGTATACAGCTCATAAAAAATCAATTCTATCTCTAACTTTTATTGATAGTATGAGATTGGTAAGTAAACAATGATTGGAATATTGATCGGTATAGAAATATAGGTATCTCATCGTTTCAGGCTGTTTCATCTGATAGTACAGTGCATCTATGGGATCCTTTTATGGGTGTCATTGTTGGACAACTTGAATCACCAAAAATATCGCCTGTTAATGTTGTTAAAAGTATGCTGACACCATCGAGTATTGTGTTCTCTGCCACTACTGAAGGCACAATTAAGATAATTGATGCCAGATTATTGAATTATGTATATGATTTAAAGGCAAGTGAAATATTCATTGTAATCGCACAGTAATGCGACGATTGATTCAATGTATCGATTGCTCGATTTCTTTAGGTAACTGTTAATCCATCAGGATTGATACGTTGTCTGGCAATTGCGCCATCTGGTAATTGGATTGCTGTTGGTCAATCTTCAGGTAATATTACTGTATTGGATACTAGAACTGGATTGGTTTTATCGAGTTGGCGAGCTCATGAAGGAGAAGTATTACAGGTATAGATTAGAGTGCATGCATGCATGCATATAATGAAACATTGATATTACACAACTATTTCTTGCAGCTGGTTACTCCAAATGACAACAGTTTAATATCAAGTAGCCTGGATCAAACAATAAGCGTTTGGGATATTAATGATGGCAAATTTAGGCATCACATGAGGTAAGTTTGTTTACTAATCTCATTGATTTCACCATGCTTATTTGTCAATGTGTTTAATGTCATCGTATCATGTTTTGTTTATTTTCCCTTTTTACTGCTTTTTAACTCTAGTTTTTCGGTTGGCATTTTATTTATTTTGAGTTCCGCACAAAAATGGTCTCTTTTATAACCACCATTGCCGCATTTATTTTGCTTGCACCTATTTGTCGGTTGTTTCTTCCAATTTTTCTAGAATGGTTTCCATTCCTAGGGGTCCAACTGAGCCTGCGCATTGCTTATGTTTATACGATTATGATCATTTGCCGGAATTGATTAGTGCAACAACAGCCAATCGAATTGGAGTACATACAGATATATCATCTGAGGCGTCATATAGCAGTACGAAATTACGGAATGATTCATTTAAAGGTCTTTTAACATCAATGGGAATTTTACCATTAAATAAATTGTTATTACTAGGAGCTGATAATGGACAAATCAGTTTATTATGTTAGTTTTTTGAGTCTTTAGGTTTTGTTTTTTTTTTCTATAGATTTAAGAAGGCATAAAAAGACTACTTAGGATGTTACTAATTTATTTTACATAGATTTTAATTTGATAACTTTCTTTATGTGATTCGTTAATGAGATTATTTTTTAGTGTGATAGTTTTTGAGTAAAATTCATTCCAAAAACAAGTGATACAAATTTTTAGTATTAAGTAGATTAAAGCTATATGTTATAGGTACATTCTGATTTAATCAGATGATTTATTGTCGACGATTCCTGAATCCACTAAAACCAATCATTCTTGTTAATATTTATTTAGTATTAGGCAGTTTAAATTTATGAATTAATCAATAATAACTAAAAATGGAAGCAATAATGTAAAACAAAATCAATATTTAAGTCTATTTATTATAATAAATAAATAAATAAATAAATAAATAAATTAAAAGATTTTTACATGAATTGTGCGTAAAGTAAAAATAACTCTTTTCTTCACAGGAAATGTTCATTTAGGTACAATTTTTCAATAAATTAACTATAATTAATTACTAAATCACATTAAAGAATATTTGTTACTACCAAAACACCCTCATCTTAAATAAGTAATAGGAAAGTAATAATTCTATTTATGGCCTTGGTTGAGGCGATGGTTTTAATAGATCTTTTGTTGCTGTTGCTAATTTTTGTGATACAACTGAAGCTATTTGCGGGCTACGCTTCCACATGAATTCGGTGGTTTTGTCATGATCATCAATACTATCGATTCGCATCTGAAATTAAATTAATATGCTACATGCTTAATGTTATGTTTATAACAGAAGCATCTCTTAGACTGGGTATTTTGTTTTAATATTTTTAAATTTTAATTTATTGCTTTACCTGTTTGGGTTGTAATACTTTTATCGAATGCAAAGTGGCTGCACTGCCATGTACCATTCGAAGCATTAATTTACCATACATTTCTGTTGTGGTAGCTGTTGCGCTACGCAGTTCACGTCGGCCACTCTCACCAACCTAAAATATTAAGTTTCGGAATAAACAACTAATCTTATGGTTCTATAAGAAAAAAAAGCCATTTTTGATTCAGATTGGTAGGTTACAATATGGAAACATAATGTTAATTGATGTTAATGTTTTTGTATATTTAATAAATATAATATTTATTTTTAATAAAAGAAAATTAAAGTAGCAACTTTTATTTTAAAGTAAGTAAAGTTTTATTTCAAAGTAGGTCATGATCTGAGGGAATTTATTTGTTTGAAAAAACGACAAATTTTAATTCACCGGCCAACAGTATGGCTTTAGTTTTGAAACTAGGAGACTAGAGTTAGAAAACTAGAGTTGTTATTCAGCATTGAACTGATTAATTTCGCATTTTACAATGCAATAAGATGAATCGGAAATGGCAACTATTGTTTTAGATCTTTAGTAATATGGAGGCAACAATTTAGGTTTATTTGCTATAATTAGTGGGATTTTCACAATTAAATAGTTAAAATTTATGTTATTATTATTATTAATACACTTACTTCACGTTCAACACGTAAAATCAACGGCCCCAGAACAAAGTCCGTCTTAATTGTTGTATAGTCTGGTGACATGTTAATGGTAACATCACCATCTCGTCTCAGTGTACTCAGACCGAATAAAGTTGCTTTAATCTTTGGTCTAGTATTTTTTTGTAATGTGGTTTTAGTTTTATTTCCTTGCTTTTGCTGAAATATAAAAAATTAATTGAATTTCAAAGGATTTTTCGACAGTGAATTACTGATTTTAATGTATTGGTAAACATTTACTTACTTTAGTTGATGATTTTCTTTTATTATTTCCCTGGACTCGTTTCGTATTTCCTGCATCATTTTTTCGCTTGATTATTTTTGATTTTACATCGGTACCTTTCGCAGTTGACATTTCATGATTACTTTTAGAAATTAATACGAATTCCGCTGATTGAGAATCATTGACTGGTTCTTTTGGTTGTTCATTGTTCGTTTTGTAAAGAAATGATCTAAATAATACAATCAAAAGTTTCCAAATCATAAAACAATCAAGTATAAATATTAGATTAAAAACAAATAGAAATGGTGGATGCGCTAAACATCATCCGCCGCTTCTAATGAATCAGTCACCACAAACAGCTATGGACAGCTTCTATTCCCTGTTGTTGTTAGTAATATATCAGGGAAACAAGAATTTATAAAAGTTAAGTTTCGAATAACCTTAAAAGATAATTATTTATAAGCATTTTCCTCTTCCTGGTATATTACTATCATGCAGCGCAATGAGAATCAAGCCGTCCATAGAGATTATGTCAAAGTCTTTCTTAGAAATAATAATAATTAAATAATGTTTCTGTGTTCCAATACTAATTTACACAGTTCCAATCTACCCCCACTAGCAAACTAACCATGGACAAATACACACTACATATAATTTTCTGATTATAAAATTAAAAACTGATCAAAACTGACCTTAAGTTAGAAAAGTCCATATTGTGAATATAGTCTCATGTACAGATATAAAATTCACTACATAAATTCACATCGAAAACAAATTATTTATTATTATCTACCTTGATATAGGCATGTCACCCATTTTGTTGTTCTTTTTCTTCGTTTTCTCATTACTTTCACCATTAAATTTTCCTTTCATATTCTCACGTTGTTTTTGACTTAATAATTTCACTCGAACTGGATCATATTCTTTGCCAAGGACACGATTAATACGATTTAAAACCGCATCGACGAAACGATTGTATTTCTCTATGTACATTTGTGGTAATTTTGCTTGGTTTTTTAAATTACCTAGAAACGAATATTGGCCAAGTGATTCAGATTTTTATTATATGTATTTTTATCATTCATATGATAAATTGAAAATTAATTTCCAAGAAATGAATAGTATTATACAGAATAAATCTGTGATTTTTCCGTAAGTCTAAAAGCCTATTAGTTATTGCTACGATTACGTAGTAACATTTAAAGAAAAATTATATCTGTTCAGGATCATTAAACTTTAATAAATTATCGAATACTTTTTTAATTTCCTCATTTCTATGCAACTTCCCTAAAATATAAATAATATAAAGATGTGATAACGGCATAATATCGTGTCACGAATCATTTTCTAACTAATTTATTTTATATTGCACTGAGAGAATTGTACCGGTAAATTACATAGACAATGAGCATGTTTTTACACACATGGAGTATGCACTCGATTTAATCTTTAATTGTCTGTGAATATCATAGAACAAAAAAAACTACTCTAGTGCGCCATGCGATTAATTGAATTTAGCTTCATGGCATGGCTCGTTAGATTGATAATGATATTATGATATTTCCTGTAGATAAATATGTATTTATGTCGTTTTTCATAAAATTGCAGTTATTGACTCTTTTTCAAAGAATTTAATATTTAAATTATTTTTATAAATTTTCAAATAAATATAATTTCACTTTATCAGAATTAAATTTCAAAGCTAATTTTAATTTTCAGTTAAATTAGGCTTGATTCTTTATCATATCTCGAAAAAAAAAATTCTGGCAAATATTTTTTAGGTATTCTACATGATTATTGTTTATTGTGAAAAAGATACGGAAAAGATATTAAAATCTTTTTTTATGTACGCTTTTTTTGTTAGTAGGCCGTGCGTCCGTCTGCACAATACGGAACCACTACACACACACACTCATCTACAATATGTCATGTATGATGATGCCATGCGGTTTCTTCAGGATGTTCCTCCTATTATAGTATAATATACTTATAGTCAAATTAAACATTCTGGGTCACTGGGTGACCTTCTTCGAAACAGCAAGGTGCTGATGTTGGAATTACATATACATACATAAATATTTATAAAATGAACAGATAATACAATACAATTATTATTTTAAAAGACATTTGTTTTTTGTTCTTGTATTACGAGATGCATTTATTGGTTATTAATTTTTACGGATTTCGGTGGATCTGTGAAAAGATTTCTTTTTTTGGTGAAAATTGGGAGAAATTCTTTCAAGGCAGATTAATTCCATTTCGCTTTTGATTTATTTGCATCGTTTTGTCCTATTCTTTAGCCTTGTGTTAAACGTAGATAGATAGTGCACTGAATGTGTTCAATAATGTGACATTTTTACATAGTCCTATAGGAAATAGACCTATTTCTTAGATACAAGAGAGATGGATAGATTTGAATTTCTATAAGGGCAAATGGTGGCAACATACCATTTTAGCGCATGCGGCATATCAAATCAGAACTTCAGTTATTGCTGTAAAAATACATAAAAATTAAGTAAATACGCTAAAAACTACTGATTAATATAATATTGTTTAATATGAGAATCTTTTTTTTTTCTTTTGGTCATTAACCTAATTCTCAGTAATCTGCAACTGCTTTTCACAGCGATATATAAACCTCTACAGGTATGATAGGAAATAGGTCTATTCCTTACTATTTTTAATACTAACATAAAACAAATACATATAAAAACAAAACTTATACCATATTCCCAATTAAATCCTGAATTCCTAATTAAAAAAGACCAGTTTCATGCTCCATTCCAACCAATATATTATTTTTTTTTTTGCTAATCACATTTCACCGTTGCGTTTTCTTCCATTTATTTAGATGTCAAAATTTGCCTAAATTTATTTCATTTCATGCAATTTTTATTTTATTATTTTTAAAATGTGCATTTTAATATACTATTAAGTATATTTTGAATTCTTGGAAAATTTGTTGGCAAAAGATCAAGATTCCCATTAGGAAAATGTATGTACCATCAGAAGAGCAACTGGATTACGATTCTATTTTTTTTTTTTTTTTGATTAATGATTGAAGAATGAATGATATAAGTGGAAGTTATTTCTAGATTCAAAATAGGGCAAAAAGTAATAAAAATACAAATTGTTGAGTGAATTGAATTGATTGATTGCTGAATTATGATTGAACTAGGTAAGAATGGGAATTATTATATGTATACATATGTAGATATGATCGATGTATGATTGAATGTACATATGAAGGAATATTGATCTGATGAGATTAGATAAATTTAGACAAAGTAAATATTTTTATTGATGCCAAGCACATGCTGTTTTTAAAGCGATAATTTGTTTAGTATTAACAAAATACATGTTGTATGTATCTAGGTTAGTAAGAAGAAAGTTAAGATTCCATGCATATTGATTAGTATTATTATAAGAAATGGTGTATTGTTATAATGAACATGAATTTACTATTATTATTAGTGCATTAGCTAAGTAGATGTCACACGAAAAATGAATTAGCACGATAGAGATCTGCTGTACACATTTTTGGACAATAATTGATTAATTATCTATTCAGCAACACAGGATATAATTTTCTGATTAAATAAAACGCCAAAGTTTTATTTTAATATAAATTTTATATTCTTTTTCGGTATAAAATTTTGTCTACATTTTGTTTTCTTTTGGAAAATCCACTATTTCGATGTGTGTTTTTTTTTGCATTTTGTTAAGTCACTAGGTATATGTGACATTTACCTAGGATAATGCCGCAAATAAAATAAAATAAATAAATTAATTAATAAGCTAAAGATAATAAATAAATAAATAAATTAACAAAACTAAGAGCTACAAATAATGTTTTGGTGTTAAAATGAGTTGTTTCTGTTGTTGTAATAAACAGGTTTCTAATAGAGCAATATAACTACTAAAAAGAAATCGAGTTAAAACTGAGAATAAAGCAGCAGAATAATTTGTACATAATAATGCATCAGATATATAAATAAAATACAGTTTTTTTTTTGTTTTCAATTTGCAAGTCAAAAAATGAAGAAATTTAGGCAAGCTTATGTTTTTAAATTGATTTGTCAGCTTCTGTTTGTTCCAATTGAAGTTAGTAATTGCGATATAATTTTAATTATACACGTTCTCGTTCTTATTTTATCTGACTTTTTTACTATCTTTTGTTCTTGTTTGTTGTTTAACGCGTCTCTTGTGACCGCCGCCGCCGCTCGTGTGCCGTTTACTACTTTTTTTAGTGGTCTTTTTCCCTTTCGACTCACGTGATTGTCGTCCTCTAGCTTCAATAACATCCTCCAAATCACCATCGTCCTCATCATCTTCGTCATCATCATCATCGTCATCATCATCATCATCAGATGCTTCATCGTCATCGTCGTCTTCGTCATCATCATCATCAATAACACTACCAATATCATCGTCATCATCATCGTCGTCGTCGTCATCATCATCCTCTGCTTCTTCATCATTACTAGCTGCACTATCATTTGCTGGTACTGGATCAACAATAACTGGTTGCTGAACGACATTTTGAGCAATACTACTTTCTTCTTGTAACTGGTCTTTTTCAATTAGAGATTCAGGTTGATTGGTATCACTGGCATCTAGTGATTGTTCAGTACCTAGGAGATGGAAAAGAAAATCATTCGAATCCAGGTAGAGAAAGGCGAATTTAATCTGATGACGACGAAATCCGGTGTTTTTTTTTTTATCATATTCATATTATTTTGACAACTGTTATTTATTTCTATATTAAAATACCTGTTTCATTTTCTCCATCAGCAGCATCTTCTACCGTATTCGATTGTTCTTCTGGTGTTTCTTCTTGGATGGCATTCTCTGCTGATGACTGAGAGGCAGCAGCTGCGGCAGCTTGAATCGCTTGTACAACTGGTACGGGTTGTTGTTGCTGCTGAGCAATATTAGTAGAAACATCTGATGAAGGTGCTGCCGGTTCATCTTCATCATCATCATCGTCATCGTCATCATCACCTTATTGCAATGATTTTTCCATTGATTTTAGTATTCAGCGCAAATTAGAATCTCTTAAATCACTTACCTCCTCCTAAAATATCATCGAAGAATCCAAAAAAACCGCCACCTTCATCATCGTCATCGTCATCAGCTGCATCATCGTCATCGTCATCATCATCGTCACCTAAAATGTCGTCATCATCATCATCATCATCGTCATCGTCATCGTTATTACTTCCTGATGTTGATTGTCGACCAGTTGCTTTGATTCGATGGTGAAGTTTCTTTGGAGAAACTGCACCTTTAAATGAAAACAAAACTTTGTATTAGTAGTCAATTTAAATTCAATTGAAGTGTATTGATTAATGCCATGTTGTATTTCAGGCGAGCCATTTAAATATATACTATATTCGACTTTATATTATTATTACCTTCTTTTTTAACATCGTTATTGATTTCTTCCACTTTTACTTCGGTTGCGCCTTCTTTTTTTGTATTGTCTTCTTCTTCATCTTTAAGTTTCTCCTGTGGTTTTTCTTCAGTTGTGGTTTTTTTCTGATCAGTCATTTTATCTTTTTCTTTAATTTCTTTTTTATCATTCTGATAGACTCCTTGAGTTTCCTCTTGAATAACACCATTAATTTGTACATTGCTGGTTGATTGTTCTTTAGTAATTTCACTTGATGATTTTGTTGTTGGAAGTACTGGATTCGAATGACATAAGTAAATCAAGTAGGCGAAAGTTATTGATATAAGATACAAGTTCATTGTGTGATCCTGGAATATATTGAAATGTTTGAGTTGGCTATGAATAGCTTGGTTTTTTTGCGTAGATAACACTGCGCAAGGGTCACTTTGTGACAAAATATGTGCGCAGTGTGAACTAGTGTAAATAGTACAGAAATTAGGTGCATCATGGCCTACCTTGATTCTCTGTTTATAGAATGGCTATTTAAAAATGTAAAAGGCTGATGGTTTTTTGATTAATAATTTCATAACATTGGGATACAATTGATGCAAACGTCATATTTAATTTAATGATATTGAATTTTTGAATAGATTTTTTTCCTGGAGAATTTTCATAAATATAGAAAATTGAGCGCATCAAAATGGCTATCGCACTCTAGGCTATTGTTAAATTAAGTGTGAATATAACTGGATAGATGAATTTAATTAACAATTATTTAGCACTGCATAGAATTTGTATGTATATACATAATCATAATTATTACCGTAAATTCTTCTATGTATTTATTACATCGTACTTCTTCTAACTGTATTTATATAGTCGTAGATACGTATACATAATTGTTTACGTCCATATACATTATAACGTATACCGTATATTCACGTAAGTACTATAGATAAATGCGCGAATATAACAATTAATCCCATTATAACGTTATGTTGAACTTCACTACTATAATTTAATATTTTAATTAATCTAGACGTTGATTAATTACATAGATTAGATTAATTAGAATTAAACTAGATGAAAGGGGTGCTATGCTGCATGATGATATTTTAATGAATTTGATTTAATTGAGTACTTATAATCCAATTTAATATTCTATTTAAAATTAAAAATCTTCACTTACCACGGATTATCTATCCCAAATAGAAAAAAAAAAAAAATCAAATCACTTTGCCACTCAATAAAAATCCTTTTCGCACACTAGTACCTAACGACGATTAATGAATGAATGGTAAATTTTTCTCATCAAAACACACACACGCATACACGACGCGAACAGGCACAGACATCCAAATCCTGATTTTATTAATCTAGGCCGGACATACTTAACACTTACCACTTCTATAGATGATCGTTGTTAGCACCGCCTTCTTAAAGCAACCAAATAACAATCAGTCTTGAATTATTGCAACGAAACGTACTGTGAAGAAGCGCTCAACAAACAATCACAATATGATTAATGGATTTCTTGTATTCAGTCTGTTTATGCATTAATGTTTAAAGGTTCATTTCGGAAAGAGAAAATGAAGATGAAATAGAAAATGTTTGGGGCAATAGTTTGCGGAAAGGTAAATACGTCCGATCAGATAAGACAGATCGTATAAATATCAAGTTGGCCGTGACAATGTCAAGAACGTATTATATATTGGATACCCCATATCGTGTTAGAAAGAAGTGGCATTAAAAATGGTTAATTTAACTTTTATTACAAAATGACTAATTGATTTCAAATTCATGAAGTTCTCTTAAATTTTTTTTATTTTTTAAAAGACAAGGTTTTGTATTCTGTTAGAATATTTACTGTGTTTCAGTTTAGATTGACTAAAGAATATCAGATTCACTATTCAGCAATCAAATGAAAATCTTCGCTTTGTCGCAACTCGTAAAATATATACTAATTTACAAATTAATTAATATTAACATATCTATTATTCCTTTGTAAAGAGTGCAGCAGGTACTTTCTTCACTTGCTAAAAGAAATCGAGCGTCCTTGCTAGTTGTCATTTGTCTTTAAAGCTTTTTTTTTTTCTTGCCAATAATAAAGTATTTCTAGGTCGATGGCTGTGTGCTGTCAGTAGGTCACAAGATCCTAACTGGTTTCATCGATTTTGATGATATTTACACATATACATACCTACAAATGAGTGAGGAAGGAAAAGGTAGTGGTGATATTAGGTATCGGCGGGGTATTTTGGTATTCTGATAAACTTTGGCCGAAAGAAAGCGCGGACAATTTTTTTTAAAATATTTTTTAACCAAATTAAATCAAAAGGAAACACAAAAGAGAGAAACAAAAGGATAAAGTAGGTTGATAACAATTAAAGCATAAATTTAAATGCACATTTAATGTAGTATACGTTTTAATGCAAATAATGGCAATTTTAATACAATTCATAAGACATCACATACATACATATAGACACAATATCGATTATTATTATTATTAGTATGTAGTACACATTGGAATGAAATGATGAGGATACAACACAAAATAAAAAAGAGGAAAATCTATGTACGGCGATTAATTAAATCATTGAACCTATTTCTCCTAAATAATTAAATACAAATTATTATTATTGTGGGCGAGAACAAATTTTAATTACTGATAGTTTTTAGTTTTAGGAATATGCGATTTCTCTTGAGGTCAGTGAAACTGTACATCTACTAAATATAAACATGGTCTAAATTCCACAGCGGTGTTTTTTCTTTTTTCAGGCTTAACATATACATATTTAATTTAAATATATATTCGTTAGAATTAGCTAAAAATGGAGGTGCGCCCGATGTCTGCGTATAATTATTCTATTTTTTTTTGGACGAAAATACTGTATTGTGTTTTGTAGCGGCGCTCCATCGATTTACCTACTCTAAATTAGGCTTTATATTTTAATAAATGAAGAGAATTCGATCTTCAGATGCTAGTCAAAGCAATCTATGAATTTAATTTGCAGTTCATTTACGACAAAAGCGTTAGATGATGACCTTAATTAACTTATAATTGTGAATTTTTTATAAAAATACACGTAGAATAATACTGAAGTGAAGTCTTTTTTTTCATTAATTACTGACAGGAAGCTACATACATACATTGATTTAAACCTAATAATTAGAATAAATATTAATAAAATGAAACAAAAATTAATACATAACTGGAGGTAAGCAGGTACTTTTACGAAATAAGATATTTGAAATACTATACATATATACTATACATTTTTTTGATTATTTCTTATTCACAGACTCTAACTATGTATTTGCTTTTTTCGATAATAGGAAGAAGGCGAAGGAACAGTGACATTTTTTGCGAGAAAAAAAAAAACTAACGCCGAAAGAAACGCAGAAAACCTTTCTTCTTTTCTGGTGTTGGTGCCATTAGCATTGGTACTTGATTTTTATGTGTAATTTCAATCTGAAAATATATTAGAAGTGAAATTTCATTTTAACACCCACGCAGATTTGTGCATCTAACCGTAGTGGGTGGTTGCATCCATGGCTCACCATCAATTTGCATTGGAAAGGTTTTTTTCGTTTTCATTTTTACTGAAGAGCATTGTGCCAGTCGTCGACCACTTCTTGCTGTTATTCCCATTTTCACTTGACCCATATGTAGACAGTTATCCAGACCAATTACTTCTATTAAACCATCTCCGATATCTGGCAAATTATTGTATTGAACGATAATTTTAATTTTGCTTTTAAAAGTGAAAAAACTTATTTCTACCTTGTGCTGCCATACTTAGATCAACAGTACCATCTTTCTCTTTTGAACTGCAACTTTTAGAACCACCAGATAATCGTTCACCCCATAAATTCGAGCCACCATGTGTATATGGAATGTTGAGAAATGTTATACCTTGCAATGGAAGACCATTGGCCAGATCTAATCTTATGCCATCGCACTAAAACAATGATATCAATTTTGTTTAGGACTACGAACTTAAAAGTTCTTAGACGAAACTTAGAATTTACTAGAAACTTTTAGAATATATTTTAGATTTACCTCAATTTCTACAGATTCATGTAAATTTTTACACGAAGCAAATAGAGTTTCTGTTGTAGCAAATTCGACGTACCACAATTTGTTTTTCATTCTGCTATTGAATCTTTCCGGATTCTTTAACCGTTCTATATGGAATTTATTACAGATTGCAGCATCCTGAAAATCAGCCCGTATTTTAACGTTCTATAAAGATGACTATCGTAGACTATACTTTTGATTCAGATTGGCAGTTAGATAACATAATATTTATTATTAATAAGAGAAAATTAAAGATAGAGAGTGACTTTTATTCTAAAGTAAGTAATGTTTTGTTTTAAAGTAGGCTATAATTGTGATAAACTTGTTTTCATTATTTGTTCAAAAAACGAGAAATTTAATTCTACAACCAGAACTTTAGCCAGAGGTTTTCAACTGGGCGAAACAAACAGGTAATTATTCAACAATTCATTGATTAATTTTACATTTTCCAATGCACTTAGTTGAATCGAAAATGACGGCTATGAATTCATAACCTTTCAGAACTCAAAGTATATGAAATTACCATTCATAACAGCAAGTGTTATTTTCATCTGAACTTTTTTTTTATTTTTCACTTACCACTCCAATAGAGAAATAATTATTGATAACATTGTACGGTACTAAACTACTATCACCCGAAACGGCTATTGACCATCTATCCATCATTACAACATTTGCGCCGGCAATTTTTTGCAATAATTTATGAATAGATTCACCCTCATATCCACCGCCCCATCGTAGACAACGTGCCAAATCATTGCCAGTACCCAAAGGAATAACAGCGACGCCCGGTTGAAATTCCATATCGGTTTTATCTGTGAAAAAAAATTGAAAACGGGAAAAATAACGATTTGCTTATTTGTATAAAAACATCACAGCATTGTGACTCGTACCCATTGCATCAAGTACCCAACCAACAGTGCCATCACCTCCACAACATACAACTTTAAATTCACTTACGTCCTTAAACATATTTAAACCTTGTTGAGGACCACCATGTTGATTATTGCTGCCTGAAAGTATTATTTTGCTTTAATGTAAGTAACATACGAAATATCTAGTACCATATACTAATTACCTAAAATGTGCACCTGACGAGGATTGAGTATGTATTGGAATTTACGTAGCACCTTATGGCCTTGCCGGCCACCTGATTTGGGATTGATAAATACTAAGAGTGGTACCGTTCCAGGTGCAGGGGTTAATTGGAATGACGTTAGGGAATTCTATAGGGAGAAGAAAAGTCAACAATAAATAAATGGGTCCATCTACATAGGAAAAAAGTATCCGAATCCTTACTTCAACTCCTCCATGTTTTGATCCACTACGTTTTAGTACTGACCGTTGCCGATCTAAGACGGTTGGACAAATAGATGTAGGAGGTAGAATATGGACGGCATGTTCTCCTAAATTACATTCAGCTTTCACTTGTGAAACGCATTTGTTGTGCAACTGTAGTTGAATATGAAAAAGGGAATAATTTGTTGTAGTACTGTAATAGTATATTATAATACGAGGGACGAAAGCATTCAGAAAATGATTTTCAGTGATTATAATATTATACTTTTTCTACGACTAACGTTATTAAAATTAAATATAATTTTAAAAAAAAGTAAATAAAATAGCCAGAATGAAATTTCATAAACGTTGCTAACTTGATTATAAAAGTACAATTGTATTGACTATTGAGTGTCATGCATTTATTGATAATACTAATTATTTCGTTAAATTTATTGTTGCACTTTACATGTATTATTTCAGTACAAATTTTATTTTATTTAATAATTACAAAGAGTAGAAAAAAACTTTATATTAATTATTAATCCAGTGACCATTGAATATATGTATTTGCAGAGGCCGATCATTGTTAGGCAACCAAAAATTCTATGCATAATTAAAGATTTATTTAAATTTAGAAAATTGAAGATATATTTACCATTTCATGATATGTTATGAATCATTTTTTACATTTTTGTATTTGCAATGTGTTTCAATTATTTTTTAGCTTGATTAAAATAATTTTAATTTTTTGCATTTAATACACTCAATTTTGGTTTTAAAATCAACGAAGCCTCTGGGCAGCGCCTTCCTTGATTAATGTGAAGTTCTGATATCTTTTAAATATCTGATTTTTGCTTTTAAAAAAGCGAAATGTTTATATTTTGGTATTAAATCTTGTTTTCCCATTATTCTTTTAATAATTCAATCATTATAATTGTATAGATGTCAGTGCATCTATTTGATTTACTAATGATTTATTTTCGTAACAAGTTAACCATTTTGATATGGTCGTAGAAAAATAAATTTAAATATTACTTACAGTAATCTGACACCATCTACAATGTAATCCAGTAACACCAGCTTTAACTGTCTTTCGACAGCGACCACATTTACCGTGACAATTGCCTTCAACCCAATGATGATGTAGTACGGTTTGTGGTGTTTTTTTACTTTTTACATAAGTGGCTATGCAACTAGGAGGAGCTCTACTAACGCAACGTTCATGAACAGTATATTTACAAACTACAAATCAAATTGATCTCAACGATCATCCGTATATGTGTTTAATCGATGTCAATTTGCTTACATGTGCAGCACAACCCTTTTTTACCTAAGCCAACTAACATATTAAGACACAAATTACAATAAGCTGGCCGACTGAAATGCTTTAACCTCCATAAATGTTTACCATCTTCTTTAACATTTGCATCCAATCCGAGTAGTACTAGTAGTGGAATTGTAGTGAGACCGCCACGTTTCCATTCTTCTAGCGAGACAAGACCGTCATTGTTAAAATCAATTTCAACCATCATATCTTGAAGAATCTTTATTGAGAAAATGGAGAGCAATAACCAGTAGTAATTGGAGATTATAATCAATAAATCCGTCTTACTGGCTTCAATTCGGAGACATCCCAACCTAAATATTCAGCTACTGTCATCATTTGATCAACGATCGAATCCACTTCGTATTTGTCCAAGTAGCCATTGCCATCGGTATCATATAATCTGAACATAACTGAAAGTATAACAAAAATGAAGAATTTCAAATTGTGCCTACTCCAATTTGGTTCAAATCATACATTACACTTTGATTATGAATTTTGCACAACTTACATTCCAATTTATCTTCGGGTCGACCAGCTTCTAATAATGACAAATAACATACAATATCTTTCAAAGAGACCTTCAATAAACTAACATCCAATATATTTTCTACGTTCGATTTGCCTTCTGGAAAAATGTATCCATGTGCGATTTTCTTTAACGAATTCCCTGATTTTACGCTACGAGGCGATGCATTCGAATTACCACTATCTGCTAGAGTCTTTTTCCCCGTTGTCATTTCGTCAGACGAAAATGATGCTGTATGAGTAATTGGACTTAATATTGGATGAACAGCGTCTAGATTAAGTTTTAAATAAGATATATGAAGTTTTCTTTTTCAGATTAGAAGGATCAGATTAGAAAAGGTGCGGCTTTTATGCTTCTGAAGGTTTCTATAGCAAGTAAACTGCGTCTATAGCCCAAAACAGAGAATATACAGTAGACAATAATAAGAAGAAACTTTCCATGAGATAAGTTTAGCACTCAATTTTCGAGCGTCCGAAATTTTTAACCATTAGAAAACTTATACATATCCATTCGATTTCCTGCTCCTATTGAGCAGTTTAATCCGCTTTTTAATTCGGATGCTCGAGAATAGAGGGCGGGCACGTTGTGCATTTTGAAAAATTTTTGGATGTTCTTTATATTGTGCCTGTAGTTAATTTAAGTTATTTGCATCTGTGACTTATTAATATATATTTACCTGATTTTGCAGTACGAATTCCAGACGATGAACTGTCACTATCAGATCGATGATGTCTTAAAAGTGAATCGCTGAAATCATGGATTTTTTCTACAAACGATTTTGTTTTGCTATGGGTCGCTGGTGGACTGAACTCATCATTAACTGCTAAAGCCATCACATTTGGAATTGAACCTACAATAAATACATCCGATTGCTATGTCTAATTGTTTCTCATCGTAACAAAATATGGCGCAGTTGCCATTGGAATATTTTGAAAGTTTACCTTTATGATGTGAGGTAATTGGAGCACAAGCTGTTGTCGAACTCAACACTGTCATTTTTTTGAATGTTATTCCATCGATAACTTCTGTTTGAATACATTTCCTGACGAATGATAGAAACAAATGTTTACATAAATCACGCGGTGTATCAATATCAAAATATTTATCCATAAATTCGCAGAATGCTGGTAAATCAATTTCCTGCAAAAGATACAAATAATATGCAACTAATTTTGAAATGTAAATGTATCCATCATCATCATCATTTCAATGACTAATTACTCTATAATGTAAATAGTAATAGCTTTTTTAATTGACGGATTAATCTAGAGATGAGCTTCAGAGATTATACGAGTAATTTTTGGATTAAACAAAAAAAAAAATGGAATGAAATGAAAGCAATTATTTCCCGTTATTAAGCATAAAAATTATGCAGCATACCCATAAAATATTAAAATAAATTCATTTCAGCTCTTCAAATCTATCTATCTCTCTCTCTCTCTCTTTCATCTATTTGATGACGTAGATTTCAGTCAGGGTATCGACGGACGGGGCAATAATAGTGACGTCAATGTGGGGGCGAAAATGGAAAATACACATTGAGTACATACGAATTGGTTAGAGGCAATATAGAGGAAGAGGTGGAGGTGGTAGGAGCAAAGTCCGTATCTAGAACGGTTTTATTTAATAGGGACTTAACGAGAGAGATGAGAGGGAACTGAGAAAAAGGTCAAAGAGCACACCGCGAGAATATACAGGCGTCGTATCGCCAATTTACTACACGGTTAACTTTCCAGATGTTTCCAGGCGATAGTTGAATGGTTTATTTTTTTGTTTTATTTCTTATATTTATATTATTATTTACGGGCTACTTACCCCATCGGGGTTATGTTTATACGGCGGTGCAGATCCACAGAATTCGATTAAAACGTCTTGCAATTTTTTATTGGGATCTGTAAAAGAGCAAAACGAAAAACAGTTGATCGAATATTCATTTTCATTGCTATTTTTGGCAAATGATCATTTATTTATTGACCTAATTTATTTTAATAGCAGCCCTTCAAATATACAGAGTGTTGCGTGGCATAGAATATGTTGTAATTTTTCCAATACGAATATAGAATGAAATTCTTATTTAATTCGATGTATTTTATGTTCTATGTATGTATAATAATAGAATTGTGTCACACTTACACTCGGACAAATCTTGTAACTGTTGAAACTCCTGCGGAGATAATTTTTCCCACTGTCGAGATGTCATTTCTCTTTTTCTATCCTTGTATACTATCTGTACTATACAATTTCCTGATCGAATTGAATGGATCTATGTATGAATGTAGGTATGCGGCGAAGGAGGCTCTCGAAGGAGATGTATAGTAGAAAGAGAGCGCTTTGCTGAATGTGTGGTATAGTCGAGTGGGATGATTTGTTTGTTCCTCTAGGGATGGAATTAAGGGTGGATTAGGGTCAGATAGATCATTTTATTCTGGAAAATAGGTTTCTCTCTAAAAAAAAAAAAACATGCAAATAATAAGTACATCCGGGAATTAAAATGATCTTGTTTGCGTGTTTACATGAACACTATTATGTACATATATAGGGATGAAAGTCCTCGATACATCATCATTATAATAATAATAATAAGCAAGAATAAGGGCGGAGCGCGGGTGCACCCACACATCTATCCACCTGTACTGTGACATGGAAAAAATGAATAAATATAAAATTAGCTGACTTCATATTATAGTAAAATTAATTAATTATATTGTACGTATAGCTGATATATTTTCATTATTTGTATTAATTGGTATTACTCACGAGAGAGTAAGTTGAATTACACATGGATGCGCCACAGTTCAAATAATTGATTCATTGCTTTCAAATTATTAGTCTGCCGCTATAAATTACCTGCTTTTTGAAAGCTATTTCGATTTTACGCGCTGCAGGCATGAAAAATAAATAAATAAATACTAATTATCTCAATAAAATATATCTATGTTGATATTGAATTTCGATTAGGGAAAATATTTCCATATTATGTACACAAATGATGGGAATCAATAAAAACTATAATTGCATCCAAGTAGGCGGATAGATTGTTTTATAATACATACGTACAGGTAGATATACGAATTTATAAGGTGCTCAAGTACCTGCTTATTAATTAAGTACATATTTCTAGTACCTAGGTACTCATCATCAATATTAATTGGTAAATCTAAGTCAATATTTACAAAAATACATAATTATTTTTATACTAGTTCATTTAATAACCTCAAAAGTGCCATCATCAAAATAAACAATACTAAAAGTATGGTAACTTTATTAAGGTAAGATAAGGTATTGTTCTATAATGAGTACCTGGTGTGTACCATTACTAGATGAACATACTGCGGACATTCAGCGCAGCACGTATTGGAACCATAGCGGTTTGCTTCTGCGCAGCGAACCTGATCTATGAAAAATGTAATCACAGTAGTAAACTGTGGTATAATTATTCAATTTTTGGCGCCTAAAGTTATTGAACCATCTGGTACTTTACTAAATAAATGAAACATTGCAAGTTGTATAACTATATATATACGTATATCTGCATAACTAGTACCGGTACTCTCTAAACAAATCTCACATTTGAAAATGTAAAATCTAAACTAGTCAGCATCTGCAATTGGCAATAAATCGTCTTTATTGTAGAAATTTTATTCGCAATAAAAATACAAATTGTCGTTAAATCGTTTAGTTTTAATTATAGATTCTTATTTGCTTATAACTTAATGGTAAATTAAATTAAATGAATAACAATTAAAATTCTATTACCGTCGCATCATATCCACAAAAATTCTAATCGAGTCCGACCTTCATTTTCTTCATCTCTTTTTCCATCATTATCATCTGCCTTTTCTATCTTTTTTCTTCACTACCATCTGCATGCACACATTTCGTCTTTTTATTCTATTAATAAAAATATGCGTTTTTTTGAAAATTTTTTCCCGTAACATCAAAAAAGAATGAAATATTATCGAAAACAGTTTGTTAATAATAACCCGGTATTTACCTATAGAAAACGGTAATTATAATAAAAAATGCAAAAATAAACCAATCAACGACGCCGTCTGCAATGTCGATGCGTAAAATAATGAAAACAAAATGATTCTCAGCGCAACAATTCCTTCGGAATGAAACTGACACTGCAAAGCAGCAGCAGTAGTGGCGGCAGCAATAGCAACACCAGGAGCACGGGGTATTTTTTTTGTTCCTTTGCTGTATGTATCCCACCACCACCACCCCATCGAAACCCTCGTTACCATCGTCATCACTACCACCATCACCACACCACCACCACCGCTACAACCAATAGCATACCACGTGAACAGATTCAAGGTGTTGCCATGGTAACGCTTGGGGCGGCGCCGCACTGATGTTCCACTACACTAATATCAATGTTGACATCTCTTGTTCATACAATGTAGGTATTTAAATAAAATTTCTGGATATAAATTTCGTTCAGACGAAAGATGGCAGCATGATTTGAATATATGTGTTGAGCATATACAACTTACAATATAAGAATACAGCATACACTGAAAAATAATATAGTTAAAATATCGATGTAGATCAGGCTCGCAAAATCTATTTTATTTTATCATAGAATCAATAAAAAGTTACAGCAACCAATCAAATTGAGTGTAATTATAACAAAGAATATAATATATCTGTAACTATGGCCTTGAAGGAGACAAGACCATTGAAGCAGGTTGAACACAGAAATAAAACTATTTTGGATTATTGCATATTATGGATTTGTCTATATGGTTGAACGCTCTAATCAAATTACCCTGTAGTTCTAATTAAACAGCTGCTATGTGTTTATTATACAAAGTTATTTAACAAAAAAAAACAATACAAAGTAAAAAATCAATGCGAAATAAAATAAATAATTATTATTAATCCTTAATTAAGCTTTGGCACTTTACTACTCTTATATTTTAACAGTCTATTACCAAGAAGATACATCATAACATAGAAAGGAATAATCCAATGATAAACTGAGTTATAATAATGCAATATTTTCCTTACATCTAACAAGCTAAAGGCGAGAGCAGCATATGAGAAAAATTGCATTTTAAGGAACAACATTATACTTTGTCCGAGGATTTTGGGCTGAAAAAAAGGTTGATTTTATGCTAAATAATGTATATTTAACATTCGATTAGAGTTATGGAATAGATAGAATTCCCCGCATAGTGTATCAAAACAAAACAATGTCCCATAAATTCCATTATAAACTAGAAATATTGATAAAATTCGAGCATTTTAAATTATTTGGCTAAAAATACTCTTGAGGAAAATAGACTAATAGGAAAATCATAAAAATATGGTTCGATTACTATTCAGGCTCATTATTTTGTTTTGCTAGTGAGAATCTATATTTAATTTACCACGAAGAAATCATCTGTTAATAAAACTTTCACCCAGACATCTTCAACTATCAAACCAAATGGTATCATTCCAACAGAAACGTAATATCCTCCGTATACACCATGCCAAATTCCCGAAACAAACATAGTTGCAAAAGTTCGGAATTTTTTACTTGGAAACCTACGAAAGAATAACGAATTAGAATAAATGAACCCGAATAAATAAATACATGTCTAATAACCGTTTATAAATAAACATGGCCAACCAGTATTGAACCGTTATATTCCAATTTCTCATTCCATCTCGTAATGTAGGATAAAACTCAGTTGCATATGGATTAATTGTACGAACTGTCTTGTAATCGAATGGGATATCTTTTAAAAGCGATTCATTAGAACTAGAAATTGTATATTTTAATTGGAAAATTATTGTAAATTGTTCCAACAAAATTCAAATTTTTAATTGTACAATCACAATTATTGTGATTGTACAATTATTGATGTATTAATTAACCTGTATAATTTTAATTTTGTTTTAATGGATTCATTATCACAATTTGGACCATTTCCAGCTTGATTTTTGCCAAATATCGGATACACCCCTAAACCGCCCATAATGCAAGCACATTCAGATAAAATTAATCCAATATAAATTCGCATTCGGAAATTTAAAAATGTCGGCCAAATGTACCAGTATCTATAGAGAAATGAACGATTTTCGAAATCTCCAGTTGTAACATACTAAAAAAATTATTACATAAACTAAGATTAAATTTGTGTTTTTTTTTCGGATCTCCCAGTCTCACCGACAGAGGCCATAAATAATCCGTAATTAAATAAATTATAGCAAATAGTGGAATCCATGGGAAAAACTTTTGCCATGCAGCTGTTCGGTATTTATAATCATGTTTATTAAAAGGCTTATATAAATGATCGTAATAAGTTTGATATTTATAATACGGACCTAAAAATTCTTTTATTATCACCGAAATAAAAGCTTTGTCTACAATAAATTCTACCCGTCAAAATTCCAATATAATTTAACGCGTAATAAAAAATATCTTCAAAATTGCAATTGAAATCTTTTTCTTGTTTGACGCCTTCACCATTTCCTTTGAAAGAGGCATTATTTACTTCAAAAGCTAAACCTGGAAATCACCTATACGCATTAAAAAGTGCACCCAACCAAGAATTTCATCATTTTATCAAGCTTACCTACAAGTTTCAGAGTTAATATCATTTGAATTAAGTTTGTATGAGCTGGTGGATATGGAATGCCAAAATAGATGGTTGTGCGGAAAAATGTAAGATACAAAAACGAGAAGACAAAACTTGTAATGTGACATATCCTGTAAATATATCAAAATATATATCAAAATGTTAATGAAATTAATTTTGTCGATGTTTAGTTGTATGCCTGAGCATCGAGTCTGGGAAGGAAACAGGAGGGCCAAAACAACAAAATTAACAACGGCTAAATAATGAACAGTGTCTTACTTCTTATTAATAAATAAAATTATACATGCATTAATAAATATTGTTATAAAAATATGTATAACATGCCATCCAGATACACAGGCAATAATCAGTAATCCAACAAGGGCTCCAACTTTTTTCTTTACATTAACATTCGTTAATTTACGATAATACGGTCCCAATGCTATTGAAAAAAATAAGAACAACAAATATAAAACATCGTCACTATTCATCTTAAACAATATTGATTTTATTATCCATAATAATTCATAAATATTGTTTTATTCATGCAAACTTTAAATTAATTTAAATGGCATTGTTATTATTTACATAACCTAAAAAAAAGAAATAGAGGGATGTTTTCAATACGAAAAAATGAATAATTTTCATTTAAATTAAAATTTTTAATTTGTTTTGTTAAACATTAACTTTTAACTGAAACTTATTATAAATCTTTTCCAAGATTTTATTCATTTTTCTGCCATGATAGAATAGAATTTTTATTCAAATTTTTAAATAGAAAAGAAATGATTACAGGTATTAAAAATGCCACATCACTAGTAAATAAAATATAAATCAGCTGATTGCCAAATTCCACAATCATCTGTTTGTATTTACATCGTAATATTAGGTATATGCTACAATAATAATGCAATTATATGCCTCGGAAAATTTCCGACGGAAACTCAAATAACGGAATAACTGCTGAAAAATGAAAATATATCAACAAATTTCAGAAAAACCACAAACATTAGTTTGAAGAAAATTAAGTCCATGAATCTTCTTTGAATTTATTAAAATTTCAATTTAATTAGGAAATTTAAGAATACGATACGATAATTTTAAATTTAAATGTATCTTGTGATTCTGGATTTAATATTAAATACGCCGGTATTATTTATCTTTGATAAAATTGGTAAAAAAGCTAGAGATTGGTCTAGAGTGTGAAAAAATTCAATACAAAAAAAAGTGCGTAACTCAAAATCAAGTTAATCTGTTCTGAAAAGTTTTTATTGTTTTTACTTTTTAGTAGAAAACTTATCTTACAATGCTATATTATATTCTACTGTGAATTAAAGTTGCACAAATAGAACTAAATGGATTTAAAACCCCAACAACTATTAGAAAACTTGAAAAATGAAATAACAGATGAAATTAATGGTCCCATAGAATGGTACAGGCTGTTATCAATATTAAGTCATAATTTAATTGAGGAACAACTTACAACATCGATTTTCGGTAAATATATTCGATACCTAAAACCAAAAAAAGTTAACATTCCGATTTGATACTTTTCTAGAAGCGAACTGGTCTTCTGAGAAACATCTAAAATGCTTATTTTATATATTTCCTGATTTCAACGATAAAGATAATCCAAATAATTTCAATAATTAATAATTCAAATATTATTTTTTCCTAGATTTACATGTAGTGCAGCTCCTTGATAAGGAAAATGGTCTTCTGACACTAATTCTAAAAGTCCAATCGAAAAATGCATTTGATACTGCTACTATTAAAGCTTTGGAAATTGTTTATACGTTAATAAACAATTTCCCGGATCAAATTAAAGATTATATTTTAGGTAAAATTTAAGGTTTTTTGTATTTGTTTTATTACGTAATTACTTAAGATGAATATGCCCAGGCCAACTTGATATTTATTATTTCAGATATAAACAAAAAGTGTCTGAAAGGGTTCCAAAGAAAAGCTTCAGCAAGAGTTAAAACAAAAATATTAGATGTGTTACTAATAAGTTTTGAAAAAGTTGATAAATGTATCGATAATCAAGATCAATATTTGGATATTTTCGACAGTTTAAAAAATGGCTTAACGCTGAATCCTGTCGATACAGGTGCCTGCTCCCGAAATTTAGGATTCAATGATTAATCTATCTTTATAATTTGTAGTTAAGGGAAAAATTTTGATTGCTTTGGGCTTATTTGCAAAACAATTTAGATATGTGATTGACAATCCACAAAATTTACGTAATTGTTTTATTGAACAATTGGAAAAAGAAGCAGTTAAAAAAATATCTTCTGTAAGTCATCTGCTATTTGATAATACAAACATGTATGATGAAATAATTGAATTATTAAATACAAAACGAAACGAAGCAAATGCTAAATTATAAAATTGATTTTCTAGATGATTATTACTAATATTTTCACGGCTTTGAGTTATTATTGTGAAAGTTTCCCTTTGAACTCGTCAAATTCCACAGAAATTTTGGAAATAAAGAAAATTTATGAAATTATTAGAAAAATGGCCATACCAACAACCACCAATAGAAGCGCAAATAGAGGTATATGATAAAACGAAATAGTTATATAGAAATTCCATTATTTTTAAAAAAATTAATCTCGTTTTTAGAGGCTTTAACGTATTTCGGAGATAATTTACCTATTTTTATTAATAATGCTGCAGAAGATTTTAAAGGTTGGCATAAAAGACTGTATAAAGATTGGTGTGAGATGGGAGTTCAAGAAGAAAAAGTCGCATTAAAAGTTTTAAAAGCATTTTTATTTCATTTAGCTAAATTACTACCTGAGATGGAAACCGAAAAATCTATGTCTATTTTAAAAGTGAGTATATTATCATTCATGGCTCGTAAATATTGCGGTTTCCGTATTGTAGCATTTCATTAATTGGATAAAATTCTTAATGAAAAAATCTGATGCCACCAGCACTGATAAAATGCTTATATTGCATGGTATCACCCATTTTGCGAATCCATTGTGTCGTCTGTGTTCAAATGACGATGCTAAACAAATGTTTCAATATATTATACAAAATATTGAAACAAATTATGTATTTAATACAAATGGAGTTGGAGAAGAATGTGATTTAGAATTACTACCAGATTATGTGGAATGTCTGGCCAGTTTTATTAAGTAAAATAAATTTGTTGTTTAATAAGATAATAGATTCATTTGAAATAACATTTTTTAGACATCAAACATTCATTGCAAGCGAATTGTTAGCTTTACAAAGAGTTAGTATCAATTTGATACGATTCTTTTATAAATTTAAGCCCATACATCATTCGAGAGTTACGCATGCGCTAGTTTTTGCATTTTTCTCATTGAAATCTAATAAGAATTTTGATTCGTTTGTTAAGAATGTTATTTATCAAGGTAAGATCAATGTAATGTAATTCGACGATGGATTTGACGCATGCGCAACAATAAACGATTCGTATGTTTTAATGCTTGATTAAATTGATATTTTAGGAGTGATTTGGTCCTGTTCGCATGATCACATTAGTAACTCTAACTTATCCAATGAAATTATAACCGTAAAAAACTTCTTCCCGTTATGGACAAATCTACTAAAATTTCCATTCAACGAATTCTATAATAAATACGAAATCTTTTTCGATGTCCGAAAATACATTCTATCAAAAATTATTAAAGATTTAATTGTAACTTTAATGGTCATTTTAAAGAAATTAAATGTGGACATAAAGCACAGAAAAGAAGCAACAACAATGATAGAAACAGCATATCAAGTGGAGAAACCAAATGATTTTATGATATTTTTAAATGTTGTCGATTTATACGAAGAATTATTTAAACATATTAATTCGCAGGCGTTGAGCTTTTGCATTTATAAAATGATTAATGGTTTTATGACAAATAGTCTCAAGCAGCCATTGATTAGTGGATTCTATAAATTAATTTCATTTGCATTGAAAATTACAAATGATTTGAATTTGTTTAATACAGGTTAAATAATATGAATATGAAATTTAATCCCCCATTTTTTTAAAGATTTTCTAACTTGTTTAGAAAATGATTCAAATCAGGATATCATTCATTGCAGAGAGGCCCTTAGTAATTTTGTTTATTTATTAATGCATAGAATTAAAAGTTTCAAAGATGAGTTATTAACTGCTAGTTTGCAAGTAATTTTAGAATGCCCTGCCGTGGTTATAGAGCCGGTATTAGCAGAATGTTCAGGTAAATATAGTATTTATAATACATAGTTTAAATTGCAAAGTTCCTATGTTTAAAGGAATATTTATAATTGCTTTCGATGTGGGACGTACTTGTTTACCAATTGCAAATATGTCTTTAACCGCACTAGAACGTTGGCAAAAAGAAATCGATCAGGAAGATTTTGAGAAATTTTTAATAGAAATTCTACCCAGTTTGGATACGTATCTAAGAAGCAAATCTTTAGGTATACTAATCGAGTTGGTTAAACACAATTAACGAACTATATAATTAAATCTCTTTTTCAGGTACATTAATGCAAAATAATAAATTACAAAAGAAACGCAAAACAATGGCGGCTTTAAGAAAACGTACTGTGCTAGTTGAAATCGAACCTGAATTAATTAAATTTCAGAAACGACTTTTATATTTTATTGGTTGTCAAAATAGTAAAATTTGCCAAGCATTTGCTTCGCCTGATAGTAAAATTAACAATATGTATGTATAAATATTAGGGAATTTTCCATCCATTTTGTATGTTATGCGCATGTGCGATATAAATTCTCAAAAAATGAATATAGAAATTGTGCAGCTTTTACATATATTTTTCTAATTGAACTGCATTCTATGCGTTTTGTACTACTGATTTATTTATTTTTAGTGTTTCGAATAACAATTTATAT
Organism: Platypus cylindrus; assembly: GCA_949748235.1. Classification (NCBI taxonomy): domain Eukaryota; kingdom Metazoa; phylum Arthropoda; class Insecta; order Coleoptera; family Curculionidae; genus Platypus; species Platypus cylindrus. Next base: position 5,112,570 of record OX456488.1, on the reverse strand, counting down.
CTACAAATTTCATTGCCATATGAAAATCTAACACTGGATATTTATCTAGAGTGCCTCGTCTTACGAATTATTGATTTATCGCTGTATTGTAGTGATCGGAAAACACGAATTATGGCATGTGAAATACTCTATGCGATTGTCATTATATTTTTAGGCAAAAGTATACTAAATATATTGTCAGTCTGTAATTCAGTTTATCATTTCATACTTAATTTATAGCTAAATCACTGCCAGAATCTGCTCTATTTGGCATGGAAAAATTATGGAAATCCATGGCAGTGCCACTACTACAATTAGCTTGCGATAGTGATCAAGTTGTTAAACAAATGTTTGAACCACTTTTTATTCAAATTATTCATTGGTATGCATCAAAGATGCAACGACAATCATTGCATTCAGCAATTCTTTTCGATATTTTAATGGTAAATGACAAATAAACCAATTCGCGCTGCCACATTTAATGAACAATCTTTTTGTCCCGCATTTACAGGAAGGTGTAACACATCCCACAAATTCAGCAATGAAAGATTTCTCTGGCAAAGGTCTAAATGAATTTATAAAATGGATAATAAAACAAACGAACAGTCGTGATGTTCATTCGATAACTGTTTATATTAAAACATTGGTGAAACGAATGCGATATTTTAGCAATCATCCCGATTTAAATAAAAAATTAGGAGCAGCAGTTATTTTTAATAATATATACAAACAGTTACGTGAAGAACAAAAATTGATTGATATTTTTTCAATAGAATTTTTACATATTTTCATATGCAGTCTTGATTCGATTGATTCGTTCACAGATGAAGTAAATGACTCCATTTTTTTTTGGAAACCGATTGGTAATCATTTATAGTAAATTGTAGGTTGAAAATACTGTTTTTCAAACAACAATCGCTATTGAACATTTAAAACGAATTTTCAAAGAGAAAAAGGAGGTATTTTGCGGAATTTCGTCGGATCGACGGATTCCAACAGATATTGACGATGGTGGTGATTTTATTTGTATTCTAAAATGGCTACTTAAAATGACAACAAGCAAAAGTAAATATTGTCGGTAAGTGTTGTTTTTACTTTGATTAATTTCGGTTTTTCCCAGCTTCGGCTATTATTATTCATATTATGATTTTTTAGAAATGCATCTGTGGATTGTTTTCTAACATTTTCACCATTTTGTGGTCATCAATCACTACACGATTTTTGTCAAGAATATTTTCCCAATTTACCCACAATCTATGAAGCACATCTTAATGAATTGGAGCCAGTTGATTGCAATGAAATTAACAATTGCTTGTCGATACTGAAATGGTTAAAATCGTTTCTATGTTTATTGGATGGATATATTTTTATAATGAAATATTCATTGGCATCAATAGATTTATCTCTTGAAAGAAAAAATGATAATCGCCTACTGAAATCGATGACGATTTTTTTGAAAAAAATTCACACTGATTCCAACATAAAAAGTAAATAAACAAAGTGTCTAGATTCTATTGTGGTTTGGCCGCCATTAAAAGAAATCAGTGTGCTGTTAATGCAACCATTTCCTGGAAATATGTTGCTAGTGTTTGGCGACTTTAATGTGCATATTGAATGACATTTTTCGATCTTTCCTTTTAGTTACTCAAGTAATTGAGAAAGAAGAATTTCAAAAATTGAAAATCGACTGTTGTCTACAGATTTTGAAATTATTCAGCACGATTTTGGGGAATAAAACATTATGGAATCACAGCTATTGCTTCTGGAATGACAATATTGAAGATTTTATTATGAATATTCTATTCAATCCAATAGATTCGGGACTAAATGATGGATTTACCCAGCCACGTTATCTGGAAATGATAACTTTCATTTTAAATAATTTACCACAGTATTTACCTGAAAGTAAATTGAAGAAATTTGTCGATAAACTAAACGATTATTGCTCGACAAATTTTCATGTTAAAATCGAATTGGATCAAAATATTCCATTGAATCAACGAACTTTATTAAAAAGTATCATCACGATTAGTTCGCTTCATGATTAATTAATCTAATCTACGATTATTCTAGGTCTTCTGCTGCTTCAGCAAACTGAAATTTCAAAAACATTAAACCTTGAATTTTATTCTACTGGTATAATAGAGCAGGTCACGAAATCATTTATCTCTCATTATGAGAATGATAAATATTTCATAGACTCAATATCACCAATTTCCCTGGACTACTGTTCATCTCTATTAGAGTTTTCTCTAGCTTATCAACAGCAATTCACTGCATTTATTAGCACTCTATTCATTAATGATATCAATATAAATAATCAATGTGATTCGCAGCAATTCGATACGCTGATTGCAGGAGAACCATTTGGCGTATATATTTTGACTCATTTCGCTGACGTTGCGATAAAATTCGTGATTGAAAAGGCAAATATTCGTTCATTGATAATATATGGATTTAATAGAATTGGCGATTTAATTGATTTATTGTTTTGTATAATGGATTATTTGGAAAAAAGTAAATGTATTGCCAAGCGAGATTTCAAAGAAATTTTGGATGCTTTGTTGGATAATTGGGATGTGTTTCAAAAGTATTTTGAAGAAAACAATCTAGAGCGAGGTAGAAGGCACATATGTTTTCGATACACTGGTAAATTAACAACAAGATTTACAGGGACGGCGTTTTTGAAATCACTTTGGAATTTATTTGGGAATGATTTGTATCGTAACAACACCATTTTAAATTGGCTACTGAACTTATTTGATCCCGAAAAATCATTGAATACGCAATGCGATGAAGTGCAATTTTGTTTAAATCTTTTTACTTTAATTGCTGGTATAAATGAAGATAATAGCCAAAGCATTAGGTAATATATTGTACAGAATAATATAGAATAAATATAATATCCTATTGATATTTTTAGTCTAACTCTGATCTATTTACAATCCAAGTTATTAGGAAAACCTTTAGAATTAATACGAGATAAAATTTTACATGAATTACCAAATGCAAGAAGCTCATTGGTATTTAAATTCATAATGGAATTGAATACCAGCTGCATAGAAATATGTCCGGATTTAACAGAGTTAATACAACGATTCCTTTTGAACAACAACAACAACAAACAAATCCATCAAGAATCTTTAAATATAATTTACAAAATAATTATGAAAGAAGAAATTCACTTGGAACAAAAGAAAACGATTGGACATCATATTTTATGTCCAATTTTCAAATATTGTTGTCTAGCGGCATTCGAAAATTTTTTCGAGGATCATATTGCAACGTTATTGACTAATTTCAGAAAATTTCGAAATTATGGTGAAGGATTTGTCAGTGTGTTATTGGTTGAAATGCTATTTTTACGAATTCCTATTGGTAGTGAAACACGAACGAATTATTGTTCAATATCAGTGGCATCGGGCAGTTCAAATTTAAGAAAGGAATTGGTGATGGTGATATTAGATGTGTTGAAAGATAATAGTGATTCAGGTATAAAATTAGTTTGAAACTAGCATAACTAATATGGAGTGAGCATGGGCAATAGTCTGAACCATTTTTAGGCAACCATACATACATGCGTTTATGTTATGTTTATAATTTGAACTCTGTAGTTCTTAAAGAATAGTAGAGTTCTTTCGTATTCAGTGAGAACTGATTGATGACGAATTGAGTTGATTTTATGTTGAATTTGTGACGCTTAATCCACCCTCTAATCAAATTTCCGTATTTTTATATATATACAGGTGATGAATCAAGACAATATAAATTTGCTGCATACAAGGCATTGGCATCAATTATATGTAATTCAATTGATAAAGAGGCATTTTATGAGAAATTGTTTATTCGTCAAAATGATGATAATAAAGATATTTTATGGAGTTCATTAATTGATACAAGAATAACTTATACATTTACAATGGATTTTGATAGTTATCCACAAAAACGAAAATTATTAATAAATATCAGAGATGAAATGAGACGCCAAAATGAACAAAATCAATCGAAATCTTTTAGGTATTTATTGACCGTCTAATTATTTATACAGAATAAACTTATCGTTCCTGATACTGTAGGTATTTAGAATCTCAGACCTTACTTCTTAGTTCGCTTTGTGAAGATATAACTAAATTTGATTTTACCACTAGTGTTCTACGAAGTGATGCTAATCAAAATCATTCTAATGATCTTGAAGATGTCCATGTTCAGCAGGTAACTTTTTAGGTTGTAATATTCCAAATATATTCTATAATTATATTATATTATTTATCCAAGAAAGCTAGGTAAAATTAATATATACTATCCAATATAAAAAAAAATAAAAAAAAACATAATTATATTTTGTAGGCGGAAATTTACTTGGAATCAACAGAAATCAATAATCACGAATTAATGGGAACTGTGTGCTGTGTTATCGAGCATATATTTAAAAATCGAATCTGTCAATTACCTTCAAACTCAGAAGAATTAGTACCATTTCCAAAATGGATGGACGGTATTTTCTCTGTTATTGTTGACTGTTAATGTATTACCTACTGGAATTTAGTGGTTATTTTTTAGGCATAAGACATCTACTTTTGGACTCGAATACACATAGAAATGTGAAGCTGTTTTGGGTTAGTGTTATTGAAAATATGGCACATATATTTAAACATTTCGCCAGATATTTTATGGAACCATTATTTAAATTTCTGGTTGGCAAATGTGCTGGAAATTCTATTAATTATGTCTTTTCAGATGTGGTAAGCGATTTTGTGATTAAATTAGTCGTTTTTATTTAATTTAATTATTTAATTTAACGTTTTTTTGTTATTTTATACTTTTTCCAGTTTATGTTGATAATTACATGGTCCAAAGAAATTGAATTCAATGAAGTAAATGCAAACGCAGTTTCACAACTTTTAATTTTTTTAATTGAAAATACTAGCAACGAACGAACGGATATTTTTAAATATCAATTGGAAATGGTGAAAATGTTAGTTGAAAATTTCCGTAATTTTATTCAAATACCGTTCGATAAAATAATGGAAAAATTGAATTATTCGAATACGGATCGAAGAATTGAAGTTGGTTTATATTTGGTGTCGATTTTTTTGGTAAGTTGGGATCATGATTCATGTTGCCAACTTTGTAGAATTGCCACAAACTACTAAATTCGTTAATTCGCTTAGAAATTGCATTTAAAAGTTGATTTTAGGTGAACAATATTTTACCCTGTGAAACCACTGATATTGAATCGATTTGGAAAAAATTGCTGCAAACTTTACCAAGTAATAAGTCTACGATTCGAAAACCTGGTAGTGAAGTTATAGGTTTATTATTGAAATATTTCAAAGCACACAATAATATACGAGACGTTGAAATGTCTACTAAAACTGTTTCCGATGCAATTTTAAACAGTGATGATATTGACAAATATTCTTCATGTATCGAAGGTAAATTTCGGTGAGCCGCGTCTTGACTGTTAATGAACTTTACAGTTGACGACAAAGTTTTTTTTGAGTTTCTCAATGGCAAGTTTCTTGAAGAAAAAAAGTTGCCCTTTTTTTGTTTTTCAGTTTCCAATTTTCTTTAGCTACAATTTCGATTACATTAATAAAAATGCCAACTCAAAATGAAAAAATATATCTATATCTAAAATAGATCTATCTCATATTTTAATACTTATCCTTATATGGTAAATTAGCACATCAGTAGTTAAAATAGAATATTCGTTACCAGATAAACAAAATTTTCAAAGCTAATTTTCACAATAGTTTATTAAATATAAACAAATATATATTAGCTGTTCTCTTGGGAATTAAAATTTTAGTTGATATACATGAATTTATATAAAATATTACCAAACTTGCCCCGACAAGTGGCAAGAAAAATAGAGCAGAACCTATTTTCGACAAGTCCAAGAAAACTTGATAACAAGTGGAATATGCGCGTGTATAATGCAAAACTTGTCAAAAATCAACTTGCCGACAAGAAAATTGTAGGGTCCACTTTATCTAAATAATGTAGTCAGAAAAGTAATTAAAGTAGAAACGGTTATTATGTTCGAACTCCAATTGGAAACGCTTGAGATGAATATATAATCAATTTTAGGTGTTGCCATTCATTATCCAGACATAGTAAACAATTACCATTTAATTAAATTATTCAATAGGCTGCCACAATCTGATCAAAAAAATCAAGTAGTTTTTTTGAAATTAATTAACAGTCGACTGGATTATGTTGCTGATTTATCCGAATTTAAATCGGAAAATTGGTGTAAATATTTGGAAAGCCCTTATTTTGATGTTCAATTAATTAGCTTAGAAATTATATCGAAAGTAAATTTTATTGTTCTTGATTTGGCAAGATGCAGTGGATTGATTTAAAAATTGGAAATTTTAGGCATATCATTTATTGGCACCAGAACCCTGCTTTAGAATGATTCTAAAAAGTATTGCGAAAAATGTATCAAACCCAAATGTTGTGTGCCGTTCAAGAATGTATGATATTTTCATGTCGATAATGACTAATGATAATTTAAGAATTGACGATGATTTGAAAGATTTGGTTAAAAATGTGGGTAATTATGTATAGTTTAGGTTTTGAACATCCCTTCTCTAAAGTCTTATCTTCAATTCAAATAAAATTGTTATTTTACATCAGATCAAATATCAACGAATTTGTTTTTCTGTGTTTCTTGTATATATTTTACAGAATTATTCAGCAATTTATCTAGTAAAATATCAATTACCTAATAAACATTGTTTCCAGATACTAATTCAAGGTGTAGTCGATACTGATATGGAAATCAGAGAAAAGCTTCAGAATTTCTTTTCAAACATGATTCCCATGGCAATTGATACGAAATTTTCCTATTTAATTTCCACTCTATATCTACCTGAAGTTGAAGAACATTTTCTAAGTGAGTCTGATATAATTCGAGAGAATTAAAAGAATTAATCGATTTAATTCACAGATTATGCTAGTTACTTTTTATTGCAACATTTACAAGTGGAAAACGGACAACAATTATTATTTGAACATCCATTAGAAGATTGTCCATTTGAAGATTATGAATTGAAAGTTAATTGGAGGTAAGTTGTGACAGTACAATGAAAATGATCATCAATGATCTTGTTATTAAACGTATTTTTTTAGAATGCAACATCCATCAGTGATTCCTATGTTTGCTCAAACACTTCACACATCCATAGACCATCAATACGATGGAATAGCAAAATCAAATTTTGAAGAAATACGTGCAACACAAAATCAATTTAGTTTTGAACCAACTCAAGCTACTGTTAGAGAAAATTACATAACAGAAGTGGTTAGTCTTTCAAGTAGCTTACTTGGAGTAAGTTCAATTTATTTGTAAAATACTAGTCGATGAATTGCGAATTTTTTCTGTATTCATTATATAGGACAAATCTAATGTTTCAAGAGAAAATTCTACGTTTTTGTATCCCAATGAAATGGATTTATCGAAAAAGTATAAAATACCGAAGAAAAGGTTTTTAAAAGACAAAGGAAAAATTTCTTTCAATTACGCTGATGTTGCTGTTAAAGATAAAATTGAAAGAAAAGCGAAAAGGTAAAAAAAAAAATGTTTACTGCCTACAATTGATTCGATAACGACAGATCGCCTTCATATAATCAAATTATATGATATTTGTCATGATATGGTGGTTCGATGATCAAAATTGAAAACATTATAGGAAAGATGATGCAAAAGAAAGAGAAAACAAAGTTACAATTTACAGAAAATATCGTAAAGGAGATTTTCCCGATATTCAGATACCTTTGAAATCGATTATTCAGCCATTACGAATGCTGGCTTTGGTAGGTGCTAAAACTGATAATAATAATTAAAAGCCAACCATTATTGTTTTATTGTTGTTTTTCCAGCATGACAGTGAACTTTCGAAAATTATTTTTTCGTCAATTTTCAAAACACTCGCATCAAAATTATCTACTACAGATCGACAATCCGAATTTACAGAGAACTTATCTGAAAATCTAATGAACATTTTTACGAATTCGATTCAGTTCAATGGAAATCTTTTCTCCGTTTTACTAGATATTCTTTTAACAATAAAAAAATTGAAACGTTTAAGTCCTGAATTAATTTCAATGGCATGTCAACAAAGTGGTTTACTTGCCACGGGTACATTGATTTTAGAAGAATATTTAACAGATTATTGCACGGATGAGGTGCCGCCCATTAAAAAAGGTGTGGCGGCAATAGATAATGTTGCAGTGAAACACTGGTTACATTTAGCCGAATTATATAAAGAAATGGAAGAATGGAATTTAGTACGTACAATATTTTTGGAGAAAACAAATTGTAAAATAGAAGTGAAACAGGCAATTAATTATGAATCGGAAAAACGATGGTGTGAGGCACAAGAACAATATAAGAATTTAATGAAAATTGATCTGACCAAAGAGAATCAAAAGTTTTATATTGAGTCGTATTTTAAATGTTTAGCACATTTAGGTAGGTGATGTTCTTGATTTATCTCATCATGAATTGGTTAATTTGTACTCTGGAATTTCCATGAAGAACTAAATTTATCAATTATATAATAAAATCTTTTAGGAAAATGGGACACATTCCCATCAGCAATGGAGAATATATTAATCCCTGAGCAGAACATTGATCTTTGGGATGAATTATGGAATAATGATTGGTCACGTCAAAAATTGTTACCCTGGTACATTGGTGCTAATGTGAAGAATATGTTATATTCTGGAGAGAAAAGTCGTGTTTTTTTAACTCAAATTAATCAATCGCTTAGTAAGTTTTCAAACTCGAGGTGAAACGAATCGGTAAAAAAAGATTTTTTTTTTTGGAAATTTTAGAAAATAACGAACAAACGGAATATCTTCGTAATAAATTCGCCGAAGATTTATCAGTGTTGTGGTTAACTCAAAAGGATTTTGTTCAAGCTGCACAATGTCAGAAAAATGGTTTAAATCATTTTTTAAATGATTGGCAACTTATTAATATATGGACAACTTAGGTAAAATTATTATCAAATAATTTAATTATTAAATAAACATTATGCAATGTGGCCCACTCACGAAATTGATTTTTTTCTTTTTTTTTTAGATACAATAGAATTTTAAATCTTAAAAATCTAATAGAAATCGAACGGTTTCTAAACACCTACTCGGAACTAGAAGATAATCTAGACGATGGATCAAACATACTTGTTAATCTTATAAATTTTTGGAAATTAACCCAACGAGAAAATCTGCCATCGATAATTCTAAATGAAAAAAAACTTTTGTATCGTCGATTATTCATAGAGCGATTTGAAGAAAAATTTATGGATTTTCAAGAATTGGAAACTGTAGAAAAACTGAAAGAAACGAAATTAATGTTAGATGTGGAATTTATGAATAGTGCTATTAAAGAAGAGAATTATTATATGACCAAAAAATATTTCAGGTATGTGTTTTTTTCCCTGGAAACATGTGATATACATGGAAAATACAGTGATAACTGTATTTTGTGATTTATGGATATGGAATATTAATTTTTAAATGCTAATTTCAAGTTGAAATTTTTTTATATTATTTTTTGTTGTTTAAGGGAAAATAAAGATAGTGAAAACCTCAATTTAACTATGATCTATGGAGAACTGACGTATTTGTATCAGAATTTATTGAAAAGTAATAATGCAGCCAAAATAAAATGTCTGATTAGAGGACTTCATAAATTTAGTAAGTAATTTTTATCAAATTAAGTTTCATTTATTTATTGGCGTTACTGTAATCAAAAACCCTTACATTAAATGTAAGTAAAAATTGGGGTTTTCTACGACCGGAATTTTAATAAAGTTTCGAACAATTAATTTTCATTACTAGCTACTCTACACAAAAATTGGATTTCCGTCACCAATTATGTAATAAACTATAACGTTAAATTTCGTCACTTGTGACGAAAGTAAATCATTAGTAAATCAAATAGGTGCACTTACATATATCCGATTGTAACCATTGAATTAGTGAAAGAATAATGAGAAAACATGATTTAGCACTAAAATATAAACATTTACCTTTTTTAAAAGCAAAAATTAAACATTTAAAAGATATCAGGGCTTTACATTAATCAACGAAGGCGTTGCCCAGCGCCTCTGCTGATTTTAAAACAAAAAGCGATTATATTAAATGCAAAAAATTAAAATTATTTTAATCAAGCTAAAAAATAATTGAAACACACATTGCAAATGTAAAAGTGTAAAAAATGATTTATAATATATCATGAAATAGTAAAGATTTCTTCAATTTTCTAAATTTAAATAAATCTTTAATTATGAATATAATTTTTGGTTGCCTAACCATCATCGGCAACTGCTAATACATATGATCAATAGTCACTGCATTATAATAATTAATGTAAAGTTTTTCTATTTTTCGTAATTATTAAATAAAATAAAATTTAAACTGAAATAATACATGTAAAGTGCAACAATAAATTTAACGAAATAATTAGTATTATCAATAAAAATGTATGACACTCAATAGTCAATACAATTCAACTTTTATATCAAGTTGGCAACGCCTATGAAATTTATTTCTGGCTATTTTATACATATTTTTTTAATTAGTTTCAATTTTAATAACAATGGTCGTAGAAAAAGTATAGTATTATGCTCGTTGAAAAGCACTTTCTGAATCTCGTGAACATTACTGTTTACTGTTAATGTGCCGCAACAAATTGTTATCTTGATTGCAGAAAATGTTATTTTCGTCACTCGTGTAATAATATACTATTTTCAGAAAACATTATGGCAACGGAAAAAGACTATTCAAAAATACTACTGATTGGAACAAGATTCTTCGATATCACTCTCTTACTGACTTCCCTATTGAAAGAAACAAAAGAAATTTATCCAGAAGTAAAAAATGATCTATTGAAAATATTTATTAAACAGAATATGTCACCAATTGATATTGCTTCAGATCAATTAACATCATTAGTTTTAAATGCGAAATTTTCTACAAATGAAAAGTATAACATGGAGTTTAATGCTTCATTTTTCCTATAAATTTCTGAGTGCTTTTTTAGGACCACAAAACAGTTGAAATTGATTTCCAATGTTTTAATAAAATTAGCTTATTTCGTACAGGATAAACCAGATAAAGAACAAGAATTTGCACGGTTTATTCTACGTGCAATGAAATTAAGTTCGAAAGAAGCCCGGCAATTATTTCCATGTATTTTATTAAAAGATTCTTTATCCAGTTCGCTTAAAGAGATTTTTTTGAATGAAACTGAAACAATTCCAACATGGATGTTTCTTGGATGGATACCGCAATTATTAGGTAAAAAATGATGGAAAATATTATGAGAAATTGTTTATTTAATTGTCTTGAAATTGCAGTGAATGTGGATACATTAAAAATTGAAGCGATAAGTGATATAATTTTAAGAATTGCCAACGAATATCCACAAGCGATAATGTACTCATATAAACTAAGTCGTGAAAGTTACAATTTGGATAAAATCGAACTGTTAGATGCAACTAAAGTATTAATTAACAAATTGGATAAATTATTTTTAAATAATCAAACTATCGATAGATTCTTAACAGGTAAATTGTAACTGATGGAAATTTACTTATTTCAATGGCCGCTTGCCACTTTTTTGCCAGTCATTTGATAAGAACAACTGATATTTGAAATTTTAGCTCTTTCCAAAGTAACTGTCCCATCTAAATTGCTAGAATATTACATTGAAAAAATGAGATCCGAATCAAATATGGAAAATATATTAAAAATTCAAAAACAACTTTTAAATGATGTTTTTGAAACACCATCAAATTCCACAGTATCATTTAATATGCAAGGTATCTGAACGTATACGATGATCATCGGTTAATTACCGATTACCATTAAATGGAATTGTTTTTAGGAAATATGTATAAACCAATTGGACAATACAAGAATAGTTTCAATAAACTTACAAAATCGAAATCAATTGAAGAGTTGAAAGCTGAATTGGACAATTTGAGAGAAAAAGTCAGAAAATACAATGCTCATTCGCAACTATTAAAAGACTATTGTCCATGGCTGGCGAATTTTTCTGCTGCCAAATTAAATTTGGAATTGGAAATACCTGGACAATATTCTGGTGAAAAAATGCCATTACCACAACATCATGTTAAAATATCTTCATTTTGTAATACAGTACGAAATCATATTAATACTATCAATACAGTGAAAGCGCGATTTTTTTTGCGGAAAATCTTTATAAGTGGATAAAAATGTTGGAACTGTAGTATTCGCTTATAGAACTTTCACTGTACTCACATTTGAATTCAATAAACATTTTTTACACTCGACAGGTAACCGTTATGAATTCGTTGCGAAAACCTATAAAAATTACAATATTAGGCGCAAACAGTAAAGAATATTCATTTTTAATAAAATGTGGCGAGGATCTCAGACAGGATCAACGAATTGAACAACTATTTGTGTTGATGAATAACATTTTTAAATCCGACTTCAAAAATTATGCTCTACAAATTTATCACGTAAAAGGATTTTTGGTTGATTATTGTCAAGTAAAACTATATGGGATAACCATTTTTTCTAGGTGATACCATTAACATCAAATTTAGGTATAATTCAATGGATTGAAAATACAATTTCACTGTCTGCATTTATAAAAAAATCTGATAAAATTAGACATAACATTTTTAATAGTTTAATGAATCATTATTGTGAATTTCACGGCCCAAATTTTTTGGATTATGGGAAAACTGCGATGAATAAGCGTAAAGAAGATGTTATTCGATTTTATCGTAAATCGGTGAATTCAATTCCATTAGATACTTTAAAGTAAGATTTAGATAATTTAATAATCAACGAAGAAATTTAAATTGTTAAAACACTTCGGTGTTATCTCAATTAATTTTCTTAATGTACATTTTATTAGAAGTTCACTATGGTCATTGAGTACAACACCTGAAAATTTTATTATAATACGAGATAATTTTATAAGAAGTTATGCCACTCTCAGTGCCTGTCAATGGATACTTGGCATTGGAGATCGACATTTAGAAAATTTCCTAATTTCTATCGATAGTGGCAAAGTATTGGCAATTGATTTTGGTCATGCATTTGGCACTGCTACCCAATTCCTACCAATTCCGGAATTAGTACCAATTAGGTATTATTAGCATATAAAATAATTTTTTTAAATGGACTTTTGGTCTATTTTTGTTTTTTTTTTAGATTGACTCCGCAAATCGTTGAAGTTATGGCACCGCTTAAAGAAAAAGGAATCTTGCGTGACATATTAATTGATTGTTTAAAGTCGTTAAGAAAAAACAGTCAATCATTAATAGCAACAATGAATGTATTCATTCAAGAACCGTCTGTTGATTGGCTGGATAAAGCAAAAAGGTGTGTTTTTTTTTTGTTTTGTGAAAGGGAGTGATTCATAAAATCTATTTATTTATATTATTATATCATTATATCTCATACCAAACTCTCATGTAATGCTTATCATTATACGATTTTTATCAATTCGCAATTTCATGATTTAGTATATTTTCTCATTTTATAGAACTTCATTGTCAGATTCAAATTCACTTAATTGGTATCCATTTGAAAAAATTAGCCAAGTGAAAAGAAAACTTCAAGGTGCTTCATCAACATCAATTATGTTGGAAGATTTAAATTTATCGATATTAAAAAATGGTCATCCGAATTTTTTGAAAGCATATATTTCATTAGTACAAGAAACTTCAGATAGTTTCGGCACAATGTAAATATGACATAGCTCACTAGATTCTATAAAGTAAAGCAAATCGGTGACTCTCTGCATTACATAGCTCTATGAAGGCTTTACTTTATCGTATCTAGAAAACAATCATGATCATAACAAAATCTATTGGTGTCTACGAACCATAAATAATTTGTATTGAATTAACGAAATTAATTTATTTATTCTAGCTTAACAAACAAACAAGAAGAATTCTTAACTATTGAAGATCAAGTGGATGTACTAATTAGTCATGCCACAGATGAAAATTTATTAGGTCGAATATTCTATGGATGGGAACCATACTTGTAAACAGCTTCGAGAGAGAATACATACATATATTTTTAGTTTTTGTACTTTTCAATTAGATAATCCATATCCTTTTTATTTCTTTTATAGAATCCATCGGGCGTCAATGAATTTCCGGCTATTTGTGATAAAAACGATAAATTTTGATTGTTTTCAGAATTGGGCAGTGTAGATGATTTAGATTTTCTTACAAAAGTCATTGAAATATTTCCATTAGTAAATGAATCGTTTTTATCCACCTATAAAGTTAAGATGAAAGAAAAAAGTTTTTTTCTATCTATTAACAAATCTAATAACAAATTAATCATATTACCCTTTTAAAATTGAATACGTTATCATCATCGACCGCTATGTTACGGTTGCCGATCTCGTCCTCCTTATTTCCGAATTTAAAATCAAAAAATTTATAATCTTTTTCCTTTGACTTAATGAATTTTTCAAAAGTCTCAGCATTTTGATCACTAAAAATATTCAGGTTAATACTACTATGCGAGGAAAAGAATTTTTTTGGTGAATTTTTTCTACGACGTTTTGAATTTTCATCTATCGGTGATGGAACCACCTGAAATATTTGAAAAATACTTTATTTTTGAATCTGTCTTAGCTTAGCAATTGTATAAGTTGAAACCAATCTCAATCTAAAATGAATTCATGACATCTAATTCTTTGTTCTATTCAAAAGCAGAGTTTTAATCGTTGCATTTGTTTACCTCAAAACCTTTATGAGTTTTCTTCAATACCGCAAAAACAGTTTGTTGCTTAATTTGTCGTGGTGTCGGTCTTTTTAATCGTTGTTCCCACATTTTAATCATATCATCAGATGAATTGCCGCTAGTCAAGTCAAACATTTTCTTATCTTGTTCGAGAAATTCTAATTTAATTTGTTTTTCGGTTAGCTTCCATGGTGGGACAAATTTTGATACATTTTTTGCTATAGAAAGAATTGCAGTGTACAAATTAAGTACAAAACTATAACATTTCACTGCTTCATAAATTACCTTGTGTACCCTTTGATTCTTTCATTTCTATTACTTGTTCAGATTTAGTTTTTTCATTTGATGACTCACAACTGAATAGTGATTGACTCATTTTTTTAAGCGGCGCAACGAATTTTCTTTTTTTAACTTTACATTGTTCAATTGAACTAAGCGTAGCTGGTGAAATGGCTCTGTTTATGTTTGCACTTCTCTTGGTAGCGCTGGATTTAACACTATCATTCGATGATACATTAGCAATAGTGCCTGCTAATGAAGAAGAACTGACGTTTCTTTTTCTTGAAGCTTCCGATACAGTTGTAGTTTGTTCTAGGATTGAATTAGAAAATGTTCAAAACTTATAATCAATACTTGTGATTTAAGCCATCAAAATTTCCTACAGAATGTTGATCGTCTTTGCTAGCCACTGTGATCTTACCTGGCTGAATCGTATAAGAGGCCGATATTCCTCCAGGATAGATAATCGTATAATCTGAATTCTTATCTTCATTGCTTGAAGTAGTTTTTTTTGTTGTTTCAGTAACCGCTCTGTTAGAATTATTATTTATCTCAAAATTTATAGTTTCTTCTGAACTATTTTGTTGCTCTTTATTAATTTGCGTTAGGGCGTGCGATGCGGTCGAAGACATTTCTTCATTTTGAACAATAGAACTGTGTTGACTTAAATTCGTTGTGGATTCACAAACGTTTTTAAACCTATGACTATTTAATATTTCAATTTCTTTTCCTCTAGATTGCTTAGTTTCATTATTATCGAATTTTTCATTGATTTCCGTCGGACTTGCATTATGATGGCATAATGGCGAATATGAAATACTTGTTAAAGAAGAATTTGCAGTTACATCGCAACGATGTTGATTCAAATTTACATTTTCTTCTGAAATGTTGTGATCATCTTCAGTGAAATAATCCGCTGTGAGGTTTGTTGCATCGGTCTTTTGTAGTGAGCCATGACCGCTGTTAATTGTTGAGGCATTTAATTTATTTTTGGTTTCTTGAGAAATTACCAATTCATTTGGGATGCTATTATCTAGATTGCTTGTAGCGCCTCGTATTAGTATTGGCTTTATTATCTCACCGAACGTTCCACTTCCTGTAATAAATAAGACCTATTAGAATAATACCACCGGTGGGGCCGTTAACTTTAAATTATATTATTATACTACCATTATTCGCTACAAAACTAGCATCATTTGGGCCATTATTTATCCGAACTTTTGGAAATAAATGCAAATTTTTATGTTTACTTTGTTTCATATTTCCCACTTCTTTTTTTACTTCCTGTTTAGCAGATTTAATCTCAGATGGCTGATTTGCCTCCAACCCCTCTTGCATCTGAGGGCGATGCAAGTCAGCCATTGCTTGAGTTGCTGTCGTTTTTTGAACATTCTCCTCAGGTAGAGTTTCATTACAAGATTCCCATAGCTCAACAGATTCTTGACTTTCTTTCAACATTTCTTGTTCATTGAAGGATTTTAGATCTACGATTTCGAGATTCCTTAAAGAGCATATTATTACGAAAGTTGTATTTAGTTACCATCGTTTTCGATTTCAGTCATAAATGAACGTAGATCTTCTTCAATCGAAGGAATATCAGTTGCACTAATGTTTCCAACAATTGTAAAGGTGATGTCTGGTTTATTTTTGCTTATTTTTAAAGAAGTGGGATTTTGATTTTCGTTTGGATTAATAATTACCGGTGTTGATGTTCTTTGAATGTCTAAAGTCTGTAAAGGCGCGACAAATTCGCTTGTAAATGGAGATTCTTCTTCTTCAATTAGTTGATTTGTGTTTTGTATTTGAAATAATGGTTGTTTTTCTTGGTGTTGTTGCAAATTGGAATTCTCCAAAGGAAAAGGATTCTCAATTGGAATTTCTACAAAAATATTAAAAATTGTTCTGACTTTGCCAGTGGGTCTCTATCTGTAAAATAAGCTACAATATCCGACCTGGATCGTAAAGTGATTGGTACGTATTTAACGAAATGTCATTTCTTAATTGGCTGTAATAGATTTGACTATGGTTATCGGAAATTAGTGTTACATCGCACTCGCTGGCACTGTAACTCATATTAATTTCTGGAATCAGAGGGTGACGGGAACTGGATGTGGTGGAATTATTTATTTGGGAATTTGGTGCATAGGTTTCATGTAGTTTATGTTCAAGAGGCAAATTCTATAAAATTAAAATCGGATATTTATTACCATGTATGTATTTCCATACTAGGAAATTCTTGGAAGAGTATTAAGCAAAAAAAAATTTAAATCCAATCCTAATATGAAAACGAGCACTAAATAGCAGGCTGTGCTTGCAACAATTTGTGCTTTTTGCTCTTTGCCTTTTTGCAAGTTTTTTTCTCTGTAAGTTTTGCATTACGCACGCGCATATTGCACTTGTTTTCAAGTTTTCTTGGACTTGAAAATAGGTTTTTCGCGTTATTTTTTTTGTCACTTGTCGGCAAGTTTGATAATATTTTCTATAAATTCATGTATACCAACTGAAATTTTAATTCCCAAAAGAGAACAGCTGATATTTATGGTTATTTTATATTTAATAAATTGTTGTAAAAATTAGTTTTGAAAATTTGTTTATCTAGAAAAAAATATTATTTTTTAACTACTGTGCTAATTTACCATAAGGATAAGTATTAATATATGAGATAGATCTATTTTAAATAGATATATATTTTTTTATTTTGGATTGGCATTTATTAATGTAATCGAAATTTTTGAAAAGAAAATTGGCAGTATGTAAAGCCAAACGGCAATTTTTTTCTTCAAGAAACTTGCCATCGAGAGACTTGACGTCAAAACATTTGTCAACTGTGAAGTCAACGTAAACGCTTACATTGGTCGGTTCCTGAGAGAATTTCGTTGTGGAAAACATATCAATTTTTCTGTCTGATTCAATGTTGCTTTCATTCATATCGATTGTAAAGCATTGATTATCTTCAATTTTATCCATATTCTCAAAATTATCCAGAAAATATTGAGATTGTTCCAAATTAATAACTGGCTGTGTATTGTACTGCGTCATGTCGAAGATTGAATGATTTAGGACAGCATTTTCAGACTAAATATGGTACAATTAATATAAAATTAAATTGATTATTAAGTCAGCCATAATATTGATTAATAAATTACCATCAGACTGTCTATATTATTGAAGTTTTCACTAATTGAATCTGAACATGAAGGTTGGGAATGGGATTGAAGTTTTTCTATCTCATTGTAATATTCGCCAAGATACTGATTTAAATTACTCAAAGTAAGTCGTTTTTGTAACTTCAATTTACTTAATTTACATTCCAGTTCGTGCTTGAGACGAATGCCTTGATGTAACACGTTAATTCTAACATTCTAATATAAATGACAATATTGGAGTTTTTATAACTACGCAACACATCAAATTTACTTACTAAAGGCATTTTATTAATTTGCTTCTGCAAATCGTTAACGTGTTTTAGAATTCTTACTGGCCAAATATTTTTTACCATGTATAATCCATAATATTTTAAATTCGTCACACCTGGTATTAATTTAAATTGAAAATCCAATCTCATAGATTTTATATCATTTGGATGCCCTTGTGATTTTGTCTCCATTTGCCAGCTATTAGAAAATATATATTTTTTTAAATTTATCAACCAAATATGACTATGATTGTGAAAAAATACTCTTTTATTTTTCTTCACTTACACTTTTATATTAACAAATAAATCTGCCAATTTGGTTATTAGTGTATAATGAGTAGTAAGATAAATATACGCTTTAGTTGTGGCAAAGCGCTCGCAAATCGCCATAGCGATTGCAGTACCCTGTTCAACTGATGTAGATCTGAAATTATCACCAATTATAATTTAAATCACATTAGATATGAATTACACTTTCTTGACCATAATATTAACAGTGAAAATAAAAATATATGAAACTTACCGTCCAAGTTCATCGACAATGATTAGAGATTGCTCGGTCATAGTTGTAAGGATGTAGTTAACTTCATTCATCTGAAAATTTAGCGTGGCACAAATGAGGAGGTGTAGAATAATTCAATAACAATTTATTTATTTATTGCATTATTGTCTATAAAATAGATATTTTACACATGTAATGAAAAGTAGAAAATAAAGTTCGTAGTCTATCTGGCGCATTCGTCAATTTATTAAAAACACTATGTTGTGCTTGGTAATTACCACAGATTATAGTTTGTATGCATCTCCTATTAGAGCAATAGAAAAATAGATGGCGCTAAGTTTGCAAAATATCTTCATCACATTTCAATTTTCAATATAAATTAATAATTCGATAATAGCGCTCTATCGAAAGATCTATAGCATATATACATTCTTTTAAAGCTCTATTAATACGTTTGATTTACTTTAAAGCCAGTATATATTATCCAAAGTGACGCCAATTAGCCGCAATTTTTGTGCCAATACAGCGGCAAATTTGATATGTCTTGGATAAAAACATTATTTATTTATAAAATGTCTTTACGCGAGCACCAAAACTGTATACGACCCAAACAAAATAGTTATAAAATACAGCAATACCAAAATATCAACAAAACAAATTTTTGTCATTTTTCATATGAAAAAAACAATATTCATTCGAAATGAAAACCGCTGTAAGAAAATATCTCTTTTAAAAACATAAAATAATATAATTTTTTTGAAAAAATTACTCAATTAAACTTATTTAAAATTTAAGATAATTGTGAACAGCTTTTATAGAGAACATTGCTATGCAACCAATAAAACAACTTTTATTTTAATACAAAATATATTAATATGCCTCCATTTTTATCTTTCTCTCTTTTCAATTTATATGTCAAACCAATGACGCTACTTTAGTAGTATATAGCTATATAGTGGCTTTAATTTTCTAAATTGGCGAGCGTCCTCTAATAGTCACATTTCTAAGCTGATTAGAAAATCGGAATTTGTATCATCTTAAATATAGATGTCCCTCTGGGTTTTCGTAGTCTAAAATTTAGACTACAGAAGTGAGTGTCTAAATAAATCTTTTGGGATCGTTCTTTAATTTGACTCTAGATGGGACTATACAGAATTGAAATGAAACTTTAAAGTTGAAATGAGCGTTACTCATATACTATAGATGTATTCAATGAAACATTATTCTTATGGTAAAGATATATTTTTCGAGTTTTAATTATATAAATTATTAATTAATATAAATAAAATAAATAAACAAAATAAAAGCAGTGTACCAGGGCACAGCATTTTATTGATAAACGCACTACCGACACAACTCCATCTAATGTTATATGGAGCATCTACCCAAATAAATGTTTTATTATATGTATGGAGGATTGTGACAAGAATTCCAACGACACATGATTTTTCAAGTTCTATTAATTGCCGTCAGTAGCGCATTGATGAGTCACTACCAAAGTCTCTCTGTCTACAAAATACCGCAATCTTAAACAATAATGTCATGGTATATCTATATATAAATATAAAAATATATTATATATTTTTATATAATATAATTTTTACATTATATATACAGTATAGCATAACACAGTAGATGTTATATGCCTGTATTTCAGAGATCTTTATAATTATGTATAAAGAATGATTCGGTCACGTGACATCTGTCGGCAATGTGTCCAAGTTGATTTAAAAGTAAAAAATTGAACTGTTTTTAATATTAGCCGTTCGTTTTCTTATTATAGGTCCCTGTAATTGGTGATTCTACTCTGTCGCTTATATTTCTTCATACTGTGATGTCGATTTTGTTGATGTTAGGTTAAGTTACTATCAAAATATTGTACTATGCTAAATTTCAAATAATATACTACTTTTCAGTTTATATATACATACACTGAGTCAAAAATAAATGTAAGTACATATTTCAAATATACTTGAATTACTGTTAAAGAAAATCACAAGAACAACTTAAGAATTCCAAGTTTTAGTTTATATGATAAAGTTTATAACGTATTACACAATTTAAAAAAACTCATTTTTTTTTCTTTGCAATATAAATTTTTAAAAAAAAATCCCATTATTTTATATGAAATTACAAAAATAAAAATGATGTACTCTATGTGAAAGCTACGAAACTGAAACTTGGAAATCTTTTCGAAATGTAAATGTCAATAGATGGTGCAGTAAGCAAAAAAGTGAAGATGATAAATCAATATCAATTTAATTTAAGTCATAATTTTAAGGTTATTATACCATAACAAATTAAGTTCATTTTTTCCAATCTAAATTAATTCGTTATAATTTAGATGGAAAGAACCGATCGACTAGAACTAAATATAGATCCCAAAAAGTTTGTATGGGAAGAAATTGATAAAATTGCCGTACCGTTTTTGATTCGATCAAATGGCGAGAAATTTTCTGAAGTTAATATGCTATTAAAAACATTATATAAAAAACATATGGAATTGTTCGACGTAAACATTTTTTATACAGTATGTCCCATGGTACAAGAAATAGAGCCGTACGAAATTGATATTTTAAATCAAATTAACCAGGAATATTCTGATAATTGTTTTAATGACGGAGATTATGATACTAGTTCATATTTTTTGTTGGAAAAAACGGAAGCAATTAAACTTTATGAATTATTTGAAGCATTTTATAAAATGATTAGAACTGGAGGCATTGATCCGAAACTATGTGGATATCTTAAATTTGAAGGCAGTAACACACCAATACCGTATGCTGGTAAGTACGAATTCAACAGAAATTTGGTTTACATTAATATGTAATTACAATATCAATCCTGTTTTCTAGTTAGTGAGAAATATGGTACAGTTGTGCCTGTGTTTATGTTCAGTATTCTAGAAAGTGACAATATTGAATTTGAGAAAACTGCTGATTTTTGGTCGCTCTCCTACATAGAATTGTGTTGCAAATTACTTTCAATTAAACTACCGAAAAAAATTGAAAATAATTGCCGAACTATCAAAATAATAGAATTAAGTAAATTGATAGAATATGACCCAACCTTGAAATTTAATTATTACCAAAGAATACCAAATTCAGTAAACAATATTATGGAATTCTTAGATAAACATCGATCGCCTTCGAATCTGGATAATCTGCGACGAGGGTGGATTCAGAAACAAAAGGACCTAATTACTCTGAAAAAACAAAAAGATAGATTGGTGAAAGTACATGATATAGATCGAGGCTATACGACACATAATGATGAAAGTGATGCTCTACTAACCGAAAAACAAAAGGAACATTCTACAGACGCCAGTCAATCATTTGGGATATTATGCAATCGTAATTATGCGAGAGTTGATCAAGAACATGTTACATACCACGATGAAATTGATCTAGTCGATGATCTAAGCGCTAAAAGTTCAAAGAAAACAACAAGTAAAACTGACACACCCAGTCCGAACAAAATATTAGATAAAAAATCGGATGCTATGCTGCGACAGTCGTCAAAACGTCTAATCGCGAAAATTTTATGTGAATCAACTAGTCCGACAAATGTAATTGATTTGACCCAGTCTGATGGCAGTGATCCAAATGGCCACAGTGAAAAAAACCATTTGCAAATCGCTCAAACGAATAGTTCAAACGCTGAACGAAAGTTAAATTTAAAATTAAAACAAATCGATAAACATCATTCTACGAATGCCCGATCCATAAAAGAAGTAGTGTCGACATATATGAAGCAAACTATAACTAAAGATTCAAACTTTTCTTCTACAAAGAAAAAAATTTGCAATAGCAATAAACCTGGCGATTCAAATTTAGCGAATATAAACGAAGTAACCAATGTTTCAACACTAATTGTCAGAGACGATTCAACAGAACGATTATACAAAGTGATTTATAAAGTAGTAAAACCCACCAAGAGAAAATTAAATAACATCAAATTAGCTACTTTGAGTTCTCGTTCCAAGGAAGCAAAGAAAAATAATATTTTAACCCTGCCTTCAACACTTACTAAGAACTTTGAATTACCTCAGAAGTTTAAAAGCAAACACAAATTAGTTAAAGCGAGTTATAAACTTGCTCCTAAATCCAGTAACATTAAGACTAAACTTGTAGACCGTCCATTTGCGACTACTAATTATAAAACGACAATCAACAGAAAAAAAAATTCTGTGACAGTAAGAGACAATAATGTTGTAAGTAATTTGTCCTCTGCGTCTCCAAATGATGTTAAAATAATTGAACCCTCTTCGAATAATAAATCAATAGAACAGGCCACCTACGTTGATTTGACTCAAGCTGAAGCTCTTCCACTATTAGAGGATAGTGGTCATGTGTCTAAATTATCTGATGATGTAACTGTTGTCGATGGCACTTATGAATATATACAAGATACATTGGAATTATTAACGTCTTCTAATATTAAACCTGGTATTATGTTGAAGCAACATGAAACGCAACTGACAAATGTGACTGAGGCAGCTGTGGACAGTACATTATGCTCAGCTGCTAAAGTATCTAAGCGTACTTTAGTAGAACAATGTCAATATTTAAAAGTACGACCACTAAAGGAGTTAGAAGAGAAATCTATGAATGTAGATCAAGATGATATATTTGACATCGGAATGGATGAAAATTATCAAGAAAGTGATGTAATTTTGTCGGATCTAACTAGTAAACTCTATAGACAAAAAACAGAGAAACAGCCATTTAGCAAATATCCGAGTATTAAAGATTCAAGTAGGATCAGTTATAAGGTCGCTAGAAAAATGATAAAAAATAGTAATAATACATTACGGCCAGTATTTACCAAACGCAATGAGCAACCCGTCAAAACGTACAGTCGCAAATACAAAATTCAACCAAAACCAGATTCGCCAGATTTCGAAAAAAGAAAACTAAACGAGACTAGTAGCTTCGAGCAAACGTTTGCTAGCTTTCTAGGAAACTTTGAGACTAGCAGAATAAAATAATGACTTTTAGGAGAATAACGTTAATAATGCGCTTTTATGCTGTTTTATTCATAAGATAATTCACATTGTATTAAAATGTGTGTAATTTATGCTCTGGTACCTTAATAATGGTTCGCATTATTTGTGGACTTCATTACTTTTCATTATTTTAGTTGTTAAATTCATTGTCGTATCGATATTTGAGAACAACTAAGAATAAAATTTTAAATGTAAGGAAATGTAATTCGTATGATATTTACATAGTACATAATGTATGTAGATATTTTATGATATATTATAAAATAACCTTTTAATACTTATTTAAATACCTTTAAATATAACGTATACAATATTGTAGTAATAGCGAGTTCAATATTTTCGAACTTCTGCACATGTGTAGAAATTAAGGGAACGATAAATTTTAACGGTTCGGTTCTCGGTGATGCGATATTTTTATCTTAATCTAGTATATTTTATTCGCTGACAAAAATTACTTTAAATTTTTTGCAAACACGCTTTAATTCCACTATTAATTCAAAGATTTTGCTAATTGAATCGCTACAGATATCTAAATAACTCAACTACATAACCTAAATTATTAACGCTTACAATTGCCCTGTAAATGCAGAAACTGCAATTTTAACTTTTACTCTATAATGGTTATCGTATTTAGTCACGTGAGTTTAGTGTTATCGTAGGCTTATTGCAAAAATTTGCAGAAGCTCACTAATATTTTACAAATACATGCACGTAATGTTTATTATTGTACGTTTGTTTAAGAGTTTAGTCCATTTATTTTTTTGGTCATTTGACTTAGAAGTAACTGTTTTCTGTTCTTTATGTCATTCATATTTTTGCCCTTCATTTCATTAAATAAATTTGTTGTTGGTTTAATGTCGTGAGAGTTGAAAAAATAACTTACCTCTAAAATAAAAGAAGATGCACCCGATTCCATATCATCTTCATTAGATATTCTGGCAAACATTCGATCAGCGGGCCGAAAAATGGCTGACTGAGCTGGTACAAAACAACCTAGCCGTAACAAGGTATTTATTTATCTATATCGGTACTAACTTGTGGGTAAAGGAAATAGTTTAACCAACCTGCTTGGGCCATTATTTGTAAAAGCATAACTTGACGTATGAAAATACTTTTTCCAGATCCATTTGGTCCAGTAATTAAGTGTAAATTGAAATGTTCGCATGATGTCTAAAATATAAAATAGTATATTTGAATACAAGTGTGAAAAACGGCTTGTTTTTTGGTGCGAACGAGTTTATTAGTGAGCACCAAAAATCGATTTTTCACTCTCGTATTCAATGCTATTTTTTCTAATGAGATAATTTTAATCAAAAAATAAAAATGATTAATTTTCAAAATTAATTATGTCTGCCATTTAATCCATAAATTGCTTTGTTTTTGCTGAAAGTCGGTTTTGTGGTATTAAGTTTAGAAGATGAATTTTAATATAATCTAACAAATAAAACTACGAAATTACGTTATAAGTCATTAAATTGCGTGCGAAAAACTTCTACTTTTCGGCCAGCGGTTTTTCACACTTGTATTAAATTATACTATTATAAAATTCCATATAAAATATATACATAGTACAATTAAAATTTATTCGAGTAGGCTTTGGTTTTGGCTGACCGAAAACTAGTTTAAAAGTATTAAATTTGGGCGTTTCACGCAAAATCTTAGATTAATCTTACTATTGGATTTGAAACTGTTGGCGTCTGACATAAAAAGTCCAATAATGGATGGTGGCCCCCAGTAACTTCAGTATATTCATTGAATTCAGGCCGTGACCAATTATTGGCACGACTCACTTCAGCAAATGATTGAAGTACATCTAAGTAGGCTATATTTTCGACTAACTTATAAAATAGATGGCTGTATGGTCTAATTTCCAAAATCAATTTATGCACCATCCTGAAACGAGTTTCATCTTTTTTTAGGGTAGAACAGTTTTATTAGATGTGTAATTTATATTCTGCTAGTGCTATTCAGAGTAATATGACATAACTACTTGAAAATCACTTACGCATTACTAATGGCAAATAAATCTGCTAAAATATCATCGATTCTTGTGGATAGATTTATTAGTTCGGCTGTTTTCATTGTGAAACTATTCGATAAACGAAATATCTAAAAATGTTGATGTTTTGAATGATTAGTGCATTAAAAGGGGTCTAAAACCACCGTAGTTACGCCTAGAATTTTAACTGTTTGGTAAGTACTTTTAATGCAAATAATTATTACCTGAACAAATTCTTCGGGTAAATTTTTACTCGAGAAACTCTTTTTTTGTGTTTGATTTAATGCCAGTATAATATGATACCCTTTTTTATTATTATTTCCAAGTGTGAATGGCAAATCGTATTTGTTTCCAAGTTTCCTCACATATGCTACAATCAAATTAGGTTTAATGAAAACTAATTTTTTCTACGTCATATAAAAATTATTAACTTTCGTCATTTGTGACGAAAATAAATCAAATAGATGCACTTACATATATATATACAATTATAATGATTGGATTATTAAAAGACTAATGAGAAAACCAGATTTAGTACCAAAATAGAAACATTTCTCTTTTTTTAAATCAAAAATTAAACATTTAAAAGATTTCAGGATTTCACATTAATTTGATTTTAAAACCAAAACCGATTATGTTAAATGCAAAAAATTTAAATTATTTTAATCAAGCTAAAAAATAATTGAAACACGCATTACAAAAACAGAAATATAAAAAAAATATTCTAACATATAATGAAATGATAAATATTTCTTCAATTTTCAAAATTTAAATAAATGTTTAATTATGCGAATAATTTTTGGTTGCCTAACAATCATCGGCAACTGCAAATACATATGATCAATAGCCACCGCATTATAATAATTAATGTCAAGTTTTTTCTACTTTTTGTACTTATTAATTAAAATAAAATTTGAACTGAAATAATAACATGTAAAATACAACAATAAATTTAACGAAATAATTAGTATTTTCAATAAATGTATGACACTCAATAGTCAATACAATTGAACTTTAATATCAAGTTGGCAAAGTCTATGAAATTTGATTCTGGCTATTTTTTATATACATTTTTTTAATTAGATTTAATTTCAATTAAGATGGTCGTAGAAAAAGTATAGTATTATAATCTTTGACAATTATTGCCTGAATCTCGCGAACATTACGAAACTCGGCTCCGCCTCATTTGGTAAACTGTTCTCTCAATTACAGAAAATGCTGTGCTATTCGTTACTAGTGTAATAATATAATATACTTTATTTGAAACTATGGTACACACCACAACAGTGGTGCCACTCTACTAAATTATTACGTAGAGGGCTCTAGTGGACATTACCTCTCATATCTTCTATTCTTTCTGAATAGGTTTTTCGTACTAAATCTAGAAGCCCGTTTACTCCTGGTTTTATTGCCCAAATTCGTTGGCTGTCACCTTGAACACCTTTAGCTCGATAGGCGCTTTCACAAATAGATTGTCTAAAACGTCAAAGCTTAGAAACGCAAAGTTTAATTCAGATAATTCCATACTGACTCAATAAATGTTTTTATTTTATCGAATGCATCATTATTAAGGAATTGCCGCATTTCAACAAAAAATGGTTGGGACATTTTTGTAAAAGTCTCTTTCATTGGACTTACTGTTTCTATTACACTATTTAATAGTAAAATATAATTTAAATGCCGATTGGAAAATCTATAAGCAATAATTCCTAATCAGCCTATTTCATATTATTAATATGTAGAGATTTTATTCAAACCTTTGCGGATCATTTAGTATAAGTGTACTTAATGATAATAGTTGGTCAATGTTGGATAGTTTCGGAAGAATGTCCTAAAAATAGAAATTTTTGTAACAATTCTAAACTATGCTGATTTATTAGCCAACTGCATCTAGTTAGCTGAATACAAAATTAAATACACAACGATGTAAGTAAATACAATAGCTTCCTTTTTATTTAAGGCAAATTGCTGATTGATTGTGTTTAATTCAATCACCTGTACTGAAAGTAAAATATCCGAATGATTCATCAATTCTTCTAGGCAATTTAATCTGTCGTTAATTTTTTCAATTGAATAAAGCGGTTGTAATATGATTGATCTTAGATTCCGTGTTCCAACTCTAGTTAAACATCGATTCATTATACCAAATAAACTTGAATATTTATTAGTTTGAGCAGTTTGAGTACTAACTAGTTCTAAACGATCTGCTGTTGATACATCTAAATAAGAATTAACAAATAAATACTTATTTCATATTTGTATTAAGTGGACTTTACAGTTGACAAATTTTCTTGTCGACAAGTTAATTTTTGACAAGTTTTGCATTACGCACGCGCATATTGAACTTGTTATCAAGTTTACTTGGACTTGACGAAAATAGGTTCTGCGCTATTTTTCTTGTCACTTGTCAGCGCAAGTTTGGTAATATTTTGTATAAATTCAAGGTATACCAATTAAAATTTTAATTCCCAAGAAAACAGCTGATATTAACTGTTTTATTTAATAAACTGTTGTAAAAATTAGCTTTGAAAATTGTGTGTTTATCTAGTAACAATAATTTTCTTCTTCAAAGATATTTCTTTCAAGAAACTGCCATCGAGAAACTCGACGAAAAATAACTTGTAAAGTGTAAAGTCCACCTTACACCTACCAATAATCGAGTAGCCTTCGGAAGCTTGATAATCAATTTTCACAGATTTATTGGCATAATAAATATATAAATTCTTTTGCAGATAGGTTAAAAGCCCAGATGCAGCAGCAAGTGTATAGTATCTGTAAAAATGAGTAAAACCTAATTTACATGGATTTCTGCTTTGTGTTCAATTTTCTTCATTATACTTCCTCATCCATTTATTTAATGTACTTACCTACTTTTCAACATAATTAATATTGGAAATGAAATTGGTAAACAAATTTTATATAGCATATCTAGCCCGTTACTTTTATTAAAAGTGAGCCGTTGAGTGGATATGTATTTTTTATCTGGAAATTGTTTTCTTATTTCTTCCATTAATCTGATATTACTATTTGATTTATCAAATGTTGATGGATACAGTATCTAAAAACTTTTAGATATGCACAAAAATTCTTTAAAAGAGAAGGCACACCAAAAGCGATACGACGTTAAATCTTTTATTACAAGTTATTCAAAGAACTTCTTTGTTACTGATCTATCGTAGCACTCTTAATGTGTTCGGCACTTAGAAGAGTAATAAGAATTTAAATAAGTAATTATTGTAATCAGTAGTAGTTATTACTTCATGGGGATTAATAATATTAATTTTTGTTAATGTATTAATATAACTATGATTATCTGATGTTTGGCATAAGACTAAATGCGGCGTCGATAAGTTAATTGCTGCCATTCCAACTTCACATCTGGCCTCGCCTCTACCTTCAGTAATTGCTAAAACTCAAGTAAATGATCAATGAAGCATTGAAAAGAAACACACAAAAAAATCAGTATGATGATAAAGTACAGACCTAGAATTACTTTTTGTTCATCAGCGGTTGTTGAAGTTTTCGAAGATATCGATTTTCTATTTGACGAAGAATTCAGTTTCAAACTATAAAAATATAAAATCATATTGTTTCAGATGAAAAATAATGAAAACTCGCAACAAATAGCAGTTAATAAAATCCCGAGATGTAGAAAATTCATCAAGAAATTTACTTATAATCTCAGAAATTTAGTATATTTTCAATAAAATAAAAGAAAATATACTTATTTTTGTACCTGAAAGGACTTTTTCCCCATTGTAAATCACTGCTAGTCTTCAACGATGACGTACGTTTTTTTGGAGCATTTTGTAATGGCGGACCCATTTGAAATTTATTATTTTCCATTATCGGTTTCTTGTATTTTTTTCCGGGATTTAAAATTGGTTCATTTAAATTCATTATTAATGATGTGTAAAAATGATTATTTTGTATTATTTATTATTAAAAACAATTACGATTTAGTAAAACTTGTACGATTTAATTAAAATATTCAAAAGCACAGGCGACTACGATCAGTGCGGCCTATTATTTTTCTATCTATATTGTACATGTATAATAGGTTGTATAACCGGTTCGTTTGAAGTTTCAAGAGATTGAATCTCTTTCAATCTGAAGAATTTTGAAATAATAATATTATTAATAATAATTGAATTAATCCAAAAAACTAAAATTTCTATACTTAATGAAATTATTTATTTATTAAATAATAAGTAGGTAATTTATACATGGTAAGGTTATTAATCTTATTTACAATACGGTATACAGTCGTATAATTTGAGTAACATAATATAACAATAATAATAGTCATTTTAATATAAACAAAAATAGAAACTACACAATTATAGATTAACAATAAAATAAAGCATTAAAATTTCATAACAGTATAAATTACACATTCACTTAGAGGATAGGATACGTACCTCTAAAGATATTCTAAACTACATATTATACATATTGAAAATATATTTTATTATAATAAAGTTGCATGCAGCATAAAATTAATATTGCATAAATTTTAACAATAATAAAAAAAAAGTATTGCACCAATTAACATAGTAAATTTAATGAACTATTAGTTTTCCTTAACTGCGCTCGCCATGGTATAATATTCGTATCTTCATCTGATGTTTCTTCATCATCTGAATTGTTATGATCTAACATACTATTCTCTTCATTTCTATCAGTCAAATTATTGTTTATGTCTTCTTTCAATTGTGCTTTGTCATTGTCTAATTGTTGTTGTCTTAAATCTTGTAATTTGATTTTCGGTTCATCAGTTACTTTTGGTGTATAAATCGTTTGTCTGGAAATGAATGAATTGTTGTGTTAGAAAAATGATCTAGATATACATTATTTTAAGGATTATCAATCACGATAATCATACTCTAGCCAGAGAATATGGAGGACTATAAGAAGGATGGGAAACGAGAAAGAAAGGCAAGCGCTCAATAGATGGTGCTGGAGTAAACCAGTATAAATAATTTAACATTGTCTTTATGGGAAATTTCATTTTCTAAATTTTAAGGGAAACCGCGGATTTTTATAGAAAAGAATAAAACTATGGTTGTGTTATTGGACTATTTAATACAACAAATCAATTTTCATTTAAGCAGCAAGCAAACGTCATTGTGTAATTATTTAAATTTTAATATTATACGATCAGTGGCGTAGAAACTCTGTTTTTAAATCATTGTCCGAGGGGAGTCCAGTCTTACAGCCCGCAACCAAACAGCGTCCGTGCCTTTGTAAATTTTAAATAATTTAAATGTTGATGTTACAAGATAATAAAAATAATGAAATTAAGTTTAGATTGAAATTAAAATTATAAAAAACAATGTACACACCGCCAATGATAACTGTCAAAACTAATTCTTTTCATAGCCGTAAACATATTGACGGCAACGTTTTCAAGCTTAGAAATATTTTGACTTTTTCATACAGTCGTTTCACCTCTTTCTTATTGTCCTCCATGCTAGACAGAAATATTTTACCTGATTTTAATTTCTGCTTCTTCCTTTTTAGCCATTAATTGTCTTTTCCATTGTGGGATTGATTCTAAACGTTTTTGTTCGGCTTCGCGTTGTAATTGTTCCTCCATTTCTTTTCGAGCCTTTTCTGCCGCTTTCTTTGCCAACATTTGACGTTTCCATGCCGGTATAACATTGCCAGAATTATCTCTATCGGGAATCTGAAAAAAGAAAACATATGTTTTATCCAACTTTGTTTTCATTTTGGATTTGTAAAATATTGTGCAAGTGGAAAAAGAAAAAAATACTTTATCAACAAATTTGATTGCTGTAAATTGTCTAGATATTTCCGTATACATTTCCTTTTCCATTGTTCGTTCAGTTTTTACTTTTTCCATTTTCATTTTTTTCACACCAGTTAGATCTTTTGATTTTTTCAATTCGGCTATTAGATCGGTTTTTTGATTCAGAAATGAATCGCTTACAGAATTCAAACATTGTAAGGACATACTTCGTATTGGTGCTGAAAATGTCTACGAAAAAAAAAAAGTAGCATATAATCGTCTACGTCCAGTTATTTTGTCGTTCTTTTTCCAATTCTTTTACGTTTATCATTAATAGTTGTGATTAAATTCGATTAATTCGAAATCAAAAACGTATATGGCCGTTATTCGACTCGATCAAAAAGCTTCGCGCTTGCGCTTGGCAGTCAAATATGGACGATAACGTATAGATAAACTTTTAAAAGAAATGAACACAACATAATTCTGTGTGCTGCGCTAACCTTAGTTGCCATTGTTTTCTCTGTTCTTCTCAATTGTACGGAATTCAAATCCTGTATACTAATGGCTGAAAGTGGTTGTAGTTTCTTAACTTTATCCTGATTCATTGGATTCTGTTTGGACATGGTCGATTGTGTTAGATCGCCTTCAAAAAAGATCAGTCAGTTAACAATCGAGATAATAAAAAATACATCGAAGTATTTACCATTAAATGCTGGTAATGGCGGTGGCGGTGGCCCTCCTCCACCACCACCATTACTACTACTACCATTTTCTTGTATTTTCCCATTATATTCAGGGCTCTCTTTTTTATCGTCACCATTAATTGATCGAATCACTTCGTAATCGGGTGAATTAGCATCGTTTCGTTTCTCACCACCCCCAAATCCAGTAATACCATTACTACTAGTACTACTACTAATACTTCTAAGATACTCGGATGGTTTAATCAATTTATTTGGATCGGCACTAGGAAAACTGGGTGGAACAAATGGTAGTACACGTTGACGATTACACGGTGTGGCCGATATCGATTGACGACTGGTTTCTTCTTCTGTAAGGCTTGCAATTGTAAGATCGGAACAAGATGAATTTAAACGACGTGCAGCTAAAAATAATGGAAACATTTTAAATAGAACGATTATTATTATGAAAATAGCAAATACATAAATTATAAGATAAAAGGAACATGGAATAAATTATGCTACTGTTCATTAGAATGTGAAATTTAATTAAATTGGATCTGGTTTTTCTTTTTTGAAGGAGAAAGAATTTAATTAATAGTCTGATTATTATATGTTTTTACCATGTTATTTACTAGGTTTATAGTATTATAAATATTAGTTTTCGTTCCGTATGATGAAAACAATCATTTAAATTATAGATGAAAGGTGATTTTTTGTTGTTGTAAATCAAAAATATATCCTTAATCGATCTGTTGCATAAAATTTTCACATAAATTGATTTTGCTGAGTTTTGTTTCTCCTTAGTAGATGTACATGGAAGATTCTGAGCCAAAAACGGAAACACAAAATACAATAGGTTAGAAAATGTCACTAAGCAGTTTTTCCATTGATTTTGCGCAATGACAAATTTCGTGACCTTGATCATATAAAATTAGTTCCTTTTTTATTTGTGCGATGTCAAATGTCAAATTTTATAAATTACGATTATTATCAAACATGTAAAAATGGTCAATTCCATTTCAATATATAAACGGGATCGTTTATAGAACAATCCCGCACTTTTTACACTAAAATCGCATGCGCAGTACAGTAAGATATTACGAATCGGTCGTACCACGTAAATACTGAGAATTTCACTCGACGAACGAAGCTTATGTGGATTTCGTTCACAAAAACTTTATGAAAGCTGTCATATGTCTGGCGTTTATTTCTCTGGTAGAACTAATTAACTGGTACTATTTCTAATTAATTAAAATTAGTTTTCAAGAATCTGTAAAAGAATTACGATTTCTTTCAACGTGCAAATAATTATGGGTACAGAATTCGCATTGCACATCTACTAGAGTTCTATAGCAGTAACGAAGAGAACTGTATCTATAAAAGTCGTTATACAATAATCGATTTTTAGTTTGTTGTCTCTAGTTATTGGGAAAAATTGAGATTAGTTTCACATTCAGCTATAGTTGTAAAAAGAAAAAGCTACAGGCTATTCATCTCTATTCAATTCAAGTATACTAATTTCCAGTAATTATTTCGAATGCGCCTTTTTACGCATTGATACTAAAAGCACTACCTTATAAATAGATACGCATTATAAATTATTATTGTATACTAGGAATGCGTTAAGTCCAACATCTGGTCAATGGAAAAATTTCCATTTAAAATTCATTCTTTAATCTAGAAAAGTGGCGATTTTTTACACTTTTTTTTCTGTCTCTCTCTTCATAAACCAAATGTTTTTAAATCATTATTAAAAGGAAACTGAAATTATATTTAAGTAGTTGTTGAAAGCGTGCGGGAAATGTGTTTTCCAGCATTTAATTTGTCAGCTATTAAACGACCGCCTTTTAATGTACATTTAACGGGATCTAGTGGCCTTGAAGATGATTTTATTTAAGCGCGAATTGTCAAATTCACACACTAGTTTAATAATTAAACTGTAATTATTCTTACCAGGAAAACGTCTCCATGATGATATACCGTACATAGAAATTAATTGGCAACAAAAAAAAAAAAAAAAAAAACGGGCAAGTAATTTGTTACACAAAATATGCACACTGTATCATTCCAAATAATAATTAATTGAAATCAAAAATCATTTTTGTTCAATCATAAT
The DNA here is from genome assembly GCA_949748235.1 of Platypus cylindrus. NCBI lineage: Eukaryota > Metazoa > Arthropoda > Insecta > Coleoptera > Curculionidae > Platypus > Platypus cylindrus. Next base: position 5,078,050 of record OX456488.1, on the reverse strand, counting down.
ATGTAATTCATTTCAATGGGGCGCTATGACGAAAACGTAGAGATCAAGATCAAGATTTTTATTATTAAATCACAAACACGGAAGAAGAAATCATTGAAAATGTGTTCCCTCAATCGAATCAAGAATGAATATAGTACCAACCGTACCGCATCGATCTTTTTACTCGTGTAAAAAAGAATCTGCGAAAAAGAGAAGTCAACATTATATTATTATCATGTAATAAAATAGAAGAAGAAGAAGAAGAAAAGGGGCAATAAAAAGAAAATAAAATAGACAATACTATAATAAAAAAAGAGAAAGATACTAAACGAAAAGAAAGAGAAAAAAATCAGACAAAATAATGAATATTCTCATACATAATAATATAATAATTGCTTCCATTAACTATCCATGCCAACGGTGTTTGGCGCTGTTGCTTTTGCCGAGTTATCGAGAAGCAGATAATAATTATTAATTGTTCATGAAACGGTGCTTTAAAAATTTTATTTATATACAGGAAAAACAGGGCCGGAACTAAATAGATATTATATAATTTATAATATAGTTGCAAGTAAATTTAAGTATCGGTATTAAAAATTTCCATTGTTCAGAGAAAGCGGCAACAAAATGAACATTTACAAAACTGAACAACTGAATGAAAATTCGATTAATCGACTAATTACTATTAAGCATTTTGATTAAAGTTTTCAATACAAAACAAAATAAAGCTTTAACCCTGTTAAATTCGTCAAAAGAATGAAATTAATTAAAAACCCCACTGACCAATTTTAATCGAACGTTTTGCACATATATGTATGTATCTAGACACCTATGGGAACTGGAAGCAATCAAGTGATCTGTTTCGTTTTTGATACATATGAAAATAATAAAGGCTCATTACAATTAATTGTTATTATAATTTTTCCTTATTTAAAATTCAGCTACTGTTAGAATAGTAAAATGTATATTTTCATAATTGGAGCACAAATTAATATACATATTTAATTAACATATTACAGTATTATGTACCAATTAATCAAGTCGCTTGGAAATATGCTTAAAGTAAAGTCAAAAATAAACTTGCCAACTGTAAAGTCCACTTAACGTATAGATGAGAAGTTCTACCAATAGATGGAGCTACATTAACTAATCTCAAATTATGTTTTGTATATGGAGGGCTATAAGAAGAAGTGAACAGCAGAAAAACAAAAACCGACTCCCGTCAGGCGGAGCTACGGCCAACTGACACAACAGTTTTTAACGTTGCTCTTATATGAGAAAATCAAATTTTCTTATTTTAAAGAAAAATCATAGATTTTATGGCAGCAGATTAAAATTATGATTGTAAAAATGATTATTTAATAAAATACAATGATTGTTGTTTAGAAAATTGGCATAGTTTTGTTTTTTTCCCCATTTTATTAATTTTATGATCAGTGACGTGCTATAAAATTGGGTTAAAATATATTTCAAAAATAATTGTTAAAATTTATTACGTAAAATTTATTTTGAAATTGTTATTAACAATTATTTAATAGTTTATTGGTTTCTTTGGAATACTATGGATTATTTTAGATATCAGTATTAATGTAAAATTTGAAAATAATTTGAAAACGTAACAATAACAAAGTCCGTCGTCACTGATCTGACAATCACCACCTGCAATTATCGCAATATACACGAATCCCTTTGGTAAACAAAAAAATTTCTAACCCACAAATATTTTGACTTTTGTTAGGTTATTGAGTCTACTCCTTATTTATAGATCTCCATAGTTTTGTACAAACAAATTTTTTCTCACCATTTTAATTAGATACCACTAAATAAGAGCAAACATTCACATACCAGTATATTTATATCATAATAACAATTAACAAATAATATAATTACGAATTATACAACCACACCACACCTATAATTAATTTCTAAATAAAATAAACAAAATACTTACACACTGCTGACATACTACGACACATTCCTTTCACTATAGCTGATGGTTTTAATGTTGGCTCCTCAACAACTTCAACCATATCAGTACCTCTTGGTTCTAATAAATGTGGATCGTTTGGATCAATGATACGATTTGGATTTGATAGTGGTAGTGGTGGTGGAGGTGGTGGTGGTGATATTTCAGGTGTTGGCATCGAAACTACCTAAAAATCAATAGAAAATGATCAAAATACTGATCAACAATCAACAAAAAATATTTATATAGTGGCACTGCATTAAAATCGAATTGAATTTGGACACTTTTTTTTATGGTTATTCAACAACTTACTCGTTTCAGAGCTCGTGAAGAATATTGTGGTGTGATGGTGGGAAGTTGTGGTACTGATTGAGTTGACGACGAATGACTGAGTTTTAATTTTTCATTGTTATTTTGTGCTTGGGAAGAGACGTTAGTTTCCTAAGAAAGAGAAATAAAATGCTCAAAGTTTGATCCAAACTTAATTGGAGTTGCTGTCATTACTTACATATTCTTTTTCAGTACGATTGATTTTCTCTTGGTAGTCCGCTATAGTGTCTTTTGATTGGTAAAATTTGTTTCGATCCTTTTGTTCTGTATTCGCTGAATTTGGCACTAATTTAACGATTATGTTGTGACCTGAATTCGAAGAACTAACTGAACGTGATCTACTGTGAGAACCTAAAAGAAAACATATGTATGTATATTATTGGACAGTTTTCTTATACTAGGAACGTATGTCGAGGATTTAATTTGCATTTGGCACTACTTGACAATCTATGTATGTGAAATAAGTTGAACGGCAATTACCTGAATCTTTAGATCTAGATCTGCCATTAATATTTCCATTACTTTGTTTAATTTGTTGTTGTTTTCTCGATTCCTCTCTAACTAAATAAATATCTTCATAATCATGATCATGATCATTGGATCGTACTGAAGATAGATCTGATGATGACAAATTCTCATCGGAACCAGCTCCTGATGATGACGAATGAACTTCGACTTTAACTGAAATTAAACGAATTTTATTTTATGCGATCAAAAAGATAGAAATAATCAAACACCCACCTGTTAGAGCAGATAATGATGGTTGTTTTCGTCCAGTTGCACCAAATACGTCACTTACACGATTATAAATGACATCTTGCGGATTATGAAGGTAAAACGATTCGCTGCCATTTGAACTGGATTCAGAGCAACTAGACATACTAGAATCAAAAAAAAAAAAAAAATGATTTCCAGCTCGAAGGACTGGATTTTTTTTTTAATTAATAGAAATTTACCTGTTTCGATGTTTTGTCATAGGATTAATATAAAGGCCATTTTCTGGTGCATGGGCGGGTTCTAGACCAGTCTCCTCATTCAACGGCGGATGTAAATAAAATGGTTCCGATGGATTTTGATGGTTGTTTTTACTATTATTATTATTTGATGTTGAACTATGCCTAATAGTCGGTTTACACGCTGAACAATCTGATCCTGCACTGTTGCCCTGGATAAATTATACTTATGTTTAAATAGACATTTACATATTAATGTTATATTTTTGTCTATTGCATATACAGGGTGTTTCAGGTTGATTTATCGTACTCGATGTTGTGGTTGTTGCGGAAGATATTTTTTGAAAATTATGCAAATGAGCAGACCAGTGATGTTTCAGGCAATGTAATTTTTTTAATTCGTTAAGCATAACAATAAGGTTACACTTCGAGCACAATGAATTTGTTGCCATGTACCCTGTATGTGCGTATATTAATTTTATATGACCCGTATTAATAGACACGATATTCCAATTAAGGATAATAACACTTAAATTCGATATTCATACATATTTATCTTTTTAGCAAAATACATATCAGTAATTCAATGAACAGTTAGTTTTAGGCACTGAAACAGAGGTACTTTTTCGATTACTATTATTATTTGAGTTAATTATTCGCTTAGTAGTAGTGGCTTTAATTAGCTGAACATAATGATAGTAAAGATTATTATTTTCTCATTTTTGAATTTTAATAAGTAAAGTGAACTTACTCGATTTAATTGCTCCGCCTTTCTGGATCGATTACATGAACAACCTCTTTTTGCGTTATTATTACTTTTATTATTATTATTATTATTATTACTATGATTTGAATCATTGTAATCTGGAGTAGTTCCATGTTGGACTAGGATATTTAGACACTGTGAAAATAAATTTCAATATTAAGCGCCATCTGTATTTTTCCTAACAAATTACGTCAACTAGAAACCTGTACATACCTCGACTTGTTGATTTTCCGCTGCATCATTAATAGGACTTTTTCCATATTTATCCAAACTCAATTTGGCACCGTGTTTAAGTAACCATCGTACTGTATCCAGATGTCCTCTGGATGAAGCAAAATGGAGTGGTGTCGCCCCATCGCCATCTCTTAAATTAGGATCGACACCTTGATCTTGAATCTGTAAAAAAAATATTTGTTTTTATTTAAATAAAGCACCTAATTGAATGTTTTTTTTTCTTTATTTTGTTTAATTGTAGAAAGTATATCCTAGCTTATATTAAAACTAATTGATTCATTAATTAAGCCACAATTAAATAAATGAATCGCTAATTAATGATTACCATCCATTTAACACAATTTAAACAACCCATTTGACTAGCCGCATGAATTGGTGCCATTCCATCTTTGGCTCTAACATAAAGTGAACCACCAGCTTCAAGTACCAAAAATTTTAATACATCCAAATGACCTTCCTGTGCCGCTAAATAAACTGGCGTTACATCATTATCCATTTGAGTGTTTGCACTGAAAATTTAAAAAAAATTAAGCCAAATGGTTCTCTCTACTATGTATATACAGAGTGCGAAAAAGCTAATTTGCAGCTGATTTTTAGTAATTGAATTTTGATTATAGGCACATAAAGGGCGTTTTGCAATAATAATTGTTTGCTTAATTATGTTATTAAATTTGAGAAAAAAAAGATTATAGATTATTCTCGAATAAGTTAAAAACATTTAACAAAATTAATCGCCTTTTAAATTACTTATTTTCAAAATGGTTTACTTTTTTGATTAAGTTGCCCAATAAACATATAAGTACACCCATTATCTATAATAAAATTGAAAATTGAAAGCAAGAAATCTCCATATAAGGAGTAATAATAGTGATTAATGATTATTAGTATGGACAACCTTTCGCTCAAAAAATAAATGGCGTAAAGTATGTAGTTTTTACACTAATCGGGACCAATTAGTGCACTTATTTTTTACCTTAGAAAAATTGTCATATATCATATCAATTTAAAATGTTAATAATTAAATTAGTATATGAATATTTAAGAAAAGAATTTCAGAATATTTATTATAAAATAATTGCTCTAATGCTACAGCGCCTAAATCTTATAATAGTAGTACCAGCAAGCATACTTGGTACTATAAAATTAAATATTCATGTCATTTCATTGAAAGTACTGAATTATTTAATGAATTGTTAATGATCCTCTAAGAAAATTGGAAATTACATAATATTATGTATATTCGGTTGCCTATCGGTATATGTATGTATTTATCATGTCGTGTCAATACGGCTAAAATAAAAAACAAAACAAAAACCAAGCCGAAATCAGAGTACTATCTAAAAATGAAAGTATTTATTTGGAATATTGCGGGTCAGTGAATTGAAATAATAATATTAAATACATAAATGGATAAAATACGTATATATTTGATGATTGTCGTGAATCAGTCAAAGGCAACTAGATGAAAACATCAGAAATTATCAAGGTAACGAATAGGGGCATACATCTGCCGATTATAATTATATCACTCATCATAGAATAATAAATATTTAACCGTTAAACATCATTACAATCAACAAAATGCTAATGCAATTCGCGCATCTTTTATTTATTTCAGATTATAAATGATGCAAAAATTACCAGCTCGATATCATTTAATTAACATTAAAAAAAAAAAACGAAATGCAAACATTTTCTCATTTTATTTAAAAGGTAATCATTATTTAAGAAAACACAAATTGATACAATAACAATACATTCTTAATAATTGGAAGATTAATTAAAATTTAATACTGCAATGGAACTGATGCTCTAAATATTTTGAAAGTCCGTAGTATTACTGGTTGCCTACTGAAGTATTATTTATTTGATATATAATGTGGTAATAATAATAATGATAATAATACTTAACAAACAGTAATTGGCAATAGATTTATTTATTTATTGTTATAAATTTGTTGTCTACAGTTAATAAATAATCACGTCAAATAATATGATTATATTATATTCACACATTAATAAGTAACTATGTAGTATGTATGTACACATAATTTATTGTTTATTATAATGTTTTGACAGTTGGTTAATCGTTTTGTTCTTTGCCTATGGAAGAATTATTAAATTAGATATAGATATACAAAATATTAGATGTAATTGCTGCTGGTCTCTGCTGCTATCCATTTAGAAGATTTTCAATCGAATTGAAAATTTTTATTGGTAAATTTTTTAATTTTATATACTCAAGAGAAAGTAAATTTTAATTTCAATCTTCTATGCGTATAGATAGGTACTTAAGAAAGAAGAAAGAAAAATGAAACAAACAGTATCTAATTTTAAATAACCATCTGTCAATGCTGATGTTTTGGCAGAAAGTAGAACAAGAATTTATCTGATATATTGATACTTTGCATGTGTATGTGTTTAAAAGTTTTTCTTTGAATTAATCGATTATTTTCTTAAAATTTGAAGACGGTTTTTATTATTTTATTATAAAAATAGAAGGAAAGTCAAATGGGGAAAGAATTGCAATTTTAGGGGCTGAATTTGGTACACTTTTTCAATGTTTAAAAAAATCATAGCTTACTAGATATTTCGAAAAAATCGAAGATTCTACTGATCGCTTAAATGCCATCAATTTTCGATCATATAAAGTTATATGATATCATTTGATAGTCTTAAAAAGATCTAATTAATAAGGCCGCAGCCACCTACAATTTTAATTAGAAAAACAAAAAGTTTGTGTAATGAAAATGACAAGTGACATCTAAAATTTGATTGGACCACTTTTTTAAGGAAACCAATATCCTGCAACTTTTCTATTTACACAATTTTCGTAAAATCGAAAATAGCTACGTCGAAGCCATTAAAAGTAATTGTCGAGAATTTGAAATATCTAGTTGGCCATGTTTTTTTTTATATAGATCAGATAGGTGCATTTAATTGAGCCGCCGAAACTACAAAATTTAATTCTTCTTCTGAACTGATTTGTTTCTAAGATTATCATATTAAATCTATACTGCAAACTCACCCTGTATTCTAGTATACATAGTTCTAGTAGTTGAAAAATAAGCATAATGTATCTTTTTGAATGGTCTTTATATAAGAAATAGTGATAAGGAACTAATTTTCTCGTAATTTAACTCGAAGCAATTTATCTTGTACTCCCATCTATAAAAAGCCTTGCCTAATGTATCTTTTTTCTTGACTTCTTTTTTTTTTTTCTTTTTTTTTTGTGTAATTTGTATTCTGTTCTAAAGATGAAATCGTCTGAATTGTGTTGCACATATTTTATCTTTGTTTCATTGCCATTCATTCGTTCTCTCCGTCTTTTTCTCAATTATATATAACCCTATCTGCATTTTATCGATAGATAATTATGTGCCTAATTAGGAAATTAGTAATTTGCTGTAATTAAAAGAAAATAGGGAGAGAGAAAGAGGGGAAAACATAGATTCGCAAACTGATGGTACTAAACGTGCCATATGGTGTTGAAAAAGATGTTGCTATGCGTAAAAGATTTTATATTTATCTTCTAATGTTTTGATTTCACAATAAGAATTTTTAAAGTGGACTTTACAGTTGACAACTTTTCTTGTCGACAAGTTAATTTTTGATAAGTTTTGTATTACGCAGGCACGCCTATTGCACTTTTGTTAACAAATTTTCTTGGACTTGACGAAAATAGGTTCCGGGCTATTTTTCTTGTCACTTGTCGGCAAGTTTGGTAATATTTTCTACATAAATTCATGTATACCAACTAAAATTTTTAATTCCCAAAAGAACAGCTGATATTTTTTGTTTATACTTAATAAACTGTTATAAAAATTAGCTTTGAAAATTTTGTTTATCTAATAACGAATATTCTATTTTAACTACTGTGCTAATTTACCATATAAGGATAAGTATTAAAATATGAAATAGATCTATTTTAGATATAGATTTATTTTTTCATTGTGGGTTGGCATTTATTATGAATGTAATCGAAATTGTACGAAAAGAAAATTGGGGGCTCAAAAGCCAAAACGACAATTTTTTTCTTCAAGAATCTTGACGACAAACAAATTGTCAACTGTAAAGTCCACTTAAGATATTAATTCATTGTGTATAATTATTCTACAGATCAATTCTATTTCCTTTGGATGAAATTACTATACCCTCCCCCACCCCCTCACCCCAGCTGCCTCTCGCTTTTTATTTAATTTCTGTACATTACATAATATTTTTTGAATTATTATTATATTATTTTATATGAACATTTTATTATATGAAATGAACAAATAAATTACATTTGAGTAGTTAAACAAGGCCGATTCTCCCTCAACTTAGACTCTAGAGGGGGGATTGTAAATTCAGGGGTAAGGGGGTGGTTTTTCAATATGGTGTCAATCAAAGGGGTGTGTACAAGTTTAAGGGGTGGGGGGTAATTCAATATGGCGTCAGAGGGGAGGGTACTAAGGGAAAGGGGTAATGGCGTCGTTGGATTTCATTGGATGGGTGGGGAAAGGGGTAATTCAATATGACGTCGTTGGATGGGTGGGGAAAAAGGTAATTCAATATGGCGTCGTTGGATTTAATTGGATGGGTGGGAAAAGGGGTGATTCAATATGGCACCGTTGGATTTGATTGGTCGGGCGAATGGTGGGTCGTCCGGCGTCCATTAGCGTCACCATGGTTATTGTCCAGTTAATTTTAACGCCATTTTGTCCATTTAATGAGAGTCGCTTAATTACTTTAAAGAAAAAAGGCTGCATGCAGATGTAAAAACCATCGAGGCCAGACGGTCTGACGTTATTTGAAAAGCCAAAAAGTTAAGTGATTTTTAATTGGCAGGTTGATAAGCTACCCTCTATGACGATTATCATTTCTTGTCATAGACGATGAAGAATGTGCTCTTAACAATAATATCATTTGAATGCTATTAAGAATTATCTAGTAAAATTTGTGGTTATCTACACATGAGATTGAGAAGGTCGAAAAGCCACCCTCTACTGCAGACAGATGTAAAAACCATCGAGGCCAGACGGTCTGACGTTATTTGAAAAGCCAAAAAGTTAAGTGATTTTTAATTGGCAGGTTGATAAGCTACCCTGAATATAAAAATAATCTAATCTTCAATAGGGTAGATTTCTGTTATCTTGAGAAACCAACTAAGTACATAGACGATGAAGAATGTGCTCTTAACAATAATATCATTTGAATGCTATTAAGAATTATCTAGTAAAATTTGTGGTTATCTACACATGAGATTGAGAAGGTTGAAAAGCCACCCTCTAAGACGATTATCATTTCTTTTTTTCCAATATAAATATGGGCTCATGTGAGCTATTTGTCAAATACAGTTTCATCTTCAACAACTACATAAAATATTGAAGTTTAAACAATACATATCGAGTGTTTAAATAATTTGGTTTGATAATTCTAATAGGCTACAGGTAAATATTAACATTTTGGATTTAATATTGGTTTTGCAATGAAATATTTATTTTTCCAGTAATGGATTGTGCAATTGACCTAAGCCATGAAGTTATCCGAATTGTTACCGAAGCCACAAAACTATTACAAAATTCCAGAGAAAAGAAAAATTGGATTAAAAAAATTAATACAAGCATCCGACAGTTAACGAAAATATCAAAAGAAGGGCAACTATCAACTGGTAAATACAGAAAGATTTTAACCAATATCACTCATTTAAAACGATTGCGAATTCTATTACAAACTAATAACATACATATTGGCGGGGGTGACAATGGAGTAAAACGTAGTGATAGGGTTAGGTGGGAAAATATTAACGCTGCATTTAATAGTCGCATTAGAACTGGGATTATTTATAATTTAAAACATATAGACATTTTAGAATTTTTTAAAGACGCTTTCCAATTAGTCAAACGTAGAATTCTTAATATATTTAAATCTATTAAAACAATAAAAATAAACACTTGTTTTTGCGGTGAATATATTATTAAGAAGAACAATCTAGATACGTTTGAATATAAATATTTTATTACCAAAAACATAATTATTGACATTGGAAGCAATCTATCAGACTGGTTCCAAACAAATGTTGTGGAAAAAGTATTAACAGCAATGAGTGAATTCCAAGAGCGCGATAGTGGTTGGGCATTACATAAGTTAATTAGTTTGGAAATAAATATTAATAAGCATACATTTGGAAACGGTGCTTCATCTTTTATTAAACTACCGGATGAAATTCGTGTTAAACGCGCTTGCATAAACATTAAGAATTTCGATAATGCTTGTTTTTATTGGTGCGTCATCGCAGCTCTTTATCCTACTCATAATTCAGATAGAGTATCATCTTATCCTCATTACAATAATGTATTAATAACCGAAGGCTTAACTTTACCTATTACCATAGACCAAATTCCAAAATTTGAAAGATTAAACAATATTTCTGTTAATGTTTATATACTTGAACTTATTGAAAATAAGAAAGGTAAGCATTTTTCAGTAGTACCATGTCGAATAACGGACTCGAAATTAAGTAAACATATAAATTTATTATTAATACAAGACACATATTATCCAAATATAAACGATTATGATCCACTACCTGCAGAGAGTAATAAATTTGAGGAAATTTCATATCACTACTCTCTTATAACAAATCTTTCTAGGCTTATCTCGAAACAAATAAATAATAAACAACATGCCATTTTTGTATGCGATCGCTGCTTGAATTATTTTAATGATGAGAATAAATTAAATGATCATTTAGAGTTATGTGAACAGAAAAAATTTTGTAAGATAACTTTCCCAAAGTATGATTATGTTGAATTTAAAAGTTTTACGTATAAACAAAAATCGCCCTTTATAATTTATTTGGATTTCGAATGTGTTCTAGAAAAAGTACATAATAAAAATTTCTATCAACAACATAAAGCTTTTAGTGTAGGTTTTTATTTTAAATGTGCATATGATAATTCAATTTCATTCTATAAATCATATCGCGGAGAGAACTGTGTAGAATGGTTTTCAAATCAATTGGAAATATTAGCATTCAATCTTGAGGAAAAGTTAAAAACTGTGATACTTACGACTCCCGGAGTTGATAAAAATACAGCTATAGCATGTCATATTTGTGAGAAACTATTTGTGATTGATGATGTAATTGTAGCAGATCATAATCTTTTTAATGGTGAATTTACAGGATTCGCTCACTCTAATTGTAATTTAAATTTTAAAAAGTTATTTGTTATTCCAATAGTTTGCCATAATCTCTCTAATTACGATGGACATTTTTTAATTAAAGAATTATGTAAAAACAATAGAGTTAGCTTATTACCCATTAATAAAGAAAAATATATATCATTTACTCAATATTATACAGAAAATAGTATTAAATATAGGTTCATAGATTCATTTAGGTTTTTGGGTACATCGTTAGCAGAATTAGCATCTACTTTAAATATAAATGATCTAACAAATCTTAAGCAGGAATTTAATTATTTAGATAATGAAAAATTTCACCTGCTTACACGTAAAGGTGTTTTTCCCTATGATTATGTTGATAATTTAGATAAATTAAATGATGACGAATTACCAAAAAGAGAATTATTCTATAATAAATTAAACGATCAAAATATTAATGAAGATGAATATGAACATGCTCTAAATGTTTGGAATAAATTTAATATGCTAAATTTAGGAGAGTATAGTGATTTATATTTAAAAACTGATGTAATTCTGTTGGCAGATGTTTTTGAAAACTTTAGAAATAGGTGTCAGAATATTTACAAATTAGATCCAGCATGGTACTATACTTTACCAGGATATGCTTGGGATTGCATGCTTAGAATTACTAAATGTAGACTTAAACTTATTAAAGATATTAATCAATTATTATTCATAGAAAAGGGGTTAAGGGGAGGAATTTCTATGTGCTCCAATCGTTATTCCGAAGCCAACAATAAATATATGACTAATTATGATTCTTCTAAACTATCGAAATATTTATTATATTTTGACGTTAATAATTTATATGGTTGGGCTATGTGTCAGTACTTACCATACGATAATTTTGTTTGGGTCAATAATATTAATGATTTCAACATTAGCCAATTAAGAGATGATGCAGACGAAGGATATATTCTAGAAGTTGATTTAGAGTATCCATCTTGTCTACATGATGAACATAAAGATTTTCCTTTTTGTGCTGATCACGAGAAACCTCCAAATTCAAAACTGTCTAAATTGTTAAATACAGTAAAAGATAAAAAAAATTATGTTATTCATTATAGGAATTTAAAACAAGCATTAAATAACGGTTTAATTCTAACTAAAATTCATAAAATATTGAAGTTCAAACAGTCTCCATGGTTGAAATCTTATATTGATTTAAATACAATGTTACGAACCAATGCTCAATCAGATTTTGATAAAAGTTTATTCAAATTGATGAATAACGCAGTTTTTGGAAAAACGATGGAAAACATAAGAAACCATAGAAATATTAAATTAGTGAATAAATGGGGCGGGCGATATGGAGCAAAAAATTTAATTTCAAGTCCATTATTCCATAGCCGTAAAATTTTTGACGATAATTTAGTTGCTGTAGAATTAAATAAAGCTCAAATTATATTTAACAAACCGGTATATGTGGGCATGGCCATTTTAGATATTTCAAAGACCGTAATGTATGACTTCCATTACCAATTTATATTGAAACATATACCATTAAATCAATGCAAATTGATGTATACAGATACTGATAGTTTTATTTATGAAATAATGTGTGATGATGTTTATAGCGAAATTATTAAAAAGCATATTAGCAAATTTGATACTAGCGATTATCCGTTAAATAATAAGTATAACATACCCCAATTGAACAAAAAAGTACTAGGATTAATGAAAGATGAAGCATGTGGGCATATTATAACCCATTTTATAGGTTTAAGGTCAAAAATGTATACATATAAGCTAGATAATAAGTGTTTAAAGAAAATTAAGGGTATAAGAAATAATGTTGTAAAAAATGAAATAACTTTTAATGATTATTATGATTGTTTAATGTTAGGAAAGGATAAAATTGTTGCCCAACGGTCTATCCGTTCATATAATCATAACATATTTAGTATAGAGGAAGTCAAGTTGGCCCTTAATTCCTTTGATGATAAAAGATATTTATTACCTAACAGTACCGACACGCTTCCTTGGGGCCACTATAAAATACCCAAAGAATTTGCAAATATTTGAATATAATTCATAGGTAGTAGAATAAGTATTGTTGTATATAACTTTATTATATGTAAAAAAAAAAAAAATACAATTGTTAAAAATATATGTTTTTATTCATGAAGTGTATGATTTTAATATAAATTCTAAACATATACTGCAATTAATGCTGTGATTGTACAACGGTCCATCGATGACGTCACCTTCAGCTGTTGTAGAGTGTCCCCAGCATGGCTTCAATAATAGCAATAACATATTTTTAGGCAATTCCATCTTATATTTTATTAATTTTGTAATATATTCATTATTTGAATCCATTTCGTGGTTAATAATTTTCTTCAATTCTAACACCTGCTCAAGTTTCACCATGCTTTTAATTTTCTAATCAACTTAACAACACACTTTAAGAATAATGAGACAGATAGTAGTGCAACACAATAAAGTATTGCTAAGACTGAATCAAGTTTTTCTGCTGCCAATGTGGAAATGAAGATAGGGGTGGGGAACCTGTTTAAATTCTGCCACTCACTATCTTTAAACACAGCCTTATGGTCAATAATTCTAATTTTATATGTTGTTGAATCTTTCGGAATAGATGTAGATAGAACTGATTCGGTAACTTTGTTCATCTTATTCCAATTGGAAGGCCAATGATCATTTGTAGGGGTGAAACAAATATAAACTTCTTGCACATTTTTTGGATGACTCATATAGAGCACATTATTAAAAATGGTGACTAATATTAGGAAAGGAATTCCCAACATTGTGAGGTGAACTAATTTATAGAAACAATTAACTAGCATATATATATATTTATTGTGGTAAACAATTATAAATCCAATTACTAAGTACAAAACAGTTTCTTAAACTACACATATAAAACTTATCATTTAAATGTTCCATACATTTCGGTACATCAATGTTAAATTTAGGTGGTGAATGCCAACTACTTAAACTTTCAATGTTTACAATTTTCGGTAACGATTGTTTGCTAGCATCCAAATCTTCAAATAAATTTAGTAGAAAATCCTTCTTCTGGTGTCCTTTAACATACACAATATCAAATCCATATAATTTTTTTCTTATTAAATGTATATAATCGTAGCTAATGTATCCTGATTGGTATGGAAGCCCATGAATGTTATAAATTGCATAATTTACATCTTTCTTTTCGGGAATAGATAATGCCGAATATGGTTTTGGTTCTTGAAATACATAATGATTATATTGTGAATCATGCATAATAGTGATCTCTTTAACATGAAACTTCCGTTCGTGTTCACTACTATTTAATACAAAACCTTGCATATCAACAATTGCAATTTTCATTTTAATTAATTTTTCGAACAATTTCACTGAGAGGCAAATACTCGATAATACAATCGTGAATAATGATGCAGTATGCTTTTGTATTTTCAGGAAAAGCTTGATGTGTATCAATCTCAATCTTAACGTCAACTGTTGAAGATTTTATACTTTCATCTCTTTTAGAACAATCAATAACAAAGAGCGCGTGTGTTTTAAATTTATCATAACTTAATAGAACCTGTTTGCGTTCTAATAGAGATTGAGCCATGTAACTCCTATAAAACTCTGTATAATTATAATATACATTTGTATAATTATCTGATGCAAAATCTAAATTCATTCGTTCATATGGATAATAATCTCCATTTAAAGACAATCGGATATTTGATATGTTCATATGATCAAATAATGTAGAATCAGCAGTTGCTATATCTTTTCGGTTATTATGAAAACCAATAATAGCATAACGAGGACACTCTACATTTGTAGTAGTTTTCACACTCCAAATTTCTTTTGTCGACCCTGTATTAAGAGCTGGTAATTCGTGATATTCCCATTTCCTAAATGGAATCAAGATTGGCCGATCATGTTTAATTGACTTTAATAATTCCATTTTAATATTATCATTTGGCATTACATGGCTCACTTTCAACTCAATACTATCAATTTTAATTTCAGTTATTGTTTCACTATTAGGATTCAATAGAGCATTGTTATCTGTTCGAGACCTTACTAGTCGCAATGTGTGTTTTCCACACATCATTGTCTTATAATCACTAAAAACACCGAATAAGTGGGCTAAAGGTATTCGCATAAAGAATTCTTTGTTAGCACATGTCGGGTTTTGATTAGGATAGTACCAACTGGCCATTGTTAAATGTTTAGTATCATCTTCAGTATAACATAAATAGCCACGAATAAGGCTCACAATCCCCGGATCTTTTACATGCTCCACTTCAACTCCATTCAATTCATATGTTACTGAATCAAACAAAAAGGCTCCTGCATTATTAAGTAAACAACCATCGCCTTCTCCTCTTGTCTTTTTCAGTGTTCCTTTAATGACTAATGCAGCCTCGCTCATTAACAGCCAAACATCATTTCTATTTACGGTTATTTCGATTACATCATTATTATCAAATGATTTAACATAGGGCAAATATGTTCGATATTCCATATTAATTATGGAGGTATCGGTAATCACCGGCTTATACAGGTTTAAAATTTGATCGTACGACATATCCAATTGTTTTGAGAAAATTGACGTTTAATGGTGATAATTTACCCCCCAACTTTCTTCTTGAACAACTTTTTCTAACTGAGCATGGTGAGGGGTGGATATGTCTTTTATACGATTTAATTATTAAAACCATCTTTTTTCAATTCCAATCGGATGATAATTTCTTCGCCTCGAAAATTCACCAGATTAAAATCTTGATCTACTATTTTCAATGAAATGTTAGAAATCTCTTTTCTGATTATTGGCAAATAAATTAAGTTTCGTGGAATTTCGTCTATAGAATACCCTGGGTTAGATGTAACAGGAAATTCATATAATGTATGAGATGGTATCCCGTTGTAATATGCCCCACTTGTTATGTTACTATCCACGTGAATTGTTCGAACTTTAACAATGTTTACAGGACGATCAGATGAATGAACTATTCCTGCTGGTAATACCTTTCGTGAGAATCCTAGGAGTTTTGCCAACGAATTGTTATAAGTGAAATCTATATCAAAATCACGATGAAAAATTTCACACTTCAAAGTATTATTGTTTGGTCTTAGGAAAAATATATCTTCCTCTTTTTCATTACCATTCAAATTGAAATTTAGCAACTTCTTCTTTAAAAAATTATTAATATCTGTAATTTCGTATACACCACCAGGCAGATGAATTGAATTCAACTGTTTGCTTTTATCTATATAGTAAAATTCTGTATTTTCTTCTACGTTGGGTATAGTATTGTAGGAAAAGAAACCAATGAGTGCTAATCCGTATTGATAATTTGCATCCAATTGTATGGGGATAGGAAAATCTATGGAGAGTGTAGACTTGCGATCCTTCAGCGTTAATATTATAGACATAACTAATAATCAACTTAATTACAACTTGGTATTATATAGAAATTCAATACATAAATGACCACAATTACTAGAATTGAATCTTTGATATTGCTTTTTATTGTAGATTATATTAGTTGATGGACCAAAATAATTTACTAGTTCTACTGGTGGTTTTAAATTACCGAAACTATCGAAATAATTGATTGCACTTCCTCGTTTTTTATATGCCACCCAATGAGTACCTGCATTGGCATTCAAATCTAAATTAACAATAGCACTTTCATTACGATGTATATGATAGGGTAGCTGATCACGCATAAATACACCTCTAAAATATGGTAGTTTCAATTTATTTGCACAGTTTATTATTTCATAGTCATACAGAGCTCTATTAGGTAAATTCAGCGTCTCGAATTTTCGGGCTTTTTTAAAAATAAACCATAACCTTTGGAATTTTTTCGAAGATACAATCCCGAACCTTTCTTGCCAATTTCAATCTTTGAAGCATTGTTGCCATCATTTATTTTCCTTTTGATATCCATTACATTTTTAACAACAGTAGATGCTCCACCAGCTAGAGCTCCCATTGCTCCTAAAGCAGATAGAATTGGCAATAGTGGTAAAAATCCGCCAGATTTATGTTCAAATGGAATAATACGAGGTAGTCGTATCTTTTTTCTACCACCTGCTTTTTTAATAGCCATTCGAGCAGCTTTTAATCCAGCTAATGAAGATTTTCGTAAACTTTTATTATTCACTGCATATTTTCGTAAACTTTTCGATGTAGGATTTACAACATGTGTCTTGAATGACAGTCCCATACCCATTTTTCTTTTAACTTTCATTGTATTTAGAACAACCCAAGACGCGGCTTTTTCACCAACACTAGAATCTTTTGATTTAACGCGTTCCCAAGCACTATTTTCTAACTCTTTATCTGCTTTATGTCTATCAGACAATGATGAACTTGAACTATATAAAAGATCGTGCTGCTTACAGGCGGCGTCTAATTGATTAATGCCAGGATCGCCTCGCGCTAATCGTTTTTGTACTTTTGTACCAGGTCCACACCACTGATAGCCGGGAATATGTAATTCAATAGGTAATTTATTAATTAACGAATTTACAATACCCGCACCTTTGTGTTTAACAGTTTGCATATTACTAAATCATATTAAAACTTTGCAGCTTTTATATATAAATAATAAATGGATGTTTTAAATTTTCAGTTAGAATCATGCATTTAGTATCACAAGATCTTAAGCTCGATGTTGAAAATTTAGATTTTGATGATTCCACGTCTAAAATCTGTGTACATAGTAAATTATTACCAAATTGTTTTCGCGCTATATTTTGCGGCCCTAGTGGTTGTGGAAAAACTAATTCACTTTTAGCGTTGTTATTCAATCCTAATGGACTGAAATTTGCTAATATATATTTATATTCAAAGTCTCTTTATCAACCAAAGTATAAATTATTAGAAAATGTTTTGCAGCAAGTTAAGGAAATTGAATATTTTCCATATAAGGATAATGAATTAATCACTGATCCTGATGAAGCTAAAGAAAACTCTGTATTTATATTTGATGATGTTTCCTGTGATAAGCAAGATAAAATTAGGGCATATTTTTCTATGGGTCGGCATAAATCTATTGATGTGGCATACTTATGTCAAACTTATTCCAAAATCCCGAAACAATTAATAAGAGATAACTGTAATGTAATTGTATTATTCAAACAGGATGATGTTAATTTAAAGCATGTGTTTGATGAACATGTTACACCAGATATATCATATAATACATTTAAAACCTTATGTTCTCAATGTTGGAATTCCAATAAATTTAAGCCATTGGTTGTTGTTAAGGAATTTGAATTAAATAATGGACGTTATCGAATGGGGTTCGATGAGTATATAAAAGTTAATGAATAGTTCTATTAATAATCATTTGTTTATGATGAAGCTTTTAAATAAGGTTGAATCAGAACGTAAACAGAAAATTATAAAATTAGCTAATGATGTCCGAAAAAAATATATGGCATTAAAATTGGGGAGATCAAATGAAGATACCACAATAAATAGAATTTTTTCTCCTATCACCACCCATTTAAAAGAAATTGAAAATAATCAAAAAGCGGTAAAATTACCTATCAAAGCAGAGGTGAAATCAAATGTGATGAAAATAAATAAACAGGAACCTATAGATGAGAGTGAAATAAAAACTATGTTAAAAGAAACGGATACTGATAGTGATAATACAATGATGACAGCTGACGATGATTATAGTGAAATAATAGAGGCGAATGCTAAAAATGTAATAAATTTACAAGATTATCCCAACGTTTCACAAAAATATATAGAAGAATATTTTCAACATTCTTCGAAAATTGACGTCACTCATGCCCCCAGATATAATGCTACTACTAGAACATGGAGCTTAGGTAGTAAAGAAATAGAATTTGATAATATTACGGGTGAGATAATCGTAGACGGTGTCCCTTATGAAGGCACTGAGGGGCTTTATGAGTTGTTATTTTATAAAAAATCTAAAAATTTTAATGATGAAGATACTGATGCATTCGAAGACATTATAGACAAAACCAATCTCTATCGAAAAAATTATTCTGCAGAAGGTAGAATTATAGGTGCAAAAAGCTTCAAATATAAACATATCATACGACCATTACTATCAAAAAAGGGTGGTAACTATGATAATAATTATATGACATATAATACAAAACCAGTAGAATATGTCTATTGGGATGATGTTAATGAGTTAGTTGATAGACTACGATTATTATTTGCATCTAAATATGCTGGAAATAACTCCCACACCAATGAAATTGCATCAATTATTGAAGAATTAAAAGAAGCGAAAATCGTATATTAACTCTTCTTAGTTAATCGTTTTCCTATAGTAGAAATGAGTATAGACAAGTTCGGACGTGCAGCTGATAAATATTATCAACCTGTTGCTTCTCCTTCGTCATTGTTTTCTTTTACATTAAATGGTGACTTAGATATTGGTGGTTTAAAAATATGTAATGTTAAATTGCCCTCCCAAGATGAAGATGTTTCTAATAAGAAATATGTGGATGAGTCATGTAAGACAATCATGAATTTCTATTTGATGGTACAACAAGATGTCGCAGTTATGTCTGAGAGACATAGAGAACAATCAGTAGGTTTTGCTGATAAAATGAATCTGCTTTATAGAGGACTTGAAATAAAGATTGAAGAATTATCAACAGCACTTGAACTAAAGATTCAAAAATTAGTAACAGCAATTGAAGATGTTAAGAGCAAGCATATTGATGATCGTAGGGAAATAGCTTCAAAATTGCATGAAGTTCAAATAAATATAACTAACAATATACGCGAAATTAATAAAATTAATAATATTGTTAGTAATATAGGAAGCCAAATTACAATTCTTGATAATAATAAAGTTAATAAACTTGATATTAGAAAACTTAAATAGGTACTTCAATAGTGAATTAGTGCTAATCAAATTGTGGCCGTAAAATGGCATCAATCGAAAAAATTCAAGTGGTTAATGAATTACATAGATCGATAAGAAAAAATTTCCCTAGGAGACGAACGCTTATTAAAGGGCTGGATGATTTATGGCAAGCCGATCTTGCCCAAATGGATACATATGCTAAAGAAAATAATCAATTTAAATATATTCTGTTGGTTATCGATTGTTTTTCAAAATATGTGTGGACTGAACCACTAAAATCAAAAACAGGGGAAGAAGTGACAGCGGCATTTGCTAGAATATTATCCACTTCTAAGCGTTTTCCGAAAAATTTGCATACCGATCAGGGTAAAGAATTCTATAATCATTATTATCAACGTTTGTTGCAACAATACAATATTAATCATTATTCAACATATTCACAAATGAAAGCGGCCATTGCCGAACGCACTATTCGTACCATAAAGGAACGATTATATAAATATTTTAGTTTAAATGGCACACACAAATGGATTTCTATTTTACCCACTATTGTGAAGAATTATAATGAATCAAAACATAGTGTAATTAAAATGAGACCATGTGATGTTAGTGAAACAATTGAAAGAAAATTATTGGATACTGTGTATAATCACATAAAAATATTTCCTGGATCCAAACTTAACATTGGAGATGAAGTGCGTATTAGTAAAGAAAAACATGTTTTCGATAAAGGCTACACACCGAATTGGACTACTGAATTATTTAAAATTATTAAAATTAATCACACCAATCCTGTAACATACTTGTTGGAAGATATAAATAAGAGACCCATAAGAGGAGCTTTTTATTCTTATGAGCTGCAGAAAACAAAACAACCAGATGTTTATTTAGTTGAAAAAGTTCTAAAGAAAAGAGGCAACATGGTATATGTAAAATGGCTTGGCTTTGATAATTCTCATAATAGTTGGCTTGATGAGACAAATATATTATAGGGAATATTAGTTGTTTCATAGAATCTTGACTAGCACGATGTCTTCTGAAAATCAATGTGTTTTTAGTGCCAATCAAATAGACAAAGAATGTTTTGAATTATTAGACGAGTTTGAACGTGAAACAAATGATGAGTGTTTTATTTTAAATAAAAGATTTTTTTTTTCTGATAACGAAATTTTCATCGATATTGGTTTAAACACATACAAAGAATTTAGACCATGCATTAATGTAAGCAATGCTTTAATATTCGAAATAAATGAATGGCAAAAGTTCATATCTAATATGCATTGGCTTCTTAGTGGATATTTTCGAAATCCCACAATGGATATGGATTATCTACGTTTTATCATGTGTAATGATATAATTGTCTTAGGCAGCAACGGTATTGATGGACTGAAGATGGTGGAAGTTACAAGATGCGGAAAAACTATTGTTTTAACAGAGACTAATATACATAACTTGTTAATAGCTAATTTTTATTTTATTGCTGATGTTGTTAAAAAATTAATATTAATTGATTTTAAGGCATATTATAGTAATATTATACATGTTTTTAAAGAATTGTTTTCGGATCTAGTTACTCCTGAAGATATTAAGAATGTAATTTGTGAATATGTTTATAGTTTTAATGATGTATATAGTAATTGTTTAAGAGAATATATGTTAATTAATAAACACAAAATATTGTCTGATTTAAAATAAAAATACCATTATTCAAGTAATAAGCGTTTTATTCAGAAATTTCAAACTCTGGTGTTGATATGGTGTTGGATATTTTTTTCATACATTTAAAAATAATATAATATTTATTGTTAATGAATAAATGCAAATTTTTCTTAAAAGGTTCCGTCATCCTCTGTGGTAAAAATAATATATTGTTCTCTAATTCTAATTTGATCACTTCCCCGAATTTACTTTTGACTACTGTGACGTTTAAAATTTGATACTTCTCATCGGGAACCAGTTCATCCATACCAATTTTTGGTTTTGATGATGATACAGCAGCAGCATTTAGACATTTTAAATCCATTTTTCTCTACAAATAAAAATATAATAAATTATATTTAGTAAATAATAAATTTTTCAAAAATAATTGCTAATAAATTAATATTTACCTGAACACATAAACTTGAGACCTTTAGTTGTTGAAGATGAAACTGTATTTGACAAATATTTACCTGTAGCCTATTAGAATTATCAAACCAAATTATTTAAACGCTCGATATGTATTGTTTAAACTTCAATATTTTATGTAGTTGTTGAAGATGAAACTGCATTTGACAAATAGCTCACATGAGCCCATATTTATATTGGAAAAAAAAAAAAATAAAATAAATAAATAAACTGATTGGCTCCTCCTTTCACTAATCTCTATACAGTTGAATTTAGCACATTCTTCATCGTCTATGTACTTAGTTGGTTTCTCAAGATAACAGAAATCTACCCTATTGAAGATTAGATTATTTTTATATTCAGGGTAGCTTATCAACCTGCCAATTAAAAATCACTTAACTTTTTGGCTTTTCAAATAACGTCAGACCGTCTGGCCTCGATGGTTTTTACATCTGTCTGCAGTAGAGGGTGGCTTTTCGACCTTCTCAATCTCATGTGTAGATAACCACAAATTTTACTAGATAATTCTTAATAGCATTCAAATGATATTATTGTTAAGAGCACATTCTTCATCGTCTATGACAAGAAATGATAATCGTCATAGAGGGTAGCTTATCAACCTGCCAATTAAAAATCACTTAACTTTTTGGCTTTTCAAATAACGTCAGACCGTCTGGCCTCGATGGTTTTTACATCTGCATGCAGCCTTTTTTCTTTAAAGTAATTAAGCGACTCTCATTAAATGGACAAAATGGCGTTAAAATTAACTGGACAATAACCATGGTGACGCTAATGGACGCCGGACGACCCACCATTCGCCCGACCAATCAAATCCAACGGTGCCATATTGAATCACCCCTTTTCCCACCCATCCAATTAAATCCAACGACGCCATATTGAATTACCTTTTTCCCCACCCATCCAACGACGTCATATTGAATTACCCCTTTCCCCACCCATCCAATGAAATCCAACGACGCCATTACCCCTTTCCCTTAGTACCCTCCCCTCTGACGCCATATTGAATTACCCCCCACCCCTTAAACTTGTACACACCCCTTTGATTGACACCATATTGAAAAACCACCCCCTTACCCCTGAATTTACAATCCCCCCTCTAGAGTCTAAGTTGAGGGAGAATCGGCCTTGTTTAACTACTCATTTGCATCTAATTTAAACAACTAATGCACCTTTCAAAAAAAAAAAAAAAAGAAAATAATAATAATAAAAGAACATATCTATATGTATACTATGTAAGTAGGTAGAACAAAAAAGCCAAAAAGAATCAAATTAATGTAAGTCCACTTAAATTATTACTTAGCACATTTTAACAACAACACATTTTATTTCCAATTATAATTACAACTTACGAAATTTAATTTTAATTTTAACATTTTTTTTATGTATCTACCTATAACAATTTGTCTTCTTTTTATATTTTTTGCAGTTGGTATACAGGGTGTTAAAGAGCTGCGGCCAAATATTTGATTAATAAAATTATTTCCTTATTCTTTATTATTTATTTATGTATTATATTTTTAT
Organism: Platypus cylindrus; assembly: GCA_949748235.1. Lineage (NCBI taxonomy): Eukaryota > Metazoa > Arthropoda > Insecta > Coleoptera > Curculionidae > Platypus > Platypus cylindrus. The sequence goes on along the minus strand of OX456488.1, from coordinate 5,054,140 downwards.
TAATTTAATATTTATAATCAAACTGAAAACTTATCGAAAATTCAAAGTATTTGCCAATGAAACAATAGTTTTCTCTAAACAAATATGACACCGTTGCGCTGTCATCTAAAATTGATTGCAACATAATTGTATTATTGCCAATTTAGTTTGAGCATACTGTGGGTACATAATAGATACAGAAAGAACTGATACTACGTCATATAATGAATGAATTAATCAATGAATGACTGACATTAACTAAGTATGTTTAACCTCGATTATATAATTCATATTTAATTAAATGTAAAATTTTATCGCTTAGCCTACTACGACTACTATGAAAACAAGGAAAATATTGTAAAAAGGGGAATAGGTCAGTGTTTAGGGTTTACTTGAGATATATATGTAAAATTATCAAACAAACGATTCATTTCCAAAAAATGAAATAAAAAAAAAAGAGAAACAAACGGTTAGTTAATAATGGGAGTTACTCAATTCATTTTTGCCTACAACCAGTTTAAATTAAATGAATATACTGCAAACCGACATATTATTAATTTATAACCTAAATTGGTCGTTTACAACATCCTAAATATGCATATGCATATACATAATATGTATGTATATGTTTATACATATGTGCAGCTATATTTTATTTCTGGTGGGTAGAATATTTTGCCATTTCAAACATTAGGTATGTAAATATTTCATAAAATCTAGTCAAAATAAATCATTGCTAAAGTTTTTTTTTTGTTAATAAAAAATTTACTTTACTACTACCTATTATTATTATTATTATCAGCAATTAATTTTAATGGTTTGAAACAACTATTTACGAAATCTGTATGTTCATACATACATGCATACATATAATGTTAATGAGATTGAAATCATTAAAAAATAACGAAAAGAAAGAAATTAAAGAAAAAAGAAACTTCTCGATTTTTGCTATAATTAATAATAAATAAATTCTATAGGTAGTAATGATACAAGAAAAAAGATTCATTCATAATTAATTAATAGAACTAAACAGACGATATGTATTTTCGAAACGTTGTTTTCACACACGAATGACCCGCAACATGTGAATGAAATTTATAAAAAAAAAAAAAAAAAGTAAATAAATTCTTCCAATATTTCTTTCGAAAATAAAATGAAAGCCATAATAATAAACAGATGATTTGTTTTTGTCGTGTGTGGTGAAGTTATTTCTTTTTTTTTTTGGTTTACATATAAAAACATGAAATTATTACCTTAATATGACAAGATGCTGCCTCATGCTGGCATCTTTTAGTTTCTTCCTTGAAATTAAACTTTTCATATTTTTAACAATTGCACTATTTGATTTTAATTTGTACTATTTTACTACACTGTCAATTCAAAAAAATTATTATATGCAACGACGTTTGTTTTTAATCCACAGCCTACTATTACTAGCCGGTACTTTTCGTTACAACTAATCAATAAGAACTAATTAATACATTAGAATATTTCTTATAATATAGATATCTATATATGCATTATAGTGTAAACGTGAACATGTATGTTGTATACTATTATTAGAGCAATAGCAAGTATTATTATTATTATTATTGCTACTACCTCGTTTTTTGAAAGAATACGTAAACTGAAAAAAAAAGAAAGAAAGAATAAAGGAAACCAGACAACCTTGATTGCACATTTAAACTTATTATTTATTTATTTATTTATATTGAATATTTGATAGTGGACCTAAAGCTATATGGAAGTGAAGAGAAAGTATGGTTATAATAAACACTAGAGAGGTAAAGACACTGTGTATACTAGTGAGTATATACTGTACGCAATTTTAGTTAAAAAAATGCCATGGTATTTCAGTATTTTAGCTGGAGACTGGATGTACATCTACCGAATTTACATGGCATTTAAGATACATGTTTATACATTTTTATTATAACATTTAATTTTAACAAAATTTATCCTTAATTCCAGGAGAATTCCTTATATCGTATATAAGTTGTAATAATACCGTAAAACTTCTATTACTCGGAGACAATTATAAATATCAATGTCATAAACCTATAAGACATCGCCTACTGAGTATCTACTGTGGTAGAAGTATATGAGATTTGACTGTATTTATTCTTAAGCGTGTTTTATTAATTGTTTTTATTCGTTTACCGATTAATTATTGTTAGTAATTTTATACTTACATTCATTTATTATTTTATTTAAATAAATTACTGAAAAAATTGCATTTTGGAATTTAATTTTTTCAACTCTATTTAGCGTAATTATAGGTTAAAAATGAGCGCGAGCAAACACACTTCTATATAGTATAATTTTCGTATAAAAATTTAATTGCATTTTGAGCACACAAGCTAAAATTACTCGCTGTCGCTGTATACAGGGTGTCTTTTTAGTAGGTGTCACCGTTGCTATCTGAGAAACGATAAAAGTTACGAGGTCGGTTAATTTCGATAAAAGTTGCTAGATTTAAGCAATATTAAGAATATGTTAACAGCGTTGCCAAATATTCTATAATTTCCGGGAAATTAGGGAAAAACGGAAAAATAAATAAGTTAGCAAAAAGCGTTTCCCACAAAAAATACTCTAATTTTATGCCTCCATTAAATAATTATATTAGACATTGAACATATTTTTTAGGATTCGAGCTATCACTATTCACTTCAATTTTTTAAAAACAGACCTAGATTTTTTTTTTAATTTTTAGAAACTTACGATATTTCAAATTCAATGAGGTAATAATCGATGGTATTAGTTAGGTATTAAAGACAAATTCTATAAAACTCGAAATTTTCAATTATTGAGTGCGGCCCTGCACTTATGTTGTCCATAAAATGGAAAGCGTTTAAATTAATATGATATCGTTTAGACAAATCGGATATAGCGATATAATTTTTTGTTCATTGTATGATTTTTTAAAACACCGGTTATAGCGATAAATTAAAACAAAGGCAAATCGTTATATCCGGTTATAACTTAGAGTCTATTTACAACACATTTTTAATATATGTATATCATATGGATAGTAATATCCATAGAATTCTAGACACCCATGCATAACCCAAAAAATTTCCATTTAAATCAACCACCTACCTGATCTGACAAGATTTGCTTCGATTTTTCCGTTTGGTTTTTTTACTAGTGTTTGTAACACTTTCCATTTTTCTTATTAATTATGGAATAAATATGCATGAAAAATAACTATATAATAAGCACTACTAATAAAATTAATTTTTTCATTCTTTTTCCCGCCGAAATTTCAAATCAATTCACCTTCGCACGAAAGAAACGGTCTAAAACAATCAATCAAGATACCCGGAAAAACCACAACAGCAAAAAAAAAACCGTAAAACAAATATTTGTAATCACAGAAAAAAAAGTAAGTAATTTAATTATTCCATTATTATTATTATTATTATTATTAATAATAATAATAATCTATATGGTCCGTTTCGCTTATTAAATCAAAAACGTTCCTTGCTACTGACGAAAAAAGAAACCGTATATTCTTCTGTCTATGGATAGATACCAGACACACACACACACACACGGAGTGGTTTAAATACTAAATAAATACTGAATACATAAAATGGAATACATATAAAAGTCTCTTCCATCATTCCATCATCATCATCATCATCAGTGGCAGCACCTTTCTTCTTGCTTTATCTTGTGCTTCTTCTTCTTCTTCTTTTTTTTTTTTTGGTGCTACACAATGATTGAGGTGGAAGAAGAAGAGGTGTAGGTTAGGTTAGGTATAGCGTAAGTGGATAAAATCATTAAATTGGAATATGTAATAATAATAATAATAATAATAATGTTATAGACAGGCACACCATAGATAATGAACCAATAAAAAAATCTCTATCTATAATAATGAAACTCGATTCGAAGTTTTACAATATGATAATGAAATTTCAATAGCAGCAAATAATTTATATGCAAAATAAAATTACTAATTAAGAAATAAAAATCTAAAATAACTAAAGGAAAAAATGTCAATTATTGTAATCTATACATCTACTTTGAATATTTCTACTTTCACTTGTTTATTTGTCAGCTGTTTATTTGACCGGCTCGAAGGACATCAAGGTCATATTTATAATATATTGATATAAATACATATGTATATGCTATATAGAGATAATTAAGAGTTTTCAAATTATGACCTCTATATGTATATGCCAAATTTGTTTGTCTTGTAAAATAAAATTGTCTAAATTTTCTAAATTTCATAATAATAAAATTAATTTGAAAAATAAAACTTATGCAAGCTAGATACTATTAATTTCTTTTAAATATTATACTTTCACTTGAATCCGTCCGAAATTGTTATTATTATATTATATTTCAACCCTAAAAAAAGAAAAAAGGAAAAAAAAAAAAACGTGGAAGTCCAACAAGATTTTTAATAGTTGATAATGTGCAAAACCATCGTCAAAGAATTTTTGTGGTGGAACGTCACGCTTAACGAAGTGTAATAATTATATTAAATTATTGTTATTAATAATAATAATAATAATAGGAAACAATATACTATACTGCTAGTTAGCCATAGAAAATGAATTATTTGTAACAGTTTTCATTTCAAAATTATTGGAAAAGTATTTATAATTTCTTTTCTAGTGGTACTATAAAACAATCACTTTTCATATTTTAATAGTATAGTGAAGCTCTAGAATAGTAATTATATAACGTAAACACGTTAATCAATTCATAGCCGCCATTTTTCCATTCAACTTATTACATTGTAAAATGCAAAATTAATCAACGAATTATTTCTTTGCTTTAGCCTAATTTCCAAAAACCGGTGTCAAAGTGTTGGTTCTGCGAAAAAAAAAAAAAAATTTGTCGTTCTTTCAAATAATAAAGAAAACAAATGCACTCCTCCGATCATGGCCTACTTTAAAATATAGAACTTTACTTACTTTAGAAAAAATGCAACTATTTATCATTAATTTTCTCTTAATAATAAATATACAGAAAATATTAGCATCTCAATTAACATTATGTCTCCATACGATAATTGTCAATCTAAACAAAAAAATGGCGTCTGTGAATACTTCTCTTTATTCCAATGATATTATGGACATATATATTATAGATATTGTAAATAATATGTTTGTCCTTATTCAATGCTTTCAGTGAGCCCGTCTGTTTTTGTCTAGTATGTAAACGCCGTTGCGTAGAGATCCGAAGCGGCTAATCTGTGCGCAAATAGATTTGTATTTCTATAATTCGTTATTCAAATATACCTAGTTGGCTGTGTTTTTCCACTATACTCGAATTATTTATTGTTTACATTGTAATTAATTTATAGAAAATCCAAATACATACACAATTATTTGCTAGTTATTATAAATTTTTTGTTTGTAAAAACAAGTTTTGTGCGTTCTTTCATTTCATATTATATGCATAAAACACACACACACACACACAAGATGTGAAGAAAGCGTTAAAAAGAAAATAATTTCATTTATAAAAATTATTAGTAAATGTTCGTATTAAAGAAGCGGCCAGCAGCAGCAGCGCGCTTTGGCAACTGGCTTTTCAGGACAATTATAATTACACAGGTATTTAACACTGATTTTATATGGGGATTTCTATTTATTGTATTATTACGAAAAAAAAAAGAAAGAAAGAAAGAAACAATTCAAAAAACTAATCTACTCATATATATATATATATATATGTACATATATAACGATTAATATTAAATACAATAATAACTTACTTTGTTGGTGAAAATTGTGTTCAGTAATTCCTACTTAAGCTCCTAGGTAATTATTGAATAATTTAAATTTGATTAGATAACTTAAAGATTAGATTTAAATGAGAAATCTACACGATCTTTTTTCCGATTTTTCCTCACGCACGCGCCATAATAAGAGCACCACTGACAGCTCATATTTCCAGTTGGCGACAGAATTGTGTTGTTTACTACTGTTTACTAATTAATCAGTACGTTTTGATTCAATTTCTTTGTTCCATTTCGATAAATTGGGGCTCGTCAGTCCAAATTATAAAGGTTTTACTGTACTATAATGCTTAAACCAATTGGGAATACGAGTTGTTTATAAATACTAAGTAAGAAAAAACTATCAGTTTCAGCTTTCTAACTTCCAACGTTGCATGCACTTATTCCTCTTATTTTATTTCTATTAGATTAGATTTTATGCATTTCCCCCTTTTTTTTTTAATTTGTTATTTCCACTAAATCTTCTGTGTATTCTTATTTTTTTCTTTCTCATCACAAAGAAAAAGAAAAAAAAACGTTGCTTTACGCCTTGTCTATTACGTTTAAATAATCCATATAAACACCAACCTATAATAGTACTCTACTTGTGCTGTTGCATTATAACATAAAACAACTAGGTTGTACATTAACAATTTTATTCTAATAATAATCTATTATATATAGGTACCTACGTGGAGAAAAAAAAAAGAAGAAGAGAAAGAAATACTACAGTGCTGGCGTTAATAATTTCATAAATAGCGGCTGGATTGTTATATTTATTAGGATTAGATAAAAAAATACGAGATTAGCATGGTTTGAAGAATTATATGGTGTTAGTTGTGTATGAGAGAAATGAGGAAAGATAATTGGCCTTCTTTTTCCCCCAAAATTTGGCACGAAAATGTATACTACATAATATATACAAATAATTAATATAATAGTATACATCAATTATTCCAGTAGGCTAACAATGGAGCCTAATACCTTTCTAACACACTGACGATAATCGATCAGTTTTCATCGTTTATGTTAAAAACATTAATTTAATTGATAATTAACCTAAACAGTAGCTCATTATACTATACATGAACAATTATTATTTTTTCCATTAATTAATTATTTCTAGCAATTAATGAATATTTTCTATACGAATACTTAAATAAGTCGAGAGACTTATTCCGTATAAATTAAAAAATTTACCTTAATTCTTCAGCTGTATCAACTAGTAATCGTACACAATCCAAGCACCCTCTAGCGGCAGCATAGTGAAGTGCCAATGTTGCATTATCACAGCCACCGCTACTGGTGGCAGCACCTCCTCCACCATGATGAGAATCACCTGTACCACGGTGATTCCCTTTCTCTAGCGCCGGCATGATACGACGGCGTCCACCGCTGTTACGGTAGGTGCTGCCCTCTTTTAATACCGGTACAGTTGTTGCTGCTGCAATTGATGGCGATGATGATGATGATGATGATTCTTCTGCTTCCCAAAGTAGCCAGCGTAAAACGTTTAATCTGCCGTGTCTGCAACCGACAATACAGTTATGAATAGAATGTAAAATATTCGGAAAATTATTTATTGTATTATTAAAAGGGTAATTAATTTAATTGAATTAATTGAATTGATCACAATAGATTTATATCGAAACACTAATTAAAATTGTTTAATAATTAATTTTACACACTGCTTAATTAACACAATGACAGAATTCAAATATCAAGTGCAACTTGATTTCTTTGAGGCTTATTGATTTATTAAACTTTTGTTTTTAAATGCGAAACTTAAATTCTTTTGGAAATAAATTGTAAAGTCAAAGCATGTTTAATTTATATGCGATAGTTATTTTAAGTGTTTTAGTTGCAACTAATTGGAGTATTAAAAACATTAAAAAAGACAAGTAGACTGCGACAGTATATCTCCTATTTAGACAATTTAATTAGATTCAAGATTCTAGTTGTTTGTGCTCATTTTTTTTCTTTTTCTTTTGTAGGTAAGTGTATCGTTATTATTTAAAAATTAAATTATTAGAGGGATTTAAAAAGAAGAAGTGAATATGATTTTTACTGTTACATTTTAAAGACAGTTTTCGCCTGGCCTACTCTGTAAAAATTGTAATGACTAATCGGTTTTCTTTGTGAATCCGATTTACCATTTTATTTTATCCCTATGCTGCAGCATCCAATTTAACGATTAACTAAGTTAAGTATAATAATAAAAATACATAAGTAATGAACCAAAACGATCCTATCCAATAATGACAATGAAAAGAAAAGCCATATATGTAATAATAGTCAATTAGATAAGACGAGAAAAATCTTGTCGCCGGTTTATATGGCAAATGCATCATTAAAAATCACCAATTATGATTTTAATTGGAATCAAAAGAAGCAATAATATTTTATCTTGAGCTCCTTATGGTTCAAAAAAATTTAGTTTTGCGAATAATCAACAAAAAAAAAAAAAAGAAGAAAGTAAATAAAACAAAAGGAATGCAACAAGTCAAGTATTTTTTACGTGGAATGCGCGCGCAGATGCCTATTAGAGGTGATTTCTTTAATTGAAATCAGCTCAGACAATTGAAGTTTCTGGTAAATATTTGACGATTTGAATATTACGTCATTCAGATCTTAAACGGAGTTTATCGTTGACAAGTGTTCTTACGGGCTAGTTAATTTTTAAAAAGTTTTGCATTACGCACGCGCACATTGTTACTTGTTATCAAGTTGTTTTTGGACGTGATGAAAATAGGTTCTGCGCTATTTTTCTTGCCACCTGTCGGCACATTTGGTAATATTTTGTATAAATTCTTTATGATCAAAATTATTAAAGTCAACTTTATATGATAGGTTTTGAACTATCCATTTGACAGCATGTTACGAAATTCTATAATATAGTATCTAATAATTGAAGATTTGCTAATTCACATACATACGTGATCTTCGCATTTGGCCTTGCCAACGTTGCCAGATTTCGTTTATTTCCGATAGATTAAAATAGTAAGGATTTTTATCATTATAAACAATAATAATTATTAATAATTATCATTGAAGTGGCTGCTGATCATTATCTGTAGGCTATGCATGGCTTAATACTATACAATAAAATTCTCGGTGATTTCCGTTAGAATTATTATTATTATTATTATAAAAGCGGAACTTTAAATATAAAATTATAATTTCAACATTACATTTTTATAAATTATAAAAAAAATAAATAAATAAATATAAAAATATGTAGGAAAATAAGAATTAATAAATAATTAAATGATTCCACAATTTTCTGGAAAAATTTAAACCTCGGATTCGCACATTCGTGCCTATTAGATATAAGAACAGAACAGATGACAGATCCCGTTAGTATAAACAAATGAAATGATAAATTGATGGCTACCGTGTCATTTCCTGTGTGAGTAATTTTTCATTTTACCTGTAGTCAGTTTATAATCGTGTAATTTACCTCATATTTTGTATTTTAATAGATGTTTTCCCATTTCCAATTCTTCTTTGTTCCTCGTGCACATTTACAATTTTCTTTCTCATTAAATTCAAATTGATTTTGTCTTTTTCACTATTCAATTTACCACTGCGATTATTAATCCATAGTTTTTTATTATTATTATTATTATATTGTTTAGTCATATTCACACTGGTTTTCTTCACTTTCTTACCAACTCTTAACGATAACATTATTCTAATTCTTATGTGTCTTATTATGTATTTTTCTGTTTTTAATTTATTTTTTAATATGGTATTTTGATGTTTTTTTAATTGCAATGGTTTGTGATTAGTTATGACAGGATGAGAATTAGTTTTTATTGATGAACTGAAAGTTTTAATGATGGACGTAGAAAAAATATATCGATGCAATCGCAATATTGAATTTAGTTTTCATGATAAGTGTAGTCTCTAAAGTGCACTTTACAGTTGACAAGTTTCTTGTCGACAAGTTAATTTTTGACAAATTTTGCATTACGCACGCGTGTATATTGCACTTGTTATCAAGTTTTCTTGGACTTGTCGAAAATAGGTTCTGCGCTATTTTTCTTGCCACTTGTCTGCAAGTTTGGTGATATTTTGTATAAATTCATGTATACCAACTGAAAATTTTAATTCCAAAGAGAACAGCTGATATTTTCATTTATATTTAATAAACTGTTGTTAAAAATCTGCTTTGAAAATGTTGTTTATCTAGTAACGAATATTATATTTTAATTACTGTACTAATTTACCATAAGGTTAAGTATTAAAATATTAGATAGATTTAGATTTTATATAGATATATTTTTTAATTTTGGATTGGCATTTATTTATTAATGTAATTGAAATTGTCGAAAAGAAAATTGACGACTGTAAAGCCAAACGGCAATTTTTTTCTTCAAGAAACTTGACGACAAAAAACTTGTCAACTGTACAGGCCACTTTAGCAATCACTTCTTGTTGGTTATCAAAGTTATCTACACTATTACATCCATAGAAATAATTAGTACAAAAAAATGTAGTTGTGTACACAACTTTATTCCATACCGATTTGCAAACATAACCTATTTAAATTTACCATTGTTTTAAGAATGCTGTTGTACTGCTACTACTGTCACTCCATCCACTATACCTACTACTACTGCTATTATTATTATTATTATTATTATTATTAAATCTACTAATATATTTCGTATTATTATTAAATGTTACCTCCGAATTTCTTGATGGCACATACAATGGATTATAATAAATATAACTCAATGAATTCACATTACTTTCATCGGAACATTCCGGAATTGGTTCCTCGTGAATATTCGATTTAGAATTTAATGTATTGAATAGGGCAATATTTCTCCCTAGGGTGGTTCTATTCGGATGTTTTTGATGATTATGCGTGGACATAATGGATTGAATGTGAATGGGTAATGTAGCAGAATTGGTAATATCATTATCATTGTCATTATTATTATTATTGTTATAATTATTAGATGTTTCTAGAGATGGCGTTGAATCTGTTGATTCAGCATACAATTCATTTACAGTAAATTTACAATTATTATAGCTATTGTTATTATTATTGATGTTTTGATTGTTTATTTTCGATTTATGTGCGGAACAGTATCGATAATGTTTCAAATGTTTCCAAATTTCCTTAAAGATATTACTATCTGCTCGCTTCATTTCCAGTAGTTTTTCTTTATAAATTTTCGGCAACTCAAAATCACCATAATATTTTCTATTGTAATTATTTGTTAATGATGTATTTTGTTCTAGATGATGGAATTTTTCACGATAATTTTCCGAGATTTGTTGGAAAATTTCGAAAATATCCTCCTTGCGTTGTTCGGGTGTATGAAGATCGAAATCATTGAAATTTTCGTTAGTTTTTTCGTAAATTTCAATGTGATCCAACGATGGAATTGAACTATTTTCTTCTATAATAGAATAGAGAATTAATAGGAATTGCATAGGATGAAAATCACTATTATTGTGCCCTTGTAGTTCTAGTATTATGAATTATTAATTTAATTTGGCCATATTATTACCAAGGAACCACTTAGATACGATTGTTTATGTCATTATTTTAATGTTCTTACAATGATTATAAAAAAAATTAAAAGACGCACAAATCGAGTGATTCAAAAAAAAAAAAAAGAAGGTCACAACATATGCTTTACCTACATCTGAAAAGATCAGCGCCAGCAGCAGCTCATGGCGGCATATGGCCGTTGTTCCGGAAACATAAAAATATAGGTCGATATTAATGAATTAATTAAAGAAATATATTTAGCGAAAGATCGCAAAAAAAAGAAACAAAAGGTAATAACGAATAGTTTAAAATTAAACAATTAATAAATTTAATACAAAGAATAATAAATTAAATTAATGAAAAAAAAAAAACTAATAAAAAAATAGTGGCAATGCAATGATTTTTAAAACAGATAAAACTCTCCATTAGATTAAATTTAATTAGATTTAGTTAACCTTGACTTGAGTCTTCCTTTTTAAATTAATTATATGTTTATGTCCGGTCTAGATTTATAGTACTATTTTTAAAGATTGAAGCTGGATGACAATTGTCTGTCATTTCACTGACTTTAGAGGTGCTTGTTTTAGTCATAGTTATGGAAGACTAAAAGAACGAGTGGCAACGAGAAAAATAAAGTGAGCGCCCAATAGATAGCGCTGAAATAGCGCTAGTACAAATAATTTAACATTGTCCTTAAGAGAAATCATGGATTTTGATACAAAAAATTAAGACTATGATTTTGTTATCGCCCGGACTATTTAATACAACAAATCAATTTTTCATTTAGGCAGTAAGTAAGCGTCATTGTGTAATTATTTCCATTTTAATAATATACGATCAGTGGCGTAGAAAACCTATTTTTAAATTATTGTCCAATGGGAGCGCAGTCTTGCAACCCGTAACAAAACAACGTCTCTGTCTTTGTACATTTTAAATTGTAATGTTACGAGATAAAATAAATAATAAAATTAAATTTAGATGAAAATTAACATATAAAAAAACAAGACACAGACAAAGTATACGCCGTCAATAGTAAACTGTCAAAACTAACTCTTTTTATCGCCAGGGAAATATTTTGACTTTTATACAGTCATTTTCTCTACACTTCTTATAGTTCTTCATAGTCATAGTGGATACATGAATATTCCCATACTCAAGAGTCATTTAAGCATGCAACCAAGTACTATAGTACTAAGTACTATAGTAGGTACTTACGCCTGTGCATGCACGGAATGGAATAGATGGATACACATCATCATGAATTAAACAACATTCTGCGAAAAAACAAAGTACCGCTTTTGTGTGTTGGAATTTCACTAATAAAAATTGATTTGTAAATAAAATTCAATCGTTGCTTTCGCCTACATCAACTTCAATCCAAGCTATAGATATTAGTGATGTGTTGAGAATCTGGTAACGTATTTATTTTTCTCGTAAAATTACGGTAATATTGAGTAATTTTAGCTGAAACTGACAAATTTGCGAAATAAACTGCTGATTTTGATAGGTACGTAATTTGACAATTTCTGAATAAATTACATAGTTTTGGATGTTTAAAGAATAAATAGAGCTAGAAAAACAGAACAATCCGAGCAATTTGGCATATGAATTAGATACAGATACATGTTCTGTCCACATATTTTTAGATCTGGTTGATGGTTCTGACTCATCATCAGTGTTAGTCTTAGGATTCCAAATTATTGGATGTATCATTGTGATTAGATCGTCCAGAAGTAGATGCGCCATGGTTTCATTTTTCTTTCATTTAGAATGCATTAGATATGCATTTTAATATTAAATTGTAAATTTAATGTATAAAATATATAACTAATCATATCAATTAATTGATTGCAAATACAGCGTAAAACTGTAGTAGAAAAGAGTTTATCACAGATCCATCTGGATCCTCTATAAACAAAGCGCCACCGGCGTCGAACGACAGAAATTAAAACGAAATGAAGAAATCGATTGATTGATAAAAAAATGCAATATTACCGTAACATTTTCCCACATTACTACAATCCAATCACAAACCTGATAGAATAATTATTTCAATAGAAAAAAAAAAAGAAACAGTAATAAATTCGAATAAACGAAACGCTATAAGACGCGACCGTCATCATTATCATCATCATGTTGTCCAAAGAACTTTTATTACATAAAATTGGCCACATATAAAAGAACATTAATTACATTAGTACTTTTCATTAGAATGGATGGTTAAATTGCGAAAAATAACATTGTTTTTCCACTTGGAAACTACATTTAAAGTATTTTATTCTAAATCGCATATGTAATGCATTTATTATTGACATTTAAAAAGTTTGAAAATAGGCTATTCTTTACTTAAGAAGAAGAAGAGGAGGCAAGTAATATACTTCCCCGCTAAGGCGAGGAAAATAATGGCGGCTGTATTTATTTTTTCAAAGGTTACATAGAAACTGGCATATTTATTGTTTTCAAATTTATGTATGTGGGGTGATTTAACTAGAGTGAGTGAATCTTTCACCCCCATCCGTAGTGAATAGAAAAATAAGAAGTGTATTAATAATAAAATAACCAATTATTATTACAAGAAAGAAATTAAATAAAAAAAAAAAAATAAACTAATAGGTAAGTACTTTTAAATGATAAAAAACACTATTTAGAAAATATAATATTTAAAAAAATAGATGCTAACCTAACCTAACTTACTCACAAAAGTAACTAAACAAAACAACTTCTTATTTCGATAATTTATTTTCTTTTGTTAGAATTAATTAATAAAAATATATATAAATAATTGTAACAAACCGAAAAAAAAAATACTTGCTTGCTCCTGTGTCATTTTTGTATAAATAAAATAATATGATAAATTTTGTCACTAGCCAGTCCTATTAAAAATTTTAATTATTATTTGTTTATTTTATTGATTTAAAAATTAAAGTATGCGATTTGGAATAAAATAGTATACAAAGTCTCGCGGTGTCAGATTACCATACCAGCCTCGAGATTAGTCCAGTATCTAGTAAACTAATCTCTCGACTGTAATGGCAAGCGTCCCCGATCGCCTTGTAATCTACTATTTATTGTTACTATACTGTTAGTTTTATTGCTCAATATATTTCTAATAGAAAACGTACCAACGATATTAAACAGATACCTAATCTTTATGCTCTATGTTCTAATCAATCTTTAGTTCAGACTTATTGTCCAATAATATCAAATGTTTTGAAAAGTGCAAACAAAAAAAAAAAAAAAAGAAAAAACGGCTAAAGGAATAGTTGAAATTTTTAGGTTATTGTTAGAATCGGCTTCTTTGATTAAAATATAAATGATTGGAATAAAGTGGCCATAAAAATGCCAGTTTCGATGTTTTTATGCTGTGATTTATACAGAATTATTGCCAAGAAATAAATTCTTTAAAGTGATTTAATTAACGAGTGGATTCCTTGGTAATAGTGATGGTTTACTTAGGGGGCAACATCCCCTACTTTGTGCCTACTCGCCGTTTTGTGATCACGTCTTTACCTCGTGTATTGTCTTCCAGATCAACGTTTTCCATTTCCTCTTCCACTTTACTAATAATCGATATTAAATCTTCTACATTGGACACTGAAGAATCATCATCATCATCATCATTAGCAGCAGCAGGAACATTATCATTTCCTATTTCAAATTTTTGTTTCATTTCCTTATAAGTTTTTTCGAGATTTTCTTCAATTTTATTCCAGTTTTCATTGAATTTTTTCATATTTCTATTCTCCTCTTCATTCACTTCTGTCATTTTCATACTTCCATCATTATTTTCGAATTTATGATTCGTTCTCTCTTCTTTTCCACTGTTATTAATATTACTGTGAACCCATCCTTTGCTAATTGTCCATTCCTTCAGCCAAGTGGGTGTTGTCGATAAATCTGACAGATAAGATTTTCCCGTGTCACTTGATTGTTGTTCGGCAATTGCACGTAAGTGATTCACTGTCACTTGTTGTTTCGAATTTTTATTCGTATTCTTATTATTATTATTCGAAGTATACATTGGATACCAAGATTGTTTTTCAACTAGAAAACAATGACAGAAAAATCGAAAGATGTCATGGACTATTGACATTTTTCATTTCTACGAAAACTGTAGATTAGAATAATGTAACAACCGTAGAAAATACATGTTTCGATTTATTCAGTAAAATCAACAACAATTCATTGAATAGATTCAGATTACTAATAAGAAAATATCGAATAAAAACAAAGAAATCATAGATATGTATGTATATTGATGTGATGTGATGGTACCATACGGATGGGTACCATTCAATCGACCGGACAGTCACACAAGAACTAATCATAATATTATTTTAAAAAAAACAAATAATGCGATGGTAAACAATAGAGTTAACAGGATCAAAAACCGTATAGCCGGATGTCCTTCCACACTCAAATCATTTGTCGCCCTTTTGTTTGATAATAATAATAATAATAATAATGGAAATTTCAACCATTATATTTTCATGTGAATACAGAGTGTCACAAAGTTAGTAAATAAACGACAGTATTTTCACCAAATAAGTCGGTTGAAACATATGACATAATTGTCAACCTAATTTGAGAATAGTGTATTTATTTATTTCTTGTTATAAATTCACTTTAGACATTTTATTAGAGTTCAGACACATATTTTCTAGATGGCCATTATAGTTCTTCTTCTTTTATAGATAATAATCACAGATTATTCTGTGTAGAATTTTATAAATAAATATAAATACGGGTATTAAAATCTTAATCTTTCAATTTATTAGAGTAACTAAATGAATCGTATAAATCGTTGTATTGTTTGGGTACCTACATTTATATGCTGAATAAAAAGACACGTAGCAGTACCACACTATATTGTAATCAGGTATCAATAAGTACTGTTATTGCCAATTTGCAATTGCATGATAACCTTATCCATATAAACGAATATATTATTGTTGTGTTGTGTTATGGGTATTATTATTGGGTACCATTAATTTTGTACTACATGCATATGAGTAAGTACCGTACGAATTTCATCGTTAGGAACATAAAATATTAGAGGCAATTGTCGAAATGAAAATATTTATTTAATAATAATATATAGTATATAGTACTATTACCGTACTCACTCACAAGTTTGGAAAACTTGGTGGCACCTAACCTAACTTTATAATATAATTTATTCATGATTATATTTACAATTTCGATCGTTACTTTTTTGTAATTGGGCGGTCGGTCGGTCAGTTAGTTTACACTCTGATTACATAAGGCTATCATTATATCGCCTATGGATTGTGATTATTTCTTATTTAACCTAAAATATGGCAGATACATCTCGAAAAGAGAAATTTATTGAATATTTTTTCCGGTTTTTTTTTTTTTTTCTTTTGTGTAAACAGGTGGGTATAGAAAAACTTATGGTAACCGCGTAAAAGGAAATTCTGTATATTTAGTTACCATAAACATTGCATGCAACTCTAGATAATTGCCAAGAAAATTTTCGAACTTTTACTTAACAATGGAGGAAATAATCGACATCTTTATTTTACGTAACTTTTGTTTACCATTCGGAAATCTTTAACCACACTTCTTCCTTATTGGTTAAAAGTGTTAATTTCAATAATTAAAAGTTACTTCAGATTTAAATTAACGAAAAAAAAAAGTACTATTATTACATGTAATAATTGTAGACCATGACTTCATACTAACGCCAACAGATGTCGCCATATTTCTATATGCTATTAAGCATGTTTTCTTCGCAGAAGATATCGAAATTTTCAAAATTAAAATCAGAATATCAATTAATGAATTATGAATTATTAATTTAAAATCGAAATCGAGTTTTTATATTTATGACTATAATAAAACGTAACCTAAAACCCATTCAAATGTATAATTCATATACCTTTCGGCAAAAGAAAAAAACAAAGCTAGCCGTTGTTATTAGTTATTTTATTACTATTATTATTATTATAGTGAAATCTTCAGCATTCTCATCATCAAAGAAAGTTCATTTTGTGTATGGGATGAAGAGAAACAGTGATAAACTTTCCATCTTATCTGAGCTGGGATGTGACAAATCTATTTATATTACTTATTATTTTCTTCTTATTGTATTCGTTTTATTCTAAATAGTACCTAACTATAACCACTAAAATAAAGATTTCTATGTTATATCCTATAAACGCTTAAATATAACTTTATGATTTGACATAATATGAATTTATGACATTATGATGGTTTTTTGTTAGTTATAAGTAGTGCTAACAGAGAAAGTAGTTTTTGTGTGTGTTGTTTTATCAATTTTTACTTTCGTTTCTGTGCAGGTTATGTATAAAAAGATAAATATTTTTATGATATTCATGATAATTTTCTGTCATCTGCTGTTGATAATGTACCAATTACAATAATATATTGTTATTAAGATTAGTTATGTTATACGTACAAAAATTAGCTAAGAAATTTCACCAAATTATAAAACACATGTTATAAATCGATAAATTATATATAATAATATATTAAGATACTAAAATTGATAAGTAAGATTGAAGCCTCTATTAACGGCTACCTCCCAATAACGGCCATTTAGCCTGCCATTTTAAATGACGATTGTAGAAAGGTTGTACTGTATAAAGATATCTAATAAAAACTGCATCATTTTGTTTTTCAATGGACCAATATGTCGAATACTCACATTGTCACTTGTTCCTCCCCATCTAATTTTATCTTGTTCATTTCTTTAAGCTTTAATTTTCTTTCAACATACTAAATTGGAACAAAACACAATTGTAACTTCACCGATTTTTTTAGCCCCGAAATTCTTCAAATAAGAAATAGTGTATCATTAACCTAGAAATTGATATAACAAAACACCTGTGAAAGTGCTTTCACTTGACAAATATGTGTATTATAACAATAGCAGTGTATAATTGTATTCATCTACATATTATTGTATTCAAATTTATTAGTTTTTTATTATTACAATTTGTCTGTCTAGCGACCTTTAATTGTGTCTTCGCTTGACCTTTTAATGTTTTATTCTTTTCTAATTAATGTGAGAAAATGGTATAATAATTAGCATTCATTGTTATATTTTGCTATAGCTGCCTACTTGAATTAGTAAATTAATTCATTCGAAAGATTTGTTCATTAATTTGTTGCAAATATGTGATCATTTACAGTTATATTTAATATTTATCAATATTTAACGGACTGTATTCATTGCATTTATAATAATATTTCCAATTTTGATTTTTTTTGCTTTTGATTAATAGCCAATATACGGTTTACAAAAAAAATATATAACCTTAGATTTTACAGAAGTAAAACCGGATATTAATTAACTTTATAATTTAATAATAATAATTAATACCACAACATGATATCGTATATTACGGATAATTGTTATTAATTATATTTTAATAGTTACCTTCGACCATTTTATTATGTAAAAAAGTAGGAATTTACATGGAGACAAATTGAAATTCTTGTATTCCATATATCTAATAACTAACAGAGTTAAAAAATGTTTTAAGATAGTTAATAAAACTTCAGGATCTATGAATAGAATGAATTAATTATGAATAACGCAATGAAACATTCAATTCAATTGTTGAATCATTTAGCGCGATGCGAGATTATCGTCGATCGTATATTTAGAAAAATGCCCATTCCTACTGCTCTTTATTTACATGTCAAATCAAAGGCGACTTGATTATGTATTGTCTGCTAGTTTTTAAATTTGCAAATGAAATTAAATATATATTTTCTAAATTATAACTTAATTAATTATTAAAATCAAAACAGAATGAAGACAATTTGAACTAGACCAGCTTCCATTACAATTATTATGTGCCGATTTCAATTTTATTGCTGTAAAATTACCGTTTCAGGTAGGTTAGGTACGCACGAATGTATTTCCAGCTTCCACCGCAGACAATTAATAAATAATTAATTGATTCACAATACGTATCAATAATTATTTTCTCTTTTCAAATAACCAATCGATACAAAAGTGAAATTTATATTGTTATGGATAGATATTTAGAATTAGAACTAATAATAATAAAAAAGACGAAATGTTAGACGATAACCTACATACATCAAAAACGCTCCATTCAATAGAAGACATGTAGGTACTTACATGTTGTGCAGAAGGTACTTTTTTGTTGAACAATCAGTGTAAATATATAAAGGTAAGTATTTATTTATAGATTAGAAAGGATTAAAAAGAAAAAAGAAAGAAAGAAAAATCAACCACAACTAAATAATTTATGTCGATTTATGTTATATACAAAAGAAAAATCTTCACCAAATAGATGTACGTTGTCACTTTCATTTATTATGATTATTTGTTGTTGTTGTTGTTGCTGCTGTTGTTATGGCCGATTTGTTGATTGCTATTTCAATTTCACTTTAAAATAATAATAATAAACTAAGGAGCAATCATCATTAAATCTATGTATATGTATGTAGGTACATAGGTATTTATGTATCGGAGAAGAATCTGTATGTAATTATGTATTTGTGTACTATAATTTTATAGCTGTGAAGTGAAAACATGCTTCATTATTTCTCTTTTTTATGATCTTTTTTTTATCATAAGTTTGATATATTATATTTTCCATTTTCTTAATACACGACTATTATAGATATAATTAAAAGTGACATGAAAATTTGGAGCACTTTCAATCGAAATATTTTTGCATTTTACATGCAAAAGTGAAACTAAATATCAATAGTCCAAAAAAAAAAAAAAAAAACTAAACGATGAGATATTGACATTTAAAAATCGAACATAATTAGTCGATAAATCATCGAGAAAAATTAATTAAATCAATAAGTACCTACATTTAGTATAATCTCAAGGAAATGTAGTGTAGTTTAGAATGTATTTGAACGTGTGTGTATTATGTCATTTTATAGTTGATTGCGTGAACCTGTCAAAGACTTACGTCATGATATTCTTTCTACGACCTCAATGCAGATATCTACTATAACTATATCAACTAGATTAATTGAGTAGATTCATCATAAAGCACAATTCATAAAAAAATAGATAAAGTTTAAAGTACTAAGTACTCGAAATTAAATGTGAGCTTTTTTCCTAACATAACATAACATAACAGCTTGTTGGTAGCGAGCAAAAGTTGGCAATATAATATAAAGCCGTTGTCAAACAATAACGATTATTGTTGCATTTTTAATAATAATAATAAGCGAACTATTGTTATTATTATTATTTCTAAAGTGGTAACATTCAGTTAGTATCATACATCTGTTATGGTTTTTTTTTTGTTTTTTATCATTTATAAAGAAAAGTGCTTAAAATCCTGTTGCGAATGGATGCTAGGAATTTTTAAAACGTTACAATTAATTAATAAGAAATTAAAAGCTTATTAAATGTGTGAAGAAGTTACGGTAAGGATATACAGGGTGTTTTTTTTTTCGGAAATTTCAGTTTGATAAGATGTGTTGAAGGGAGGGATTGTACAAAATAAGAAGATGTAAATGTTGATATTTGGAGTTTTCTTAATTTAACCACTTGTTTAAATAATCGCTTTTTGACAATTTATTGCACGTTTTTTTTTTGTTGTGCACTAACGAAATCAGACTATTAAATAATCCTTGCAGAGAAAAAGTTGTCAGTAAAAAAAAAACAAGTAGAAATTTACATTTAAACGAACCACTTCAAAAAAGTGGAATAAAATTAAAAAAGAAGAAAACAACTAGCAGGATATACCTAATACAAACTTACCTTTATATTCAATATAATAAAATAAAATTAATCCGAATAAAAACCATAAGAAATTGCTTGTTTAATTATTCCCAATTATGCAGTAAGTGTTATTTTGTTTATTTAAAATTTACTTTCACACTGTTTCTTTCGTTTTGTTGTGGTTTTTTTTTTTTTTTTTTTGGTTTTTATATTTCCATTTGTTCCATACAACACGAAACACAATAAAATGACCAACTGAAATTAAATTATAAAGTTTTGTTTTTTAAAATAGCGCGCCGAAAAAAAAACGACAAATAAAAATATAGTAAACAAAAAGAAGAAAAAAGATAAGAAAAAATTGTTATCTTGGTTGGAACTAAGAATGTCGATAAACGTTACGTTACGTCTCGCTACATACACACGAACACTCTAGAAATTTTTACTAATAATGTTGCGTCTTTTAACATGCTACATGTGAGAATGTTATATCTGCTGATTTCTTCTTCTTGTTGTCTATCTACTTCTTCTTTTGCTTCTCTTTTTCCTCTTGATTTCTTCTTTTTACCTATACCGCCTTTCCAATAATAGCAGCAGATAGGTAGACAGATCGTGTGCGTGCGTGACAGAGAAAAAGAGAGAGAGAAAGATTAAATTAAATCGATTTACAATTTCAAATATGTATGAGATGATAGAAAGAGAAAGAAGATTATATTCTCTCTTTATCCGTACATTCTCTTATACGATTATATCTATACGAGAGATAAATGAATTTATTTCTATTATTTCTCTCTCTCTCTCTCCTTCTAATTTTTAATTTTTTTATTAAACCAATCGTCAGTTCCAATACTGAAAAAGATTCAGGCAACACCGAAATGTTTTATGTTTCATTCACATGTCAGGCCACCCTGTTAATTCATTCCATACAAATTCACTTTTTGAATGAGTTAATAAAAACCTATTGATTAACCTTGGTTAACCTAGAAATCATTTATCTTACATCCAAATAAATCGGATAGCTTCAAGAAAAGGCAATTTAATTATGTGTATTCATAATATTCATTTACACTATTTTCAAACTAAATTGACAACTATTCAATAATTCGTAGAAATTAATATCAATTCAACAGTTCCTAAAATGGACTTTACACTTGACACGGTTTTCTTGTTGGCAAGTTAATTTTTGACAAGTTTTGCATATTGTACTTGTTTTCAAGTTTTCTGGGACAAACTATGGGCAAGTTTGGTCATAATTTGTATAAATTCATGTATACCAACTAAAATTTTTAATTCCCAAAAGAACAGCTGATATTTTTTGTTTATACTTAATAAACTGTTGTAAAAATTAGCTGTGAAAATTTTGTTTATCTAGTAACGAATATTATATTTTAACTACTCTGCTAATTTACCATAAAAATAAGTATTAAAATATGAGATAGATCCATTTTAGATATAGATATATTTTTTTATTTGAGTTGGCATTTATTGTAATGTAATCGAAATTGTCGAAAAGAAAATTGACAAAAAGCCAACGGAAATTTTTTTCTTCAAGAAACTTGACATAAAAGAACTTATTTACAAATATATTTCTTTTAAACTTAGACGAATTTTTTGAGTACAGAAGACAATAAAATAACACCATACCACTGTCATATGTAAGTCGATTGAAACATAATGCGCACCCCATTGTCAATTTAACTTGAGAATGGTATATGATCAATGATTTCATTATAATTGTTGTATATATTTCTTCAAAAACACTCAGTATAAACTCAAAGCATATTAAATTTGCTATCTAAATCATGATTGATGACTATCAATACTTTCTTTATTCTCGCAGAAATTTAAGAAACACATAATTAAGTCCCTTTTCTGACGATTCGGAGAATAAAGAAGAAAAAAAAAAAAACTGAAATGAAATTCTGTCTGCGCTCCTCAGCTGGCAAATGGCAACTTTTTTTTATTTTTTTTTTTAGGTATTGTCGGTAAAGCGATACAGGGCAAGATTATTTATGGATGGTAGGTATGTACTTTATATATATTAAAAAAGGTTTTTTATTAGGTTACAATAATAAAGCAGTAGCCAGAGTGCTCAAATTGTTCACAAATCCAAAATGTTGTATTCTAGTTTCGCGTCGCGGTTGATTGACTTTCCGAAAATTTTTATTTGGCTATAAATTCCTCTGAATAGATTAGCAAAAAAATAATTCAACTATGTAACTGTAGAGTTTTACGTTAAAATCATGTTATCAATATAATCAGCAACGATAGATTATAAAACCACACACATGCAGACACATCAAGCATGTAATTTTATTATCATTTTTTTTTAGTTTTTATTTTTCCGTTTTTTTTTCTTTTTTTGTCGAATGAAATTTATTCACAATATGCCCCAGTTTTAAATAAATACATATATAAGTAAATGAAGTAAAAAATACGGCATTTGGCATTTATAAATTAGTCAGTTAATACGGTACGGATTTTTATTTAAGCAAAATGAGGAAAAAAAATTCATAAATAATTAATACAAATCGTCGAAAATTAATATGAAAGTACTGGATAGAAATGTACGAGGGTAATAGCAAAATAAAACTATCTGTGTATTGTATATGTATACAGTGATGTCATATGATTAATATGATAAAATCGGCAACTTTTCACGTGAGATGAAGTCTCTTCATTTAACCTATTTATTTTGGGGATAATCATGCCAATTTTAAAACTGGATTCGCACAGCTTAAGTTTGATGCGTCTCAGAATATGTCCACCATTACTGTCCACAAAACAGTTTCATCTGAACTCAATACGACTTATGTAACGACCGAATTGATAATAACGTATACTGACATTGAATAATTAGTTTACTTGATTCATATATTATACTACTATTATTCTTATTATTTATTATTGTTCTAAAAAATGTAGGGCAATGTTAATATGACTAATTATCATTTTCCAATTAATTAATTTTGCTACTTGATACATGCATTCATTTCAATGAAATCGGTGTTAATTAATAATTACAGTGAAATCTCTATTAGCGGCCACCTCTAAACGTTAAGTGGAGTTTACATTTGACAAGTTTTGCATTACGCATGTGCACATTGTTACTTGTTATTAAGTTGTTTTTGGACGTGATGAAAATAGGTTCTGCGCTATTTTTCTTAGCATTTGTGGGCAAGTTTGATAATATTTAGTAAAAATTCAAGGTATATCAACGAAAATTTTAATTCCAAAGAGAACAGCTGATTTTTATGTTTATATTTAATGAATTGTTGTAAAAATTAGCTTTGAAAATTTTGTTTAACGAATATTATATTTGAACTACTGTGCTAATTTACCATAAGGATAAGCTATTAAAATATGAGATAGATCTATTTTAGTTAGATACATTTTTTTATTTTGAGTTGGCATTTTATTAATATAATCGAACTGGTCGAAACGGAAATTGGCGACTGTAAAGCTAAACAGCAATTTTTTTCCTCAAGAAACTTGCCATCGAGGAACTTGATGAAAAAAACCATTTTTTTCCACTTACCTTAAATAAATATCGATAAAATTGAAAATATCATCATCTTTTTCGAATAGAAACCAATTAGATGTTTCTAAAACATATCTAAATATTTCCATATTTCTTAATGGAACATCCAATGTTTTGATTGCACGTTTCTTTTTAAATTTTAAGCAGCCACTCATCATGGATATAATAAGATAAATTATATTAACAAAACAGAAGAATTTGAAAAGTGCCCGTATACAGGGTGTTACAATAGTACAGTCACTTTATAAATTTATTGGATTTTATACATATGTCTCATCCTGTAGCTAATATATAAAATGTTATAGGAAATTAAAAACAGAAAAAGTGCATCTGTACTTCCTTATTACATAATATTATTTGATGCATGATAATAATAATTTATTTGCACCAGGATGAACTAATGGAAAAAAATTATGTTAAACAACTCTCCAAACAGCGTTCATTAAACAAGTGGGTTAATTGAATTGCATTTGATTATTAACGTATTAAGTTCATATTTTTATCAAGAAATTGATAAAAATATCCAGTTCAACAGATAATGAATATTTGTACGAAAATTATGACTTACAAAAGCCTTTAAACAATCATTTATTTATCGCTGAAACACCCTGTATTTAATGTACCTATTCACTTCACTACACACTCGATCAATAGCGAAAAAAAAAAAACAATAAGTTTTCATACATCACCGCAATGGACAAATAAATAGATATTAGAAGTATTGTTTTATTTATTAATTTATTTCTTTTTTTTTTTGTGTGTAATGTTTTTGTCCCTTGATTTGACAAGGTTATTGTATGATTGGTAAAGTTGAGTTTTCGATAGTTGGAAAATTCTTCTGTTGGTTTCAGGACGTGGACAATTGATGCAGGGCATAAAAATCCAGGTGAAATACCAAGGCGATGGCATACATAGTTGCCAAATTGTGTAAGAAGAAAATATAGGCTCTGCATATTGTACTCTTTGATATCTATTAGATAAATTTAGGTTGGGCTAGTGAAGACTTGTTTTATATTCCGAAATAATCCATGGCGCGTCCTACTCAGTTCGATGGACCTAAGCCAAAAGTTGGTGGTGCACCTCGAATTTCCAAATAAATAAAATTTCACTTTACATAGAGTTATTGATATATTATTACTTATTGCGACAAATAATAATTATTTAGGCAATCGTTTAATATTTAGTTTTGTGCAATTTTCTTATTATGAAAAAAAAAGTGAAGGCTAAAAGAGGCTAAACGGAAAGCGCATCCATAATTATATATTATTATTAATTTTTTTTAGCAACAATAAAAAAAAATCTCCCCCCTTTTAAAATCAAAGAAGCATAAAAACCGGCAATTCCAATGTGGTTCGGTTAATTAAATTACAAAAAAAAAAAAAAAACTTACCTGGCAAATTGCTTTTCGAATATCCTATGAAATTCGTCTGGATTATTGCAAACGTTTTTCAAAAAATCGAAATTGTTCAATGAAAAATCGTTGTTGTTAATTAAATACGGTTCGTTAACAAGAATAACATTTGTAGGATAAACAACCACTAATCCACCGGCACCACCACCATCACCCGATGTATTCGATTTTCGATACGGTTGCCCTCCAGCAGCAGCAGCAGCTGATGCTGGATGTAATTGATTTTTTGGAAAATATAAAAATTGTTCCTGTTGAAATGGAAATTCGAAACGTGTCGACGAAACGCGTAACTTTAATAAATTCAAAATACACATTGTACGCCCCGCGTATATGTAAAATAAAAGCAACAAAGAAATTATTAATTATTGTTGTTGTTTTAAGGAAATAACTGTAATTATGATTATATTAAACATGTAAAAATAAATTGTCCGAAGCATATAAAAAATAGAAGAACATTTTTTTTTTTTGTATTTTTCTAGTGTACCGTAACAGAAGACAGTTAAGACTGACAAAATATATTAAAAACATAAAACGCAACAACAAGAACAGAAAAAAAAAAACGTAATAATAATAATAAATAAAGAATAGGAGTGAAAACTGAAATAAATTCATGGATCAGTACACGGCAAAAGGGTGTTTTAATCGATTAATTTTAAATAGAATTTCACTTTATAATCAAACTATATTAGATACTACTAAATAATATTTGTATCAAAATTTACTGATTGAATAGGTACCTATACATATCTATTAGGTAGGGACTGACAAGAAAATGAAAAGAGATGCACAGAGAGAGAGAGAGTGAGAGTAGAAGAAGAAAAAAGAAAAATAGAATATCTCATTAGTAAGCGGATGAAAAGAAATTTCAATTTTCTCTATGTACCTATAGTTGTTATTATATGCTTAAATTAAACTATTTAATTGAAATCAATGGCTAGTTAGTTATGCATTGTAAATAGGTCAGAAGGACGTACTTAATAATAGTGATAAATTAAAGAAAATAAAGAAAAGGAAAGGAAAGGAAAATCGCAAAAATGAATGCGCGTATAAATGAGGTGATCGGCTGTAAGACTGTCTCGTACATTTTGACTATTATTATTATTAAAACCAACATTAAAACAGACAAATACATCCCCATTGTTGGTTAGATAAAGTTAAAATTCAGTTAAATGGCAACAGCGTAGAGATTTCTCCGTTCTTTCTACACATATGATTAAATGATGAACTTATCTATCTAGATATGCTTCATTCGTCCCTAATGTTTTAAAGGCTCATACTAACCCCAATCCGAGAGGGGGTCACACCACATTAAAGCAAACCGAACACTACGCCAACCAAACAAAACCGAACGCCGTTACCGAAAGCAACAGAATCAGCTGATGCCACATAAGAAAATATAACGCAAATTCAATAAATTTGATTTAAAAGTTCATATCATAATATAAATTAAATTGCTGAGTTTTTTTTTGTAACTTATCGTTTCGAAATCTCAAATTTCATCTACTTTTTTCCCCTGTCAATTTTTGAAGATGAGCACAATTTGAATTATTTGATCAAGATGGTGTGTACGAGTAGTAGAGCAAGCATCGTTGCCAAATCGCTTTTTGTATGATAAAATTTTCAACTCCTTTAGGACTTATTAGTACATCCGGTTTTTTGCTGATAAAACAAAATGTACGAGTAAGTCTGTGCCGCAAGCGATTATCGCGCCAAATAAACAATTGTATTCGTTTATTCATAGAGACGTTATTAGGACTAAATTGTTTCAAGGTCATTGATAAATTGTTGCAAAGACATGAATAAATACGCACGTAAGATCAATTGGAGAAATGAAATCTGTTTTGTTGAAGATAAAAAACCAGTAGTTTCTACATAGATATGATAAGACTTTATTTGATTTGAGGTTATATCGAAAAAACTTCAGGCTAGAAATGCAATATGCAATGAAACAAAACGTTTTCTCTACTGTTTATTACTTTTTTGGTTATTTTATTAGTGTTGAACATTAAAATAGATCTGCAAGTGCTTAATTAATTAATTAACTAATTATAGGTATAAATAAATAAATTATTAATTATTCAGTTTAGACTTATTCTAAGTAGATGAATACACTATTCTCAAACTAAATTGGCAATAATGCGTAAGAATTAATATCAATTCATAGTTTCTAATATATTTACAAAATGATTTCATCTAAATTTTAAAAAGTCTTTTGATTACAGCAGGCAATAACATGTTTCTATTTTATAATTTAAATTATTTATTTTATGTTCTGTCTTGGAATTACTAAATTAAATATTTTACTCAGTGAAATTAGTTACTTCATTCTAGTGATCGAATCTGGTGATCAGCTTTTTCAGTTTATGATATTTACGTTTTTTTGTTTTTGTTAAATATTTGCCATCAACCATCTCAGGGAATCAATTGTCATTGTTACAACAAAAGAAACAACCGTTTTATAACAACTTTCTATTATTTCAAAATCAAATTTTTCTTTATTGAAAACTCAAAAAAAAAATGGACATCATCGCGCTGTCATAAGCCAATAGCAACATATTACATAATTGTCAATTTATTTGGAGAATAGTATACATCCGTATTAGCAATAATTATAAATTAAAGAAGTACAAACACGAAATTAACAAAAACTCTAACAAACACAAACCACTACATTTTTTGGTATAAAGCTCTTTGTATAAAATTTGTATTAAAAAAAAAAAAAGAAAATGATCTGAAAATGTTTTTCAAACGTATAATTTAAGTTTAAAATGTGAATGTGTGATCGGAAATTATGAATTGTGCCGCCATACCATTTCAAGAGATTCGTCGTCCAAATTCCGATATAATGACGCCAAGTATTAAGGCCAAAAAAACACACTAGCACGTCTACAGACCGTTCGTATTTCTGCTATCTGTGAACACTACTATTTCTTTCTAGAATTAAATTTAAGCTTTGCTTCCATTATTTATCGACAGAATGTTTCAAGAAATATTCGCGTGCATTAATTTACAACTACAAGATAATTTAATCAGTGCTTGTAAATAATTACAAATCTAAATCTATAAATACTTAAAAATTAAATAAATTAGTGCTTAAAATTACTAAACATTACAAACAATACAAATACAAATACACTAAACAATTTATGACTAGTTGAATTTCCTCCGCTACAGAATGCGTTAACATTACAATTTTCCACTAGCTGTAGAAATTTATTTTCCACCGTTTCCCAATCGCATAGACCCACCGAACAGCCAAGATATTCTTCTAGTGGCGATTCATTTAAGAAAAACATTATTTTATAGTTACTGTTCGTAGTGTCTTGTTGTTGATCCCCTATTTGACATCTGGAATTTGAAAATTGCATTCGTCAATTTATCATTTTAATTTTAAACAATTAAACTTAATGTATACACATACAGTCGTAATTTTAGTACATAAATCTTGATATAAACATATGCGTTTCTAATTGTAATAGTTATTCAATTTCTTATTTTTTAACACATAAACGTAATTTTAAAGTTCCCAAAACTTTTAACTTTTACGTATTAAGAAATACGAATTAAGAACGCGCGCTTGCGCTTTAACCACACAATATTTTGGATCAGATGATAAGAGATGGAACGTAACCTTAAAACCAAACTATTCTGGCGCTATTGTTGTGGATAATTTTTGTGCATATTTGAATCGTTTATTTATAATTTTTTTATTATATATTAGTTACTTTTGGCTTGTTTTTTAGCAGTAGAATTGATCAATCTTTCAAGTCTTGTCATCAATTTAATTTCATTGTCAATTCTTTCAATTTCTGATTACATAAAAATAACGTTTACGAAACTAGGTAATTCTACCCTTAAGGAACATTCTTAATATTGAAATAAATTTTGAATATTTAACGAGTAATTAGTGAAATAATTGATTGATTTAGTTTCGATTTATTCACTCATACAAATGCCTATTCTTACTTATATAATACAGCCACCAAATTGGCAGCAAAAGGATTAATCAAAGACGTTCGCCACAATCGTCGTTGCTGCTGTCGATAATTATCCGCTTTTAATAAATTATAGTCTTTTGCTATGCCCATTGCTGCATAAACTGATTGTAAAGTGGCTGCATGTGTAAAGAGTGCTGTGACTTTATTGCCATCAGGATAACCTAGAAGCATACAAATATAATTCGATTAATCAAGATCCTGCTAGAAATTACCATATGCATTTTTACCTTGAACTGTTTTCTCGAATTTTCTAAACATATCTTTTACCGGTCCGCATCCAATATTTTCCGCTAATAGATTTCCATGTCCAGTATTATAATATTCTTTCAGATCTTCACCGTATTCTAAAAGTTTCAGATGGTCTTTAGTGAAAGCTATACACCATGGTGATGGTTGATCTACATGCCTGGAATAGAAAAAATATAATATTCTATGCAAGAATAATTGTTTGGATCCCACTATTTACCAAGCCTTATCGAATCGACACATATCATACATATCTTGTATTAATGAATTATTTAAAGGACGTGTGAATCCAAGTCGACGAAACACTTGATTGGCTAACATTTGATATTCTGCCGAATCGAGAAATTTTTTATATTCTGCACTTGTTTCGGGATTTAAATCGACTTTTTCTTTCCATGTTTTACAGTTCCGATATGGCTGAAATTCAATACAACGAGAAAGAAAACAATTATTCAAAGTCCTGTGTGGTAAATTATGATGCTTTATATAAAAGATTTTCTAGTATTTACCTTTAATAGCATTTGATCACCAATTGTATTTGCATGAACCTTATAAAATTCTTTATCGAATAAACCTTCAATATAAGCTTGATAACTGTCATGGGTCCGATCACTTTGAGTGTATTGAAACTGAAATCAATTCAAAATTTATTTGATTTTATGTTGTACTTTCATCTGTGATTCTGCCAAATTTAGTTTGTGAACACTGTAGTTATACTGTGTGTGGAGATACTTACAAAATACGCTTCATCATTGTAGGGAGTATTGAAAATTTGTGGAAATTTCGAGCGATATCTTCTAGCTAATAATCGTAATTCATTTATTCCTTGTTGCGTTAATGAGGCGGCTTTTGTTTGGGTTATTGTATCGTTCCATCGCCATCTAGATGAAGTTAAATACAAAAAAGAAATCTGTATTTACTCGAATTAACAATTTCATTAAGCAAATTGAATATTAACTGTTCATATTTTTAAATGTATCAAGAGTGCTACTTATAAAAGTCATATTTGGACAGCAAAACTTTTGCTGTCATTATACTATAGCACTCTCATTGATTTTGATGACAGTCACTGTCACTTTAGACTTAAAAACATGTCGAGTATTACTGTCACCCTGAAATTGTACCTTCTGAAAAAATTATAATCGTCGACGCATAGTTTTCCAATAGGCGGATACGATTTTCTTTCTTCGTAATTTTTCATTATTTTCTCTTTGAGTCCTTGTAAATTTTTTAATCTGTCAATTTTTGTTGCTTTTGGCAATCTGGTTCCATGTCGATTTATTGACCAAAACTGTACTGGTTGACAGCCTGCAATATTGGAAAATGTTTGCAAAATTTTTTAGAATCAGACAATAATAAGTAAATATTGTTTATCCATAAGATGAGTTTCATGAGATCTAACCTCACATATTAATTACTAACAAAAGAGAAATTGTCATGAAGCTGAAGAAGATTTCAATTCGGAATCGAAACGTTGGCACTACTAGAACAGCTATTTCAATAGGCTTCGGTCCGAATCGAGATGATAGGACCCGGAATATACAATGAAGTAGAGCAATATGTTTTTTGTTTTTACCTGGTACTTTATGCGTTTGTCCACTACGTCTCGTTAAACTGTCATACGATGTTTTACTGCCAAAATAAATATACGGCTCCTCGTCACTTCTATAACAATATTCTTCTAAATTGTCCTGTGGAAATGTAAATCCTAATCGACCATTTTGGCCATCTTGATTGGTTTGAGCTTTTATTATATTGATAATTGTTGATGATGAGATTAGAAATGTGAAGATAATAAACGTGTACATTTCTAAAAGCATTTGTACAAACAATTATTAAATACAATTGAAAAATGTTGATTCAAAGTATGTTTTTTAATTTCATATTTGACATCTAGCAGGCGTAGGAACATTTAGATGCAACGCCATATGTATTTTATGTGCGCTACTGTGATGTAGCCTTTAATATAGATACGTTTCGTATTTAGGCTGGAATTATCCACTTTCATAAATTTAATGCATAAACATTGTCGTAACTTAGTACATAAATCTTGATATACACATATTGTTTCTAATAGTAATGATTATCCAGTTCCTTAATTCTTATTTCTTAATACATAAACGTAATTTTAAAGTTCCCGAAACTTTTAACGTTTTACGTATTAAGAAATACGAATTAAGGACGCGCGCTTGCGCTTTAACCACACAATATTTTCGATCAGATGATGAGAGATGGAACGGAACCTTAAAACCAAACTATTCTGGCGCTATTTTTGATGATAATTTTTCTGCATATTTGAGTCGTTTATTTATAATTTTTTTATTATTTATTAGTAACTTTTAGCGTTTTTTTTTAGTAGTAGAATTGATCAATCTTTCAATTCGTGTCATCAATTTAATTTCAATGTCAATTCTTTCAATTTCTGATTACGAATAAGAGAAATAAGAAATTGTATAACCGTGCTTCTTTTATTTTTTAGTGATCAAAGTTATGTTTACGAAATTGGATAATTCCACATTTAATTGTTAATTATTTGTAGTATATTTTTCTAGTGTTTTCATTGTATATGCATTTTTTCATTAATGTATAAAAAAAGATATGACATAATAAACAATTTATGAATTATAAAATAAACTGACATCATCTGGGAAATGTTTATCTACTAATTGAGAAAATACTTTCGTCAATTAGGTATATGAAATATAAGAGGCTTGTAGATTAAAGGAAAAGTACAGTAATGTTTAAAAATCTCACAAAAGAAAAAATACACAAAATTGTAATGGCATTGTTATTTATTTATTATGGTTTCCCCAATTATTACTACTATTCAATGTCAAGCAGGAAGATCAAAATCTGAATTATATATTATCAATTTCGCGCAACGCCTTCATATTTATTTATTTTTTTAAATAGTTTTGTATATGTGGAAATTACCGTTTATCTTATAAACACAGCTAGTGTGGCGCAATGTTGCCATATTTCCACCTATAAATGTGTTCGTTCGCATATAAAACTGTGCAACTTACATACATTATATGATAGTTTGTGTGTCAGTAGTAGTAGTAATAATGTATTGTGGGTTAAGCGCACCTACCTACTTAGCAAAAGTAATTTAAACATATTGGGAGAAAGGCATCAAGGCGACGCAACATTATCGAAACTTAAAAAAGAAGAATACAGCGCGCAGGTGGCACGCAAGTTTTTATAAGTCATATTTTTGACTTTTGAGTTTTTTTTTTTTACGAAAGTTTCACGGAGTATTTTCCGTTTCAATTGTTTTTCTGTGCATTTTAATTGAGTTCACATCATCTTCCTATCCTACGGTAAGTTTTCCATGCATGTGTTAAAATATTGTATTCGAAAAAAGATTTTAACGAGTAGCCTACTACTACTATTTTTAAATTAAGATTTAAATAAAATACATTCGTCTATTATTATTGTGAAGGACTGTGTGGGAGGGTTTTTGTTAAAAGATTCGTTTCTTTAATAGAAAATAGGTTTGTAAATTTTGATTTTGAATTGATTCGGTAATAGCATATTAAATACATATTGATAATTTAAAAAGTGTATAATTTTTTAGAATTGCTTTTAGCATCTTCTAAAATAAAGCTTTTAAAGATACAGATATGTATAATGGAAAAGTTAACTTGATCTACGTAATTTAACACATATTATTTTTTTTTTTGCTGCCAGACTCAGAATTTTATCAGTTTTTAAACTGATAATTTAATCTTAAACTTAAATAATTATGTTTTACTTAATTTAAACTTAATCTTATCTTCAGAGTCGTAAAATGTGATTTCATTAGTTTATTTAATGTATTTTTTCGAACGAGAGAAGAAATTATATAGAAAAAGTTCTATACATACAGTGGAATTTAGACAATTTGCCATTGCCGCCTATATGGCATATAACATGCAAATTATGAACGGTTGTGTAACGTTTTTTTTTATTTGGAAACTTATTGTCCCTATAAAAGTGTAATAACGACCTCACCCCTATCAGCATCAATCATGCTATCAATCTGTTTATTTGTAATTGAGTTGTCTGTATTAGTAGAGGCACTCAAAGCTTGCTGCCTACTTCCAGAGAAAGGCAAGAAGAATACAGGATACAAAATGTATATTTGTCCCTTTGGATGATTTTGCCAGTTTTTGGTCACCGGCATGAAGTTATTTCAATTATTTCCGGCCGGTCTAGAATCTAACGCTAGACTGTTATAAGAATCACAATAAATTTCCAAATAACAAAAACTCGACTTTAGCTACAAAATGGATATAAATGTGTAAACATCCATATAAATAAATCTAGGTGAATACATTTACGGGCAAACTTATTAAAATGCAAAAATGCACGATTATCGTTAGTATTAGGATACTAACCGCTAGATTCCATTAGTGTGACATTTGGGTTGCGCAGCCTACATTTAATATGCTCCTAGGGAATGGGGAAGTACTCGTATTGCATTTTTGTTATTTTAATTAAATTTATTGAAAACTTTATGAAAACATAGCAGGTACTCTAAATTCATAGAACATAATACAAAAAATCATAATTATAATAATTGCAATAGTAATAAAATATTAATTGTCAATATCGTGTACTTCGTCATCTAATTAAATTGCAATTACTCACACAATTACTCATCTCTATATATACAATTATGTAATGAATCGAAGATAAATACTACAGCAAAACCCGATAGGATCTGGTCTGACGTCATACTTAGTGAAAAACAGCATACCAACATTATAAACATAATTTAGAGAAATTTGTTCACATTAAATCAGTGTAAAATTTGATGTGTTCAAATTGGTACTTTGAAATGCAGCCCTAGCAGAGTGAATATTTTTGCTTGGTCGTCCAGGATTTGTTTAATATTTAACAATATGAATCAATTTTATTTACATAGTTTCATTGAACTGTTTAATTTCTTTATTTTTGCTATTTTCTTAACAGATTTGATTTAATTTTTCAATTAAAAGTAATTAAAGTAGCGTTTCAATTGAAAGTATAGTTGTCTTTGTTCTATACACACATAAAAAGCGAGACAAAAACTCTGCAGTCTTGTCAGTTGAATATGTTAAACATATCGAATTAAAAGGATTGAAGTAAATATTCGTTTATCTTCGTCTATACTTATGATATATTCATTATTTTTGAATAAATCTTCAACAATTGTATGTATTATTTAAAACAATTACCACCGTAATTGAGAAATTCACAATAAAATCACTTGAAAATACTAATAGAATTCTCAAAATGACGTTGGCAACGCTGTACATAAATTATAACCTAACAACTATGGCGACAGATCGAATCCCAATGAGTTTTTCTGTACTTTTCAAATTATAAATTTAATTGATAATGATTTTTTTTCTCTTCGTTTTCAGATGGCGAATGTTGTTTTTTCCATTATTTGGTTGTTAATTTTAATTTTCCTTTCATTTTGGGTGGCGCTCATCTGTGCAGGATTTTATATTATTGTTTATTGTCTTACAACTTGTTTGCCCCCGTTATCGGTACGTATTGTTTCTTGTTAGTGTAGTTTTTTTTTGGTTAACCCAGTTACGCATGTACGAAGGATTCGTCTTACCGTATGATACAAGTATACAGGGTGGTTATTTCCATTATTTTGTAGAAGTACAATGATAAATTCGAAAATAGGTTAAATTTGCA
Source organism: Platypus cylindrus (assembly GCA_949748235.1). Lineage (NCBI taxonomy): Eukaryota > Metazoa > Arthropoda > Insecta > Coleoptera > Curculionidae > Platypus > Platypus cylindrus. The sequence goes on along the minus strand of OX456488.1, from coordinate 5,018,319 downwards.
AAATTTGATTTACTAATAAAAAAGCCAGCTGTACAAAAAAAAAATAGAAAATTGACATCCTGTATACAAATTATCGCAAAGGAAAAGGTATATCTCATCTAGAGTGGTTTGACATCAATCATTCGACTTACTAAAGCCCGACTTAATAAATTACAAACTAATTAATCTGTCACTCTTTTCAGGGACTATCCGATATACTACTTCAAGGTGTTCAATTTCCACATTACTGTGCCGATAAAATGCTGAAAGGCGGATCAATTCCTTAACAATAATGATAAGTAAACAGTTTAATCACCTAATCCATAGGTACTGAATAACAATTACCATTAATTAACTAATTAGTTCACAAATTGATCTACTATTATTATATATTTTTGTATACAAATTCGGAAAATTAAATAACGATAAATGAATTACGTAAAGAATGTTAATGAATTAAAAACAAAGATAATTATTTATTATTATTACGATTATTTTCTGTTTATATTAATTAATTTATTTGTAGATTAATTCCGATTATTATAAGCTTTAAAACAAACAATGTGTTCGAATCAAGTTTTAATTTTTGTAAATAATTTATATCTACATAGTGTGTATGTATGTATTTGTTAATGATTTGAAATAAATTATGATTTTCGTATAATTTTATATATTTTTTTAGTTTGAGATAATGCCTTAATTATTTGGTTATAGTACCGTCTTATTACAAGCAAATATTTTCTATATTTTTTAAGTTCTTTACCTTGGCAAATGAATAATTTACGTAAATTATCACTTATTCTAACCTTATTTATACTTTAAGCACGCAATGTAAGCAATTTATTCATAAATTGGTCAAAAAACGGTCATCATGTATCAAATTTTATTAAGTATTTAATTATTTGTTAATTTTACCGTATTCTACGTAATATTACCTGAACTAATACGTAATTTTCGCCATCACTAATCATACGGCGCTCTATATTACCGAGAAATACTGATTAAGCTTATTAAACAAGAAGTATTCATTCATTGTATATATTATTTACATAATAGATAAATGATATAGAAAAAGTTAAATATAGACATAGAAACAAATATTCTTCGACAAACAATAGATGACAATTATTATCATTATTATTATGTTTGTTCATATATTCATTCAATGTAATTAATGTGTTTCACTCAACTACATAATTATATCTATCATTGTAATTTGATCGGTTAATAATAAATAGAAAATCATTTATTCGTACTGGTTCTAACTTTTCATTGTGTGCTAGTTTGTAATTTTATATTTGAAGATTTTATGTAGAAGCTTTTTTCTTTAAGAATCTAGGAATAGTACCTTCAAAGTTGATTAGCCAGTGAGTGTTGTGTAAGTACTTCTTTGATTTAATAATTTTATGAAGATTTTTCTGCATTTAATTTGCTTGCGCTTAAAATTATTACAGAAATAACAATAGTTATATAGCCACCAATACAAGCAAAATTCATTAATAACTATATTTGTGAGAACTTTAACCATTTGCCAAAAGAGGGCACAACTGTCACGACATTGTTATTTAATTTTTATGATTAAAATTAAATTGATCGCAGCAAAAAGTTATTAAATTAACAAATAATAAATGTAATTTGGTAAAATAAAAAAAAACCCTAGAATTACCACCTACAATTTCTTTGATTTTTAGAAAAATATCATGGATCTAGATTTTCTGGAATTTTCAATCACATTCCTTCTATGGTTTACATGTTTAATATTTATATCGATACCGATGGCATTTCTGTGTGCACCAGTATATATTTTTATCTTACCATTAACTCTATGCCTGGAGATACTATTGGTAACAATATATTTAATTAGTATTTCCAAAAAAAAAATCTATTTTTTATTCTTTGTTTTGTAGGCACCCTGCGATATATTACTGAAAGGCGTTCAAATGCCACATTACTGTGCCCGACGAATGATATCTAAAGAAGAAGGTGGCAGTAAATATATTCGAATTTAGCATTAATAATAAATAATAATTAAATGATAACTGTAAAATAATTCCTACTACTGGCAATAAACGCTTCTGTATACTTTTGAGTAGACCGACAGATGTCGCCACAATACTCGACGCTGTGATTTATCGTAAATACGAATTATTGCGAAATTCTATGAATTAACCATTAAAAAATTATATAAATTGAGGTTTCAATTTTTAATAACCACTGAATTAATTTTATGAATATTAAGACCATTTTATTATCGAAATACAATAGTTACTGTAGAATTTGGCAAAAAATAACGAAAAAATGCATTATTAAAATTCTCTAAATTGATAAAAAATTCGATATTAAATACACATTTTTATATATATACATTTAAAAAGAAAATAAAAATTAAACAAATGAATAAAAAATTTAGGTAAATAAATAAATAAAATGATAAAATGATTAAATAAACAAAATATAATTAATAAAATTTGAAAGTAATTTTTTCTCTTGTTTTTGGGCATTCTATTAAATAAGTATTACCTGTTGACGACATTGTGGTTTTTATTTTTTTTTTTTAGTTTCTTTACTCACTTATTACGTTATAGATAAACTAATAGATAAATTATTCTGCTATTTTTTTGTTTTTTTAACACTCTTTCTTTTCCCTTCTGTATTCGTTCAATTAATTATTCTTTACTAATGCTCTTTTCAATCTTCAATCTGCTTGTGAATACATAATAAAATACTAATGTGAAAGAATTCACTGAATACGGTGTGATTGACATATTTGTATATACCGAGTGAAGAAAATCTATCAATACTATACTTTTTGGAGGGTGAAGTAATTTACCTTATGCCCTCAATAATACTACATAGTATATCTATTGGAAAAATGGGTGGGACGGGGAAAGGGGTGTCATGTCAAAAAACATATGTCATTAAAAATTCATAAAAATGAATGGAAAAGTTCAACATGCAATAGCAATACAAAATACGTAGTTTTCTTCTACGTATTTTAATTATGTTTGTAAAAGGGTAGTTTGGTTGAAAAACAGTTCCGAGTAAATAACCTCAAATTTTATCTATACGTACATATATAATTATAATTAATGAGCATAGAAAATACATTTACGAAAAGAAAAATTCAAACGGCAAAGCTATCAATGGTTTACCATCGCTGTGAGGTATAACATATAGATATAGATAGAGGTTATGTTGTTCCTAGATGGTATCAGTTAAGAAAATGTACCAATACATCGTTTGTTATGTATAGAAACGATGTATTTATTTACTTGTATCATTTGCTGTGCTGCTTTTTGAATTCAAATTTTTAGATTGATATACCGGGTGGATCAGAAGTAATGGCAAATAAACAATCTGCATTATCAAACTAAGCTGACAGTTATGTAATATGTGTAAGAATTAATACCAATTCGTAGATACAGTTCCTAGTATATTTGAACATTTATTTTATCTGAATTTTTTGAATGAAAAGACATTTTATAATTTAAAATACTTATTTAATGCTTTGTTGTCGAATTACTAATTATTTTAGTCAATTTTCATAGATATTTTAAAATCTATGGGATTTTTGCTTTCTAGTGAAGTTGGCAACACATTTTAAACCGCCGGCAACGTTGCCGGGTTTAGTAGTTATTTCATTCTAGTGATCAAATAGGGTTATCAGTTGCTTCAGTTTAGGACATTTTTGTGTTTTTATTAAATACTTGTTAATAACCCCATGAAATCAAGTACAACAATAAAACCGATTTTTAGCAAATTTCTATTTGTTCAAAACCAATATTTTTTCTATTCCAATTTCGACGCGACGACGCCGACGCGCTGTCATAGGTCAGTAAGATATATAGTCAGCAATACACCACATAAGTGTCAGCTTAATTTGAAACTACTGTAGGCACGATTTAATTTTAAAATAATCGTTTTAAGAATATAATTGTTTTAATACCAATAAATTCTCTTTTTGTATAATAATACATATTGTACTTTATGTATACCTTATGGGTATTGTACAAAGACCAATTGATAAACCCATTTTTAAGGTTATATAAACCACACAGAATAACAATGGAATAATAAAAAATGTCCTGTAATATGTTAAAATTAGGCCAGATAATCGAACAATTGAAAATATTGAATTTAATTAGAGTTTCGTATCCTTTTTGTAAACAATTATCGAAAGAATTTGTGTATTTATTAAATTTCGAATCTAAGGTTATATTTTGTTATTTAGAATAAATAAAATTCGAGTTTTTTAGATTTTAAAGTTTCTCAGAATTTAGTTTCAGCCTTTTTTCTTTTAATTGTATTAGAAAAAAGTAGGTTTTGCGATACTCACTAATTGCTACGCCACCTATCATTCACCCAATTATTTATAATAACTAACGCGGACATTTTTTATCTAATTTTTTTGACCCGAATCATAAATCTGAATCTGTAAATTACATTGATAAAATCCTGTGCCAATGTTAAATAATAAACTGTCGTTTCGACACAAAATTTAATAAATTATTATTGTTTATTGATTACAAAATCAAAAAATGCAACTGAACCAACTCAAGTGGTTCAACTGGAATTTCGTTTTTTCTAGAACTGAATAATTACAATTTCAAAACAATTATACATGCATATAAAAAATAAAAAAATACTAAAAACATAATCTTACCACTCGAATTTGTGTTGGAATTTTGATCACTTGATCTCAATCTTCTTCTTCTTTTTTATTAATAAAAATTAAAATTATTAATCCAATCAAAATTTGAATTGGAATCAACGTGGAAAACAAGGCGTTTAGTTTTCATGTGCATAAAAAACGTACCAATCAATGATTAACAAAGTAAGCCGGCAAATTTATATAAATAAATAGTAGATTTTCAGGTTGTTGTTCTTATTTTAAAACAATCAAAACTCTTCTTTTACGTTTACCAACGTGTAATGTTATTATGGTTGCTATTCTATCTACACCAGCTCATAGCTGGTCTATTAGTGTAAACTTGTATGATGAGAAAAATGGGGAAATGGGCGGAATGGTAAAGGTAAAATGGTGGAGTGTTTTGTGGGACATGGGGGGGCATTACTCCTGCATCAATCCATCAGTAGTGTGTTTTTGATTTTAATGCATATCTACAAATGGCAATTAGTTGATCGAAAAATAGATACGATGCGATTCGGAGTGCAGAGATGTTTCTATTTAAACTGTTATTAAATTATTATTATTATTATTACTATTATTAAATGGTTATGGATGTTTAAGTAGGCACGTAAAAGATTCCCAATTTGGTTGATGTTTATTGTTATTATTGCTTAAATAAGCTGTTATAATAAAATATATTAATTATTAATTCAATAAATTATATCACTACATCATGATTTACCCTATATATAGTTGCAAATGCACACAATTTTTTTTTGCTTGATTGAATTTTCTAGTTCTCGTTAATAAAATGCCAGATTATATTCATCTAATTGATAATTGATATACTAGGATGAGTAATTGAAAAGTACTCACATATTGGCAACGTTGTCAATAAATGCATGTATGCGTGGTTATCTAAATAGAAATGTAAAGATACAGTTACACGTATTATGCTATTAAGATAATTCCAAGGTGGGCCATTGGGGAGGGGTGCAGTAAAAATAAAAAGAAAATAAATGACGCCATTAGAAAATTGATGCTAATCAATCATTTTCGCAGCCCTCTTTTTTCTTCATTTCGCGCCGCCACCCGCCCGCCCGCAACCGGGTAATTTAGGAAATTTGATTAAAGTATACCTATTTCGATTTAGGTATGATTAAAATATAATTTCGATATCTAACTGATGATGTAATAAAAAAAATTGGGTTTTTTTCTCAATAATTAGAAAAATCAATGGTGCATATACCGTTTGACTGCCATTATTATTTCTATTAATAGTTACACATTGAGAGAGAGACAAAGAAAAAAAAGAGAAACGGAAGAAACTTTCGAAAATTTTAATTTAAAAAAAAATATTTTTTAAAGTTTTTACTACGATCTGCATATACGAAGTATGTGAAATTATCAAAATTGTGAGTGGGAAATATGGAATTAAATTTTATTAAAACATGACCTCGCTTTTTCAACAAAAAATTATTTTTATCGGTTAAATAATAATTATTGTTATATTTTTAATGATATTATATAATATCAGTCGTCATTCGCTTAAGTGTGTGTCTGTGTAGGTTGCCTAAATACTGTGTATAGTATATTCGAAATCTTTATGAACAGCTCAAAGGATCTCAGTAGGCGATGACCGCAGTGATGATTACTATTGATTATATTAACAGCCATATACCAATCAATAAAACGATTTATTAGCCAGATAATTCTTAGCTATAAGCTTAAGCGCTTGTTTAACCACAGCAATGAAATAATCATTTTTCTATCAATTAAAAAACATTTTATTGTAACAAAATTCAAACTTAACTCTCGACCTAGTTAGATACACATAAAATTCTAATACAAATCAACTTATTTTATCTAATTTTTCCAACGATTTTTTCCCAATCTTTGATTCGTATCAATGCCTCATTTACCGCTTGTCCAATGATTCCTTCTGATGATAATTCCGGTTCATGACATAAAATCACTTTAGCTTCAATTAGGTATTTTAATATACGTTTCAATGCCAATTTTATATCGCTTTTTGCTAGTGATTGAGTTTCCATTTGACGTGTAAGGAATATCATCATTGGAGCGTGAATTTCATATAGAGTGACACCTAATAAAAAAAATATATTTGGAAATAATTAAAAACGAGCAAATTGGTTTATCAATGATTTTTAAGATTATTCTCATCCTTTAAACCAGATAGCAAAAATACAACAATTCACAGCGACCTCTATTATCTATTGTACACACTTATTAACCATGGAGAGTTAGTTCTCTAGTGAATATTTCAATCATAAATATACGCTATAATTATTCTGATACCAGAATGTGAAAAAATAGCCACAATTTATTTGCAGCATCGTTGTTTGCAATTTGAATTGAAACTGCATACTTTGATTCACATTATTTTGTAATTTATGATATTTTCTAGAACGAACATTCGTTTTTATATAGCGCACTAGTACGTATATTCGCAAGAAAAATACGAAATCGTACTCGATCCAGTTTTTGGCTTATTACTTTTTGCGCGTGTCATTCATCCTGTTACAAAATATATATCCATAATTCCAACTCATAACTTTTTCAGTTCTCACCTCTTATTCTAGTGAATCCTGGTTCAATTATATTAAAAACTTTCAGAATTTCACGGCAAATCTCCCTTTTTCGAACCAACAATTTCTCACTTAACTCATGTACTAGATATCCATTAATTCGACCATACAATTGACTCAATGATATTTTAACATTTAAACATAGATAGTGTGTGGAATGCAGTACATTACGATATCTAAATAGAAAATCTTCCAATCCTTCCAGATCGTTATTATCAATTTGATCCAATTCATTTGAAATACTGAAAAAATCAATTGAGAAATTTCATCCTGTATAATAATAATAATAATTTCCATTACCGTTCAATTAGTAATCGTACTGATTGCGCTGTAATAGAATAACCTGGACATGATTTTCTGGAACTGATGCAACTCCAAGACGAATCGAAATCTAGTGGATTATCACAGAGAACTAAACCTAAAAAAAGTGAGGTTATGTAAACATAAATATAGCAATTTAATTAATTACTAATTTAAATCTCGTAACACAAAAAACACATCCTATATCTAAATATTTACCATTATCGCATTTCGGGCATATCAGTGCTCCTAAATATGTTCCTAATTCCGTTGGATCTGAGCATCGTTTACAATGGCATTCAAAGAATTTATTTTCTAGAAGATGTTCTCTACGTTTGTACGTACTCTGTGAAAATATAATAATACAGGGTGAAAATAAGAAGATTAGTTGAGAGTTTTTAGCAAATTAAATTAGGTGGGTAGTATTTGATTATTTATGTTGCCAGCATTTGATTCTTTGCCGATGCAGCAGTAATGACAGTAAACTGTTTCTTTTACCTGTAATGTATAAGCATAACTCATTGTTATAGGTTGTCCATCTAATATTCGAGTACTAGCTCTTATTGTTAATTGATAATTATCAATTTGATCAATATGATTCGTATTTGGAACACAATCGTGCGATAAAAGAAATGCAGTCGGATAGAGAGCACGTAGATTTATTCCTAGTTGGCCTATTTCAAATGCATTTACCTTTAAAAATCGCATAACAGAAATTTTGTTAATAACTTCACCAATTTATCAAGTAGGTTAAATACTTGATAAAAAAAAGGCTGGATACAAAAAAATATTAATCTTACTTCTAAGATTCCACAGATCGTATGAATTTCATTTTCAGTAAATTCAGTTAATCCCCACTCTTTAATAATTTTATCGACCACACGAATTTGATTCACTTTCCATAAATCGGGAATGTGTTTACGTATTTCATTGTGACTTTCCATGTCCATTAAAATGCCGTAATTTGTTGGATCGATTGTTTTAAGAATTAAGCATCGTAAAGGAACTGCAAATAAAATCGGGGAATAAAGATTAATAAATAAAATAAATAAATAGCGACAAGATTGATTGTTGTATGCAGAATGATTAATAGTGAAAACGGAGTAGATTTAATGCACTAAAATTCGTACCAATTGCTTGATAATTATTCCGCAATTCCTTATAATTATTAAAATTAAATCTCTTAGCTGATTTACATTCCTGTAAAATTGTACATTCGATTTTTGTATGTCCATATTGTTGATTGATTCCAGGGCATTTTGATGAACACATCGGCCACATGCAATTTGGACATCTGGAAATAATTTCATTTGATAATTATACTTGTTTCCAATAGCATATTTTAATCTGATTGTTGCACTACCTGTATAATTTTGTTTCACGTTCTAAATCCTTATAACAACCTAAACATTGTACTTTACAATTTGTGCAGGGACCCACTACTAATGGCAGTTCAGATATGATTTTTTCGCCAGGTTTTATGTCTTTTGTTGCTACAATATATCTAGTGAAAAAATAAAGCTATTAAATACCTCTACAAGGTAGCTATTTTCTTTTTATCGGAATAGATTAAATCGATCTTCTAGATGAGATTATTTATTATGAAGATAGAAAAATATAATCAAATAAGCTAGGTATATTGAGCAGAAATTTATAAAATGGTCGTTGTCACATCATTTTTGATACATTTAAAAGTCTTATGGTTACTAAAATATAATCCAAAAACTGAAACATGTCGGTTTCATAAATGTTAAATATCTTGAAAACTGTCAGCTATAAAACAAGAACTTAAAACATATTCCACAGATATTGTCAGTCAGAATTCAAGAACGTCGACGGCTTCCTCATAGCCTACTTAGTTTACAAGATATTAGGTACATACACTTGGTTTTTTTTTTAATGGCAATCGTAGTTGGCTATGAGATTATTAAAAATGTTGTTTTTCTTTTCTTTATAATGGTATTTTACAGCCCACATTTATTTTTTTTCTAATCTTAAAAATCGCAAATTATCCGAAAACTATGGAGGACTATAAGAAAAACTAGAAAAACAAAAACGGGCTGCCGCCTGGCGGCACTGCGACCAACTAAAACAACAGTTTTTAACATTGCTCTTATATGAGAAAATCAAATTTTCTTATTTTTAAGAAAAATCATAGATTTTATGGCAGCTGATTAAAACTATGATTGTAAAAATGAATATTTAATATAATACAATGATTATTATTTAAAAAATTGGCATAGTTTTGTTTTTTCCCCCATTTTATTAATTTTATGATCAGTTACGTGCTATAAGGTTGGGTAAAAATATATTACAAAAATAATTGTTAAAATTTATTATGTAAAATTTATTTTGAAATTGTTACTAACAATTATTTAATAGTTATATGGTTTCTTTGGAATACTATGGATTATTTTAGATATCAGAATTAATGTAAAATTTGAAAATAATTTGAAAACGCAACAATAACAAAGTCCGCCCGTCACTGATCTGACAATCACACCTGCAATTATCGCAATATACACGAATCGCTCTGGTAGACGATCTTAGAAAAATTTCTAACCCACAAATATTTTGACTGTTGTTAGGTTGAGTCTACTCCTTATTATAGACCTCCATACCGAAAAGTTTCATTTTTAATTATAATTAAAAATTTAGTTGGCTATGGAAATTATCATAGCAATAAATTTCGAAAATGAAAAACAGAAAACTTATGTAAATTCTGGAAAATGAATTTCATCGAAGCAATTTTCTAACAAATCTCCATTATTATAGCAGGCTTTGTATATTTATGACAATTGATGAAAAATAGTCAACGTGTAGAAGAGTTTATAAATAAAATTTTTATATAATTTTTCATAATTTCAGCGCAGTCGCTGATAATTGTTTGTGTCGCATATTTTCTTAATTAATTTAAAAACATTTTTTTTGGCAGTTCCTTTTATTATTATTAATGTCCCACCAGCACATTTCATCGCTTCGTCGTATATTTGTAATTATTTATTTCGTTGATTATTATTTGTTGAAGTATTTAAATTTTATTTTTATTGTCAATGTTAAATTTTAAATTTTTTAATTAAGTATACTTTTATAAATCATATTTATTTGGAACACTTACAGTAGAATTTTAATCTCATTTATATTTTGAATATAAATTCAATTTAAAGTTAAAGTACGAAACTTTTACTTTTATGTGTATGTGCCATAAAAACTTAGGCTATCATAGTTTTTACATTATAACTTTAAGATAATTTGAACTGAAATAGTTTAGAAGATTTCCATGTGAAATATAATTCACCAATTAGAAAAATGCATTATCAAAAACATACGCGCACATTAACAGATATTTTCGCTTACAGATGTCACTCTCACTCTATGTGTCCACCAACTCCCGACAATATCTATTCAAGTACGACACCGAAATTTGAGAACGGCAAGATCATACTTCACAGGATCATTTCTGTAGTATATCTTCCCATACCCTCTTTCCAAAAGAAAGGAGTATATCGCAACCACGACGATGAGTTGTAGTACCATTTCTTGAGCGTGAGAAATGATCTTGTACGGTCAGCCTTTGTGCATGCCGTACAGATTGTCGATGATCGTTCAGGCCGTGTTGTCAGCAATGGCGAGCGGTTGATGGAAGTGGTACATTCTGAGTGGTTGCAATTTTTAAAAAAATAAGAAAAATTGAAGTAAGCATCATGTCATTAATTTGGCTAGTCATTAAAATAAAGGGTTTCGAGTCGGTTCATAAAGACAATATATAAATAAATTGGGGATTTGTCAATTCCTCCATCCATTTCAGAATCACTTACAATATATGTTACATAACATGCAAAAAGAAACTTACATGTCAAACTAAATTGACAGTTATACACAATAAATAAATCTTTGAATTAAAAGAATGAATAAATACCAAGGTCATAGTTATAGATCCTAACAAAGTTAAAATTTATTTCATATAAATTACGAGATATCTTTTAATTACAGGAGATTCAATTTTATAATTGAAAAAAATACTTATTTTATGCTTTGTCTTCGAATTACTAAATATTTTAATTTTAATTAAAATATTAATTTTTAATAGATATTTTAAAGTCTATGGAATTCTTGTTCCCCACGCAAAGTCGGCAACACATTCCAAATTGCCGGCAACGTTGCCAGGTTTAGTAGTTTTTTCATTCTAGTGATCAAATACGGTTATCAGTTGATTCAGTTTATGACATTTAAAATTTTGTGTTTTTATTAAATACTTGTTAATGACCCCCCATGGAACGAACCAATTGCCATTTTTATAACAATAAAACCAGTTCATAACAAATTTACTTTAGTTTATTGTAAAATTAAGTTTTTCTTTATTCTCAAAATGTTTCAAAACAACAGCTTCTTTTTCTGAGTTGTAAGAAGTTGATTGCAACATAATGGATAATTGTCAATATAATTTGAGAATAGTGTAGTGCCACTATTTTTCAGCTTTTATATAGCTACTGGCTTTACAAAAAACTACTGTGAACCCGCTTAAGAGAAAAATGTAAACATTATTGAATTAAAATTAAAACACATCGTAAATATTATTAAATTAATATCCGGATGATTTGGAAACTCCGTGATTGACTGACTCTAAACAAATTTACCTGTAAACAGCAGGTTTCGTCATTTTTTCTTCTTTTTTTTTTTTGTTATTTACTTTTTCACCTTATTCATTTATTACTCACTTTATTTTCTATAGAATATTTTTATCTAAACATTGGTAACGTAGTCGTAAAGATGAAATAAATCAGGCGTAGTACTTAATGGAAAAAAAGAGTTGTTTACTAAATATAGTAGATTACTAACCGAGCGGAAATAATACGTGTTTTTTCGGTGGGTTTTTTAGTATCCATACTATTTTATCTAAAATCCGTTCATAATCACTACATTAACCAAAATTGAATAATTTTTACTATTAACTTCCAGTAGCAGAAACGCAAATTCTGTTGCTACGATAAAATACTTGATCTGTTAATTTCAATGTATTTTGCCCATAACAACTATGATTATCGATGGGATTATCCATCATAATACGCTTTTCAGCAACTATCGGAAAATGAAACATAAAATATTAATTATTAATCATTATTGATAAATGATTAATTAATTAATCACAGTAAACAGTTCATTTTCTTACTTCTAGAAGGTTAGAAATGTAGTTATTTCTAACCAATTTTGGATAAAAGAATAGACAGAGTATTTATTCAATATAAAAGAATATTGATTTGGTATGGAAAACAAATTGCCAAATTTATAGATGTATTTCGATGCGAGTATGTGGAAACAGGAATGTGCTCCCCTTCTAGATAGCAAAACAAAAACAAAAAAAATACAGGTGTATTTTATACGTAGACAGATAGGTAAAAGTTTCTTAAGAAAATAATAAAACAAAAGGAAAACTAGGTAAAGTTAAAAATAAGCGTGTCATAAATTTATGCTCTCCTTTTTAATCTTTTGTTTATATTTCTATTAGTTAAATATATACTCGTTGTATATTTTTGTATTTAGTTTTGTAGAGCAATTTGTTTCTGTCCTAAAAGAAGAGCAAAAAAATATAGAGAGTGATCCAGCATTTGCTAAAATATTATTTAACCAACAACCAACGACTGGTCGTTAAATAATAAAAGGAAAGTTGCAAATACTGCAAATACTTCCTATATTGTACTAATTATTCAAGAGTAATTAATGTCTCAAATATTGTGGATTTGTACAAAATTGTTGATGTCCTGTGTTTTGCAATAGCAATCAAATTTATTATTTTTGCCACAAATATAATAATGTCACTAAATAATGATAATAGCAGGGCATTTGTATTTGTATGTATCTTGTATTAACCACATTAGACCACTAGACCGCGCATGCGCACAACGATATTTGTACGAGCTATCTGCCATCTTTTTGTATCCAAGGTTGTCCACATTCTACAGAAATAATTAGTAAAATGCATTTGGCTATAAATGCAATGTATGAATTGGATATATGAGCTGAAATTCTACAGGATGGTCTAACTTTAATTCTGTATCATATCACAAAGTGGGATTTTTGAAAATAGGCTGTATGAAATAAATAGAAAAAAAAACTCCCAGACAATCGTGGCGTGTTCCAGAAATGTCAGCAAAACACGAAAATCATGAAAATATGAATGAAATTAAAACGATTTTAATATGACTGGATATGATTTATTAATTTTCGTATTTTGACACCATTAGGATGATAATACGAATAAAAGTAATAAATAATAATAAAGAAACAAGAAATACATAAAATAAAGATAATCCCGTCTACTGCCAGTTGTGTTTTTAGGTTAGAAATTACGTAGTATTTTGATCGTTATAAAACAATTGACATAACCTAATTTCTAGTTTCGTCTCTTTCATTTTAAGAACTAAAATAATATAAATACTATCTAAATTATGGTTTCCCAAACAATTCATTTTTTTTTTCATAAGTATTTGAAGCGTAAACTATTAGGAATAGAAAGAAATAATTTTTCATGACAAATTTTTATTTAAATTTTATGCACTTCAATACATGTTGGCAACATGCCAAAAAGCTTTTCATGTTTGAAATTCGTTTGTTTTATTACGACAAACCACTTTCCATTTAAATACATTATGTACGTGCGTGTATATTTTTTTCAACAATTTATTATATTTTCTGCTTTTTTTTTGTTGTTGTTTTATTTATAAGATCACAATATTTCCAATAAATTTTTTTAATGATTTTAATGATATGTATTTGCTTTGAAGAATATTAAAGAAAAGATGAGTTAATTAGATAATTAGCACATTGTAATGTATAACAAGAAACGTCAAACAAAAATAAAAATGAACGACCGATTTAACATACGACTATATTTATCTATTTTATCTTGTAAATCCACCATATTTTGCGTCGATATGATTAAGGCATTGTTTTCGAATGGAACAAACAAAAGAACATGAATAATGTAAAATCTAATTCAATTAAATCATTAATGGCTAATTAAACTTTATTTTCTCCAAACCTTAACTCGCTTTAAGATAAACAATACAACATCTTTATAAACAAAAAAAAAAAGATAATGTAAAAAAACTATAAAATTGAAAATAATTATTTTATAAATAAAATCAAAATTTACATTACAATACTTGGAATAATAAGTCTTTTTTCTGGTTTTTTAGGTTAGTTTTTATTTTTGTCTTTTATTTTATAAATAAATTTTATAAGAAATTGATAACAAGATTTATGAATAGTATTAAATTAATATGATGGACTTCAATATATTGCAAGGATATCATAAAATAAAAAATTAAAATTTTTATTCCATTCTATACTATTTCTATCATCTAATTGATCAAATCCAATTGTGAATTTTTTGATAGAATATCGACATCTAATTAAATGGTTGGTATATCGATAGCACAGCCAGCTAACTAACGGAGCACTCAATTGACGGACATTTGACATCATCATACTAAGACTATACTAAGCTTATCTCATTAATCTTAGTATCATGGTCTGACATAACAATGAGTAACAAGAAGCGATGAAAATAAATGGCCGTATTTGGTACCAATATCAATATGAATGATAAAATTGTGTTCCATTTTATGCAAAAATAAATATGTAAGTAATCTGTAATGGTGATTAAAATGTGGGCGTTCAAGAAATAAATATATTCTTGTGACCACCCGTAAACTATTATAACAAATAGGTGCGTATTATGACTTGATATTCTCATTTTATTTTATTTTATTTTACCAAACCAACTTATATCAAGAATAAAACATTTTCACATCTAATATTTCTATTAGTTAAATATTCGAATTAATTTTGTTGCAACGCTTCATGGTGGTCTTTTCATAGATGTTTACGTACTTATGTAATCAAAATAATTTCTACATAATTGTGACATTAGCATTCTTGTCCTATTCCGTTTTTAAATTACAGACTAATAACACTGTGCCTGTGCTAATTAAATACATGTTCGTATGTGACACTTACAATTTGCAAAGTAAAAATAAATTTTAACAAAAATAAATAATGTATCAATGTCGTAAGTATGTATACGCATATAATGGGTAATAATTAGAATTTGACTCATACGTATCAAAAACGCTATAAGTTCTCTTGGCCCGACGTGCGAATTTTCGACGAATTATCCAATTTGAATAAGAAAATTTCCCAAAACATAAAAATGAAATTATTATACTTATTATGTTTATTAATATTCCAGAAAAAAAAACAACTCCAATCATCGTTGATTATTCATATTCATTGATAAAATAACACAAAGTAGGCGAGCCTACGATTAGTAAAGGATGCAAAATTCGTTTTTAAAACAGTTTTTAAAGAGAACGTATTAATTAATTTACATTCAATAAGCAGTATACTACATATCGATCAAGTGTGCCAATAAAATGTAATGAATAGATATAGTCCTTCCGATTTGATTGGGTTAAATTGATTTATCTCATTAAAAATCAATAAAGTCTATCAATGTCCTCTAAATGCAATCGTAAATCAATCAAATTCAAGTACGGATCCATACAAATAAATTATCTGTTTAGAATTTGGATGCGAATGATTTATCGATTTATATAGGATGAACTATACATTTTACAGTCTAATATATATTACCTTCCCACGGTTTTTGATCTTTTAACTTCATATTTTGGACCATTAAAATTGTTATCGTCGGAAATGTCATCTAGGAAACTGCTTATTCCAGATTCTGATTTGCTGCTTTTCGATGATCCATTACTTTTCTATTGTTGAACAATTTGAAAAGGAAAAACATAGATAAATTAGTGTCATACGCATGCGCATGCATATTTATTCAAAACCCGTAAAAAAGCGTAGTTTCTTTAAAAAAAGTATCACGTACACTCTGTTCAAACTAAATTGGCAATTATGCAATATGTTACAATCGACTTATGACAGTGCAGCAGTGTCATATTTATTTAGAGAAAACTGTTTTGAATTTTAAATAAAAAAACAAATTAATTTTGAACTAATTGAAAATCGTTATAAATCGGTTTTACTGTTGTAACAATGACAGTTGATTCTATGGGGTTGTTAACAAGTATTAACTCTAAACACAAAATATTAATGTCATAAACTGAAACAGTTGATAACCTATTCGATCACTAGAATGAAATAACTACTAAACCTGGCAACGTTGCCGGCGATTTTAAATGTGTTGCCAAATTCGCGCGAGGACAAGAATTCCATAGACTTTAAAATATCTAGAAGGATTGACTAAAATATTTAGTAATTCGAAGACAAAGCATAAAATAAGTATTTTAAATTATAAAAATTAAAAAAGATTCTTTAAAATTTAGGTGAAATACATTTTTGAATATTTAAAAAACTATAACTATGAATTGATATTAATTTTTAGCATTGTTGCATAATTGCCAGTTTAGTTTGAGAATAGTGTAGATATTCCAATTCGCTAAAGTAACAATAGATTTATATGTCTTGCTGCGTAAGCCGGCCCAGCAAGAAGTTTGTTCTGCAAAATGGAGAATATACTGTATATACTAGAATATATACTACACAATAAACTGTTTATTTAACACTATAATTAATTAATTCCATATTTCTGTTTATCAATTTTGACGTATCGGTCAATTATTATGTATGTACATACTTTTTTCGATCCGTCGATGTAAAAATATCATAAATTTTTAATGAAAATTTAATGGAAAATTAAAAGGAATAAATGGAAAAAAGTAGATGTAAACATTTAACAGAAATGAATTTGAAGTGTTTACAGGGTGATAAAGATATAAAAATTATTAAAGGTTAACACATGTTGTGTGGTAAGAGAGCAATAGAAAAAGCACATTAAATTCGCATAGAAATAAACAATAATAATAAATTAAACCGTCAAGTAAATGTAGAAAATTTGAAATTTGTACTTACTTTTCTTCTGTGACTTTTATTACTCATAATGAACTAATGCTATTAATTAATCAATTAATTCTCACTCAATTAATATGAATTATAAAATTGATCGAATAATATTTAATTAAAATTGAAAATGCTGTCAAAATATCAATTTTAATTAGTCTAGTTTAACATCAAACTTGAACTTAACAAACAAAGTTTTTATTATGATTGAAATCTTGGCAATTTTTGGATTATATTCAATTTCCGCCACCCAATTTCATTTTCCCACCATTTCTCCAATCCAAAAACACATAAAAAAAAAAAATAAAAGGAAACGAAATGAGAAGAAACAGTGGCGTTCATACAAGACAATACAATTAAGACACGCCAGTTAAAAATATATTGAAAACGTTCACTTGATAAATTACAAAGATGATATTTCAATTATTAGGAAACATAGTGATTAATTAGTTTGGTTATTTCTTTTTTCTTATTATGATTACATTGTAGTGATAAATTTCTTGTGCCATGGAAAAAATATTACTGTGGGCCTTTTTTTTTACATGTAATTTAAATTTAGCATGTCACATTTAACACGAATAAATATACCTATTTTTAAGAGAAGCATTATTTTAAATTTTGCTTTCATTTTACAGATGTACGTGTCTATTTTTATATTCTTTTTCTCGCATTTTACGCGTAGGATTATTTTAAAGTGGTCGTAATTGTATTTGGATTAAAAAAAAACACATTTATAAACATACCATTACCTTTCCAATTTGGATTTACTGAATTAATTCGCATATAAAACAACAGAAATTGGGAATAAATATATTTTTATTTCGTAAAAAAGCCTCCTTGTTTCGAAGCACCCTGTATACATATGATGTATCATTACAAATAAATATAATTAAAATTGATAGATATAGGAATCATATATATAAATTTGTTTGACAATTAAGTCATACTGTGTATAAATGCGCCTTTACAATAACTTTTCCTGCCCGATTTTCTACAGAACGTCCTCAACGATTTCCTTATAATCATATGCGGGGTGTCACCTTTGACGGCATGTCGTAGATTCATTATGATTTCCTCGAGGAATACGTGGCACGGTGTCTTGATGAAAATATGCAATCCTTTATCGTCAGCTGTTAGAATTTCGTTGAATAAACTTTCGAAAACCAAACTGCCCGTTTCAATGAAATCAATTAGTTCTTTAGCGGCTGTTGGATCCGGTGGTATATAGCGAATGTTGTCTAAAAAATGATTAACCAATCATTGTAATCGTGCATTCACATGATAAAAATATACTATTTGATTTGATTTGAATCATCAAAGTTCACGTTCATGTCATCAATTTGATTTTGAGTTTTGCCACAAGAGCGGCTTATTCTACGTGTTAGACATAGATCAATAGTGGTTTTTGTTGTGATAGTTTGATAATTGACGTTTAGAGGGCGGGTTAATAGAATAAGCATGTTAAAAACAAAGACGTTATATAAATAACAGTTATGACAACAACCTAAACTTTGGTGATATAAATAGTATACAAAGTACTTCGCAAACAATTACTTACTAGTTGCAATTACTAAATTATCGACTTCTTGTTGTTTCTTTAAATTATTTTCCAAATTAACGTCATTGTCATCATCAAGTTTAAAACTTAATCCACCATGTTCCCATAAATGTAGAACTCTTATCGCGAAATATACTAAAGGTTTATCGAATCGAATCCAATGTTGTTCTAGCGGTGAATGGATGAAAACGTTGGTCAATGTTCTATTTCTTATCGATAAATTTGGAAAATTCTCAATAATATTAGAAAAATTTTCCGTTGTCTTTGCTTCCATGTTTGTGTGTTTAATGTTGTGCATCAATTCATTATTATCTGAAAATTGATAAGTAATGTATGTTTTTTTTTTGTACAAATTTATAATTAGTAACTGTAAAGTGGACTTTACAGTTAACAAGTTTTCCTGTTGGCAAGTTAATTTTTGACAAGTTTTGCATTACGCACACGCATATTACACTTTGTTATCAAGTTTTCTTGGACTTGACGAAAATAGGTTCTGCGCTATTTTTCCTGCCGCTTGTTGGGAAGTTTCGTAATATTTTATATAAATTCATGTATACCAACTAAACGTTTAATTCCCAAGAGAACAGCTGATATTAACTGCTTATATTTAATAAACTGTTGTTAAAAATTTGCTTTGAAAATTTTGTTTATCTAGTAACGAATATTATATTTTAACTACTGTGCTAATTTACTCTAAGGATAAGTAATAAAATATGAATTGAACCTATTTTAGATAGATATATTTTTTTATTTTGAGTTGGCATTTATTAATGTAATCGAAATTGGCGAATGTAAAGCCAAACGGCAATTTTTTGTCTTCAAAAGAAACTGGCCATCGAGAAACTTGACACCAAAAAACTTGTCAACTGTAAAGTCCACTTAACGTACACATAAATGCATTTTTTGTAAAAAAAAAAATAAATAATTATCTTGAAAAGAAAAAGATAAGCAATTCAATTATTAAATTAAAATAAGTAGCCTCTGAATTAGTCTATCGTTCCTATAACGACGCCATTTTGTCATTTTGATCAAGTAGGCTTTATTGTATTGTAGATACAACGAAACTCTGTTGTCTTTCTTCATAGAAAAACGTCAGACAAAGATAACAACATACATGATTTATGGGACCTACCATTTGCTAGTTTTCCTATTGCTCCCTGTCCGAAACGATGTTGGAATAAAATATCTAATAATCCTTTCATTGCCGTATGAAATGGAACCGGTTCATTATTATTATGCGCTACTGGAATTGTACCTCTTCTTTCTCGTATCAATTGTTTTTTAACGCTATTTCTCTTGAGTATTTTATGAACTGTTTCTAAGGGTGACGGTAATTTCGGGGTTGCAGTGGAGGCTGCACTTGTAGTGATCGTGGTGGTGGGTGTGGTAGAAGGAGATGTTGTAGAGGAGGTCACTTGATAATTTTGGCTTGCAGGTAATTTCGCTCTACAAAAAGATATGAATTAATAAATATGAGATTGTTTAGATGAAATACTGGAGCTTGAATTGATTTCGGCCCAATTGGCCCAAATAGGTCATGTTACTAAATATACTGACATAAAATACACTAAACTGTAACACTTACATAGTTTTCTCGTCATGTGTAATTAGATCCAATTGAATATGGTAGTGTTGATAATCATTTTTTATTCTCTTCAACATTTCCAATTGGTTTTGACTCCAATGTCCATCATGCACCAAATATACAGTGTTATTGTAAATATTACTTCCATCATTATCGCTATAAATCAATGAAAAGTATAAAATATAAAATGGGAATAAGAACATACAGGGTGTGTTATAGTAAGCATGGCCACTAATGCTATCTCAGAAACAGTACAAGCTAAGAGGTCGACGAAATTAAACAGAAGTTGCTAAATTTAAGCAGAATTATGAATTCGAAGTTTTGTTAATTTTTCCGAAACTATAAAAAATTTGGCAATATTTTTAACATATTTCTATTTTAGCTTAAATTTAGCAACTTTTGGCTAACTTAATCGACCTAGTAACTCTTACCGTTTCCGCGATAGTTATATTAACCCTACCTCATCGGCACCCTGTATACCACCTATATATCAACTAAACAACAACTTACCTGGGTGCACATCTCAGTGTACGCCAATGTGACGAGCCCATTGATGATGTTGTTAACAGGATCATCATGAAAAATATTAGACAAGATAAAAGGCTTGCAAGTAGACATGGGCTGATGACATCTGAAAAAAAAAAAAAAACTTTCAAATTGTTAATTGTAATTAAGCACATTAATTGTCAATATAAAAACACAATAAACAAATAAAAACCTACACTTGTATTTATTATAATATTTAGAAAATAATTCACCAAATTTACTAAATACTCGATTCATTTTATCAATATGAAAAAGCGACTTGTCGGTTAATTTGTCTTAATTTTTCTTACTGTTCTGCTAAATTTGGAAACAGATTTAAACTACATCAACTAGGTAGGGCTCTAGTATTTATATAGGTACTAGGTACTATAGATAGGTAGATGTCAGGTACTAGTAACAGAATGGTGCAGATAATCATGATAGGACATAAAAATTAAAATCAACATAATATAAAATAATCATATAATAATAATGATAATTATTATAGTGTATTGAAATCTGTTTCCGCCATGTTAGAAGTATTGTTTAATTAAACAGTTGGGAACTTTTGTGTAGCGATAATATTTAAAAGAATAGTAAAATTATCGTAAATTATAAGATTAAGAGCATATTATAGATTCTTTTAATTTCTATAGATTCTATATGTATTTTCTATCTATTGACAACTATCTATAATTTTTGATTGATGATATAATGATTAAAAATAATCATTATAGATTAATTGATTTCATTGTTAAAAATTGCTATAGTTTCGCTGAAGATATACGATAATATAGCATCGATAGATAAATCCATTATTTGTCCAATATATTGGATTTAAATTGTTAGGTTAGATTGAAAAAAACACCGGCTTTTTTTACATGCATGATCAAACTAATTAAAATATTATATTAGTACACGAGTGACAAAAATAACATGATTTTTAACGAGTCTAATGCTATACTTTTTCTACAACCATCCTTATTAAAATTAAAACTAATTAAAAAAAATGTATATGAAAATGAAATAGCCAGAAGTAAAATTCATAGACCTTGCCAACTTGATATAAAAGTTAAATTGTATCGACTATTGAGTGTCATGCATTTATTGATAATACTAATTATTTCGTTAAATTTATTGTTGTATTTTACATGTATTATTTCAATTCAAATTTTATTTTAATTAATAATTACAGAAAGGAGAAAAAAACTTTACATTAATATTTATAATGCAGTGAATATTGATCATATGTATATGCAGTTGCCGATGTTAGGCAACCAAAAATTATATTCATAATTAAACATTTATTTAAATTTTGAAAATTGAAGAAATATTTACAATTTCATGATATGTTATGAATCATTTTTTACACTTTTTGTATTTGCAATGTGTGTTTCAATTATTTAGTAGCTTGATAAAAATAATTTTAATTTTTTCCATTTAATACAATCAGTTTTGGTTTCAAAAATCAATGAAGGCGCTGGACAACACCTTCGTTGATTAATGCGAAATGCTGAAAATTTTTAAATGTTTAATTTTTGCTTTTAAAAAAGGGAAATGTTTATATTTTGGTGCTAAATCCTGTTTTCCCATTATTCTTCTAATAATTCAATAATTTTAATTGTATATATATAAGTAGATCTACTAATAATTGAGTATTAGTTTACTATTAAGAGTACTATTAAGTAATTAGTAGTTTACTGCTAGATTTCCTACTAATTTATTTTCGTCACAAGTGACGAAAGTTAATCATTTTTATGTAGCCGTAGAAAAATTATTCTATTAAATTGTTAAATTATATTGAAAAAACGCCGGCTTTTGCCACATGTAGGATAAAACTAATTAAAACAGAAATTGTTTACAAGTCACTCCATGCTCTATCCGTCAATAGTTCATTTTTTTAATTTAATTTAATTAATTTAAGAATGAGCAGCAATCCAAAATTACGACTTGCGCAGATACAACGTTTCAACATGTCCGAAAAGTTCATATTTGAAATCAGTCATCACCAATTTCAAGCAACTGATGGTTAAGATTGCAGTAATTTCTTTTTTACTTACTTGGAAAATCAGTAAATATTGTCGTTGCTCCAGATGATATTCCATACCATCGTCCTTTATCGAAATGTATTCTTTTATTATTATTATTTTTCGAATGGAAATTATCAGTTTCCGTTACATAGAGTAGTAACGGGTGGTTTTCTTCAGTTTTCGGATTTTCCATTGTATTTACCACAGTATCTCTGTATAGAAGATATTACAAGTTGAGTTTATGGTAATTTATCCTGATTTGACCTCACCACTTAGTTATTATAATCATTTTTTTTTTCAGTCCCACAATAAAGTTTTAAATGTGATTTAAAATAAAAAAAATGATAATTCATACTTACATATTAAAAAATCGTAAAATTTCCTCAAAAGTATTTTGTATAAATATTAATAATAATCACTGTCAAGTTTTGGCATAATAAATGAAATTTCGTTGTATTTAACAGGTAAGGTTTTATTAACATTATTTGATTTAGATCAATTTAGATTTAACTAATAGTAATATATTATTATAATGAACTGTCGAGTGCTATATTGCAAATGTAAGTAGATATTGTTTTTGGCTAAATGAATGAAGTAAATCATTATTGGAAAAATATACTATTATAATTCATATATGTATTAATAACCACATACAATTAATATTATTATTATTAAAAACAAAAGAACAAGAAAATATTCAAATATTTAATTTTTAGATTGATCACTTTTTTGATGATTTGTTTATTAACTTAGACGTACGTGAGCAATATGAAAATATTGATGTATGCTTTTACTTTGAAAGTTAGAATAATTAGTTGTAATTGATCGTAGTGCATTAAAATATATAAAGCAATTAATTGTATTACAATTAATAAGTTTAATGTACTTTTATCAATGGACAAAAAAACATTACCGTGATTTGCATTGTTGCATGGCATTGCATGACGTTATCGGGCGAAAATACGTCGTTCCTCAAGTATTCTCAACTTGCTGCTGTCGAAAACAAGCAAAGCAATAGAGCAAACAAATGCTAATTCAGCAAACAAGAATTAGATCTGATAATTTAATAGCAGATAAAAGTATTTTGATCCAAGCGAACGACAATGCGCAATTCATCCGTGTTTAACCCATTTTTTGTACTGCGCAGTATCGGTACCGTCGTCTGAAGTTCAATCGATCATATCGTCAATAATAATAATAATATATAAAATAAAACCACCAAAAATTAAACTTTATAATGATTCTATTTATAAGGAAACATTAATACAAAAATAAACTAAAATTAACAAGAAGGAAAAAAGCAAGGGATTTTTTGGCGATGCATTCTTTTCTTTTTTTTTTTTTAATAAATAATAATGACTCTACATAACTTCCTTTTTTTTGTAGGTATATAGATAATATAAGCTGATAACCAAAAAATAAATAAAAAAAAAATATATCAACAAAACAAAGTTGCTTGTTTAACTGCGAAAATTGTGAATACAAAATAAAGTTAAATAATCTTATTTTGGAGAATACCAACGTGTAAATTTATAATTTAATAGCATGTTGGTATTCCTTACATTATTTTGTATACAAGTTCATTCAAAATAATAGATAAAATAAAATAAATAAAATACATGGAAATAATTCATTAATTATCTGCTCATTTAGAGCAGATAAGACAGATATGAATTTGGGCTGCTGTCATTTGATATTCGTATCAAAATATTATTGTGCCTTCAATCAGTTTGTCCACCACACTGCTGTTTTTGCTGTAGTGTGTACTTCCAAATTAGTGTTAGAACTTGGTGGGCGGATGACTTATAACTAAAGCAACAATATAAAGTGATGAAAAAAAAAAAATAATAGTATATAGTATCGTCGATAGATCTATCTAAACAGAAATACATAAAGAAATGGCGACTGATTTGAATACGTAATCATATTGGCTGCCAAGCATTAAATTAAAAAAAATCAATCTTGATTTGAATCATATTAATTTTCTTATTATTTTGCTTTATAAATAGTATATGTACATGTAGAAGTAGCACTTTGCAGATGCAATGCGATGAAAGGAACTTTTTCGTTCTCGTTTCAAACTTAACAAAACACCACCGAATACATTTTACTATACTAATCATTTCTGTACTTTAATACTGCAAACATTTGTCCCAAAAAGAAGGGATAGCTCGTACAAATATACTTGTGCGCATGTGCGCCCTTGTTTATTTCGATGAATAAAACTTGCTCCACAACAAATGAACTATTATTATTATTATTATTGTGACAATATCGATTTTACAATAAGCATCATTGCCAGATCTATGGCAATATGTATTTTTATAAAAATTAAAAACTAGACACTTCCATTTTGGGAATACATTTTTACAAATTGATTGGCCCTGTTAAAAGTAATCAATAATAATTTGCTATTTAAAATAAACATGACTTCAAAATTTGTAATAATAATAAATTTGGCAACTGCTACAGCACACGCACTAAACAATTTTGTAGAAACTGTTTACTGTTTGGGACTTTCGAACAATTAGAATAGTATAGAAATTTGCTACTATGTAATTTCGCGTTTCAATTTCAAATCGCCCTTACTGTAATGTTAAACATGTATGAATGCGATAATCTAATAAGTGGGCTTTACAGAGGCCAATTTTTATTTCGACAGTTTCGATTACATTAAGAATAAATGCCAACCCAAAATAAAAAAATATATCTATATCTAAAATAGATCTATCTCATATTTTAAGACTTATTCTTATCGTAATTTAGCACATCAGTAGTTAAAATTTGATATTCGTTACTAGATAAACAAAATTTTCAAAGCTAATTTTTACAACAGTTTATTAAATATAAACATAAATATATCAGCTGTTCTCTTGGGAATTAAAATTTTAGTTGGTATACTTTGAATTTATACAAAATATTAGCAAACTTGCTGACAAGTGACAAGAAAAATAGCACGGAACCTATTTTCGTCAAGTCCAAGAAAACTTTTAATAAGTACAATATGCGGGCGTGAGTAATGCAAAACTTGTCGAAAATTAACTTGCCGGCAAGAAAACTGTGTCAACTGTAAAGTCCACTTTATTAACAAAACAAAGTAAATTCCTCATGGCATTGTATCTCGTTTTTTAGTGTACGCGCAAGCCCATTCATACATACAATTTGATTGTATGTATGTATATATGAAATGATTGTTATTGAAAAGTACACAAATTCTTAAATTAATCTACATTAAATTAATTAAGCAACAAACAATTACATAATTGATAACCTGGCATTCTGCAATGTAGATAGATGCATATACAAATATAAGTATAGTCATTTCAAATTAAGAAGACAATTATGCAATAATGCATAACAATTAATACTAATCCATAGTTATAGTTCTTAATATAATTAAACATTTATTTCATCTGATTTTTGAGAAATTCTTAGATCAGAGCAAACAATGACATGCTTCTATTTTATAATTTAAATATGTACTTATCGAATGACTTAGAATTACTAAATATTTTAGTCGATGTTAATAAATAATTTAAAGTCTATAAAATTTTTGTGCCTTTCGCAAAATTGGCAATACATTTGAAATTGCCGACAACGTTGCTAGGTTTAGTTACTTCATTCTAGTGATCAAATATGGTTATCAGTTGTTTCAGTTAATGACATTTACATTTTGTATTTGAGTTAAATACTTGTTAACAATCGCATGGATGCAATTGTCATTGTTACAATAATAAAGACGATTTATAATAAATGTCTATTATTTCGACATCAAATTTTTCTTAATTCGAAATTCAAAATATCGACCAACGAAACAATAGTTTTCTCAGAATTAATATGACGCTGTCGCGTTGTCATAAGCCGATTGCATAATTGTCTTTTTAATTTGCAACAACTATAGTAACGTTTCTTCTTTTAAAAATAAGTTCATTAATATAATATTAATTAAAGCAATAAATCGAAGTGCTTAATAGCTAATTAACTTAAAAATTAATTAATTGATTAATTATGACGATTATTACTAAAAAAAAAATTAAGACACACTTTAATAATTATTATTAAATAATAATAGATAAATAAGCTACTTGAGGCATTTACATACATATGTATGAAAATATTACATATGATTTATGGACATTGAAAATTGTTTGTAGAAAATTATTTAGGATTTTTAAAAATTACTGTATAAGTTTTTTTTAACCAACAGAACTTTTAAATTTTAATAATTATTCTCAATTTTCACCTATTTAATGTTCAGATGGGAATTTCTGTTGAATCCCCATAGAAAGTGTTAAATGGTTTAATTAACTTTCTCCCGAAAGAAAAAATGAAAATTATTCGAGAGAAGAAAACTACACTTTTTCACCACCACCACCAAAACCTGTTTAGTTAATTCAAAATAAAGGATTGTGATAAAGACCATAATTGAAACATCTGTCTACAGATTAAAAAGAACGTAAGTATTATAAATCCAATAATACGATTTTTTTTTTTTTTAGAAAAACGAAAGATTTTTATTGTCATATTTTTTACGTTTTGTGCTTAAAGAAATCATAATCGATTTTTTGCTAATAATTTTCTACCAACAAATTCTCTAATGCGTTTTCAAATTGTAAAATCGGAAATGGAATTAATTAGAAACAAAATGGATGGCATCACAAATTAAATTTGTGCTGCCTGTTTTTTCCAAAAACAGAATCAAAATAAAATTATGTTATGGATTCTCATTACAATTTTTTCATACATAATATGAATTATCTGTAAGTGTATTTCGTATTAAAAATATCGCAGTATATTATGTACTAAATTATTTATGTTTTATGTATGGTTGTATATTATGTATGTATATTTTTTTTTATTTAGTGAGAAATCTGGTTAATACGTCGATAATATACATTTAAAAAAAAAATAGTTGAAAATACGGCAAAAACTCTAATGAGCATCATTCTACACACCTATGTGGAACTGTTTAGTTCATCAAATACAAAATCGATATAAATTATCCAAAAAAAAACAAATAGATAATTTTATGCATCTGTATGTATAAGTAGTAAAATTAAACTCTAGTCTATGTGGGCGACCACACCACCCCGATTATGTAAATTTAAAATCTTAGATTTCAAAAAAATGGCACAACGCTGATTGTTAACGTATGTTCTCTAAGCTCCCTCCACACCCCAATCGAAAATAAGAATATATTAATATAGTAATAATAAAACTGCAACATGGATGAAAAATTAGTATTAACATGAATAATCTAGAAAAATATTGTAAGATGTTATCACCATTTTAGCTCCCAAATGATGTTCTATCAAACAGTTACATAACTTGATCTAAACGTTAAGCGCCAAACGTTCTGAGGAGCTAGACAAGCACGTTCACCATTTATAAAAATGAATTTAAAAACATCATAAGGTACAAATGTATATCCATTACTATTAAATAAAGATGTTTCTTAACTAACGGGGGCATTGAAATTAACCAGAAACACCATTCTCTCTACTTGTTATATCTGTTGTTCCAATTATTATAAATTCAGCACCTTCACCATTTATAAGAAAAAAAATTGTTTCCATTAAATTATTCTATTAAAACTATAGCTTGATCATTGCATCTGGTAGGCAAGTAACAAATCTACTAAGCTGAGACAATACCAAGCTATAAAATAATTTCATCCAGATGTCTCACTAAAATCGTATATAATTCGTAGTCTTACTTAAGCATCTTACATTATGATTTTATTTATTCCTTATTACAAAAAAATGTGCTTAAAATTAATTCCAAAACGTATTATAGTATATTAATAATAGATGCTCCAATTTGGTTTCTAAAAATCAATAAATAAATTCAGATCATTAAAAACATTGTAATAAAAATATTAAGCGGGCATACTACATTATTGAATAATTAAATAAGACAGTAAATATCGGGTAGATTATATTAAACAATTATTCGAACAAATTTAGAACATTTATTCATTTAACAAATGATACAATAAATTGAAAGAATTAAATAAAAGACGTCCCAAAAGATACAGAAACACAAGAAATTTGATTTTAACCATTATACTTTTTTTTCATAATCAAAATTAACTAATTTGCACAGGAAAAGAATATCGTTTCTTTTAACTCAATAATATGTACCTACCGAAAAAAATCACAATCGTGGTTTTTTCTGATGACTTGGACTACCCATAATAACGTCATTTGGTGATGCGGATCGTTTTACACCATGTCTAGCCATTTCACCAGCAATAAACGAACATAGATCCGATTCAGTGGATCGTGTTGATGATCCACGAAATGACGATCCATTTCTTGAATTAGCTAAAGCATCCCTAAACGTATGCAAATTTGGATCCATTAAATGTGGCGTTGTTGTATTTGTTGAATCTCTGTGTGACGTTGGAATTGCACACGGAATTCTAAAGAAATAAGAAAATGATCATGTATTTCGTATGTCTAATCTAAAATCGGCCTATCTTTAAAAATACAGGATGTTTTAAATTCGTATGTAAGTATGAGAATCTCGAAAACGGTAAGAGATATGAGGTGGGTTAAATTGGATCAAAGTTACACAATTGTGGGCTTGCCAAAATGATTTTTTAAAACTTGAGAAATTCCTGATATTTTCGGAGACAAACGAAAAAAACCGAGAATTTTGATTTTCGCAGTTCGTCAATAACTTGAAAACTATTTGTCGTAGAGAAATAAAAGCTGTACATCATTAAAGCACTTTTTTAAGAGCTCTTACTTGATTTCGTCAGATATTCCACAGGACTTTAATTTTTTTAGATATCAAGTACAAATTTCGATTTTCTTATGGCCTCCATCTTGGATTTTCATAGATTTAAAAAGTACATGACATTATCATTGCATCTATGTATCATATCCACTACTTTAAATATCATTTAATACTAATAATTAAAAAAAAATCTACTTCATCTTAGTTGGCTTTGGATAATTAATAATGGTGGTCGTTATAGAAAATCTGGGTTATTATGATACGTCAAATTATTTGCTTCTAATAATGTTTTCATTATTTAATTACTTTCCATATTAAATTATTTAAATAAAATGCGAATCTCGAATGAAGGAAAGTCTGATTGAAATAAAATATGTTATTCATGTTAGCGAAATACGATCCGCACTTCTGATACGTATTTACTATTATATCCACAAAAGTTACAGTATTCTTTCAATTTCCACTATTAATTATCCATGTGGTTGCAGTGGGAATTTTATGCAATTTTTATATCTACGAAAATCCAAGATGGCGTCCATAAAAAATTCAAAAATTGTACTCAATTTCTAAGAAAATTAAAGTCCTGTGGAATATTTGACGACATCAGGTAGAAACCCTTAAGAAAGTGTCTTAACAATGTACAACTTTTATTTCTTTACGATAAACAGTTTTCAAGTAATTGACGAAAAACGAAAATCGAAATTTTCGGTTTTTTTCGTTTATCTCAGGAAGTATCAGGAATTTCTCAAATTCTAAAACACCATTTTAGTAAGCCCACAATTGCATAACTTTGTCCAAATTTTATCGACCTCGTATCTCTTATCGTTGCTGAGATCCCCATAATTACATACGAATTTGGAACGCCGTCATATAGCGGCAAACTTTTTATGAATCACTATCACCGAATAAAGAATGGCATTGTTCACTATACGTAGTTCCCACTACTGTTCAATTTAAATCTATCTTAAGCAACAATAACATCATAGCCATGTTGAATTATTATAGGGAGAAATCCTAATTTCTCCTATTTACTAATATGTTCGTATGACATTAACGCGCGTATCCTGATGCCTCCTGGGATTGTCTCTTCAAAACAGATATGTATAACATCGACACACATTATTTTACCTATGGCTATGGCTATGATGATGATGTAACTGTCTAACAGGAGGTTTGCCAGCTAAATATGCTATCAGATCTTCTCGTCTTATGAATCGCTGATGCCTCCTTTTAACCCAATGCAATAATTCACCATTACGTTTTTGATATCCACTTTGTTTGGCTATTTCAGTCATTTTTTTGTAACTCTCGCAAGATTCTAGATTCAAGAATAGATTCGCATAAAATTTAATATAAATTAATTAATTAATCCTTTTTTCATACCTTTATAAATATGCGTTAAGGTACCAGCAGCATTTTGAAAATATAGCCATACTGCACCAGGTTCTTTACAATTTCTTTCTGCAAAAAATAAATAGAAAACTCTATAATATGTATCAACACAATAATGGAAAAGTTTTTCTTATTTTGAGCACATTCGCTGCATTGTGACATACCATGGAAATGATCTCTTTAAATCATACATACATATTTTTAGATGACATAATACCTGACCTGACGAAACATTTTTTATTGAAATGGTATTTCCCAAACAAAGTTAATAATCTACAATATTTACTGATGTTATCAGAATCAATTCAGAACTCTGTAAAAGTGTAAATATTGTTCTTCTATAATGGTAAAATAATAAACTGCTTGGGTTCAATACAAAGTCCATTCCAAAAGGTGAATAACGTCGTCTAAAGGTAACTAATAATAAGGTACAAAATGGTTGACAAAGGCAATAAAGATAACTATAAATATTTTAGGGCGTACAGAGCCCTTGGCCTTTGGAATTTCAAAACAACCACAAATTTTACTGCGTATTTTATATTTACTAGATACTAGATTCACGTAGAGTAATAAATATTCTAGTCATGCTGATTGCCATTTAATTTTTTTCTCCTTGAAACGTATATTTAAGACATAGGGCCAATTAAATGCAGATGCAGTCGAATTTTGGATTAATAAAAAATTAAAATTTATCAATTTACACCTTAGTTTCCTTTGTCATTATATAAAAAGGTTGTGGCAACATAGGAACAGCTGATACTTAAATCGATAATAATACTTTTATAAAAAGAACTGCTAAATATAGCAGATAGGAAATTTATAAATAAAAAATTACCAACAGACTAAATACCTATTATTCTGAAATAGCATTAATACCTCTATAAAGTTGTGCTACTGCAGTAGCTGAATCCTGAAAGGTTGTCCATATACGACGAGTAAAATTTGCATGTTCTTCGGTTAACACTTGGTCATAATCTGGTTCACCTTCTAAATAATCTATATGCTCTTGTTCCTTTTTTGTAAACCATAGGCCATTATCTTCTCCACTCATTTCTTTAATATTTGTTTATGCAAATTCAAAAATAATGTTTAATTAAGCAATTTTTTTGCACAATTATCTAAACAACAACATGCTCCTATGCCACAAGGAATTGAAAAGAATGTTTTTTGTCAAAAATGTCATAAGATTGATAGTTATTTTGACATCTAAGGTGTACTGCAGCGTTGTCTGATGCAAGTTGTACAAATGAACTACGAAACACAAACAGTTTTGCAAAACTTTTGCTACCATTGATAGCAATGGTCCATAGCCATACTCCAAATGGTAAAAAAATAAAAAAGCAGGGTTGTGAATAATGAATAATCTAAATTAGATTATTTTCTATGATTAGATTATCTAATCATTATTATTATTGTAGTACTGTACTACAAAAATAAAAGTACTACTTTTTTTTTTAAAAAGTACCTGGTCTGGTACAATTTTTTGGACGTCCTGATTCCTGATTCATAATTTCCAATAGGTTTAATTTAAATCAAGTTTAAAAACTTAAACTTAATTATTTTGATTGAAGGTTGTGAACTATTTGAACTACTTTCAATTCCGAATGACAGATGACAGAAATAAATTGTTATTTTGATTTTTGAATATTGATTTTTACAATAACTTAATTTCTAATTTTCTTTCATAATTTTATTTTAATTGTGCCTAAAAAGAAAGCTATTGGAAAACTGAAATTGATTCGCCGCATGGAAGATATTTTAGAATTCGAATTTTCTTGATCATTTTGGTATTGGGCTTTAATACATTATAAATAATTTAAATAGTTAAATTAAAATAACAAGATCAAGTTTCCAATATAATAGTGCTTTTTTAAGGCTTAGATTCTTGTGTGTTCTTTCTTCTACATTACAATTAATTTGCTAAAATTTCTAGGTTTAATGGATGTTTTACTGAATAATTCAATGACCAATGATTGCAATATAAAAACTGAAGAAGTAGATCTTAACGACTCATTTATAAAAAGTGAATCATTGTCTGAACCTGACGATTATGAAGAAGATGAACCAACGAATATAAAACGTGAAAATGATAATAAAAATCCAATAGAACATGATGAATTGGAAATTGAATCGAAAAAAAGACAAATAATAGAAAATGAAACAACCGTTTATAAATGTAAAGAATGTGAGCAACAATTCCAAAAATTTGCTGCATATAAATTACACCGTAGTGAACATTCTATTGAAAGAAGAACATGTAAAATTTGCAATATTTTATTTCAAGGACTCACAAAGGTAGTTCTCTATTTCCGGATAGCAGCATTTAATTGTGGATGTCTTTTTGGAAATTAATTCGTATGCTTTTTTTGGGTTTAGTTAAAGGAACATATGAATGTGCATAATGGTTTAAGACCATTTCAATGTACGAAATGCTCGAAGAGTTTTGTTTCTTCAACGCAATTAAAATCACACATTGAATGCCATGCTGAAGAAAACAGTTTTAAATGCGAAAAATGTGGAAAGGGTTTTAAAACCAGGCGGTCGTTACGTGGACATCACGATACACATGCCAAGAAAGTTAAAGATTATATGTGCAAAGTAAGTTTCTATGCTATAATTCAACGACCACTCAAAATTCTCAAAATTTTAGGCTTGTAATAAAGAATTTGATTTCTTAACCGAATATCATAAGCATTTGAAATTACATGGTGAAGCAATACCAGATCCAAAATGCCTATTATGTAATAAAGTATTCAAATATGAACTTCAATTAAAAGTCCATTTAAAGACGCATAAAGATTTAAAATTCCCATGTGAATATTGTAAAAAAATATTTCCATCGATGGTAAAAATAAGGAAACACGTGAAACGAGTGCATGTGATTAACGAGTGCGAATTCTGTAAAAAAGTTTTCTATGATAAAGCCGAATTTGGACGACATAAGAAAACCGAGCATGTTGAAGGTGAGGAATAAAAATTGATAAATGAAAATATTTCAACTATAGGAATTCAATAATTAGTGATACTATTTAGAATTATTTAAATATTTTTTTTCTTTTACTTGTTTTTTTTTTTTCTTTTTGGTTGATTTATTTTGTAGATGTTCAGAACTTTTTGTTGGATCAAATATGTTTCAAATGGATTACGAACAGGTACGGTTTGTTCATAAATTCGGGTTTATTAATTAATAAATAACTTGTATAATTAATTAACTAACACGATTAACACTTTGTGTCAATTAATCATTTAATTTTAGTGCACATCTGTCAATAATCTTTAATCATTGACTCTTGTTTTACTACACCATATTAATAACCATTTTCTATGAATTATACAAATTTCAATGCTTTTAGATCTAACTTTAATATTTTAACATTTTTATATAGTGATCAAGCCAGCGCATTCACCAAATTCTAGAAAAAAATATTTAACTCAATTCTGTTTTGTTTGAATGTTGTTTGTGTAAATAACTATCCCCGAAATGCTCATTATAATAATGACTCACTATAATTAGTTATTTATGTACAATTTTTAGAAAAACCAAATATATGCAACATCTGTCAAAGGGCATATGATAAACCGAAAAATTTACAAGAACACATAAGAGTGCAGCATACAAATGATGGACATGAAAATAAATGCGAATTTTGTGACAAAAAATTTATTAACCGATTTTTATTGCGCAATCATACTAAAACGCATGATAAATGCTTCAAATGTTCAGTTTGTAATATGCAATTTTCATTTAGGTATGTAAAATGCAATTTACACAACATCTAACTTTTTTTTTTAATTATATGCTTATAAGATGATAACAGTTTAGATTTTATCTTTTTAAAGGTATAATTTAGAACTTCATTCGGTGACGCATACCTATGAGAAAAAATTTAAATGTTCAATATGTTTAAATGCCTATTCAACTAAAACAGGGCTACAAACTCACATATCAACACATTCGGAAGATCGACCGTTTCAATGCAATTTGTGTAGTAAAAGATTTAAATGTTTCAGGTAAATCGAGTGGGCGCTAAGACTCAATAAATATTCGCGTGCAGAATTGATATTTTATTAACGTATTGGTTATTATTTTACAGGAGATTGGCTGTTCATAAAAAATCACATATTACCGAATTAAACTTTGAATGCTACACATGCGGAAATAAATTTAAAACCAAAGCTTACTTAAAGGCTCACTTATACAAACATTCTAAAGGTAACTAGAACAATAAGATGCGACATTTTATCTGTAAACTTTTTATTGTTCTTCCAGTTAAACCTTTCGAGTGTCGTTCATGCGAGAAAAATTTCAAACATCGAAAATCTTTAGATAAACATGTTCAAATGAATCATTTAAATAGTGCTACTGTTGGTGGTAAAAAAAGGCGGACGATCAAAACTGTTAAAAATGAAATTCTATCGGATGAAATTGAAATAAAACATGAAAAAGTTGAAGATAAATTAGCTGAGCTAAATGGTTATTACTTTAATGAAAAAAATAATAATGAAAATAAAAGCTAATAAAATACAAAAAATTTATGATTATTATTAGGGATGCAACGATTATTGTTTTACGATTACGATTATTAATCATAGTAGCTAATTGATGGTCAATAATCAATATGCATACATTTTTAAAATACTGTTCTATGTAAAACAACTTAAAAAGTTTTTTCCAAAGTTTTTCAAACAAAAAACGTAACTATATTTATTAATATAAATTATTTATTCATCTTTTTAGATAAAATAATTTAAAAAATGTAAAAAAGGTTTGATTTCTATAAACGCACCAAAATTCTGAAAAAAAAACAATTGAATTTACAGTAAAATAATTAGAATGCATAAAAATTATATCAAATACATATTTGGCATATCTAAAAATACCAAATATTTCATTAAATATTTTATCAATATATTTAGCATATTTGGTTAATATTTTAAATTAATTCTACAATTA
The DNA here is from genome assembly GCA_949748235.1 of Platypus cylindrus. Classification (NCBI taxonomy): domain Eukaryota; kingdom Metazoa; phylum Arthropoda; class Insecta; order Coleoptera; family Curculionidae; genus Platypus; species Platypus cylindrus. Next base: position 4,982,080 of record OX456488.1, on the reverse strand, counting down.
CAAATTCAGATTGTCTGTATTAAATCCAATGGCAATTTGTGCATTGGAAAAAGTAAAGAAAACCGTTACAACGGGTTCGGTCAAAATACGAACCAGACCGAAAGCAGGTAGTCTTTCCACGAATTTTCCAACCGCCTTGAAAATACACGATTAATCCTATTAATAATCATTGCTTCCCTAATTATTATCTAACAAAAGCAAAAAATTTTGAACTTAAAAAAGTTTCTAGTCATGTAAATCGTTTCTTTGTCCTGTTTCGCTTTATTGATTGTTTTATACAAACATATTATCGCAGTCGACTTTGGAATACATCGGCAAACAGTTGATTACAATTTCTATTTTTCCATCGATTCTATTTTTATCTTAGATAAATGTCTGTAATATGTGATTAGAATGCCTTTTATTCTTTACATTATCAATGTGTCAATTATATGACATATACCTACAATCCGAATTTTCAAAGTCAACTATGGTAATGGTAATCTTTGTTTTTGCTACGACTTTGTTCGCTTTTAAAAAAACTTTGTAATACTAGATTTCGTATTGATTAATTCGTCTAATATGAAGCAAACAATATTTTAGTATGTTTCCACGAAATGGTGTATGTGTGATGAAACTTATAAAGACAAATTTACTTGTTGCTTGCGCTTTGTTCTCTAGTTGTTTCAGTTTGGCACACTTATATGTATAGATTAGCACCAAAATGATCGATATTTGTAAAATGTAGTAACTAACATTCATTATATGTATGTATATAAACTGGAACTATATAATGAAATAATGAGTGTAATGGAATTGTCATCCTTTATTTTCCAATTAAATATTCTATAGCATTAAATATTAAATCTAATTAAAGTTTTATTTTTATTTGCACTTTCAATTTATACAAACCAATTTGTAATTACAATACACGATAAAAATATATTCCAGGTCGTTTCCATTTAAAAATAACTATACTAAACAGTTAAAAGTTTACGATAGTTTTGTGGTTCAAATATTTTTCTATATTTAAATCTAATTCGTGTGTGTGTCGACTTATTTTATTTTGTACTATTATTTCTAATGTAATGTAAATTCGATGTTTATTTTTACAATCGTATATCTTATAGTTTGATTTTCAAATTCAACTTAAATTTACAAATGTTCGCATTGGAAAAGGTCGTATTTAAGTTTCGATCTGCGCAATTTTTACAATCAGTTCATGTAGGCAATGTTCTAATATTAATACACTAACTGAATAATTAAATTGCTCGGAAATGGAATGGATCATTAAATTATTATAAGAAACCGAATTGATAATGAAATCCGGTGAAATCATTAATACATATGAATATACTACTTGTAATAATGTTTTCGAAATGAAATCTATTCTAGCAACCCATGACTCGCCGACTCCAAATGAAATGAATGCCTCCTGACGTTATCCCACGCATTTATTTAACTTGTTTTAATATATTCCAATCTTATGTACAATATATGTATATTTTGCACACAAGGAGGTGCTATATGAATATGTTGTCATGTATGTATATTTATTCATAAAACAAAAAATAAAATCATGATCTTTCAGTTTGCAGCCGTCGTTTGTTTCATCCGTTTGCAATAGAGTTTTTCGAAATCCAGAAGAAATTGCACGTGAATAAGTAGTGTGAAAGGATTACTAATTTTCATGTGTGATTGCGGTTAAAATAGTATATTAATTACAAGGAATCTAGTAACTTATAATTATGTCGTTTTGGGCATCTATTACAGGTAGGCGAAAATCTTCTGAGCTACTTAACTATTGGGGAATAATTAAGTAAATTTATGCAATTAATAGTCGTTTGAAATCAAGTACCAAGGGGCTTTTGATTTTAATCTGTTATTTTATCCATAAGTTCCGATTTAATATGAAATTGACCCTGATGTAAATACTTTAATTAATTTTTCTTTTTTAATTACTAATTAATTCTTAATGTACTAGCCCACACACACATCAATGCAATCAACGATTTACTTTTAAAAGTGTACCACTTCGAAAAAAAAATCGATCCATTTCATGGAATATTTTATTTTTGATAGAACGTAATAAATTCCAAGGATGCGAAGGTTTAGGTCAAAACGTAGACATTGTGGAACCTTTTTCCTTCCACATTGAATTGGAATCGATATTTTTGTCTTGTCTTCTTGTTGTTTGTCTCTCTAGTAGTATAATATAATTTTAAATCCACACCGCACTGTTTCATTTTATGTTTGTTGTTGTTGTTGTATATTTGTGTAGTTGTAGAGGTTCTGGTCGACTCGACGGCGATCGTCATTTTATTTTAGTACGCGAGTTCTGTGTGTGAGGAGAGAGATACAGTATTTTTCCATAGTGTGTTGCTGTGGTCAGTTTGAATTTGAATAAAAAAACGAAAATATACCGGCGGGTGCGGTGACTAATTTATTTTGATTAAAGAAATCAATTTTTACTAAAAAATAGACTTTGATTTTGAGCTAGCTAAATAAAAGGTTTAGTTTTGACGATGTTTGGTAAGTGGCAAAAGTTATTAATAAGTTACCGTAGTACAGTAGATTGTTTCTTTTTTATATTTATTCATGGCCATTTCCGCTTCGACTCCTCTCACCACCCATTTTTGGAAAAATTCCAACCCTTTCCAGGCGTGACTTAATATGCACCTAACTTTTATTACAACTTCTTTAATCTGATATATTAGTATTTGAAAATAACAATATGCTTTTTTTTAAATGTATAAATACCATACTTTTTTGATATTTAATTAATTGAGGTATTAATGTAAAACACTCATTTCTTAATAGAGCAGATGTTAAAATGTTAGAGAACATGTGGGCGTATTTGATAGGAGTGGCAAATCAATCAATAAATAATAAAATTGATTTTCTGTTACATTTTTCCTTATGTATAAAAATATTCGATTTTTGAAGAGATCCATCTGCATTATATGCAACGAAGTATAACCATCATTTCATTGATCTGGAAACGTATTGTACATGCATAATTCATTATTAAACCATTTAAATTGATATTAAAAACAATTTGAATTGATCGGTCACAGATAAAAATAAATAACATGTTATTATTTCATGCATGTTAAATATAATAAGACAGATAAAACATTAAATAATCATCCTAAAATGGATATAAATACATGAAAATGACGAATAACATAAATTCGATATAAAAAATTCATTTGTTGTGATATTAAACCGGTTTCGAATGTTTTTTTGCTTTCGATGAATTCGAATAGAAATTTGTAATAAAAAAAAAACAAAACAATAGATAAAAGTTGTATTCTTTAAATTAAAGACGACTGCAGACTTTTACTCAAAAAGTAATCTCAAAGCTTTCAAGTAATGCACTGATTATGGTATAGTTGTCGCAAATTAAACAGACAATTATGCAATACGGTTTAAGACAACGCGAAGTCATATTTACATATTTACAAAAATTTCTTGTGGCTAATGTTTTGAATAAAGAAAAATTTGATTTTGAAATAATAGAAATTTGTTGTAAATCGATTTTATTTTTGTAACAATAACAATTGATTCCATGGGGTTGTTAGCAAGTATTTAACTCCAGCATAAAATGTAATGTAAATATCATAAACTGTAACAGCAACCTATTATTTGACCACTAGAGTGAAATAACTAAACTTGGCAACGCTGCGGCGATTTCAGATGTGTTATCAACTTCGCGGAGGAAAAAGAATCCCAATGACTTGAAAATATCTATTAAAATATTTAAAATTGACTAAAATATTTAATAATTCTAAGACAAAGCATAAAATAAGTATGGTAAATTATAAAATAGGGATATTGTCTTCTGTGATCAAAAGATTCATTAAAATTTAAGTAAAATAAATTGGGAACTATAACTATGAAATGGTATTCATTCTTATTTTACGCATTATTGTATGTTGTCTTCTTAATTTGCGACGATTATACACGAATTGCGTGATATTATTTAGTATTATATTGTAGTTGAAATGTTTGAAGTCGGCCTAAAACTGGTTTTCGTTTAGAGGCGAAGATCCAAAATAATTTGTTATGCGGAATTAAATTAACGATAATACATTAATAGTATAGTTTTTTTTTTTTTTAAGAGTAAGATAATGGATACTAATAGTAGATTTAGATAGCAAAAACAATAATTATTATTATTATCCGCCATTATGTATCTACGTGCATTTATATTCTTATTATTACTTTTGTTAATGTATACACTGCAATCGATCCGTTCTGGAAAATATCATTAGCATTCCTCCTTTTATTGCTATGTGAAATTATTATTGTAAAGGTCATTTGTAATCGTTAAACGTGTAAAAATAACTTGGACTAAATTATTTACAATACAAAATACATAATTTTAAAATGTTTTTCGATAATTTTCCTAAATATTTTGCACAAATATAATCAGGTATGTGCATATACTTATTTTAGCTAGTGTATTCATAGATATGGACCTTCTGTACTATACATATATTTATAGTCTTTACATAACATAACATGCAAGTGATTTTACATATTTACATATGCATACTACATATATTCACATTTTATATGATCCTCTATATATATTTATTTGAAAAAATGAAAAATTTGCAGGAAACGTGAATAATAGAATAATTTATTCTGATGACATCACTCTTGTTAGAAGTAAATTATTATAAATTAATGTTGAGGTTTTCAAATCAAGGAAATTAGGATTTGGAATTATAAAATTCAAGTTTTTAATTTTATGTAAAAAAAATTATCCAGTAGGCCGTAAGCACGTAGGCATTGTCTTCTATGACATAACGGTATCTATGCGGCGAAACACAGGTTGCCTAAGAAAAGGCATATGTCTATTAGATATGCAATCACTCAAACATGTAGCCCTAATATCCACCAAAAAAAACAAAATGATATTGCCAATGACCATGAACTCATTTCTACTTTATTTTCTAGGTGCCATTAAATGTATGTATACAATGTGTATACCTTGTAATTTTAGATAATCTCACATTAATTAAAGAAATTTCAATTAACAGTTAGCGCAGTATCTTCCTCTATAATGTCATTGATAAATTTAACTAACAATATGTAATAAATAATAGAATTAAGACTATTAAAACAATAGCCTCGAGGCACCAAATATAACATACCATATATGCGACGCAACACTTTACTATGTAACGTAGTATTCTAAAATTAGATATAAAGTTCTTCGTGTTCCCGAGTGATTTAAAAAATAAAATAAATGAACAACCAATGACGTAACATTATACTTCAAAACAAAGATGACCAGACAGGGGTCTCAATTTTGCTTATTTGATTTTAACGAAATGATGAAAAAAAAAACTTGTTAATTAAAATGGTGTCTTTTATATTTTCAGCCTCATTAAGGAATTTCGGTAGCCGAATTGGTCAGCTATTTTCCAAAAAGAAAAACGAAGCTGCCGAAGAAGTGGCAGAAGCTGAAGAACAAATACAAGATGTCGTTGAAGAACGTATAAAGAAAACGGATGAATCATTGGAAAAGACGAAAATCGATGCAAAGAAAATCGCAGAAGAAGCAGGTACAAATGCTCTAAAATTTCAAATTAATTGTATTTATGTAATTTGCTGATAGTACAATAAACGAATTTCAATTGTTTCAGCTAAAGAAGTACGAAAAACGAAATCGAATATTAACGACGATATACAAAAAACCGTCACCGGTTTGGCTCACACTGCTGATACAACTGAACAGAATTTAAGCACTGGCGCACAGAATTTGGCACGAAATCTCGACAGCAAATTAAAAGAAACAGAAGATGCGGCAGCAAAAAAAGCTAAAGAAATTGCCGAAGCAGCCAAATCTGTTGCTAAATCTATTGATCAAAAAACTAAAGATACCGAACAGGCTGTAGCTGATAAAGCGAACAAAGCGGCTTTGAGTGCACAAGAATTTGCAAGAGGCATTGATAATAAAGTAAAAGAAGCTGAAGAAGCAACAGCTAGGCAAGCAAAAGAAGCAGCCGAAGCTACTAAAAATGCTGCGAAATCGTTGGATCAAAAAATTAAAGAAACTGAACAAGCTGCTGCCAATAAATTGAAAGAAACAGAGGAGGCTGCTGCTAAAAAAGCAAAAGAGACAGCCGAAGCTGCTCAGAAAGCTGCCAGGGCAATAGATCAGAAACTAAGAGAAACTGAACAAGCTGCTACCAATAAACTGAAAGAAACAGAGGAAGCTGTAGCTAAAAAAGCAAACGAAGCTGTTGCTGGAGCTCAAAATGTAGCAAAAAGTTTTGATGACAAAATGAAAGAAGCAAACGAACGCGCAGCTAGAAAACTGAAAGAAGCTGATGAGGCTGCAGCTAAAAAAGCAAAAGAAACAGCCGAAGCTATTCAAAATGCTGCTAGAGCTATAGATCAAAAGTTGAAAGATGGGGAAAAAGCTGCAGCTAATAAAGCGAAAGAAGTGGCTGAAGGTACACAGAATTTGGCCCGAAACGTTGATAATAAAATTAAGGAAACGGAAGAAGCTGCCGCTAGAAAAGCAAAAGAAACAGCTAAAGCATTAGAAGCTGAACGACAACGCTTGGCCGCACAGGCTCAAGAAGCCGTCAGAAATGTTGATAATAAAATAAAAGAAACGCAAAACACAGTAGTGAATAAAGGACAGGAAATAAAAGGGGCAGCAATTACTGGCGCCCAAAACATTGCTAAAAATGCAGATACCAAAATCAAAGAGACTCAACAAGCGACAGCTCAGAAAGTTAGCGATGCAAAAGATGCAGCCCAAAATACGGCTAGAAATATCGATAATAAAGTAAAAGAAGCAGAAGACGCAGCAGCAAGAAAAGTCAAGGAAGCTGCACAGGCAGTACAAAATACTGCTAAAGCAGTAGACCATAAAGTTAAGGAAACTGAACAAGCAGCAGTTACAGGAGCCCAAAATTTAGCTAAAAATATCGATAACAAAGTGAAACATTTAGAAACTGAGGCAGCGAAAAAGGCCAAGGAAGCTGCACAGGCAGCACAAGATACTGCCAGAGCAGCAGATCAAAAAGTCAAAGAGTTGACCGAACGAGCGCTAGCTAATGATGATAATAAAATGGTAGCGGGACCTTTGCTTATCAATAATACAATAAATGAAACGTTACACAATAAACGTTTAGAAATGAGTGAAAATACTAATGCTAGAGCACAACAATTAGCGAAAAATGTCGATAACAAACTGCAGCAAGTCGATGACGTTGCAACAAAAAAAACCAAAGAAATTGCTGATTCAACTGAAACAGAAAAACAACGATTAGCTGAAGGTGTTTATGCATTCGGTGGTGCAATTAATCAACGAGCCCAACAAGCCAATGCTGGTTTACATAATGCTGAACAACATTTAGAAAATCAAATTCGACAAGCTGCACAAACATTCGATAATAAACTGGCTGATACTAATAAAGCAGTTAGTGAAACAGTTCGACATGATTTAGATGAAGCCAATAAACGAATGCATGCAGGATTAGATGATCTTAATGATGCTGCTTCAAATATTTTTGGAAAAAAATTAGTACCTAAACAGTAAGTGACTTTAGAGAGTAAGAGTTACGTTTTTTAACCGAGTAATATTAATTTCTGTTCGGTTTTAGGTAAAAAGATTAACTTTTACACAAACTGTAGTTTATTCCGTTTTGTCTGGTTGCAATTTGAATCTATGTCGGAATGGTATTAAAAACTACTAATTGAGAATGTAGCTTCAGTTTGCGATAGAAATTCAGCGTTGCGTATTATATAACATTCATAAATCTATATGCAAATGCTAAAAAATATATATTACTAGACAGCAAAAATTAGCACTACAATTTGCAATAAAACAGTATTTTTCTTGGAAACTCCCTTATTATTATTGTAATGCTAAAATATTTGAAGCACATGCTATGCAGCTATACGAATTTAATTAAAAATTGCGATTAAGTTTACTTATTATATGTCTGTGTGCTATATTTAGATCGTAGTTTTTTTTATGTTATATTTTGAATATGTATGTTTTTTTCTGTAATTTTCAATTAATATAAAATGTTAAAAAAATGTGTAGGATTAGTTAATATACGTCTAGGATTTAGACTTTATTATACAACAAAATTAACCATATACAGTCTGTATTTGTATTAGATTTAAAGCAACCTGTACACTTACAAGTTAAAACATTTCTTGAAATTTTTGTATTTATCGTAATGTTGCTTGATAATTAAAAAGTAACTAATTAAATTGTATTAAATTTATATTTTCTTCATAAACATATTAATATTAATTATTAAATTTAAACGGGAATAATCTTACAAAATATTCATCTTTGGCTGGTGTCACGTGGTCTGTAAACTATCCCCCTGCTTTTCATTTCTCTTATAATACCATTTGGTAATCGACCAGATACAGAAATTGCATAAACACCTTTACAAAATCGATCTAAAACCAATATGCACCCTCGTTTAAAATAAAGCTGAATAATAATTGAAACTTACTTATTCGTTGCCATTTAGCTACCCAGCTATCCTCGGGACTCATCATTGCTATCATACTGAAAAAAATAAGTTGATAAATGAAACTTAAGTTTTTTATTGTATATTTAATCAAGTTACCCATCGAAATTTGAACTTGTGCAATCATAGATTTTATCTTTATCATTTTTCAATCTCAAAAATTCGTCACAGTTATCACATCCTTCGTCTTCAAATTGTTCCAATGACTATAGAAAATTTAACATTAATCAGAAAAAGTTATTGGCAACAGATAGTATGGGTCGGTGTTTATGATTTTTCGTCTAAAACTATTTATTAAAATAAAACAATTCGGCTCTTGAACATTAAAGTGGATCTTGAATTTTAGAAAAAATCTTTTTGGAATCATTAGATATTTACATTAGAAAACTATTACAAAAACTAATGTTTGCCGACTACTTTGGTTTAGTTTCGTACTTTTTCTTAGTTTACGTTACATCCAGCCAGCAAGAGTGACCGTATGTCGAGTCACGTAAAATTGGTCAAAAAGGAAAATTCGAATAGTTCTAATTCCTTTGTTTATGGATAGTCGACTAAAAATTCTTTTTCTATTTGTCTTGTAATGTAATTACAAGTAGCCCTAGTAATTCTAGGGCTAAACATTCTAAAATTCGAGATCCACTATAACGTGTCAGACCCCAACAATTTTTAAGAAAGCGGATATTTGTTTTATTGGAATGGTTAATTCTAAAGCTTACTAATTTATTATTTCGGCTTACCTTAATTAAAGAACATACAAGACAAGCTCGGAGACCTCTTAAATCCCTTGGAATCGTTTCTAGGGTTTTTTGCCTTTTTCTTGAATTTAACTTCATTTTTTAAACTGGTTTTTAAATAACCTGATTACAAATCAAAATATGGACGAATCAGCTAAGAAACTGAACTGAATAAATAATGGCTAATGTAATGGTTTGTTACAAACTCTTCTTCTTAGTCATGAAATTGTCGAAACAAACAATCTGAATTTGCCGTCTCTTTTAAAATTTAAATTTATAAAATTATAAATTATAAAATAAATAAAGCTAAAAGTTCTTATAACTAAAATTTATAATCGGAGGCTTTTAATTTAAAAGTTTTAAATAGAGACTATCTGTGATTAAAATATAAATAAGATAAGGTAACTGGTAAATAATAAAAATTATAAAAAATAAAACTAAAAGTTAAACTTAAAAGTAAAACTTAAAATTAAAAAATTCGAACACAAAGAATTCATGGTTGCATACCTTACTCGTATCATGTCATGAATGATAGTGGAACTAGTTTCGTACCACAACAAAAACCATGAAAAAACTTAATGAATAGAAGACATTAAAGTCATTAAACAGAAATTGTAATCTTTAGAGTGTACTAACTACTAAATTCCTAAACATTAAACTAATGATAAGTATTTATATATAATATTTATTTTAAAATAAAAGTAAATTTAATGTTGCAGTGTGAAACTAGTTCGACACACTTTTTAACCAATAAAATTCCTAGTATATAATGACTATATAAGAAAAGAAGAAGATTCGATTTTGATTTGTTTTTGGTTTGTTTAAAAAATAAATAACAATAAATTATGGATAAAGAAAATGATGATTCTGTTTATAATTTAATAACAAAATTATGTGAAATATTTGCACCAAATCCAGCCAAAGTACGAAAACTGCGAAACCACTGTTACGAAGTGTTACTTGGAAAGAAAGCATTTAAAAATCCGAAAAGTAAATATTTAAATAAATACCAATTATTGCGTAAATTTACGTTACCGTTAATACTATTGTATTCAAATATGAGAATTCTTTATTGGGACCATTGGCTGATATTATAATTTATAAATGTTTTCATTTTTAGAATTCAAAGATGTAGGGGGTGTAAGTGATCCTTTAATGAACCTGAAGGCATGGTGTTTTACGTTAACACATTCATATGATAGAACCGAATGCGCTCAAGAATTATTAGATAATGTTGATAAATTAAAAGATTGTTATGGAGATGATTTAAGTGAATTTAATAGTATATTAACATTTTTATTGTGTTTGAAAAATATACCGAAGAAAGATTCCAAAAAACTAGTAAAATCTATGTTTTTATACATAATATTATATAATTCTAGCTTCAAATAAGAGAATACGAATATTTTTCTTAACTAATGTTAAGAGAAATTTAGTAATTAATATTTTTAGGACTTGTCATCACTTCCACCTTTAGAACGAAAAACAGACTTTGCACAACTATTTAAACTACCCGAAAGTATTTCATTAACAAACCTGAATTCAGATAAAAATCTTGAATCAAATCTATCTGATTTAACAATTCATTCTCGCCCGGCAAATGATATTAATGATAATAAAATTTTATCGATAAACGATGAGAGTCCAACAGAAGAAAATATCTGGGAAGCTGTAAGTAAAATGAAATATTCGAAAAGAAAATGTTGGGAAAGCTACGGTTTTGGACCACCTTCGAAAGAAAAACCTTTTCTTTCTGAATTGGGTGAAGCGTCATCGTTATGGGTGGAAAATTTAGAATCTCTTTATTCACTTGGTAGTAGTGCAATTATTAATAGCAAACTGAAACCTAGAAAAGTATTTATGAAGGATCTCAAATATTTATTAGGTACGTATGGATAATAAAACATTGCAATTTATTTTATGCTTTAATTTTAATGAAAATTACAGTTGGCATTCCGTCAGAAACATTTCAAATAAATTCTAATGGAGAATTTTTTCTATCATCCGGTGTAATGGTTGACGGTATTACTCCAGATACTATAAGTCGATATTGTGAAAATCTATTATATTCTGGAAGTTGTTATAGAGCATTAAATCGACTTGCGACACCTGATCCAATTACAAGAAAATATAAATATTCTGGTTATATTTTTACTGTAATTATGTTGTTAATTGTTTATTAATTAGACAATCAGCTGATTATTTGAATGAAATAGTGCTGTACAATAGGAGTTATTTTTAGGAGTTTTGTGACAATATTTTTCGCTATCTACAATTTTATCGTACTGCCATTATGAGCATTCCAGACTCAACCAGTTATTTAACATTCGATGAAGAAACCAATCAACTACAAAAGCAGATAATCACACTGGCTAAAATTTGTAAAATTAGATCATTTACAGATGTTAATGGAGCTGAAGAAATGCTGCATGGTGTCGATTTGCTAAATTATTTATATCAGAAGTTATTAACTGTTAGTGATAAGAATCTTGCCTTGGTTTTATATTCAATTTTGTATCCATGCTGTCAAGTTTATTTCAGGTATTATTTGATTTGTTGGCGAATAAACATAAAATTTCTGACAACCGTCCCAGCTTACTCTGTGTTTGTTTCGCGATTTTATGGTTATCAATTGAAATTATTATTTTTCCAGTCGTTTTCTTCATCAATGGATATTAAAAGGTTCCATAATTGATCCATACTCCGAATTTTTTATTATACCAAATTCCAAATATTTACCGATAAAAGGTCGAACTTACTGGACACGAAGTTACGAAATCAGAACCGATTTAGTACCAGATTTTCTAGCCGATCTGAAGGATGATATTTTATTTTGTGGAAAAATGATAAATTTATTACAATTATGCTGTCCAATGGTATTTAAATTGAATATGTCATTAATTTTATGAATTACTTTGAGTTTTTATCGGATAGGTATTCGCAGACGCTATTTTAGATTCAACTTATTGCAATGGGAAATGCAAAATTAATCAATGAATTGTTTAATAATTACTTCTTGGCTTGCCTCTAGTTTCAAAGGGTGGTTAAAGTGTTGCTGGTTGAATCAAAATTGGTAATTTTCTGAGCAAATAATAAAAACAAATTTACTCAGATCATGGCCTACCTGGAAATAAAACTAAGCCTATTTTAGAATAAAAGTTATTATCTTTAATTTTCTTTTAATAGTAAATGTGTTATATTTAGAGAATATAGATCTAATAACTAGTCAAAAAACGTTAACATGATGCCCCCATACTATAATTATCTATCTAAATCGGAAATGGTGGCTGCGAATACTTCCCTTCTGATAGAGCCTAATTAACTTGATTTTTATCGATTTTTAGAACAAGTTTTGTTTATTTTTAATGGGTAAAAGTTCAATAATATTTTCATGCTGTCTAACGCACGATCAACTAAACCAGTTGGAACAAAATACTGCCAGATATTTCCTGGAAGCCAGCGCGGAATGTGGCTATAAATTTAGTTTTACAAATGTTTTGGAAAGGTCAAAAGAAAACGATTTAAATTATTTGAATTTGATTGCTAAAAAAAGAGCTGTTACATTGCAAAGAATTGAATGTATGTTAAAAAAAATCAAATCGATCAATTTCTCGTATATCAACGTTGGCTTAACTTGTAACAGTTTTGCCTCCAACTTTGATATTTGTATGCGATAATAAGGTAAATTTTTATAAAAGTTTTTTTTTCCATTTATAGTAGAACGTAAAAAAGCAAAACAGGAAGAACATGAAAGAAAACTAGAAGAAATTTCCACTTTGAAGGAACAGTATGAGGCGGCCATGGAACATAAACAAATAAATATTTGTAGAGAAATAAGAAGGGAAATCAGTTATATAAAAGAGAATTTAAAATTAGAAGAAACAAGGGAAAATTTAATAAAAGAAGAAGCGTAAGTTGGCATCTGGAATGTGCTTTTTCTACGACCATATAAAAATTATTAACTTTCGTTACTTGTGACGAAAGTAAATCATTAGTAAATGAAATAGATGCACTTACATATATACAATAATTGCAATGATTGAATTATTAAAAGAATAATGAGAAAACATGATTTCGCACCAAAATATAAACATTTCCCTTTTTAAAGCAAAATTTAAACATTTGAAAGATTACAGGTCCACACATTACTCAACCAATAAGTTGTCCAACGCCTTCTCTGATTTTAAAACCCAAACTGATTGTATTAAATGAAAAAAATTAAAATTATTTTAATAAAGCTAATAAATAATTGAAACACACATTACAAATACAAAAATGATTTATAGTAAATCACAAAATGGTAAATATTTCTTCAATTTTCAAATTTAAATAAATGTTTAATCAGGCATATAATTTTTGGTTGCCTAATAACCATCGGCCACTGCAAATATATATGATCAATGGTCACTGCATTATAATTTAATGTAAAGTTTTTTTCAACTTTTTGTAATTATTAAATAAAATAAAATTTGAACTGAAATAATACATATAAAATACAACAATAAATTTAATGAAATAATTAATATCATCAATAAATGTGTGACACCCAATAGTCAACACAATTGAACTTTTATATCAAGTTGGCAAAGTCTATGAAATCTAATTCTGGCTATTTTATTTGCACTTTTTTAATTAGCTTTAATTTTAATAACGATGGTCATAGGGAAAGTATAGTATGGTACTACTATACACTGGTGTAATAATATACTATTTTCAATGTACAAGAAAAAGAAGTTAATCTCAACTTGTTTGATTTGATACTCGATATAACCTTCAATTATGGTTATATTAAAATAATATTTTAATTTTTTTCTAGAAATAATATGATCCAGTATTATTCACAACTATCGCAAGCGGTGGATAAAAGAAAAGAGAAAATCGATGCATATTTAAATAACATGAAAAAAATCCATATTGATATACCGCCTATAACAGACGAAAGCAAAATTACGTCTAACGAAAATCTAGAAACTGATGAAGGTTCAACAGATAGTTTCTATTCAGTACAGGAAGGTAAGGGGATTACAGAACACCCATTAGAAGAAATAAAATTAACGACAAGCGAGAATGAAGGCGATCAAAGTGAAACAAAATGCGAAATAAATATATTGGATTATCTAAATGCTAATACGCAAGAAGAAGAATCTACTAGAAGTATTGAAATAGCTGAACAAAAACAATTCAATTCGAATTTTCAACAAGCCAAAGAGAATTTCGAAATGGCACGTCAAATTAAACGAAAAGTATTAAATCAAGAATTAGGAATTACTATTACAAATTGGGAAGCAAATATTACAACAACAGCAAAAAAGGAAGTGCTGACTACGGCTAATTTAACTGAAGCTCAACGAAATAAATTGAAAATTTTATCTTCGGAATTTGGTATTGATGTTGTGCCAGAAACTATTCTACGAAATACGGTGATGTCGGATGCGGAAATTAATAAAAATAAAATTATGGGACACGATATTTGTTTTACTTCTTCTCGAAATTATTATGATGGCACCAAGTTGGATAATGAGAATTTTGTTAATAAAAATGTTCAAGATAATGGTAAGAATTGTGTCATCATTTATTTTTAATCAAGCGTGCACGAAAATAAATTTATCTAATGGCCGCAATGAAAATTTATTATGATTTTTCTTTCAAGACAATTCCCAACAATCATCCCGATCAGCAGCAACTGCCAGTATTCTAAAGAAATCCAAATCCTTGCAATTGGATTTCGATAAACTTTCAGCAAATAAAACATCCGACACTGAAAAAACTATGCCAATGTCAGTGGATTCAACACCATTAAGTGAATTAACAATACAAACTGTTTCACCTCTAAGCGATTTACCAAGTAGTATCGATATGAAATTAGAAAGTATACCAAATACAGCTGAATCAATTCCTATTGATAGTGAATTTGAATTTAAGAATAAATTGGAGAATAGTTTTATGCCAATTTATTATAAAGGGGTGAGTAATTATGAAATCGAAAGTTTAGGTGAATGGTGAATTTCAAATTCATTTATATTGTGATTCTCTTGTATTTTACCTATACAGGGTGTATACATTCTGGTGGCATCTCTTATATTTTATTAACTAATAACTCTATCGGGATCATTTTTGTTTTATTTCGTATGTTTCTATCATAGCTTGTTTTGATCCAAAGAAATTTCCGTTTCAAATTTTTTAAAATACAGTTTTTTTAGTAATTTTTTAATAAGGGCTTAATTTTGTTAATTATTCGCAATTTACGCAACTCAATTGCATACAGAATATTATACTACGTTCATCATAAACTTTTAGGATAGTCAACAATCTACAAGTAAATATTCAACAACATTTTTCAAACGAGTCAACATGGAAGAAGCTCAAAACATTCCAAAAACCTGTTTACAATTGTTTCTATACGAAAGTGTATCAATGCCATTGCTGACTCAATTGAAATTAGCAAATAATGAAATGTTTAAATATTTCATTGATGAACTAAATTACTTGAATCACTTGGAAAGTTTGCGAGACTATTTTTTCTTACAAGATGGTGAATTTGGTAGAAATATTACGGAAAATCTATTTGAACAGCTGTATAATGCAAATTTTCCATTGGAACTGATTAATTTTAGGACTTTACAACATTTAGGTAAGATTTGTGTACGTTTAAGACCCGACTTTGTAATGGTGTTATTTAGTTTTTAGCGCACTAGAAAACTCAAATAAATATCAAGCGAATTCAAAATGTTTATCATTTAAAATTGAAAGTTTACCAAAATGTTTCGATTTGGGCGATCCAGACGTTCTTCATTGCATATCATTAAGTTACAAAGTACAATGGCCATTAAATATTTTATTGTCAACTGACATCATATCAAAATACGATCAAGTTTTTAAATTTCTACTGAAACTCAGTAGGGTATCATGGGTTTTGAAGAAAATATTTTTAGTAAGTTTTATACGTGCTCGTTTAATAGATTCAATTTTATGCGGAATACTTATGTAAGAAACTACAGGACATGCGCAGCAATAAAATTCGTTAATTTTATTAGTTAAAATTTCAATAGTACGCATGTCTTTTCCGCTTAGAAACGGCTAAGCGACATTAGAATAACTATAAATTTTATCTTTTAGGAATTAAAAATCTTAGCAAAAGAAACAGGCGAAAAAGAAATATATTTAATGTGTTCGCCACAATACAGACGTTTGCATCAATGCCGTCACGTGATGTCGCATTTTGTACAAACACTTCAGAGTTATATTATCGGTGGTGTTTTGCAGCCGAGTTGGAAAAATTTTGAAAAGAGTCTATTGAATGTTAGGAACTTTGAAGAAATGTATGTAGCACATAAAGCGTATATTAAAAATGTTTTATTCAGGTATGTACCAACTATAGCAGGAATGGTTTGTTAAGTGGACTTTACAGTTAACAAGTTTTCTTGGACTTTTCGGAAATAGCCGTTCTGCGCCATTTTTTTCTTGCCACTTTTCGGCAAGTTTGGTAATATTTTGTATAAATTCATGCATACTAACTAAAATTTTAATTCCCAAAAGAGAACAGCTAATATTTATGTTTATATTTAATAAACTAGTTGTAAAAATTAGCTTTGAAAATTTTGTTTATCTAGTAACGAATATTCTATTTTAACTACTGTGCTAATTTACCATAAAGTTAAGTATTAAAATATGAGATAGATCTATTTTAGATAGATAAATTTTTTTATTTTGAGTTGGCATTTATTTATTAATGTAATCGAAATTGTTGAAAAGAAAATTGGCGATTGTAAAGTCCACTTAATAAATTTGGGCATTATGCGAATAGGTGACATTCAGTTCAATATCACAAAATGTTCCCTAGAATTTTGTGATATGGTACCATGTTATCGAACATTGTTGTGTTGTTTTTTCAGTTGTATGCTAGATCAAAGAACGGCTTTAAAAACTATTCTACAAAAAATTTTTATTGTAATATTAAAATTCTACGATTATTTGAGATCTAGACGATGGATATGTCAAGATGGATCATATATGCATCCAAATTTCACTAAACTGGAACGAATATTTGATAATTTCGAAGAATTTGTTACATATTTTTTCAAAGTTATACAAAGCGTAGGAAAAACACGTTATCAATTGCATTTAGAGCAATTTCTCGATGCTTTAGATGTAAATTATTATTATTCTAAAAAATGACTAAAATATAATCATTAAGTAAATCGTTGTTGGTTCATAATGATGTAAATATACGTACATTTTTGTAATTTTATGATTTCATATAAGAGTATGTGTGTATTATTAAATGTATATTTTCTTAAAGAAGGAGAGTGGTAAGGGAATGGCTTTGGTATCCAAAGATAATGATGTTAAGTCTATACGAACGTTAAAGTATTACGCTCTTTCTAACTTGTTATTCTAACTAGTTTTTGACCAGTTTCTAACTTCATAATCGGAAACTTATAGTTGTGTATTTGTCCATGATTAGTTTGTTGGAACCGTGAAATTTTTATTATTGGAACGCGAGAATATTTTGAAGGTTTAGTAGCTATACAATTCGAATACTTTATCTATAATGACATTGTAATAAATCAACAAATAAAACCCATAAATAAAAATATCACAAACAACACATAAGACACAGAAAATCCTGTAAATGACTTCGTTCAAATGTCTACCATTATACATTTACTGCGCAAACTCCGAATTATTACTACTTGGGTCCAGCTAGCTCAGACTAAAATAAACTATCACGAACTAGTTGGTTATAGTAAAAAGTAAGTTGGAATATGTGATTTTTTGTTGGAGGTTCAGTATTTGTAAAGTTGGAATAGTTTATACGTATTGCGCATGGTCTTCATAATTACAAACTAGTTGGAAGCCAAGCTGGAAAGATCGTATTGCATTCTTCGTCCCTGTCGGTTGTTATCTTTACTACTAAATAATAAAATATTATGTTTTGCTTTATATTATTTTATTGTTTGTTAAATAGATATTTTTGTTACATTTTCATATATAAATTTGCGTAATTTTTATAAAAAAAAGAAAAAACAATAACTACTAAAGTATTAATAACTTTCTTAAAAGCTTTTGACATGTATAACAATAGACAAAATAATAATAAGAATAATAAACAAATGCCTTCCACAATAGTAACACAAAAATTTTATTGTTATACAGAAACAAAAAATGACATAAAAATATATTGTTAGAGGCGTAAACAGAATAAAGCTGGTCTCAGAACATCCCATATTGTTTATAATACAAATAAACAATTAAGCGAATATTATTATAATAAGTTAAAAAATGTACTTAAAAAATATTATTATAAATAGGTTTAATTATTATTGTAAAAGTAAAACAGCTGGGCAAGAATAGTATAAAAATTTGAATGAAAGCGCGCGAGAATTCGATTAGAAAATCGAATTTAAAAGAAACAAAATGCTTTTCAGTACAAAAAATAATCACAGTAGAAAAATTAAGAAAGTATAATAATAATAGTGAACAACCATAAAATTTCTAAATTTAAAGGAACATTATAAAAATAGTTGCAATAAGACAAAGAACAAAAAACACGCAAAATAACAAGATAATAATTTAAAAGTAATTTTGATTTTTTTTGTTTGTTTTCATTTTTTGAGTTCTAATTTTATCATACAATGAAATAAAATAAAAAACAGAATTAGAAAAAAATAAAGAATAAACATCTTTTCTAAAACAAAAATAAAAGCAAAATTTTTATTAATTAATCTTCATCTTTAAAGCGTCTATAAATTGACTGAACATAAGTGAAGACACACTTCCAATCCGGTTTTCGAGTTTCCAACATATCTTCCACGTCCAAAAGTGGAGCAATATCGGCTTTCTCACTAAATACACAAAAAAAAGAAAAAAAAAATGAATCCGTATTAAAACATTTTATGACAATTAATTAATACATTTTATACTTAGTTGATATAACGCGAACATTCTACTTACTCTGCAATTCGGAAGGCTAATTCAAAATTATGTCGACGATCTTTTGGCGTGAGAGCATTGTAATCGAAAGTGTCCGGAAGAAAGTGATGAATCAAGGCACAAAAAGCGAGTCCATCTGCCCAGCTGCTTGAGAAGTTGTTTAATTGAATGTTCTGGAATAAAAACAGAATAAACTAATATATTTAGTTATCTATTAAATAATGTTGTGCAGCAACGCATAAATTATTTATGCAACATAAATTAGTGGCGCTCATAGTCATTACCAAACCACTAAATCCACACGGAATGTTAGTACACGAACAAAATCACAATTAAAGGTCCAAACTTTTATCAGGCTATCAAAAATTCTATAAATTTTTCTATTCCCGCATTACACAATTTATAAGCAAAAAAAATCAAAGCTATAACACTACACCAGACCACACACATTTTATCAACACGACAAAAAGAACCAATAGCACAAAAACACAAAATAAAACCCAACACCAAGTTAATAACAACTATCCACGCCATACCTCATACTCCTTAGTCTTCATTCTACACCAATGCAACAGACGATCTTTAATTGTACTAGCAGATTGTGATAGAGCCGGATCGGTGAATTTAAAAAGAGGCCCACTGCCGCGAGGAGTACCAGGAGTGCTATTATTCCACAAAAACCATATAAAGCGAAGAGTTATAAGTTAAATAATAATGGAAAGTTAGATCAGTCAATGATGGAATTTAAAAAAAGGTGAAAAAATCTATGTTTTAATACAACAAGTTCTCTACTACTAATTTTGAATTGTTCCTAGTTAATTTTTAATAGAGGAGATTTAATGGATTTAAATCAATAAATTCGATTTTACCTTGGAGGTGTTGGTCTATTGATGCTATTTTGCTTGTCCAATTGACGAAACTTAGCAAATGGTGACATTGGTTTTGGTGCTGCTCGCATTTGTTGAGTAACTTTTGTGGTTGTAACTGAAATAGTAATAATAATAATATGTAATTACCATTACAATATTAAGCCTATAAATAAATGCATTTATCATTTAAAGAACAAAAGTAGTGGTAAAGTTTAAAATTTATTGGCATTGATCAACATTTTTAATATACAATGTGATCGAGAAGTGGTGTATGTATACGAGATTATTGGATCGTTTTTTGGAACCTCAATTTTTGCTCTTTCAATATTATGAATTTTACTGCAACTAGCCTAATATTACGTAAGACAATTAGGTAATTATCATTACTATAGAGCACTACAAGAAGGAGGGGAAACGAGAAAAAAAGCGGGCACGCAAATTATGTAGCGCTGGAGTAGACTAGTACAAATAATTTAACATTGTCCTTGTAGGAAATGTCATTTTTTAAATTTTAAGGAAAATCGAGGATTTTGATACAAAAACTTAAAACTGTGATCGTGTTATCGGACTATTTAATACAACAAATCAATTTTCATTTAAGCAGTAAGTAAGCGTCATTGTGTAATTATTTCAATTTTAATATTATACGATCAGTGGCGTAGAAAACCTATTTTCAAATTATTATCCGATGGGAGTCCAGTCTTGCAACCCGCAACAAAACAACGTCTGTCTTTTTGTGCATTTGAAATGTTAATATTACAAGATAATATAAGTAATGAAATTAAGTTTAAATTGAAAATTAAAACATAAAAAAACAAGATATAAACAAAGTATACGCCGCCAATGGTAACTGTCAAAACTAACTCTTTTTGTCACCGTGTAAACATATTGAGGGCAGCGTTTTCAAGCCCGGAAATATTTTAACTTTTATCCAGTCGTTTTCCCTCTTTCTTATAGTCATCCATAATCATCGCTATTAAATGTTAATTATTAAAAATTGACAATAAGATTTTTAATGCATTGTTTACCTTGCGTAGTAGTAAAATCACCAGCATTTCTAGTTTCTTTGGTGGTTTCTACATGTTCTGAAAAAATAAACGTCCCGATAAGATTATTACAAAAGTTTCACATATTTTTAATAGCTCAAGTAATTAGAAAACGACAAAGGGAAAAGTTAATTATATCAAACAAAATATAAAAAGACAATTTTCGAATCCAAAATATTAACAAATTAAAAGCACAAAAATTTTACTAAAAATTAGTGGCATGCCCAGTGGTACACCCTTTATATTATGATTCACTGTTTCTGTTAACAGTTTGGATTCAAATGTCAATGGCACGACTTATTAGTGCAAGTGCAAAAAATGAGAAAAACGAAAAAAATAATAATCTAAAGCTAAATACACACACTTATAACTTGACCAATGTGTATATGTAGCTTAATCAACAATTACAACGATCAATACAAATATTCGATTCAACACTACATAAAAAAATAACGAACGTATTACAAAATGAATCCCGATTTAATCGATTACAAAAAAAAAAAAAAATGGATGGATGTATTATAAATCGAGCGGCAGCATTTGCGCATATTTTTAGGAGGTTACAACATTCACTTATATCAGTCAGTCAGTAGAGGACCAAGAAAAACGGGCACAATTTGTTAACAAAAAATTAAAAAAGAAAAACACAAAACAAGGTGCAGCGTACACCCACATAGCAAATAAGGCATTCCATACACATACGTATTGGTTGTGCTCACCCTCCTCAAAAATCCATCGTTCGTTCATCAGTTCAACTGCTCGTATCAACTCAACAATATTGTCATCTTTCCACAATTATTATTTAATGCGGGGTGTACGCCCACCACATTATCGAATCATATCTTCTATACTGCTTTTGCAGAAACAAGTATCGTCTTCATTTTATTTAATTGTTTTTCTAATCAAACAACTTCCCTGTTATAATTTTATCGTTTGTTTAAATCTAGAGACATTTCTACACATCAAAACAAAATATCAAAAAAGGAAACAAAAAAAAAATTGAACAAAACAAAAATATTTGGAATGAATAAACTCTGCGCTACTAATTCGCAGCAGAACAAATATGAAACTTTACGAAGATTCAAATAATTCGTTGAACGCTTTATCCACATTATTTTCATCTAACATTTGTGGACAAATAATATCCGGTAGTGTTCTACTACGACTCAATGTGCAACCGCCACCACCACCACCAATACCACTAAGTCGACGTTGTGTAGACACTTTTTCCGATGTTTTCAATCGATTAATACTTCTTCTAACTACTTTCGCACCACCTCCATCTAGTGTCGGTGAACCTTTACTAGTTCCAATTAGAAAAGCTTCCATTGTTTTCCGTTTTTGAGCCATTTCATCTTTACTCATACCCGCTTCAAATAATTTTGGTAGAGCCAACAATGAATGGCTTGATCGTGATTTTACTGGTCCAGGTTTCGGTGCTGGTCTTTCATTGGTTGTTTGATGTCCTAAGCAAAGCTGATGCCAACTATCAGATTTACTTAAAACTTGTGCATGTGTGGGGGGTCGTGGTGATTCAGGTGATTTAACATTAATGACAGGTATGTGAAATTGACCCGTAACAATCGATTCACCTCTATCGTTAATATGCAGTTTTTCTTTCGGCCTTGATACGTTGTTGAAAATTTGAACTGGTTTTTGTTGTTGCTGTTGCATTGGTTTAACTACGCCGCAGTTTCTTGTTTCTTTTCCACATTCCTCGAATGTACTTTTAAACTTGAAGCTACTCGGTGATACAGTAGGTTTTGGACAATCGCTCGGCTTATATTTCTCGTATACTACGTCTTTATTCGTCATCTCACTTTTATACTTGAAACTTTGACTCATTGGACTTTTCTCTTTCTGTTCTCGTGGCTTGTAACTGAAACTGTTACTGGGCGATCTAGTAGCTGGGGAACTTATTCCACTCCCAGTCTTTGGCTTTTCCATACTGGCAACCTGATCTGGCCGAGCGACTTTTTGTAGAGAATTTCTTAGATTAAAAGCAGCTTCCATGTCGTGTTGATCTCGACTCATCGGTGATTTTTGTTTAACAGTGACTGCTTGCTGGCTAACTGGTCCTGACATTACGCGACTACTAATTGCCGTGTATTCATGAACACTTTCATCGGAAATTTGTCGAGATACTTTTGTTGGTTGTACCACAACCGGTTCAATTGCTTTCATTGGGATTTTATGTTGTTGTGGAGATCGTGATGGACTAAATGCTAAAGTTGATGTATATTCACTATTTGCTTCTGTTTGCAGTGCTGGTTTATTTTCTGCAGTTTTCGTCACCGTTTCATAAACTCGATTGGGAACAGATTCATTTGGACGTTGATGGTGATTCTGATCGTAACGAATACTGTAATTTTGTGGATTCGATTCAGAGTACTGATAGACTTTTACATGCGGTTGATCATAACGGAATGAATAGGTCTGCGGTTCGTATTTCTGAGTGAACGATTGACTTCTAGGCTGATCATATTTAATACTATAATTTAATGGGTATTGTCGATCAACATCAGATTGTGGCTTCCGGTCATATTGAACGGAATAATTTTGAGATTGATACGATTGTGTGCGTTGCTGAGGATGACTATTTGGTTTTACCGGTTGAATCTGAGGCTGATTATGTGCGACATTATTATAATTTCGAGATAGAACACTTTGTTGAATTGGTGGACTGAACTGGCTTTCAATAACATTTGTTTTTATTTGATACGTTTGCGCGGGTTTTATTTCCGGCAGTCCAGTTACTTGGTTATCCAATTTCTCATACTGTCCACTCAATTTTCTAACTGATCCCGATTTAGTTTCAGCGCTTTTATTTAAATAATTCGGTGTGCGATCAACCACATTTGAATTTGAAGACGTAAACATTTTCTTCACTGAATCTTTACTTGATCGTCTCACTGGTTTAGAGGGTACTATTTGGGGAGCAGGCACGGTTGGTTGCTCAAATTTAGAAGCTGCCAAACTTAATACACGACTAGCACCACCGCCACTAGTAACAGCAACGTTTGACGCCCAAGGTTTAGAGGAAACTGGTGGGGAAGTAATAGTAGGACTGTTTATAGGTTTAGGGCTATAAAGGAATGCTGGACATCCGGATCCAGAATCTTTAATTTTACTCTTTAAAATATCTGCACTTTGAGGCGGGGATAGAATCAGAGATGGCGACGATGGTTGAGAAGTTCTTTTGATGGGTTTAAAAGCACTTTGTGGTGCGTGAGAGAATTGATTGACTGGCAACGGCTGCGGAACTACTCGATATTGTTTCTCGGAGCCGGGTTTAAGATGTAATGTGCCGGTAATAACAGTCGATTGCGGATGCTGGCTATTATTGGACGATGATTGACTACTAACTGTCCACGGAGTGGATTTCTTTTGCTTCTCTTCAAACATTTGCTGTAAATTTCTAGCATTTCGACGACTAATTTTCGGATCATATAAATTAGCAGATGACCTTGTCATATTGTCGTCATTTGATTTCCAAAAACTTTTCGCATCACACCCTGCAGTGTTTTCAAATGTATTTTTGATATTTCCAAATTTGCTACCCCAAACTGAATTATTTTTAGCCCACGTCGATCCTTGTCGCGTATTGTTATCGTTTTGTTTATTGATAAACGCCAGAAATTTCTTATCGGATTCCGTTTTTGGTTCAAACGCTGGAACAATTTTTTTCGTATTCGGATTACCCGCCCGTATATTACCCTTAAGTGCACCGAAATTATCTCTGTGCTTACGTTCATCATCAGTATCACTTTCATCGTCCTCGTAACAATTCAAAGGTTTCGGTATGTCAATTGTATTGGCACGTTTCATTTTCAGTTTTTTCTGAGTGTCAAATCTACTTCCTTTCTCCATATGATCGCCAGGATTAGGTTCGAGTGGTCGCGAATAAATCGGATTACTTTTCAATGAGGAACTTTCCAAATCACTAGCTCCCTTAACGGTACTCGACCCGTCTTCTTCTTCTTCCTCCTCCTCTTCCTCATCTTCTTCTTCCTGTACAACAATTTCCTCTGTCTCTTCTTCCTCTACCTCTTCTTCTTCTACCTCTTCATCCTCCTCCTCTTCTTCTTCTTCTTCTTCTTCATCTTCTTCAGCCTGTTCTTTTTTCATTACAGACACCTTATTAGCAGCAGCCTGCTGAACAGCTTTAATAGCCGATTTTATGCTGACATTCGAGTCTGTGGAAACCGTTCGTTCTAGACCTGCCTGCCCTGGTGGTTTCACTGTTGTAGCATATGCTGGGCCAGATTTCTCTTTCACTGTTGGTGCGTCATGATAGATTAATTCCCGATCCTTTTCATCACCGCCAAATAATGCTTCGAAACCATCAAAATGCTCGGTGGGTGTTTGTACTGAAGAAGTGGTACTGTTCGACGAACTAAATGGTTTTGCTGTAGCATTTTTCACTCTACCTTGATGTATACTACGATAAGATGAACTGGCGGAACTAGTTGGCACACTACTTTCACTATTCTGTTTGCTTAATAGTTTCGGACTGCTTGTCGAAGGTGTTAGATCATTAATTGTACTAGAGGAAATCTGCTCGATAAGTTTCCGTGCATCGGCTAATTCTTCCTTTGACACTCCCACCGTATGACGTGACTGTTTACTTTTTGTTCTCTTCTGAAATCGACCACCACTATTTATTATTGCCGATGCCCTTCTGTCAACACCACCATCGCTACCGCCTCCTCCACTTAAACCCGCTTGTAACTTATTAACTAACTGCAGTAAATTTTTCCTTCGTTCCGGCGATATGTCCGTTTTATCGTTTTTTAATGAATTACATAATTTTTCTAATGCAGTTTGTACTTCAAATATAAGATTTGATCGTTGATCTTCGCCCGATTCCGTACCGGAATCAGGTGTGATATCATTTTCGGGGGCATCGAGAAGCCCTTGAAGTAAGGGTAAGAGCTGACACTCACCCTCTAATTGTCCAGTTGTTGGTATTGTTGGAGTAATAGGTCCTTGATTAGTGGCAGCTTGATCCACCAATGCTGTGCAAGCTGGAAATTATTGCGATTAGAGTTTGATTAGTCTTGATCGGAAAGAGTTTTCAGATTTGCTTTTAAGGTGCATTGTGAGTGCAACACAACAAATATGAATTTAATAGTTATAAAAGTGCACACATACACACAGACATAATAATCATTGTTTGTTTATTTCTACTGAAAGTTTACCTTCTTGCTCCGCCATTATTTGACGTAAGCGCGCTCTGATTATGCGACGTTCCTCGTAATCTGTACTTTGCTCCAACTGAAAATAGAAGTTAAATAAATTAAAAGAAAAAAACAATTAAAATGAAAATGTGGTCTTACTAATAATCGCAGAGTCTGCTCGTCCCAAACCGTTTCAAGTTCTTTTTCAGTAACTGGTCGCTGAAATACTCTGGTGGTTGTAGTGGGTTTGCCTCCTTCCTGTGACAAAAGCGAATAATAAGCTCATTTGTTAATCATAAGTTTGATTCTGAATCACATTAATTATTATTCTAGGGATTGATAATTATAGAGCATTCAGATGTAATAGAATATTGATCTGAAGTATACGAGTCGTTGTTTTCTCTTAATTGACGTTGTTTAATATAAACCGTATGCTTTCCAAGTTCAGTATAATTAAGTAGAATTAAGATTGATCGCGCAATATATGAGACTAATATAAACTCTAAGGTACCCAAAAAAAGTAAAAAAAATAAAACCGCTTATTTATAATTAAATCAACCTTGCACACTCCAAGATTGCTTTCGTCAAAAAACCATCTGCCGGCACACCTAAAATAGCTTCGCAACATTTATTTTAAGCGTCCATCAGTTTTAGTTTTCTGTTTTTTTGGTCTTTTCATTTATGTTTTCCATTTTTTTTTTGGTTTGGAATTTTTTTAATTTCTTTTTTATTTATTAGTTCTGTTTTTTTAATGCGTATTTGATAATATCCATTTGATATTGTTGAAGGAGCAGCTAGTGCAACTGATTCAATCAATTACATCTAATTACGACAGTAACTAGTTCAAGAGAGAAGAGATTTACCTCTCCCGCTGCTATCTAGTATAAGCACCGTCCCTCTATCGCATCCACGTTCTCCAAAATTCAGTTTTTCCTCGTCAAAAAAACATGAAAATCTCATCGACACACACGTATCCAAAATAGGCGACTAGATTTTCCGAACATTTATAACATTCCAAATTTGACCTGCGCACTATATAGAAAAAGGTGGAAGAGAGATAGATATACAAATGGATGCATGACCTTCAAAATTTTACATTTGAGTAATTTATTTTGGCTGATGGAATTTTTCCAGATATATTTTCACAAAAAAAAAATTAAATATTATTTTGAGCGATTACAGGTGTTTTACTGCCATAAAAAAAAACAACTAGAAAAAACTTCTCGATAAAAATAAATTATAATGTTTTTTTTTCGCTATATTTTTTTTGATTTTCCAAAATTGGCAAATGGCAAACCATGTGTGGGTGCGTGAGAAAATTCAATGACTGGCCGAATTTGGTAATTATATGACAACAATGGCGGCTGAACATTGACGTAGCTGCATGTTTTCGATAATTAATCAAGTTTATTGCACAATAACATTCTATTATGAAACAAAAATAAAAAGAGCGCAGCCAAGATCAATAATAATTCGATGTCAGTCCGTCAATTGTTCAATACTTCAACTACAATTAACTTAAAATCTCATTTCAAATAATTTAATTCTAATGAAATTAATTCAGATTTAATTAATTAATATTGCCGCTTGTTCGTTCATATTATAAATATCTACTACTAATTTACAACACACACACACCCAAATATATACACAATAGGTACAAAATTAAATTTAGTACGATTCATAAGTTGAGAATTCAGTCCATGGACCATGTGCCAGAAATGTGTAAGGATGTTCTGAATTTCTATGAACATTTTTAAGCCTTGTTTCGTTTCGCGACGTCCAGCCAGACTCCAGAGAAATTTTAAAACCTCAATGGAATATTTGTTATAATTTAGTTGCTCTGATTGGATAGAACTTATGTATATAATCTGCGAGTAGTAACCATAATCATTTTGAATAAACTATTAAAAACTTTACTATCAAGTAGGCTCTGACTAGGCTACACAGTGGACGTTGTGTTCGATAGTTACTTGAATCGAATATGACAAATGTGAATAATTTGATTGGGAAGCGAAAACATGAAATTTTCAGGGTATTATTAACTTAAGTTGCAGTAACTCAGCTGCAGTTCTTTGCCTGCACCGTTAAAAATCTCTTCAATGAAATATGAATGAAATACAATTTCTGGTGAATTCCATAATGGCAAAAAGTGTGGAACTAGTTTCGCACCGAAACCAAAACCATTAAAAAACTTAAAAGGAAAATTGTAATCATTAGAGTGTACTAAATTCCTGAAACTCATGATAAGTATTAACAAGGAATATTTATTTTAAATGCAAATTTAATGTTGCAGCGCGCGAAACTAGTTCCACACTTTTTGTTCTATGGAATTTGCCATGTGATTTCTGAAATTAAAAAAAAAAAACTCAAACTCAAACAAATGTAAACAGACCCTTAGTAGTTGTATTCAGTTATGGCGTCGCATTTTTGACAAGAAATTCTATTAAATTAGAAAACAAAACAAAATATAAATAAATCACAATGACAATTAAGATTCATTGTTTTAAATTAAAGGAATTCCATGTTTATATTTATTATTAAAATAAATGTGTTCTCACAGACTGCATGTGTCCATTAAAAATTCGAATCATGCTGACAATTATTTAGCAGAGAGATGTATAAACAAAGTGAGCCATGGATATGGATTTTGTGTTTCTTTTTTTCCTTTTTTTTAATTTATGAAACAAAGTAAGAAAATGTTTACGTACGTACACATATGTACGTCGTTTTCAATTTGTATGTATGCGTATTTTTTTGTTCTAAATGAAAATCACGAGGGAACGACTGCAATTTCTCGATCATCTAAATTTATACTTATATTGTCAATTTTAGAATAGGTGGTGCATTATAAATTTAGACATGCGAAAAAAATTTCATTCGATGCGAAACATTTCCGCATTTTCTTTATATGGAGAATTTGCTTTGGTATTCCTAAATGAATCCCGTAGGTAAGTTTTTTAACCTTGATTGTTGCAGGAATGACATTTACGGCACCTAATTGAAAATGAACAATTTGAAAATATACAGGCTGGACACTTAATATTGTTTTATTACAAATGATGGATTTATACGGGATGTTTTTTTATGTAAGGGTGTAAATTTATTTTGACATGTCTACTTTATTTCACACAACAACAGTTTAAATTTACAATTGAAAAAAATATGCGTAGATATAAATTGTTTTGAGTTTTGACATTTCACATGATTATTAAATAAAATAAATACAAAGAGCGAAGGAATTTCTTGTTTAATTTTTTTGGATTGCATTCAAAACTGGGATAGAGAAAGATAGCATTTAATATAACAAAGATTTTGTTGTTGCAACAGATATTTCTGGATTTATTTTTATTAATATTGCGCTTATGACAATAAGTCTAGATATAAATAGATGCGCAGTGGAATAAGTGTTTTTTATTTGTTTCAAAAACTGTAATAAGAAACGAAATTTATTGATTTTGAATGAATTATTGATAATTAGAAAATACTGTGAAAAAAAGCGTTTTGTCTTTTTTAGTTTTGTTTTGTTTTGTTTCCTTTTTTTTGACATAGGTTTTAGGGTATAAATTTGTGAAGAGACGGATTTGTACTAATGCCAAAAATGCTTTGCTTTATTATTTAAACAATTTTCACCGAGTACGAAAAAAGCCGTAAATGAAATACTTATTCGCTTCTATTTTCTATTATCAGAACGGACAGACTAATCAAGAGATTTATGATTTATATTTGTTGAAATCATAGCTAATTTTAATATAATTAGCCATATGTTACGTTTGGTGAATTAATTTTAACTCTTTAATTAAGTTTCTATCAATTTTTTTATATTTTTCATCAGCAAATTTTATTATACCGTTACCTCTCGTGTTAACAAATTATTGAAAGATTTTTGTTTGGTTTTTACATTTTTTTTTAACAATTTTTAATTTTATGAGTTTGGCACTGGTCCAGAAACAACATTCTTTCTCTCTCTTGTATAAAAAAATAAGCACTATTTTCCCTAATTTTCAAAAACCGATCAAAGTTTTCTTTGGGCATTACTTAATGGATTAATGAATGAAACAAAAATAAAAAATGAACTAAAAATAGTGAAAAAACAATAAAATAAGTAGATAAGTACATGAACACAATACTGCGTATATATACAGGGTGACCGTATCGAGTTGTAAACAAAATATATTACTATTTGGATCCCTATATCTTTATCCCCGTTCTTCCTTATAAACAAGTTTTACTAGTAGTCTTTTTGTCGAAAAATTTGTCCTAATTATTTAACATTGAAACTAGAACTTCATTCTAGTAAACTTTTCTTAGTTGATTTTTAATTTACTTTAATTGGCATGGTTCAAATTCTTTACCACTCGTTCCAACCACCCTGTAAATATTGCACACTCTCTGATACGGTAACACAAAGAGTCTTTTTCCACGCTTACTTCAAAGTTTGGTAAAATATTAAGCAATTTCCCTAATCCATAGAAGGGAAATGCAACCACTTGCCGCATAAAATTCATTTTTCCAAAACAGGAAAAAGTACAAACAGTAAATGGGATTCAGTGGACCAAAAATTTATTTCACGGCAATTAATAACTGATTAATTAAAAATAAAATGAATAGCTTTAATTTATATGTTTTTTTTCTATTGATGAATATTTATGAATTAAAAAAAATAATAATAATGAAATGGTGGGATGAACACGCGAAATTAATTGAAACAAGGGGAGTTCAATGGCTTATATTCGAAATAGGTGAAATTTTATTTGGCACTAATCAGCTATGTATCTGGAATAAATTTAATAATATATTGATCCTAATTAATTGATTTTCATCCAAGATTTGGATGGGTATTTGTAAAAAATGATTTTTTTAATGATCAGTTTTGGGGACTGACACAATGCGGGGAAAAGCAGATACAACTAGGCAATTAAATACTAAAAAGCGTAAATAATTACGATTACGGTATACTTATCTCATAAGTATTACGAAATAAATTAATTCAAGTAGGCAATTTTTGAATTCAATGATTTAAAAGCAAATAATAATGACCTGGAAGTGTTTGAAATTGAGCGAAATGAAATATTCATTTTTATGAAAAAAAAACAAAATATCTTATTAGGAATTTAGAACTTTTAAAAATTAAACACTTACCTAATTCAAAAGAAAAATCAAATTCAAATTTTCCGATATTAGATTTAACGGCCGATAATTAATTAATAGCTCGATAAAGAGAATATCTCTTAATTATGCAAATTATGGTTTATAAATATTTAAATGTCAGGAATAGTTATTCAAAAATAACACTGTTGTTTAGGTGCCTGTGTGTTTGTGTATGTGTTGGCTTATGGTGTTCACTGCACAAGATATTAAAGAACACAATCTTCAATCTCAATTAGTTCTATGGCAGAGCGTCTTGTTGCGTTTGACGTCATGCGGCGTCCAAATTTAGCTCCCTTTATACTTTTATAATAATTCTCCGTATCTACACACACACATTTGCATATGTGTGTAAAAATGTGTGAAATTATTTTGTGATTTTTCTCTCCCTCTATTTCTTATTTCTATATTCTCCCCTCTTTTTTATTCTACTACGTATTAGGAAATAAGCATGCAGGTCAATAATCGAATTTATATTCGATCTATTTTAATAAATATTTTGTTTTATTTATAATTACAATGCGCACCCGAAAAAGAAAACGATAGACATTTCAATATTAACCGCAGCACACTGATTTTAGCCGTAGAAAAAGTATAAAAGGTAATTCTCACGAAACATTTAATTGCATACGTACTACTTACAGTTATTGTTGTCGTAATTTTCGTGGATCGTCGATAGGTGTCGCCGCCACTACCACTAGGAACTGATATGGAACTTAGTTTAGAAGATTTCAATGATGATGATGATGCTTGAGATTCAAGTCCTGATAGTATCACTTGTGAACCTGAAATTTAATCGTGCCATCATTAATAATGGTTACAAAGATTAAAGTAGACTTTACAGTTAACAAATCTTCTTGCCGGAAAGTTAAGTTTTAACAGGTTTTGCATTACGCATGCGCATATTGTTAACATTTGTTAACAAGTTAAAGACTTAACAGAAAATAACAAGTTGAATTCATTCCATGTTGATAAATATTTACCAATAAATTTATTCAATAATCCTCTTGCTGCTACATCTTCATCATTTTCATCGTCTTCTTCTTTTTGCCCTTCATTTTTCATTCGATTAATTACATCCTGGGCATTCGTAATTTTTCTTTTGTTTGTTAGAAATGTCTCACCACTAGATGATGATTTGCTTTTGTTTTGGATTGTTACGGTTTTTTTCGAAGTTGTTATTGTCTCTATATTTAGTATTATAATTAATTTTTCATCTTTCATAGCCAAATTTTGTTTAGGCCAAATATTTCCATACTATACTAATCGTATGAAGGATAATTGAGGTCCAAAAAAGTGGGGGTTATAGAAAATTGTTTATGCGCATGTGTTGTAATTTGTAATAGCTGCCAAATTTATTATATTAAGAAGCTTATTGAAGCAGTTTTTATTTTGAAAAACAAATTTGTATCGGCTACTTTCAACATGGTCACTGTAATAAAGAAATATTTCAAAATGTATTTATTTCTCTAAAATGGCAGTTTCTACTTTTTAACTTTTATAAAGTTATTGTAATAGAAAAGATGTGACAACGACGCTTATTGTAAACTCTAGAATGTCACAAAAATAACAGCTGATTTGCTGGGGCCATTTTTATCCATGCCACACTAGATCGCACATGCGCACAAAATCAATTACTTCTTTTTAGGACCAAAACTGTCCAGACTATTAAAATAGAGAAATTATTAGTGTATGGTAAAATCTATTTGTGGTTTAATTAGACTGTAGTTTACCTGGCGATGATTCTCGGCTTTGAGGATCACCGTTGCTTTTGAAGCTGGAAGTGCGCAAAATCAATCCTGCCTTTGGGTAGGATGCTTGCCGTTCACTCTTCAATGTATCAACTGTCAAATAAAAGTTTTACATTTTTACGGTTACTGTTTGCATTCATATTAACTGGTGCTGCTCACCTGCATTATCAATAAACTTTTGTGAAATAGCCTTAACAGATCCTTTTCTATTTAGTTTCGTTGTTTTAGTAGATGAAGTTTCGATTGTATCGCAAATTTCCTAAAAGAACAATAAGAACATATTCAGAATGAACATGAATTATCATTTCATGTTCGAACACATACTTTTTTGTTTTCGTTAAGACTTTTCAAAGATGGCGTATTTTCATAACCAAACTTCTGCGTGGTGGTAATACTAGTAATTTGTCCATCTGTTGAAATAACTCCATCTTTTTCCAAGTCTTTTGGATCAGTCGAATATTTCGTTACGCTCACTTGACCGACCGGCTCCTGACCATTTTCCGAGTAATATTCACTTTGGATAACTGTACCGTGAACTAATATTTATAAGAGAATAAAGTTAAACATGTCACATTTCAAATGCCGTACAAGGCGCAAATTAAAGTTACCCTTAGATGTAGTAGTTGTTTCGTTTTTATTCTTCTGTGCTTTCAAAGCTTTCAGTCCAAATAATGGTACACCATTTTCATCAGTTGGTCCAACGCCATAACTAGAAGTTATAATATCAGTTGGTTTCGTTTCTTTTACCGGACTTTTCCTCGAAGCGGATGATTTCTTCGTGTAAGTTTGATAACCACTGGAAAATGTTGCTGCTTTCTTTGTTGTGGTTGTTGTTGTAGTTGCAGTCGCTGAATCCTTTATATTTCTCAAATTTCGTTGTCGTACCCATTCCGGTTGACTATCTTCAATTGGTTGCCTTTGCTTAGATGTCGGATGAGTGGGAGCTGTTTTTGATGTGCTAAATGTTTTTGACTCGGTGGTTTTAGTTGTAGTAACCCGAACACCACCGGGTATGGGTTCTGTTGTTTTAATTGTTGTCGTTTTTCCCGTTGGCGTCGTATCAATGGTTTTGAGTACTTTCCTTTCAGGACTGGAAGGATGTGATAGTCTTCCGCGTACTGGGCTTGGACTTTTTCGAGTATCATTCGAAATGGAAGATTTCTTGATAGTACTAAAAGTTGATGTTTCCGTACTCGATCTTCTTTCATTGCGATTACTTCGTTGTTCCTCAACATTCAATTCTTCTGATCTAGTACTTTTAGTTGGGCTCGAACCTCTTCGTTTCCATGTATTGTCATGCAAAAGCTTCGTTCTCCTGTTTGCTATGTACGTTTCTAAAGTTCCTTCCGTTACTAGTTTCTTGACTAAACGTGTCTGAGTGCGTATTTTACGTCTCAATTCGTAGCTTTCGACTCTTTCTAATAACTCCTCTAGAATTTCCAAATCAAAAATCTCTTCAATTTCTTGTTCTGTTATTTTCTTTTCGAAGATGAAACTGCTTTTCCTTTTTTCGGTACTGGTTGATGAAACATTTTGAGTGGTTTTAGCACTTTTTGCAGAATCAGTTCGCTTTAATGTTACGCCGAATTTTGTTTGTCTCGTATCTAGTTGATCTGGTGTTGTCTGATCATGCGGTTTGTCTAGGAAAAAATAAAAAAGTTGATTGATTCCATTCAAAAAAAAACTCTAATCTTTGAGATTTCAACAACTTTTCAATAAACTTACTTTGCATTAAATTTTCTCTATGCGGACTATTCGGTCTCAAACTTCTATCTAACGGTTTCATGTAATGAGGCATATCATCATCTGAAGGCGATGGTTCCCGATTTCTTCTTGTGATAATAATTTCAGTAGCTTCAGGTAGCTGAGGAATTTTCTCAGGCGAACTTGGACGGAATCTAGTTATTTCAGCTTTATCTGGAGACAATGATCGTGTTGGTGATGGTGATTTTTGAGGTGATTGAGATCGATGACTAGTCGAAGTTACTGTTTCAGCTAGTTTAGCAGATTTTATGTCTGAACAGATAAATAAAGCTGCAATGGAAACTGTCTTTTTTTTGTTGAGATAAATACTTTACCTGATTCCTTGATGGATGATCTGCGTCGAATGTTAGTGGTTTCTTCTGTTGTTCTTCTTCCCTCAAAAACTGATGGTCTGCATAGGATATCTTTTTGTACTGGCCTGTCTTGATTTCTACTAATATTTTCAAATAGGGCCTTAGCTTTCTGAACGCTTTCAGTGCTTCGAAGCCTACCAGTGGTACTTAAAATCATTTTAGTATCATCCTCTGATGATCTACGACTTGATCTACGAACAGAGGATTCATCTAGCGACGATGCTTTAATTGCATCTACAGGTTGCCTACTTTCAGGTTTGGTAGGGGAATTATCCTTTGGTCTTCTTTCAGGAGACAGCGATGGTGATTTAGCTGTTCTAAATGATTCCGTTCTAGTGGGAGATTTCCTTCTACCATCTGTAGGAGTTAAATTTGAAATGCTCAATGGTTTCGATACAGGTGGAGTTGTAATTTGCTCAGCTGTAGTGATAAATTTATTCACTTTATCTGTTACACTTAAAAGACATGCATCATTTCGTAGACTTTCATCAATTTCATGATCAATAAATGCATCTGTTGTCAATCTATCTACTGGTTTTGGTCTCTTTGTTTCTTCAATAGACGTTTGGAATTCTTCCTTCTTTTTTTGAATGCTCACGTTCACACCGTCTTCATATGTTTTCTTTCTAGGACTCTCTGGTAATTCAGGCGAAGTCAATTTTTCAGCAGTAGAAATAAATTTATGAACTTTATCCGAAACACTTAAAAGGCATTCGTCAGATTTTAATTCTTCGGAGACGTCATGAATTAGACGCTCAACTTTTTCTTTTGGTTTCGGTTTGATTGGTTCCTGGTCGGCAGTATTCAAAAATTTATTAATTTTCTTATCAATGCTAAGCAAGCTTTCATCAGTTTCTTCTACTTTATCAACAATATCATTGATCTTTTGTTTGGTTTCGGTAACTTCTGTTATCCGTGCATAATCACCATCGTCTGATTCTAGTATTGGAATTTCCGATAATTTCTTCGACTTTGATTTCAGGCTGCTTGCATCATCTGGTTCATTGATTTCATCCGGATATCGAGCAGGCAAATAATTATCATCATCGTCATCACTTGTCATCGGACGTGGACATAAACTATCAGGTGTTGGTTCCCTTGACGATTTCGACCGTTGAAGATTAACTATAATTTCCCGATCCTGAAAATCGTCTTCAATATCATCATCATTGGAAATCAAAACTGTTTTAGTTGTAATAACATTCTTCCTTCTGATATCATCTGTGGATTTTTTATCTTTTTTGGAAGTCAAATTAACAAATGAACCTTCAACGCTTTCTATAACAGAATCATCATCAGAATCTGTAGTAGTAGAATTGTACCCATTTGATACATGTTTCGATGTATCTTTTGACAACTTCGTTGTAGTAACACGTGTCATTCTAGAACAACAACGTTTATTTAATGGCTTCTGTTTCGGAGTGTCTTTAGTTTTAGAAGGCGCTGTCATTTTGTTTGGCTTATTCAAAGGCGTAGTTGTTAAAGCTTTTTTAATTGGAGCCCATAATTGTTCTGGTTTTGATTTAGGTGCATTTCCATTGAGTACAATAGTTTTGCTTACTTTTTTCTTTGTCACTGTATCGTCTACTCTGTTTGACCGTAAATGAGCCGATTTGTCTTCATTTATTAGATTTTCCTTTTCGATTGTCATTAAAGTTGTCTTTTTAACTTGGGGTGTAACATTTTTTCTTAATGGTTGTTTTTTTGGCTGTTCGCCATGGGTACTAATAAACTTAGTCTTTTCTACTCTGTAAATAGTTTCCGGTGGACGCCTGTAAGGTTGAAAAACTGAAGTTTTGGGTGACCCGAATTTTGTTATTGTTGTTGAGGTTCTAACAGTACCATTTGTTTGTTTAGTGGATAGATTTTTCTCTTTCAATATATCCTTTTTTAGGTTAGTTGTGGACTTAACTGTTATCTTTTTCGCAGGTATAATCGGTTGTTTTTCTTTTATTTCGATAATTATTTTTTTGGGCATTTTATCTATGTCATCATCGGTTAGAACTTTGCGGCTACTAACAGGCTTGGGCATTTTTTTGGTAGGGGAAGTTTCTTTTGGAATATTCTTTGGCTTTTCTGGTGTCTTAGTTTCTCGGACACCAGTAGGTCTTTGCGGTTGTTTAGTTACTGTGACGTGTCCCACTACGGTTGTTGTAACTACCTTTTTGTCGCTCTTTCCGGGAATTTTAGATTTAGGAACACTAGATACCACCTTAACATTATCGTTTTTCTTTTTGGTCGATGATTGATCAGTGGTAGTTTTCATTATAGTTTGCTGATTCATTTCAGTTTCTAGAATCTCTGTATCCAATAAATCCTTGGTAATCTGTTTCGTATTTCTCAATTCATCCGCTTCGCACAGTTGTTTGAACAGTTTCTTTTCCACCACTGGTTCCTCTACTGGTCGCATACCTTCATAATTATTTATATAAACTTTCTCTATTGTTTCTTCTTCAATTTTTCGATTTTTAGGGGTTGTTTCCCTACGTGCAGGCACGTCTTTTATTTCGATATCTTCAATAACTGCTTTATTAATTTTTTCACCTTCCTTTAAATCGACCAGGTCTTCCACTTTATAGGTTTCAGTCGTGGTTTCAGTAACAGTTTCTTCAATACTGACATCTTCATTTTCATCTTCTGTTGTTGTCGTTGAACTAAGAGGCTCCGTTCTGAGTTTTTTTCCTTTGGTGACATTTGATGGTTTGGTCTGATGTTGATCCACCGGCACTCTTTTCGGAGAAGCTCTAATAGGTGAAGCTGTTTTATTAACATCACTTCGATCTTTAATAACTTGATTATGTATGATCTCAGATTCCAGTAATTTTAGAGTTTCCATTTTTCTACTACTCTTGTTATCAACGACTTCATCCATGAAGACGTTTTCTAATGAATCATGAACCTTTAAAGATTTAGTGTCAGGATATGAAGGTTTACCATTTTCTTTAATGGATTCTGTAACTTTATGTTGAGGCTGCTTTTGCGACGATTTTTTAGTCTGAGATGGAAACTCAGAAATAGTTGGGCCTGCTTTTGTAGGTGATTTTCTTTCAGGATACGGCTCCAATGGCTCTCGTTCTGGAGATTTTCTGATTTGAGATGGAAACTCAGAAACATTAGGGCCGGTTTTCGTAGGTGATTTTCTCTCAGGATGGGGCTCCAATGGCTGTCGTTCTGGAGATTTTCTGATTTGAGATGGAAACTCAGAAACAGTAGGGCCGGTTTTTGTAGGTGATTTTCTTTCAGGATAGGGCTCCAATGGCTGTCGTTCTGGAGATTTTCTGATCTGAGATGGAAATTCAGAAACAGTAGGGCCTGCTTTTGTAGGTGACTTTTTCTCAGGATAGGGTTCCAATGGCTGTCGTTCTGGAGATTTTCTAATTTGAGATGGAAACTCAGAAACATTAGGGCCGGTTTTCGTAGGTGACTTCCTCTCAGGATGTGGCTCTAATGGCTGCCTTTCCGGGGATTTTCTAATTTGAGATGGAAACTCACAAACTGTTGGGCCTGTTTTTGTAGGAGATTTTTTCTCAGGATATGGCTCTAATGGCTGTCGTTCTGGAGATTTTCTGATTTGAGATGGAAACTCAGAAACAGTAGGGCCTGCTTTTGTAGGAGACTTTTTCTCAGGATAGGGTTCCAATGGCTGTCGTTCTGGAGATTTTCTAATTTGAGATGGAAACTCAGAAACATTAGGGCCGGTTTTCGTAGGTGACTTCCTCTCAGGATATGGCTCTAATGGCTGCCTTTCCGGGGATTTTCTAATTTGAGATGGAAACTCACAAACTGTTGGGCCTGTTTTTGTAGGAGATTTTCTTTCAGGATAGGGCTCCAATGGCTGTCGTTCTGGAGATTTTCTGATTTGAGATGGAAACTCAGAAACAGTAGGGCCTGCTTTGGTAGGTGACTTTTTCTCAGGATATGGCTCCAATGGCTGTCGTTCTGGAGATTTTCTGATTTGAGATGGAAACTCAGAAACAGTAGGGCCGGTTTTTGTAGGTGATTTTCTTTCAAGATACGGCTCCAATGGCTGTCGTTCTGGAGATTTTCTGATTTGAGATGGAAACTCAGAAACAAAAGGGCCGGTTTTCGTAGGTGACTTTCTCTCAGGATATGGCTGCAGTGGATGATTCTTAGGGGACTTACCAATTTGAGATGGAGATCCTGAAATAACGGAACCGCTCTTAGGACGCTCAGGTGATTTTCTAGATTCAACTGGCGATGGCCTACGTTGAGGCGACTTGCGTTTCTCTGGTGAAATATCTCTTGGTATTGTAGTGGAGTTTCTCCTTATACTGGTAGATTTATCATGAGTCTCTTTTGCTAATCCTAAAATTTGCTTAACCCTTTCTTCATAAGTATCAGTTCTAATAAGTTTCGATTTAGAACCAGGACTAGTAGCGGTGGACTGCTTATTGAAAGGCTTATCCTTCGATGGAGATGGCGACTTAATTGGACTAACTAAAGGAGATGTTGGAGAACGATCCGTAATCTTTTTCGGTTTCCTAGATATCTCGAGGTTATTTGGCCTCATTGTAGGTTTCGAATATACTCCGTCTAGATCGGTAGTGATATCATTGACACTTCTAACATACTCAAAATCACTTGTTGTTGTAACAGCTGGTGATGGACTTCTTGGTACTGCCTTTTTTTGAATTGTTGTAGCTGTACCGGTGGAATTCTTCATTGTTTGATGTTTTGTAGTTTTTGACTTCCTTGTAATCGTATCGGAATTAAATGTCTCACTTAAGCTTTCCGTCGAATATTTTTTTGGGGTTGTACGATTCTTATAAACGATCGTTTCACTACTTGAACATCTATCGGTTTTCTTTGGGCTACGCGACCTGTCAAGACGATCCGGTGATTGCCTGAAAACACATCATTCAATAGATACCATTCCTTAATTTAGTATATCTAATCGTATATAATTTCACTTACCTCAAGGGATATCTGAGCTTCTCAGGACTTGTATTGCTTCTCAATGAATGGTTACTATTTGACCTTGGTGTAGATCTACCAATTCTCTCCGGTGTAATTGACCTTAACGATCTAGCAAATGCATTATGTGTAGGGCTAACATCAACTGAAACTTTTTTACTTGTAAATTCCGAACGATAGGTTGTTTCATAAGCGCCATCAGATGACAGTTCAGTCCGGTCGAGTTCAGACGACTGACGTCTCGATTGATTTGGA
Source organism: Platypus cylindrus (assembly GCA_949748235.1). Lineage (NCBI taxonomy): Eukaryota > Metazoa > Arthropoda > Insecta > Coleoptera > Curculionidae > Platypus > Platypus cylindrus. The sequence goes on along the minus strand of OX456488.1, from coordinate 4,941,608 downwards.
TATTGTTGCTGGTTGGGTTGAACAGGAGTTGAAGGAATCGTAGGTGTTGTAGGTGTTTGTTTAGTAACAGTTTCTCTCACTGATTTAGTTTCCCTAATATGTTTCGATGTTTCTTTATTATCTTTAATTGCATTTTCGGTAGGTAAAGGAGTTGGTTTCCTAGACGGTTCATGAGTATCAATCTCATGCTTACGCTCTGTAGAAATGAAACTATCGTTTATTGTCTGATTAACATCCCTTGTAGTGCCTTCTTGATTAATAATATGTGTCTTGGTAGTATGATGACTAACGTGAGTTGTTGGTATTTGCTCAGTGACTGTAGTTTTAGTAGTAGTGATATGTTTGTTTGGAACAGGAGTCACATCTACTATAATCTTTTGATGCTGTTCCGTGTCATGACTGCGATTCTGAGCAGTTTCTTTTATAATTTTTTTTGAGGTTTGAGTTACTTTTTGATTTCCCTCAGAATGGCAAGTGTTATTTTTGAAATCCTTATCAGTCTCAGTCTGGATTTCTATATTGACTCGTTGCCTTGGTTGTTGAACCGCTATACGATCTGAAATCTTGCTATCGTCTCTGGTACTACGTCTCGATTGATCTACCATTTTTGTCTGGAATTGTTGTTGGGTTGTTTTTGAAGTAGCTGAAGATTTTTGTTCTATTTTCGATGAAGGAGCAATATTAGTATATTTCTTATGGGTAGCTCTCTGTACAGAATTCCCATCCTTAGTCTCATAATGAGTGGTTGTTACTACAGTACCATCGCAAAGAGTTCTCGTTTCTTGAGTTACCTAAAATTAATAAATAAGGGGGTTAAATGGTTTAAATGAAGTATGACGTGATTCTACCTTAGTTTTTCCTTCAATATAATTAGGATGTTTCTTCAGCTCACTTGGAGCATCGCTAGTGAAAATTTTCTGTGTAACAGTTTTTACATTTTGATTCTCATTAATCGAATATAAATGTCCATCTGATGCAGGCACAATTTGGACATCCTTAGATGAATGCGGTTGAATGTTAGAGGAATCCTGGTGAATATTAGAAGAATCCTGTTGAATGTTAGATGAGTGCTGGCGAACATTAGATGAATGCTGCTGAATATCATCAAATGAATGCGGAATCTCAGATGCATGTTTGCTTTCCGAAACATATCGAGACGATGATGAGCTTTTGCTGCTTGTCGATTTAAAATGCGAATTTTCATCACCGCCCGTAGCTTGTTGTGTGATATGCGATTTTGAATGATTACCAACAGCTTTGGCAAAATTACGATCGTCACCATCTTGATATACGGTAGATTTTTCTTCTAATTTTGATTCGTAGGTAATTTTGCCGTTATCGATTTGTTCGGTTCCAGATGTTGATGCTGAATGTGTGGAGGTGTGCGTTTTACCATCGGCACTACGCTCGTCTGATGAATTTACAGTCCAGCCTTGATCCTGGTGTTTTACTACAGATTATTAAAAACAAATTGTTAGTCTATGCATCGAGATGAGTAAAAAAAGGGATACCATGGAATAGAACAATGATAATAAATTGCAGAAGTACTTACAAATAGGTTTTCCAAAATTATTGTCTCTTGTGGGACTTTCAGAATCGCGTACCTCCTTACTTTTAAGCGACACATAACTCTGATCTCTTAAATTATCAGCGTGAGTGGTTGAAATGTTACTTTTCGTTGTATTTTCACTTGATGTTCGTTTGGTTGTTGTAGTTGTTGTTGCTGATGATTGAATATCGCCAGTAGAATTGTAAAATTCCTTTAAACGAGCTTCACGTAATTTATACATGTGAGCACGAATTTCTTTTTTCCGTCCAAAATCATCGGTTTCCTGCCACTGTAAATAATTTCTTAATTATTCATTGAGTTAACTGCACTGTCCCCCATAATTTCAACAATTACTAAAACCGCGATAGAAATCTACACGATTAAAGTTTAACAGATTACGTTGTGAATATTAGATGGCACTGATGGTTGCAAAAAAAAAACTGCATTTTTATCTTACCATTTTCCGCAATACATCCTCATCTTGTATTCGAGCTACATCAGCAATATCGGCCATGTTTCGGCCTTATATGTTTTGATTACTAAAATTGAGAAACTGAAAAAGAAAAGAGATACGAAAATGGGTTTTTAATTCAATAAAATTAGATTGAAATAAATTGAAAAATTACGCGAGACATATCTCTCCATTTAGTATACTTATAGTAATTGTAATTATGTATTTATTTATTTATTTATTTGCCACCTACATTTTTCCTTATTGACACTTTGGCTTGGCATCTAATGGCTACAAATAAGTATTACTAAAATAACAATAATACCAGCTAGCAATGATTGTATAATAATTGTGATCTCATCATTCTATCAATTCGATTAATTGAGTTTTATTTTATATTATTTCCTTTATCTGATAGATACCATTTTGGTACGAATATATTTTTTTCTTCCGATTCGTAATTTACCAATAAAATTTATATTATGGTTATTTAAAGTTTATAAATAATTTTGTGTGTGGGTTTATTATTGGAATAATATTATACTATATCGTAATGCAAAGTATCGATTTAAATGTTTGTTTTTATTTCTATATAAGAAATTCTATATTCTATATAAGGATGCATCTGAAACACTATTTATAGAAAAAGTGCGAATATCGAGTATCCAATTTCTTAAATTTAATGCATAAACATATAGGCGTAATTTTAGTACGTAAATGTTGATATAAAAATATTGTTTCTAATAGTAGTGATAATCCAATTTCTTAATTCTTATTTCTTAATACGTAAACGTAATTTTAAAGTTCTCGACTTTTAACTTTTACGTATTAAAAAATACGAATTAAGAACGCGCGCTTGCGTTTTAACCACACAATATTTTCGATCAGATGATGAGAGATGGAACGTAACCTTAACCAAACTATTCTGGCGCTATTTTTGATTATAATTTTTTTGCATATTTGAATCGTTTATTTATAATTTTTTTATTATCTATTAGCTACTTTTAGCGTTTTTTTTTTTAGCAGAATTGATCAACCTTTAAAAACGTAAAAAAAACTATCACCTTCTCCATAAAAAGAATAGATTATCTGTCACACATAATTTATATGTGGATTATTAATGGGATTTATGTGACATAAATTCCATGATAAAAACAATTGAAAAAATCGAAATCCGATTAATTTTTCGGAATCGAATTCACTTTAACTGCAGCAGCCACCTTTGATTTTTCTATACACAATACCAGAAACTAGTTAGCAATGCCAAATCAGTTGCTATCTTTGTCTGACACATGTGTAAACGTTTATAATTAATCATAGTACACATATACATACATTATGTGTGAAATGTCACATAAGAGTCTTATTGATTTTAAAAAATGGAATTAGATTATCATAAACACGTTAAGCATAGAATGATCTATAGATGGAATCTGTTGGAATACCTAGCAGACCCAGAAGAATCTACATATACTTACAGGTACTTTCACTATACGTATCATTTAGATGACTCGTCTCTAATTAGATTTTATTTATTCTTCTACAACAATATATAGATATACTATATGTATAGCATCCACGTGAACATCGATGGGTTTAATTTATGTTCAAAATAGCATTGAATTTATGTATTATCTCATGTGTGTTTCATAATACATAGTAAACATGTATTGAGATCAGTGCTAACATGAAACCGCATATGGCCATAAAACATTTTGTAAAAATAAATATGAGTATGTAATGTAACTTATTCCTTATATGGTACAATTGGGTCAATACTGTCAGTAGTTTGGGTAGACCAATACTGTTCTCATGGATTTTTAGATGAAAGGTTTTTTTTCTTTCTTTTTTTGCGTTTGCTTTTTCGGTATACGTAAATGTATTAACATAATATAAGAAAAAAAAAAAAAGAATAATAATAATATTTAATAACAGATGGTTGATGATATTTTGAAAAAATCATGAAAAACAAAGCACAGTTTTTCGGACATTTCGGAAAATTAATGGCAGTAATTATTTTGATAATAAATAACATATATTATCATACTTTTCTACGTAGGACTAAACCTACTGCTGCTGTTGAATTAATTTCATATCATCGTGTAGTGGCATCCCGCTTTATTATTTCATTTTTTCTTTAAAAATTAACATCTAATTTAACTATGTTAATTGTTGTTGTTCAGTTCCAACGTATTAATCATTATTTATTAAAAAGAATTACATCGTGAATATTTACACCACTCTAATTAATATGTACAAGTCATAATTTCAACAAGAATTTTGCACAGTTTCAGATCTGATCTGGTTTAATTAAAACAATTTCGCTTATGAAAATATAAATAATAATTTAAAACGCATATTAAGTACGTCCTTTTAAATTGTTTCAATTTTACTTTAATTTATTTCGATGTTTTTTTGTTCTTTATTAGTTTCACAACATAGTATAATATACCTACTTAATACGAATAATTAAGAATGCAAATTCTATTGATTTGAACTTTTATTATCATATTTATTGATCATGAAAAACCCACTTTAAGTTAATAAAATAAATTAAAAATCAAATAAAACTTTAATTACGTACTAATTAAATACATTTATAGAAAGATAAGCTCGATTTTCTCTTAATTGATAAGTAATACTTATGGATACAATGCAAATTTTGAAAAAAAAAAAATTTTCCTTCGAGCCGGATTTGAACCAGCGACCTATGGATGTCTACGTTTACTCGTTTTTTCCACTACAGTCCACCGCTCTACCAACTGAGCTATCGAAGGATGCTTGATAAATCGTTAAACCGGTAAATAAATTATATGATGGACCCGATTTAGATAAATTATTAAAAATATTAATTAAATTGTTGATAATGTTTATTAATTACAATTCGTTTATACTCTTACATGATAGTACTAATTAATTTTTATTAATTGCATTTAAAATGAGTATAAAAATTAACTGTTTGCCAGATACCTATGTCATTCTCCGAGATAATAGATGTCATCATTGTGTGGTGCATGTCAATTTTATATGTACTAATAATTTAATTGTTACGAAAATATTATGAAATTTTTGTAAATAAACCAAAATAAACCCTATTGCACTGAAAATTGAGCATGAAATGTGCATTTCAACTAAATAATTTTAGATTCTAACTGTAAACTAACTAATTTCACTGAAAAACTATTTCAAAATTCAATGACAAGATTTGATAATGAAAGATCCAATCGAAGACATTCAAAAAATAAACGAAAAACTAAAAAAACATCAAGGAAGAAAGTGAAACCGAAAATAAAATCGTCCAAAAATGGCAAATCAACGAAAGGAAATGAAAATAAGGGCAAAAATTGCGTAGATATTGTTAGAATAAGATGTAGAAAATATGAGAAATTTCACGATCATTTCTTGACATACAGTGAAATTATTGAATATTTAAATAAAATTACAAGTGAAAATGTTATATTGCAACATATTGGCGAGTCAACTCAAGGTAAAATAATAATATAAGATAATAAATAGCAATCATAATAAAAATATATACATATTTGACGTTGAAAGCAGTAAAAACCTTTCTTGTCATTCATTGATGTACGTTGGTGTAATTTCCATAGCTGTGCAGCGCAAAACATCTTTTCAGTTTTTTTGCGCCAACTGACGAAATTTACTACAGGCACAGATCTCATATAACTGCAATTGTTCCAGGTAGACCTATTTATATGGTAATAATAACTGGTAATATTGATAGTCACCACATAAACAACAATTATCCAAACAAAAGTGTATTTATTGAAGCTGGTTTAGATGGGAGTAATTTAATTGCCGTGTCCAACGCCATCTATATAATCTATTATCTATTACATCATTTAAATTATGCAAATTTAATGGATTATTATATTGTTCCATGTTCAAATCCAGATGCTTACGATAGAATTGTAAAGAAAATATTTGAAAATCACAATAATAACGAATTGGATAATAATTGTAATACTAATCGAGGTGTTAAAAATAAAGAAGATCCAGCACAGAATAAATCGAAAACTGATGATGAAAGAAATAAAAAAGTGAGAAGAAACGAATTGCCAATTGATTTAACAAGAAATTTTCCTGTTATTCTTGGATGGCATAATATGCAAACAATTGATACAACTGAATTCATAGGTATAACTACCTATATACACTATGCTCAAATTAAATTGACAATTATGTAATAGCACGTAAGAATTAATACCAATTCAGAGTTATAGTCCTTAATAATTTTGAGAAATCTTTTGATTATTCGACAATAACATGTTTTTATTTTATAATTCAAACTACTTATTTTATGCTTTATTTTCGAATTATTAAATATTTCGGTGAATTTTAATCGATATGTCAAAGTCTATGGAATTCTTGATCCCTGCGAAGTTGGCAACACATTTGAAATCGCCGCAACGTTGCCAGGTTTAGTTATCTCACTCTAGTTATCGAGTACATTATCAGCTGTTTCAGCTAATGACATTTACATTTTGTGTACTTGTTAAATATTTGTTAAAAACCATCGTGGAATCAATTGCCATTGTTGCCAACAATAGAACCGATAATTAACAAATTTCTATTCCTTCAAAATCAAAGTTTTTCTTATTGACAATATTAGTCAACACTAATTTTCTCAAAATTAATATGGCAACGTTGCGCTGTCATATGTTGCTTTTTATTTATTTAATTAATTCATTATAACTTCTTTTAGAGTGTATCGAAAATTGGAAAACGAAATATTTCTATCGATGCCGAGAAACTTGTGCATTAATTAATACAATTAACATGCATAAATGTGCCATAAAACTTATTGTCTCCCTACAAGAAAATGGTGAATGCATAACATATCCATCTGGATACTCGTGTGCCAAAGATCTCGAACTGGTAAATCTACAAAAAATCGCAAAAAAAGCTAAATACGCAATAAAATGTAGATGTTTCCAATATGGATCGATCTACGACTTCCACGGACTGTCTTATGGAAATCTATTGGATTATTTACGATTGTTTGGATTACCAGTAAATTATATGTTTATTTTACATGTGCACAAACCATCAGAAAATAAAGATATTCAGGATATTAATCGTTATAGAAAGGAAACAAGTAATATTCTACAATACGGTGAAGATATATGGGCAGCAATCAAATCTATGACATGTAATGTTTATAAATTAAATGCTCGCAATGATAACAATAAAAATCGAACTGATTGTAATCAAGGACATGATGATCCTTTAAATGATATGCGCAAAATTTTGGCAAATCGAAAGAAGAAAGCACACAGGGTAGAAGAGGACAGATAAATTGATTTTTGTCTATCCGATTTTCATGAATCATTCGAAAAAAAAGAACAAAATAAAACTTACCGTTATTTTAATTTCAAAATTAAAAGCACTTGTTTCAATTTGTCACTAAAGAAAAAACTGTTTTAATCAAGATTCAAAATACAGTAAATATTAATTCAGATACCTATTAGTGGAAAATGAGCTATTAAATTCCAGGCAAAATAATTTATTGGAATTTGTTGTTAATGATTACTTCTATATCTGTTAACTTTAACACATTAATCTAGGCACACAAAATAAGAAAAAAATAAAAAAGAATGTATGTATATTCCTATTGTTTTATAAAACTCGTTGAATCGGAAGCCGGTGGTCGACTGAAATTACATCGCAGTTTTTGTCCACCATGTTGACCATCATCATCAACATTTATCCATTCAACTATCTACATATGTATTTTAAGCTATATCTATCTCTTATCCATCCATCCATCGATCTATCCATCGTCCCCATATGGACCCATTTCTTAACACCTCCTTTTTGTTTTCCTCCTCCTCCTCCTTCTTCTCTTCGCCCTGCTCCACCGCCAATCTCCACCATGGTCAGTCACAGTTTTAAAATCAGTCATAGTTTTATATTTAGAATCCTGCATAATACAAAAATACAGAGACAAGAAAATATAAAAGAACATAATATAATAATAATAATAAGAATAAAAATTTTTTTTATTTAAATTTATGTAGGTGGAACACTTGATTTTTGATTGTTTAATAATATGCATATGGGGGCGCATGTTGTTATTTGATTATTTTATTGTTTTTTGCAAATGATAATATTTATTTATTAGAAAAATGATTAATTTGAGGAAGTCAGTTAAGACAATGCTACATTTATTCCTCAGTACAGTAAAATTTCAGTCAAAAACTAACTAACTAGTTTTTGTTCAAAGCTTATGCGCATGTGCAGTTTGTTCTGGAACTGAAATATACTATATTGCATCGACTGCACGCGGTGCGCATTGAGATTTAAAACACAGTTGAATAATTCTTTAAATAGTTCGTAAATAAATAAGTGTTTATATTAATTAAAAAATTGCAGTAACTCGGAATATGGACAATTCAGGATCTCAGTGCGCACCGGGTGCAATCAGTGCAGGCCAGTTAAAAACTACTTGAACACACTTTATATTGTTATGCATGCGACTAGAGGTTAAACAAAGTAGGCTGGGTTTTTATAATAATTTATTACATCATATGTATGTAATGATTTTATAGTTAATAGTTAATTTTAGTTAGTTGTTAGTTGAATTAGTACAAGTAAATTGGAAAATGTGATATTTGATAGTTGGAATTTCAGTTTTGGTAAAATTGGATCATCTTATAGTACGTATTGCGCATGCTCATTACAATTACAAATACAAGAATATTAGAATTCAATACAAACAAATTAGTATTCGTCGTTTTAAATAATTAGTTCAATCAATAAATTGTCGTTATTTTTTTCTTGTATTCTGTTGTATGATCACCATCGTCATGCACATGTATGTAACGTTCGGTGCCATGGCCATCTAGATGAAAATCTTTTAGAGAAGTCTCGTCGTCCTCACATCATCAATAATAATTCCATTCCAAAGCCACACAATGCAATACGATAGCTATAAGTCTAAGTGTGACCAGACAAGACAGTTGTTGTTGTTGTTTGGCATAAAAGGACTTATATGGCTATAGGTCAATGCTAAAAATAATAATAATATAATGCAAGTAATTGATACAATAAATATTCTCTTTAAAATATACTGTATTAAGTTAACTATATATTTAGCGTTATATTATAGATATTTGTACCTGTATTCTAAAAAGATAGTAAATTATAGGTTTGTTCCAACCTGACATTTCGGACTAGATTTGGATTAGTTTGAAACTATGTAGGTAGTCAGAAACTTCTAGTTGCGTATTTGTCTCTGATTAGGATAGGTTCGAACGATTACAAAAATAGTTTGGAAATTTCTAACCTATAGTAATTAGATGTCATATACTCATAATACCATTTTCATTTTGCGTTTAATGTTTATTTTGTTTTAATGGTTGCTTTGATTTGGTCTATTTTCTAATAATTCCTACTTTTGCATTTACCTATAAAAATATTTTTTGTTATTTACTTTTACGGTGTAAATGGTGTTTCACTATTACACTGTTCTTACTATCATAAGAAAAGAAAAAGTCAAAATCGTCTTCAAAAATACTCATTTTCATAATTAAAATAAAGCTGTAACTCAAAAATAATAATAAATAATCAATAATAAAATTTATGAAAATACTCTGAAAGTAAAATTCATAATAATAACAATGGTTGTTAATAATTTTTAAATGAACTAGACGCTAATGCGCATTTATTGCGCAAGTTTCTGACTACTATAATACATCGGCTCAGCTCAAACCAAAACAAACTATTACAGACTAGTTGGGTATTAAAAAAAAGTCAGTTGGAAGATGTGGTTTTTAGTTTCAGTTACAATTTGTGTAAAGTTGGAACAGTTTTTATATATTGCGCATGCTCTTTACAATCACAAACTAGTTTGACGCCTAGTTGGAACACAGCTTCTATATGTAGAAATGAAATACTGCTTATTATATGTATAATTGTGTGCTAATAGATGGCTCTGGAAATGTTGGAGAATTGCAAATAATAATTGAGATTTCTTAATTCATTCTATTCTATCATACCGATACCGACTACTGGAAAATCGAACGATTTATCCAAAAAGTAAACCTATATTTAATAACAAACTGCCTTCGAATAAAAAACACTTTAAGACGTATAACATCATTAGAAAGAGACAAATGGTAACTTCGTTCCGTTTAGTGAAGTAATTTCAAAGCCATCTTTGATTAGATTTCAATAAAAAAAGAAGAAACTGCATTTTCAAATACATTTTATCCTTATAGTATTTACAAAAAAAAAAAAACCTGCTACAAGTATCTACATAAAAAATTACATATGTACATATTACAAAAATGAACAAGTTGTTAAATAAAATACTTCTACGTTGTTTATGTTATTGTATGTACTAGATAAATTGATTTTACTATAATTGGCAATAAAATATAATCTACTTAAATGAAAAATTACAAGTTAAACGGTTGGTATTTAAGCGCGCTCGCGCCATTCCATGGGATATTTCAAATATTTGAAATCGTCAAAGTTTATTACATTATAAACAAGATTCTTGATGTTAAATTGTAGTTAAATGCCTAATTTGTTGTAGGTACAGATGTAAAACCTCGTTTAAATAAGATAATTGATTCAACGCATGTTTTTTATTTTTTTTTAGATTGGATTAATTTAAGCGTCATCTGTCCAATATGTCTAGAGGTAAATTAGAAGGTTGTATTTACAATTTTCTAGCATTGAACAATATACGATGCTTTTCTAATTTTTAATAAAAGGAGTTCTCTGAATTCATCTCAATAAAACACAATAAAAAAAGAAATAAAAGGTTTTTGCCGCTTTGTTGACAACGGTCAGCCGTTCTGGTCATATACTGTTCATTGTTTCTAGTCTGAACAAGAACAAAATATGAACATAAGTATACACACACCCCAAGGGAGATTTCCATTCAATAATTGGTCCTACAAATGGGACTCCTACTTGGAAATTTTATTATGGCACCCGGTGTTATTATTACGACTTAAAAGAAATTTAACATTTAATCTTATGATTTATGGTTTATTGGACAACAAACAGCCATAACTCTTTCAAAAATTTGCGAAAATAAACCTTGTCAAAACGAAAATATATCCATAAACCAATGGAAAGCAATAGAAAATAATTTATAGACAATAACAACCATGTAAATCATTATATGTCTTCAAAAGAAAATTTTGAAATAAATTATTTTCAATTCAATAAAATAATGGTAAGTAAATAATACCTACATACATGTATATTACATGGACAATAACAACAACAAAAAATTGTATAGAAAAATTGAAAAAAAGACATAAAATATAAAATATAAAAGTAATAATAATAGTAATTTAATATTTTTACAACTAAACATCATCCCGATTGATTTACAGCTGATTTTAAACAATTTCTCTTATTAGTAGATTAGATGGTAATGTGTAGGTAGCATTTTTTCCTAGGCCTACTCAAAAAAATTTGAACAATATAGGTACACTAACAATTAGAGAAACATAATAATTACTACATTTATTTAAATGCACAAGGATGTGATCTTACATCATACTTAGTGAAAAACAGTATAACAACATTATAATTATCATTTAGAGAATTTTGTTTTAATTAAATCAATGTAAAATTTGATGTGTTCAAATTGGCGCGCTTTGAAATGCAGCGCTAGCAGAGTGAATATTTTTTATTGGCCGTTCAGGATTTGTCTAATATTTAATAATATGAATCAATTTTATTTACATAATTTCGTAGAACTGTTTAATTTCTTTATTTTCTTAACAGATTTCATTTGATTTTTCAATTAAATGTCAATATAGTAGCGTTTCAATTGAAAGTATACTTGTCTCTGTTGTATACACATAAAATGCGAGACAAAAACTCTGCAGTCTTGTCAGTTGAATACGTTAAACATATCGAATTAAAAAAGAATTAAAGTAAATATTTTTTTAACTTCGCCTATACTTACGATATTAATCGATTTTTGAATAAATCTTCAACAATTTTCTTTATTATTTAAAACAATTACCGTAATTGAACAAATCAAAATATCTCAAAATACTTGGACAAATAATAATTTTTTTTACTATGAGTAACTACCTAGTTGTAAACATCTATTAGTTCTAACATTTATTTAAATCCAATTAATCGATGATTTGTATCTTGTTATGTATTTTATTGTTTTAAATATTGTTATTATTGTACTTATAGTTATTATTATTATTATTAATAGATACCTACTGGGATGTAATGTAGGTAGATAAACGATTCTATTCGGCAAAATAGATTGATCTTTTTTTTTTTATTTATTGTACCTCTATTATTACATTTTTTTTTTGTGTGTAATTAACACATTGAAAAGATAAATTAAATGCTTACGAAATACGTAATACACACACATGAAATGAAAAAAAAAATAATCTGTAAATGGATGTTTAATTTGTTTATTTGTTTCGTTGTTATTATTCAGCCTACTGCTACAAATTACAATAGAAGATACTGAATTATTGTGGCCTTAATTATTGTTTAGTTCAAATTACTTTTGCCTTGTTAGAATCCCGTGAAAATTACTTTTATTTTTCCTGGTTTTCGTTTCGCTTCATTTTCATCGTAGTAGCCTTTTTTCGATATTTCACAATTTAAATAATTTAAAAGAAAATCAATACAAAATACACAGTTATGTATAGAAATTAGTTTCCTTTTTTGATTTCTCAAAGTGATTCAGATATTTTCTCATTTTGAAACTGAAACGTATAGATTGTATTGATTAGTACATTAGCAAAAAAATTCATGACGTCACACAGTCGCCTACGTCTTCTTGTCTTTATTCACGATGCTTTAGCAATTTGCATGGATGGAGTAGTGACCATTTATGGAATAGGCGCCCACTTGATGATTGACGATTTTCTTTTTTCTTTCTAATATGTTGCGACGGTTGATAGTCTGGTTTACTTTTTCCATTTTTTTTTTTCTTTTTTATTCGAGATATAAAAATAAACATGTGTTTTGTTTGGCAGTGTCACAATCACTATTAAATTAGAGAACAATTTTTTTTTGTTGTTAAGTGATATTGATGGCAGTGGCGTATACTTTGAAATTCAGAAAATGGGCAGTTTGAAGAATCCATAAATTACATTTTTAAATAGATTACTGAACATTTTGGTTATATGCCTATACGTTACGCCACTGTCTATATTTTCTAGCCAATTAACTTTATGCCTACAAAAGTAATCTCTCCAAAATCGGAGTACTAAAAAATTTGCCGTCGAGAGGGACATTTCATGCATGTCAATCAAATTAAGCAAATCCTTCACACATTTATTTATGCGAACAGCCGAAACCAAAAAAAAAAAAAAAAAAAAATGCCAAACATATCAATGACAACTTTTAGATGAAAGTTTCTTTTTAGTTCCAAACTTAGCAGGATCAAATAAAAAATAAGTGGCCAATATACTATGTGTTAAAACAATATTAAAATCTATTATTCATTTTTACTTATATGGAATGTATTAGATTAACATCAATAAAACAATAGTGGGCAAATTGTTAAAATGGTTGAATTCGATTTTTATTATTTTGATAAACATATAGCGGACTTTACAATTGACTTTACAATTACAGTATTTTAACATTAAGTTGCTCAAAGGCAAATTTCTTTAAGAAAAAAATTGCCGTTTGGCTTTCAAGTCGCCAATTTTCTATTCGACAGTTTCAATTACATTAATAAATAAATGCCAACCCAAAATTAAAAAATATATCTATATCTAAAATAGATCTATCTCATATTTTAAGACTTATCCTTATGGTAAATTAGCACAGCAGTTAAAATATAATAATCTGTACTAGATAAACAAAATTTTCAAAGCTGATTTTTAAAACAGTTTATTAAATATAAACATAAATATCAGCTGTTGTCTTTTGGGAATTAAAATTTCAGTTGGTATACATGAGTCTATACAAAATGTTACCAAACTTCCCGACAAGTGGCAAGAAAAATAGCACAGCGGAACCTATTTTCGTCAAGTCGACAAGAAAACTTGATAACAAAAGTGCAAAATGCGCGTGCGTAATGCAAAACCTGTCAAAAATTAACTTAAGAAAACTGTGTCAACTGTAAAGTCCACTTATATAAACACTCGGTTATTAATTATAATTATTTTTCTAGTGAAAATCGATAATTTCTTTACTATTCAATTTAGAATATAAAATATTCGATGAGAATCATTCACAATTTTTCCATCATAATCTAATTTATTGCAAATTAAACAAATACAATAATAACAAAGACAACAATAAAATTTATTATTTAATAGCACACCTGTGCAGGAAGAATTGAATTAAATGAGAGGCGTTAAATTTAGCAACTTCACACTCACACACATCTATAAAAAGATTTATGACCAATCAGAGATGGAATATTAAAAATAATTTTAAAATATAATAATTAGAAGCTGAGTAACAATCAAGACGTACCTATCAATTTTTCTAGACAAAAGTCAATCTTTGGAAAATTCTTTGACAAAGTCAATTTTCATTGGACAAGTAATCAAGCCTGGTTGGTACGATTTGTAGTGTATGGTCGTTGCCAAAGTTACTAGTACAAAAAATACGATGATCAAATAAAAAAAAAATATTAATTTATAATTCATTCAGTCCGGTTCTGTTTATAAAATTCACCGAAAACCTGGTTTATCTGTAAACATGAATATATTTGCAATATAAACTTTAAAAAGTTAGACGAATATTTTTTAAAACCCAAAGTGACGTAGTCGCAATAAAAATAATTAAGAATATTCGGAAATTATGATAATGTTCTCTGCTCTTACAGAAATTTAATAATTCACTGGCCATTAAATCGATTAATATGACTTGGTGGTGCTGGTAGGTGTAGGTGACTTGATTTTTTTTTCTTTTAAATTAACACTATTTTTTTTTATTTGTTATAAAAATGTTTGATTTAATATCGCTAATAGAAAAATGACTAATAGTCTGATTCAATTACAGTGGAACCTCTATTAATGATCACTCTAATAGTAGCTTAAATCATCTGAATGCCTGTTATACTGAGGTGACCCTTATTGAGGAGTTGGCAGACATAAACAAATGCATATAAAGGATAAAGGATAGAGAAAATTGAATTAATTGAATGACGGAAAAAAATGTGAGTTAAATTAAAACAAGACTGAAATGAAAATAGTATTTGAATTGAAGAATCCGAATTACATATTTCAAATTGTAGAGAAGTGTGTATAAATATCATAAAATTTCTTTCAATTTAATTCTTGAAGAACTTGAATTTCCTATTTTGATATTTTATTTTTCTACAAATATTACCAGCAATTTATAAAAATTACGTAAAAGTGCCAACATCGCATATGTTTTGATAATTTAATAGTCATATGATTTTGACATGACATAACCTAATAAGAACCCATTTTTATTCCTAAGCTTGCTTAAAGTAAACAAAAAAAAAGAACATTGTTTCTCCAAATATTTACTTCAAAAATATCTGAAATGCCAGAAAATTCTGAAGAACTAGATAAAGTGTGTGATCTTCTAGATAAATTAACTCTAGATACACTAACCTTAATGCAAGAACATGTCGAAACAAAAATTAAATTGGAAAATACAATGATTGAAGGTGAATCAAATTTAGCTAAATCAAGGTATGTATCGTTTATTGATTAATTATTAACAAATTTCCATATAAAATTATATATACGTGGTATTAACCAGTAGTTTGAATTTTCTAGATATATCCTAGGTCAAACACGAGTATCCAGTCTTCAATTACCAACCGAAAACAGTTCAGAATTTCCAGCATTAGTAACAGTTCATACAAACGATGAGAAATTTAATAGAAAACATTTCGAAATCGATAAACAAAAACCGGATAATGAAACCTACTTCAATCCATTAAAATGGTTTGGTTATTTAACGCCACGTAATTTAAATTTAGCTCAAACATCGTATGGACAGGCATTACAATGGATTATTGAATCTGTAAATATTCAAGATCGATTAAGAAGTACTTGTGAACAATTGGAACAAGTTAAAATATTGAAAAAGGAAATAATTGATAATAATAATTGTGATAAAGTCGTGGAAAATAAGAAAACAAGTTGATTTAATTGCAATTACCTAGTTGATAAATGTATGTATTTATTATTCTGATGATAAAATAAAAACAAATGTAAAAAATCACTTAATTCTTAATTTATTAAGAATATTTACAAACATTTCCTTATGGGCGTTTTACAGATGACAAATTTTTGTCCATGCGCATATCACACTCGTAAACAAGATACTGTAAAGCGTCTGTTCGATTTTTTTAATTAATTATTAAAAGTCGATACAAAATTCTCTTTATTCTGTTTCTCAGTTTGTACCGCACATGACATTGCATGTAAGAATTCGTGTAAAGGAAACTGACTGCCATTTGAGTATAATGCATGAGCTAAAAATGGAATTTTCCTAAGTGTACGTCCACTAAGACCAACGCTTGTTTCACATATTGTTAATAATGCATTTCTATATTCATTGTCACCCAAATAGTGTTCCTGTTCCATCAAATCGATATTTTCTATTAGATAAGCATCAGCTGTTATCATTTGTTTCTATAATATATTTATATTTCTGTTTATGAGCCTTTGTCTTGATAATAAATAATTTTCAGCTTGTCATTTACCTGTAGCAATTCTTTAATACATGAATGGTATATTTTATAAATAGCTGTAGTTGTAGGCGCTCCCAAATACTGTTTTATGTCCGCTCTATCGATAAAGGCGCAATCGATAGCTTGTGTCATATTTGAGGTAGCAAAAATGAGAACATTGGGAAACCTTTTGATTTGATCAATTTGTGTTAATAAAGTATTAACTACACGTACAGAATCTGTAGGTTCATTTCCTAAAAATAAACACAAAATGAGAATGTAAAACATTCCGTTTTTTTTACGTATAAAATGGGCTTCACAGTTGACCAGTTTTCAAGTTAATTTTTGACTAGTTTTGCATTACGCATGCGCATATTGCACGTTTGTTAGCAAGTTTTCTTGGACTTGTCGAAAAGAGATTTTGCGGTATTTTTCTTGTCACTTGTCGGCAAGTTTCGTAATATTTTATATAAATTTATGTATACCAACTGAAATTTTAATTCCCAAGAGAACTGCTGATATTAACTGTTTATATTTAATAAACTGTTGTAAAAATTAACTTTGAAAATTTTGTTTATCTAGTAACGAATATTATATTTTAACTACTCTGCTAATTTACCCTAAAGATAAGTATTAAAATATGAGATAGATCTATTTTAGTTAGATATATTTTTTTTATTTTGAGTTGGCATTTTTATTAATGTAATCGAAATTATCGGATAGAAAATTGGTCACTGTACAGCCAAACGGCAATTTTTTTCTTCAAAAAACTTGACGACAGGAAAACTTTTCAACTGTACAGTTCACTTAACTAACATACCTGTCATGCATCGATCTCTAGCCAAAGCTAATGATTCGATTTCATCAATTAAAACACATATTAAAATATTAGGATTCTCATAAGCTTCTTTGATTTTTTTAAAAATGTTGTTTACTAATTTGCAACTCTACAAATAATAATACAATTTCAATAAAAGAAAATGGAACGACCGCGTTTCCGGTGTCATTTAAAATTACTTCTGAATACCATTTCGAGAATAAACTGTGACTATTAATTTCTATAAGAATTGCAGATGAAAAAATGTTATTCATTCGAATACTAAGTTTTTGTGCCAGCGCTTTGCATAGAGACGTTTTGCCTGTTCCAGGTGGTCCATGTAATAAAATAATTCGATTACAACTTATTATATTTGGATTAATTCCTTTCTCAGCGAATTTCATCATTGTTTTTGCATATTTGAGTAACTGAAAGGATAGTTTGATAAATTTTATTGATATTAACTGATAAATTTTCATTTCATCGTGTAGCTTACATTTTCTTTGATATTATCACTATAATGTAAATTTTCCCATAGTGTGTGCAATTCCATAGAGGGTAAAGTCAAGTATGTTGCAAGATTTATTTCTTCTTCACTGTCATCATTTGCAATTGCTGTTGCTGTAGTTACACCATAAGTGTAGATTTTGTAAAAATACCATTCTATATCTATTTGATTAAAATTAATTGGCTGTGTGTTCTAAAATTGAATTAATCCAATGAAAAAGATGTAATCTGAATAACTGTAGCTTTTCGTTTTATTTAATTTAAAGGCAGCTTCTTGCTTCTGAAAGGTAAATAACAGAGATTAAAATTTCTATACTTACGTATGGTTCATGACTAAAACTTCCGATAGCAATACTAATAACAGCCGAATAGAGATTATTTTCCTCACAATCTTTAATACATTTGGATATTAAAGTATTTGGATATACATTTTTTTTCTCTTGAAGATAATTCTCTATTACTGTTATTAAGCTCTGTTTTGAAATTGAACTGAAAAATGTAAAGAAAAAACAAATTAATAAGGCAGCATTTATTCAAACATTTTTAGAAAATTTCGTTAATTTTTTCATTTTTTTTTCAAAATTGTTTATTAAAGATTTTACCTTCCTGATTTTAATGCTACTTCTACAGGAATAGAATCCATTCTATATTTGTTTAAAATTCAATACAAACAAAACTAGTAAACCAATAAATCAGTGTAAATATTTATATTCTTTTTAAAATTCAGTACGTTATTTTATTTCCCATTTCCACCTAATATATACCTAACCTTTAAAAATTTAAAATTCAAAAATTCAACAATTTTCAAATGTCTACTAAATGTCAATTATATTTGAATTTTGGGTTGCCGAAATATTGATTACTTTAGAGGTATTTGTTTTTTCTTTTAATATATTTTAATAATTTTTTATTTTTTTTGATTTTTAAACTTTGTTGTTCGCCAATTATTTTTGTCATTTCCATTTGCCATTAAGCAATTCTTAAATAAATTACAGTTGATACATTGGAAGCTGCATACTTTGCTTTTGCAGCATTTATCTGAATAACAATAAATTACATATTCTAAAAAAATTATTCTATAAGGAAACTGAATGCAGTCCATGAAGAAAGTTTGAAAATTTACCTAAAATTAATGAACTTGTATGACCGAACTATATCATACCATCTGATTAAATTTTAAATTTAAATGTTTTACAATTTAGATTTCGATCAATATAAAGTTACTTATTTCCCTTATAAATATCTACATGCATAAATGAATGGCATTGTATAGTGTACACCTACTTTTCTCCTTTGTTTTAAGATATCTTCTTTGAAATCTAACAATAATTATTAGCCTCAACCTACATGAAATATGACACATTTGAGCACCAGTGCATAAATAGTAAAAGATGAAATAGAGAAGCACTAATGTGGTAAAGGAAAAGACCATAATAAATGTACTAATAATACATAGGTAAAACAAGAATTGATACTTTTATAACCAAGGGTTTATTTTTTATGGCAGATTTTATTAAATCTAAATATGCCTATTGTTAAATAATCTCCCATAAAATTATTCTATAACATAAAATATCTACACAAAATATACGAATCGATATTTGTCACATAATTACCGTTTATTATTGTTATACTCTTTCCGTATAAGAATAATGATTGTTGAGAAAGTTTATAATAATGCGAAAGGAAACTTGTCTGTGTATATATGTAATGTACATCTACACACATAGACATGTGAGGTATATGTATGAATGAATGTATATGAGCAGAATATTCTTCCGATAGATCTTTATATTATCACAATACGCGATGGAGAGAGTGCTGGTGTGTTGCGAGAAATTTATTTATTACTATTCTTTAATTTTGGTGAAATTACTTTTCTTTACAGGTAGGTATGCTATATTTAAAATTTTAAAATTCGAATTATTATATATATTAGTATCAATTGATTGTGATTCAAAACGGTTATGGTTTTTTTGATGATTTTTCACTTTTCCAGATATTATCTATGCCCAAGCAAATAGAAGTATAACTTGTATTGAAAATGGACGATTCTATCGTAATCCAAACGCACAAATCTCATTAAGACAACGATGGTCCTTGGAAGAGTGTTCGAAATATTATCTATGTTTAGATGGAGAAACATTTCATTTTCAATGCTCCTCCGGTTTGGCTTTCGATTTCGATAAGCAAACATGTGAACCCAGTGAGAAAGTCGAAAATTGTGATAAATTCACTAATGGTATATATCATGTCATCCATATGAGATTAATATATTTGCATTTACCTGTAAAATTGCAAAATTTTTTGTTAGAAACCAGAAACAATTATAACATTAAACACCAACAAAATCAACAACAAAGTCCACCTACAAAACAAACAATGATAAAATGCGAAAATCCAAGACATTATTTATGCCAAGATAATAAAACTTGTATTCCAATTGACTTTATTTGTGATGGGTCCTTAGATTGTCCAAATGGCGAAGATGAATTTTTATGTCGTAAAAACGTTAGTTTTATGCCTGATTGTAATTTGTCCAGGTGTCGTTTGCCAGAATGTTATTGTTCGAGAAACGGTATGTGGTTGTTTTTATGAATATTTTACTTAATACTTATGTAAAAATAGATGATCAAAGATTTGATCTTGGCATGGCACTGTCATAGCCAACTGTTGCAAAACTCGGAAGTAATGTTGGAGAGACATCTGTTTGCTAATAAAGTAGTTAGTACGGAGACTGGCTACTTGAATTTTATTAAAATTTACAAACCGATTTAATGAATAATTGTGTTAATAACTAATAAATGTACAATAATTAAACATTAATGCTACTCTATTGTTCTTAAATTATTTATTATTCTATACTATTTTCATTATAGGCACGGATATTCCAGGAAACTTACAACCAAATGAAGTGCCACAGATGATTATTCTAACATTCGATGGTTCGATAAATAAAAACAATATGGATTTATACAATTATTTTTTCGATGGAAAATATATAAATCCGAATAATTGTCCGATTCCAGCTACATTTTTCGTTACTCACGAATATAATAATTATTTCTATACAACGAAACTATGGAATATGGGAAATGAAATTGCTATTAATTCTGTGACGTAAGTTGTTCAAGTTGACATACTATTTTTCAGTAGGTAATGGCATCCATGTTTTAGTAATAGATCACCGGAAGAATGGTGGTCAGATAACGCAACAATTGAAGATTGGTTTGACGAAATGATTGGTCAAGCGAATATTATCAATAAGTTCTCCGATATAAAATTATCCGAAATAAAAGGATTAAGAGTTCCATATCTTCGATTAGGATGGAACCGGCAGTATTTAATGATGAAAGAATTTGGATTTTTATATGACAGTTCAATTGTGGCACCATATTCAAGGATTCCGTTATGGCCGTACACTTTAGACTATAAATTACCTCATAAATGTATAAATCAATCTTTCGGAAAAATTAGAGTTTCATAAAAGTACTTTTTTATATCTAGGTTTTCGTCAATTGTGCCCAACTAAATCGCATCCAGGTATATGGGAATTGGTCATCAATCAATTGGAGGCAATCGATGTTAGTTGTGCCACATTAGATTCATGTCCATCAGATTTAAGTGGTCAAGACATATTAGATATACTCATAAGGAATTTTAATCGTTATTATTCAACGAATAAAGCTCCATTTGGTATCCATTTGCAATCAAATTGGTTGGAGAATGATGATTATTTAGCTGCATTTGAAGTAAGAGGAAATTGTCCCCGAATAATAATAACTACAGGATCAATGATTAATATATTTCAACAGACATTTCTTGAACATCTTCTCACAAAACCCGATGTGTGGTTTGTTACCAGTTCCCAAGCAATTGATTGGATTCAACATCCGACACCATTAAAGAAATTATTAAAATTTAAACCATGGCACTGTCGAAAGGAATTAATTCAGACATGTGAAACGCCTAAAACGTGTTATTTATATCATGAAAATATTCAAAAAAAAATTGAAATGCAAATATGTAGTAGTAATAAATCTATTAGTAATAATTGTCCGTCAAGATATCCATGGATTAAAAATGAATTTGGTGCAAATTAATTAGTTTTCCACATGGTTGTTATGAAAGTGCAAATTTTGGCAAGGCCTACTAGAAATTAAGTGTTAAAATTTCGATAGTGGGTACATGTATTAGTTAAAATGTTTAGTACAAATACGTTTTTAATTACTTTAAGTCAAAATATGTCATTCCTATGTCGTATTTCTGTGTATTGTTAGAGCTCTAAAAGAGTGGGTATCGCAGACGCCATTTTAGATACAACTTTTCGCATTGTGAAATAAAAAATTAATCAATGTTGAATGTAATTATTCAACAAATACTGTTGATTTTTTTCCTTTGCTTGTCCCTAGTTTCAAAACTTCGGCCAAATTGTTTATTGTAACCCCATATGATATTTGCTAAACTGAATCACCAATGGCGTCTACGAATAGTCGTACTTATAGAGCCTTAGTATTTTTTATATTCTAATAAAGGCTGTGTTTTATAACATAAAAATTTCAATAGTTTTACACCAAATTGCTTCAAATATTCTTCCGCCTTTAATTAAATTGCACGCAAGTTTAATTCAATATAATTTTATTCAAATATATAGGATATTATAAATGCCACTATATAACATTTAAAATTCAACTAATTGTTTCAACTACTCTTTATATAAATTTGATTTATTTTATTCTAAAATATGTTTTCTTTTTAAATTTTTCTTGTACTACATAATATACTACTACACTAACCAAAACTACACATAATAATTTTCCATTTTGAAAATTCTTCTAGTTGTAAATTTTTACATTTAAGAACTCTATTTTTGTCAAAATTAATGTAGAGTTTCATAAATTTATTGTTTTGCCCAAGACTTTAACAAATTCGATATGAATATTGAATCGAATAACTATTATTTCCATCATTATCATTTATAAACTTTTTTTAAACCGTAAAACGCTGATATAAACTTTCCTATTATAGAAGATCAATATGTAAAACAAAATACATAAAATTTTGAACATAAAATAATAAATTTACTGTCTCTATATTTCTAAGTATATTATTATATTGTATGGACCTTTACCACCCTGATCTAAATTATCTATACAAAAATATGAATAGAAATTTGGCACATACATGTGTAAATAACATTTTAAAGGCCCGCTGCGCATGCGTTTTTTGTGTATTTTTAACATAGATAAACGTATAAAATTTATATTATAACAAATTAAGTTCGTAAAAACATCGATTGAAAACGATAAAAGCTGAATATAAATTTTATACATTCCTGTAAACCGATAGACGGCGTTCTATTAAAAAAAAAAAAAACAAAAAAAATATAAGAGTATAACTGGAAAATGAAATTTTTAATGAAATCAAAAAATCCCTCACCGAAAAATAAACAAAACATAGTGCTTGTATATGTACGTGTTATTATAACAAAAATAGATAAAAATTATGTTATAATTACTGCATACACAACAACTGGATGTCCACCTAACCCTCATAGGTTAAAGGATATAGGACAATAACACTATGTTGCCCTATTTTTGGGAGTTCATTTTCAATAATTTCATGAGATTTTATTACGCCACCAGGAGAATAGAACCAGTGGCGATTCGAAATCTGTAAAAGTAAATGGTGGCGAAAACAATGTAAAATAAATGAAGAAAAATGAAAATGAACTGAAAGTCTCTGAGAAGCGTTGCATACTTGGCGGCGCTTCTCTTTTAAAATAATTTAAAATATTCGAAGATAAATATGAACCGTTTTTCGGTAGAAGTTTGTAGAATATTTGAAAAACATAAAAAGCTGAATTCTTTGATGATATTTTCCAATTTAGAGTTTTATTATTATCGTGATGATCAGTTGTTGAGAGAGACTTGTGTACATTTTTCAATTTAGAATAGTATGAATCGGAATTGGATACAGTTAATTTAGAGAGAAATAAAGAAGAAATATTATAGGGGTTATTATTATTATTATTATTAGTTACGTTAACTGTACGTAACTTATCCCGACACCCTCAGCTAGGGAAACGTGTAAAAAAAGCATAGATCAAATCGTAGTTTTTAAAACTGCATTGCTGTATATCGTGACGATTCCATTGATTATTGATCTGTTTTAAATTAATGATTTCTTGGTTTGTAGCTGAAGCCGATTGCTGTGAAACAAGAAAATATTAATAATAATTGAAAATACATGAAATTCATTTCATGTGAGATTAAAATATCTTACTTGATTAGTAAAAACTGTTACTGCAAATTTTTCAGGCATAAAAATCTCCAGTACTTTACCAATAATTTCCTTATAGGAATTAACAGGTACATTCGTTTCGAAACTAACATATGAAAATTGTGGTTCTGGCGTTATATGAATTGTCATATAGTAGCCCTATAATATAATAATGATTAGTACATTACATATAAGTATAACTGACCTTATAAACGAGAGAATCGCCAATAATATATAATTTCTAGTAATTTGGTATTCTAGACCTAGCCATCTATTTACTTACATCTTCCATGTCGCTTGATTTCTATTAAGGCATAGAAAAAATTAATATTTTAACTAAATATTGGGAATATAAGAAAACTGACTGTTTTTGAATACATAAATATAGATAAAGAAATAGCCAATAACATCAGGATTCCGCGCAGATTAGCATGAATGTTAAACTATAAATAGTATACGATTTATCACTTTTCAATCTCTTTTTTGCTATCTAATTATTATGTTATAAAATAGTATATTAGTACACAAGTGACGAAAATAGATTCAGAAAATGATTATCAACGAGTATAATACTATACTTTTTCTACGACCATCGTTATTAAAATTTAAGCTAATTAAAAAAATGTATATGAAATGGCCCGAATTAAATTTCATAGGCCTTGCCAACTTGATTATAAAAGTAGAAGTGTATTGACTATTGAGTGTCATACATTTATTGATAATACTAATTATTTAGTGAAATTTATTGTTGTATTTTACATGTAGTATTTCAGTTTAAATTTTATTTGATTTAATAATTACAAAAAATAGAAAAAAACTTTACATTAATAATTATAATGCAGTGACCATTGATCATGTGTATTTATAGTTGCCGATGATTGTTAAGCAACCAAAAATTGTATACATAATTAAAAATTTATCTAAATTTTGAAAATTGAAGAAATATTTACCATTTCATGATATGTTACGAATCATTTTTTACATTTTTGTATTTGCAATGTGTGTTTCAATTATTTTTTAGCTTGATTAAAATAATTTCAATTTTTTGCATTTAGTACAATCAGTTTTGGTTTTAAAATCATCCTAGGCGCTGGGCGGCGCCATCGTTCATTAATGTAAAATCCTGAAATCTTTTAGATGTTTAATTTTTGCTTTTAAAAAAGGGATATGGTTATATTTTGGTGCTAAATCATGTTTTCCCATTATTCTTTTAATAACTCAATCATTATATTTGTATATATGTAAATGCATCTATTTGATTTATTAATGAATTATTTTCGTCACAAGTGACGAAAGTTAACGTTATGGGTGATTTGATACATCACTGGTGACGAAAATCGATTTTTTGTGTAGAGTAGGTAGTGACGAAAGTTTCACCATTTTTATATGGTCGTAGCAAAAAACATGTACACAGAACCCTGACATTTTGGCATACAACATTAATAAAAGATCCACGATAGTATACATATAAATCTATATCGTAAAAAATGTGCAGGGTGTAAAAATAACGATTGTCATTTACGTATATTATACAGTATACATGATCAGTAAATCCTACCTTAATTGTCCCTGCAATTGGAGGGCAGAAAACACTTGAGTCTTCTGTAAACTAATAAATACTAAATCTAATTTTATCTTATTCTATTGATAGAGAAACATTGAAATTTATTATTATAAAAGAAAAAATAAAATATATTAAAAATTTATTTGCTGGTGAAATTATCTTTTTCTGATTCTGGTCGGATATGCAAATAGAGCACATTGATATAAATTTTGATTCGTTAATATATGTTAATTGACCTTTATTTATTGATATGGCACGATTGTTGTACATATTACAACATTAATTAATTGTCAATTAATCACGGGTTTTTCTAGAGAAGAGCATCATACATTCACAACTTAAATCTATTTGTAATGAATAATACTTACATTTTTATCCACTCCATTCATGGAATAACCGCATGGTTCGAATAGAAAATCATCAATAATCATATTGGGAATAATCTTATCAATTCCAGATTTCTATTAGAAAATAATATTATTTTAAAAAATACAATAACGATGGCATAGCATAAAATTTACCTTAGTAGCTTCGGTTGCATTTAGGCATTCCTCCTTTGTAAATATTGCCATAACATCTGGATCTAAATCGGTCATAAGTATTTCCAATGTATGATCGGGATCATTTGATTTAATCGTAGCCGTTTGATGATGATGATTGAGTCTTGGCAATGGATTTAATGTATACAGATACCAACAATCACGATTTACTGCACCCAAACAATAAGCTGCACCATCTGGGAAAATTGCATCTAAAAGTGCCACCTAGTAATAGGGAACAAAGGGATACGATATTAAAATCACTGCCAGGTACATCCAAAATGATAGACCCAGCTCAAATTGCCTAAAAGTTATTGTTTGATTATAGTAGTAAGTTTGTGTGTATCACGCGCATGCGCATGAACAGAAATAAACAAAAACACAATAGATTTCATGTTTTTCATAATATAATAATACCTCTTGATCGAAATGTTGATGTGGTGTCACTTGTAAATCGGGTCTTTTATAATTCTTTCTTGAATAAAATAAATCTTCGACTTCAGTAAATCCAGCATACTTTTTCACTAATAACATTAAAGGTTTTAAACATAATAATGGCGTTGTTGTGCCACATGTTTTCAATATAAAACGACGTTTTGATATAAACATTGAACTTTCACTGAAAATAAAAATAAAAAATCAACTGAAGTTTATTTTATAAATCTTATTCTTTGAAACGAACTTTATTTCCATTTTATGTATAGTAAAACGTACATACATAAAATGGCCATTCAATTTAACGGTGACCATTAATGAAAGTTTTACTGTAGTTATAGGTTATTTGTAATGCATGTCAATAAGTGAATAGGAATTTATTTAAAAATCAAGTAGGTATGTAATTTAAAAATATGTATTATTGTTTTAATTAGAAATAAAACCATCGATATTTCCGATTCTACTTCAATCGCTTGTTAAACATTTCTTGAACAAAATATAAAAAAAAATAAAAAAACAAGAATGTTACATTTTTTCTAAAAATATCTTTCTACAACTGATCAAGTATTATCAGTCGCCTATACATATATAATAAGTAATCCGGTTATTTACAATTTATCTATCAAAAATATGTAACTGTATATTAAGCATAAAACAAATAACTATACATATATACATACATACAACATTTTTTTCCCGTGTTTTATTAAAATCCGTTCTTAATTTAGTCTGATTAAAGAGCTAATTAATGACATCCAAGAAATAGCAGCCATTGATAACCGATTTTCATTTGACACAATGAGAATAATTTCACTGATTTAATCACAAGCTATTGTGTAACAAGTCATATTTTGTGTCTTGACTTTTCATTTTATACTAAAATACGTAGGTAATACTAATCATAAACTTAAATAAATATTGAAAATTATTAATAAATACTAATAATAAAATAATTATTCAAAGCACTATACGATTTAGAACGACCCAACGAAGCCACGCCTACTTATGTCATTTCATTTATTTCCAAAGCATTTCTTGATAGAACAAAACAAACATAAAAAAGAAACTAAATTGCAAATCGCCACTTAATTGATTTTTTCTAATTCGGTGCGGACAATTGTACTTTTCCAAGTACATTCAAAATGCCAATACTGTGTGATTCGTTTTAACAATTTAACATCTAACCTAATCAGATTAAAATTAATAAAATTTAACATAATAATCTTCAAATTAGCTCATTAAACTCGAATTGTTTTATTTAATTCTATTAAATTCGATTTATTTTATTAACAAACACAAATATGTATAGATGGATTTTTTTTTTAAATACAATCATTATAGTTCATATGGAAGATTAAAATATACAACAGACTTTCTAGTGTTGACCCCACCAGCATTGCAACCTTGACCTTGCGATCTGGGAAATCAATAAAATCTTCAAGAGTCTGAAACTATTATTTTGGATGTTGATGTCGACGTTGTTGAGAAACGAACGAGACGAGAAGAGAAGCAGAGAAGCTGACTTGAATTTTGTTGAGAAATTTCATTCATTGATTCGGTTTGATGGTGATAAATATAATAAAATGTTCAATTTAATTATTAAATATTAATATACTATAAACATATAATGTATATAAGTTTTAAATACAAAGAAAAAGTATAACAGATTTTATTGGAATTCCTCGGAACACTACAAAGTAGACATGCAACGTTTATTGTTTTACGATTACGATACCGATTATTAATCATAGTAGCTAATTCATGGTCAATAATCAATATGCATATATTTTTAAAATATTGTTCTATGTAAAACAGCTCAAAAAGTTTTTTCCAAAGCTTTTCAAACAAAAAACGTAACTATATTTATTAATATAAATTATTTATTAATTTTTTCAGATAAAATAATTTAAAAAATGTAAACAAGATTTGAATTCTATAAACGCACCAAAATTCTGAAAAAAAAAACAATAGAATTTACAGTAAAATAATTAGAATACATAAAAATTATATCAAATACAAATTTTGGCATATCTAAGAATATCAAATATTTCATTAAATATTTTATCAATATATTTGGCATATTTGGTTAATATTTGAAATTAATTGTACAATTACAAATTCAGATTGTCTGTATTAAATCCAATAGCAATTTGTGCATTGGAAAAAGTAAAGAAAGCCGTTACAACGGGTTCAGTCAAAATACGAACCAGACCGAAAGCAGGTAGTCTGTTCCGCGAATTTTTCAACCGCCTTGAAAATACACGATTAATCGTATTAATAATCCTAGATTACGATTAATCCTAATCGTAATCGTTGCATCCCTACTACAAATACATTTTATCAATATTCAGTTTAGACTGACAAGTATCGGGAAGATTTTTTTTTGCCATGGAAATTGTATCTGAACCATCGTTTTTTTCTATCTGTGTATGAGTGATTAACTGACAGCGATGAAAAAAATCAATATTTCCATTTTTATGTGTAGTTTACAGACAGGCACTGATATGATATTACCGTCACTGGTTTTGTTTTTAATGAAAAAAATTATTTTATAATAATTATTATCTAACAACATATACATACATATGAGTATGTATAAGAAAATTGTTATTTCTTCTAAACTTTTACGATAAAAATGTACAGTATTATTGATTAGGACTCGTGTATGGGGCACAGGGGTCATTTCATAAATAGTTTTGTCAAATTGACACACTACAAATATCCAGCAAACCAACTATATAAAATTATGTAAAAAAAAAATTATTTCAAAATTGATTTCAACACACCAAGTTATAATAATCGAATTTTTCGGTGTTATTTAAATAAGAGCAAATTGAAATATACAACATTCGGGCATTATCCAGACTACATCTGTGTGTCTGTATGAATAAGTTCATTATAAGTTTTAATTTAAAAAGTTTAAATTTTCAGTTGTTAAGTACGGTCGTGAAATTATTTTGTTCATGAAATTAATTACCTATTGTTTAATATTAGCCTATATCTGATAAATAAATTACAGTTTCATAATTAGCAAATCTAACAAATTTAAAACCAATTTATTTTAAATTATACAAAAATAAAATGTTAATAAAATTTTATCACTGCGCATGTCTCTCCCGCTTTGAAACTTTAAGTAAAAAACCACTTCATGTCATTGTGTCCTTTAGATACCAAAAATAGTTTCTAATTTACCGTAAATTTTACTATGAAAAATATTATTTAAATTTATTTAACTATAAATGAAAAGAACAGAATACAAAAATTTATCAATTGTTTTGTATACGGAAATTTATAGTTAATTATATTTGACCGTTACTTATGATTGAAACAAATACGATTGTTGTCGATTACTGTTTCATGTGATAAACAAAAGATGAGTAAAAAAAAGCAGTATCGACATCAAAGTTTCTACTTTGATGATCTACATAAGATTCTACGGATGAATTCTTAATGATTAGAAAGTTCAGTCCACAAATTGGTTTATACCTAAGTCATAAGAAAAAATACTGATAATTCCATTGCATCATTAAATGATTATTCTACTTAAATGCATACATATATGCTACTGTAGATAAAATACACTACTTTACACGCGCACTTCCAGCTTCAACCCGAACCGTTTTGTCCACGGATCGCCTAACTGAATTTTTATTTTATACAGAGAACTATAATCTAGCGTTCTTAGAGAGAGCTCACGCACTTATCAAATAATAATTTATTGCGGAAGTGGATCTATATTATCAATTGTTTTTGACAACAACAATAACAAATGTTTTTTTTTCTTACCTTAAGACATAGGCGTCGATTTGATCATTTTGAACAAAACTGATTATCTCACATCTGACAATTTGCAAAAGTGATTCCAATTTTGATCTGAAAAATCAAAAATTCAAACAAATTATTTTATATCAATATGAAATACCTATATTCTAAATGCGCAGTAGATTGCCATTGGTGAAAAGAACGAATGTAAATAATAATTAATTGACCTTTACAAGAGGCACTTGAACAACATCAAAAAATCCCTTTAAAAAAATCAATGATTTTTATTTTTCGTTAAAACTACTGCACATCACATTCTAACCTAATGTTGTCGTTTAATAAACATTGATCATGAATTAATTAAAACAACCGGCATAAAAGATAAATGAAAGACACAACTTTAGTTTAAAGAACACTTATGTACTAACCTGGGTATTTTTCGTAAATCATAGGCATGGTCATTCTCTTTAGAAGTTATAAACCATACTTCTAGAAGTTTTTCAACTCCTTCGAAAAATTGTTTATCGTCTTCCATCATCCAGCACCGCTTTAAGTTTTTGTATTTTGAAAGGCGCGATACAGCCCCCACTATTGCTTAAAAAATTATGAAACTAAATTTTGAGAGCTAGGGATTTTCATTAAATGCAGTGCGTGTAACGCATGCGTGCGCCTTTTTGTGTTAAACTAGAAAAATTATCAATGTATAAACTATAAATGAAAAAATCGGAGAAAATTTAATGTAATTTAACATAAGTTTATTAAAATTTCAAAAGTAATTACTAATTAAAAACAATATTCAATTGCAAGTGTCTGTATTACATACTCTGTAATGAATGATTGAAATTTGAAATTAAATTGTGATGCTGTTTAAAGGTTATGCAACTAAAAATTCGCATGTCAAAAATGTATACAAAATAACTGGACTAGAACGTAATCTTAAATTTATGGATTATTTATGCCTTATTAATATTTGAGACAGATTAATTTATTTTTTCCATTCCATACAGATTTGAAAAAGAAAACATATATTAACTAAAACTTTTAAGTTAAAATTTTTTATTTTTAAGTTAACGTTCTTTATGCGTCGAATAAATCAGTCGGGTATACTCGGGTTTATTGGCATTTCATTTTTCTAATATTTGACATTTCTATATATTGACGTTCTACGGACTGTTTCAAAATCCAAATAAAATAAATAGCTTTAATTAAAAACTAAAATATTCTAAAGATTGATTCGTTCATACCTTTCGTAAAACATGCATCTAATATTAAAAATAAAAAATATAGTTTACCATGCATCTGAGTAACTTTATCAGAACCGTTTCGGAATCGTCAACTCATTTTGTCGTATTCGATCAATATGCCTATTTTTAGAGTTTTCAATTGAATTCAAAAACAACCTTTCTCCCCTTAATTTTCTTACTGCGAAACAATATGGTTCTTGCAAATAAATCAATTTTCAAAAACGTTTGGGAGAGACAATATGATATTAAAAAACGTAATCTATCAGGTGCATCAAAAGGTACGTAAAAATTTTACCATTTTATGATTTCACAATATGTTCAATAATTTCTAAATTCTCAAGTTACACGTAATTTTTGTTTTATTATTATTTTTTTTTTTAGATGATTTAGCATTAGTTCAAAGAATTGGCTTGTTAAAATGTTTAGGAGTGCATAAAGGTTGTGTAAATACGATATGTTGGAATGAGAAAGGTAACTTAATCCTTTCTGGATCTGATGATCAACATTTGATTGTAACCAATGGTTTTAATTATAATATCGAAGCTGATTATTGTACAAGTCATCGAGCGAATATATTTAGTGCAAAATTCCTACCATGCACCAATGACCATCAAATTGTTAGTTGTTCAGGCGATGGAATAGTTTTACATACAGGTACCTCTTATAATGTGGTACAGGTCAAATTCTTGAGTCGATCATTATCAGCTGATAAATAAATATCTATTTAGATTTAAATCGTCCCCAAGAAACTTATAATAATCAATTTACATGTCACGGAGGCACTACTACGTATGAAGTGATTACTATTCCAGAGAATCCAAATATTTTTATGAGTTGCGGGGAAGATGGTACGGTTCGTTGGTTTGATCTCAGATCCAAAAGTAGGCAAGTTAAATAAACCAATTGTTTTTGTTTTTGTTTTTTTTTTTTCATCTATGTAAAATCGATATTTTCTTTTTATGACTTGTCTTTTTTCCGTACACAGTTGCTTCCAACCAAGATGTAAAGATGACATTCTAATATCATGTCAGAGAGCTATAATGGCCCTTGCTGTTAGTCCAGTTGCTTCTTATCAATTGGCTGTTGCATGTGCTGATTCAACTGTTAGAATCTATGACAGACGTTATTTGAGTATTGCACCAGGTGGTACGTAAAAT
The DNA here is from genome assembly GCA_949748235.1 of Platypus cylindrus. Lineage (NCBI taxonomy): Eukaryota > Metazoa > Arthropoda > Insecta > Coleoptera > Curculionidae > Platypus > Platypus cylindrus. Next base: position 4,908,660 of record OX456488.1, on the reverse strand, counting down.
GCATATAATATTCATATTTCAGTTTGGCGATTATTTTAATTGCTATAAATAAATTGCAGAACACTTATTAGCTCAACCTTTTTGTACATTTATTGCTCCACAATTTGGTGAAGAACGGCACTATAGAATTACATCGTTAAATTACGATAGTCATGGCAGAGACATGTTAGTTAGTTATTCATCGGATTATTTGTATTTATTCAATGTTCAGGTAAATACAAATTGAATTAGTTAAGCGAACTTTACAGTTGACAAGTTTTTTTGTCGGCAAGTTAATTTTTGACAAGTTTTGCATTACGCACGCACATATTGTATTTGTTATCAAGTTTTCTTGGACTTGACGAAAATCGGTTCTGCGCTATTTTTCTTGCCACTTGTCGGGAAGTTTGGTAACATTTTGTATAGACTCATGTATACCAACTGAAATTTTAATTCCCAAAAGAGAACAGCTGATATTTATGTTTATATTTAATAAGCTGTTGTAAAAATTAGCTTTGAAAATTTTGTTTATCTAGTAACGAATATTATATTTTAACTACTGTGCTAATTTACCATAAAAATAAGTATTAAAATATAAGATAAATCTATTTCAGATAGATAATTTTTTATTTCGGGTTGGCATTTTTATTAATGTAATTGGAATTGTCGAAAAGAAAATTGACGACTGTACAGCCAAACGGCAATTTTTTTCGTTTAAACAAACTTGGGATCGAAAAACTTGATGACGAAAAACTTGTCAACTGTAAAGTCCACTTTAGAAATAGAAGGGAGTTAATAATGTACCTGGACGTATTTTGAAAATAGAAAGTCGATCTGATTCAAAATTTACCGATAACCGATTTCCTAGGAATGTGCGACATCAAAAAATAAAAACCCTGGTAAAAAATTATCCTTATGGAATAAATTGAAAAATGCACGTGGAAAACGAGAACGAGCTTCACCGCCACCAGTAAGAAGGTTAAGATTAAGAGGTGATTGGTCTGATACGGGGCCGAATGCACGTCCTGAAGGTGATTCTTCAAGTACAGTTGGTATGTTATACAGCATAATAAATTTACTGTTGTAAATGTCTTATTGGACATACATAATTAACTAAGGATTAGGTCAAGCCAGACCGCAACTACAAGCTACACTAATGCAACGCATGACCGATGTGCTGTCACGCATGCTTAATGATCCTATGACACGTGCAGCATTATCGGCCGGCGGTGAAGATCCATTTGAAACAGATGAGCATGCGCAAAGAGTGTTAGAAGCAAGAGATGGAGGTGCAGCCACTTTACAAGTAAATATCTATTCAACGAATCAATGGTATCTATTTAAATGTTTATATTTGATCAGGAGGGTTCTGGTAGTAGTATGGAAACTGATGATGGTCAACCAGATGGCGGTACCAGTACCGGTGGCAACGATGAAGCTGCATCGAGGTTTGAATGATAAATTATGAATATAAAAGATTGTTTCGAATAAGTATATAAATTATTCAGGGTGCCAATGTCTTCTTCTGAACCATCAACACCTCATCCATCTTCAGCGGCATCTGCAGACAGTCGAAGCGGATCATCAGGAATAACCAGTAATTTACATACACATTTGGCAACATTGAGAAATTTACGACAAGGTTTTATCAATCAGCATGGTGCTGAACCATCAGTTAGTTTCCGGTATGAGTTGTGCATTGATCTTTATCTAATTGATTATAATCTAAAATGCGCTATGATCTTGTTTCAAGATATTCGGAACAAAGTACATCCAGTTCTACTATAAGTCTACGAGCACGTAGTTGTGACTCTGTGGGTAATCGAACACATTGTGAAAATGATAGACAGAAAGATAATGTTAATGATATCGATGCTCCATCAACTAGTCATAGTCATAGAACACGTGAAGTAAGTAGTATTTCTTAAATTCCATTATAATTTGAATTTTATTGTTAATTCTATTTTATTGTAATCAGATGGATGTTGATTATCCGGAAGAAGATTCAGTCGACCAACTACCGGTAGAGGACACAAATGATGAAAATGAAACGCATCTATATGAAGCTGAAGTTAAAAAAAAATATGTCGGACATAGAAATGCTAGGTGATTTTAACAAAAATATTTTTTCTATGACCATCTAAAAATGATTAACTTTCGTCACTACCACCTACTTTACACGAAAATTTGATTGCCGTCATTTGTGACGAAAATGAATCAAATAGATGGCATTTACATATATACATATATAATGATTAAATTATTAAAAGAATAATGGGAAAATATGGTTTAGCACCAAAATACAAAGATTTCCCTTTTTTTAAAGCAAAAATTAAACATTTAAAAGATTTCAGGACTTCACATAAATCAACAAAGGCACTTCCCAGCGCCTTCTTTGATTTTAAAACCAAAACTGATTGTATTAAATGCAAAAAATTAAAATTATTTTAATCAAGCTAAAAAATAATTGAAACACACATTGCAAATACAAAAATGTAAAAAATGATTCGTAACATATCATGAAATGGTAAATATTTTTTGAATTTTCAAAATTTCAATAAATGTTTAATTACGTATATAATTTTTGGTTGCCTAACAATTATCGGCAACTACAAATACACATGATCCATGGTCACTGCATTATAATTGTTAATGTAAAGTTTTTTTCTACTTTTTGTAATTATTAAATAAAATAAATTTTGAATTGAAATAATACATGTAAAATACAAGAATAAATTTAACGAAACGATTAGTATTATTAATGCAAATGTATGACATTCAATAGTCAATAAAATTTAACTTTTATATCAAGTTGGCAAGATTTATGAAATTTAATTTTGTATATTTTTTTAATTAGCTTTAATTTTAATAACGATGGTCTTAGAAAAATTATAGTACTCCGCTTCGGCTCGGTTAGGAAACTGTTCTGTCCATTGCAAAATGGAATAGAATCGTAATAATATACGATACTTTAAATTAGTAATCAAAGTGATTTTTTTTGTTTTAGGACAATGATTAAAGAAGCGACATTTTGGGGTAATGATTATGTTATGTCCGGTTCAGATTGTGGTCACGTATTCGTATGGGATCGTCACACGGCCGAATTGAAAATGCTTCTTGAAGCCGATCAGCATGTAGTGAATTGTGTTAGACCACATCCATATTTACCTATTTTAGCTACTAGTGGAATTGATCACGATATAAAACTTTGGTCACCATGTTTAGAAGACAGTGGATTTGATAAAGAATTAGCAAATGATGTACGTATTTGATTTGTTACTTGTAAATTTCGAAAACAGAATCAATTCTGCTTGTCTATTTGCTGATGTGATTTTTTTGTTTGTGTTCAGCTCATTATGAGAAATGCAATAATGTTAGAAGAGACACGTGACACAATTACCGTACCAGCTGCTTTTATGATAAGAATGTTGGCATGTTTAAATCAAATTAGACGAGGAGCTAGGGTGAGAAACCGAAGATCCTTACCTGATGAGGAGAATTAATATGAAGATTGGTGTTTTTTAATTCTATTTGCAATTATTTTGGCAATATTTTTTATTGATGAAAAATCAGTTTGTGCTGGTTTAAAAAAAAAAAAAATTGATGTATTGCCCCTGCCATATGGATTGTTAATCACAATTTTGTTCTGGACTCGTTTAATCAAAATTTTTATTATGCATTATTTATTTATTTAAGAAATATTTTATTTCCTGGATTATAATAATTCGTAATTTTTTATTTTATTTTTCAGAATTTACTTTTTCATTTTAGTTTCGTAGACCGGTTCTTATTTTATTAAATCGATTAATGCATTCATTACTAGAATCGGAGAAATTTTTCTAATTCCTTACTTATTAAGTCTGTATTCCGTCAGATACAAAATGTAAGATCCTGTCAAGATTATTTTGATGATTTTTTTTCTCTTTTAAAATTTGTCATAGGCCTTTGGTATTAAATTTGCTGCTTAATAAATTCCAATTGTTTTAATATCAATTTAGCATTTTTAGCTAGAAATAAATATCCATTTTTTATACGGAATGTTTACACATACTAATTGCAATTCATTCGCCTGTAACATGTTTTGCTAGTAGAGGTTTTTTCCTTATTTATTTTTTTACCATAAAAAAAATTGTTCGTGTGATATTTTAATTAAAAGAAAATGTTAAGTCCATGTATGTATGTGTATGTAATTATCAATTTAGTCAATTTGAATAAAATTACACTGATAGTTGATCTTGTTTTTTTATTTTCTTCCTTTTATTGTTAATTTTGTTTTTACTGATTATTTAACTGGTTGCAATAAACGAAATAAATTTTTTGCAATACTCCAATTGTGACGTTTTATTTACTAATTTTTTTATAGCGCTTCGTCAAGGCGTAAAAAATAGTTTGTTTAAAATTCAAGATTATCAAATGTTTTCCTGTTGTTTCCAAATTTGTTGGCCACTGCATAATGCCAAAAATATTAAAAGAAAGTTAAAGTGCAGTAAAACTCCTATAACGGCTACCTCTCTATAACGGCCTCAAAGGCTAACATTATGGGCGTCGGTTATGTAGAGTTTCTACTGTACAATATATATTTATATGTATACAGTATAACCTTGGTTAACAACCGCCTCTCGATAACGGCCATTTCCTTATAGCGACCGCTAAAGCAAACCATTTCAGATGGCCGTTATGTAAACGTTTTACTGTAAATGGTAAATATGTGTATGTATACAGTAAAACCCCTCTTAACGGCTACTTCTCAATAACCTTACCTCCTTATAACGGCCACTATAACTGACACTTTTGGTGACCGTTATGTAAAGGTTTTCCTCTTGGTAACTTGGTAAACATCTGCATACCGTAGAACCACTTCATAACGATTAGCGTCCAGTTTACTTAAAAATTATTAACAAGCATTGTTATTATTATGAATTTTACTTTCAGTGTATTTTTATTGGTTTTATTATTGATTATTTATTATTATTTTTGGATTATAGCTTTATTTTAAATATAAAAATGAGTATTTTTGAAGACAATTTTGACTTTTTGTTTTCTTCTGATAGTAAGGACAGTGTGATAGTGAAACACAATTTACACCGTAAGCGTAAATAACAAAAACTATTTTGGTAATTAAATGCAATAGTAGGAATTATTAAAAAATAGACCAAACCAAAGCAACCATTAAAACAAAATAAACATTAAACGCAAAATGAAAATAGTATTATGAGTATATGACATTTAATTACTATAGGTTAGACGTATTTCACAAATATAATTTTCGACATGATAAAAACAAGAGAAGAAAAAAGAATCAAACGATCTGATATGATTAATTGGAAACTAGACAAAGAAATCATAATAATAAAATAACAATGAAAAATGAAAATGAGATTGAAACAGGATTCGCTACAACATATCAGGAATCTAATAATAACAGTGAGCAAATCGAGAATAAAAATCGTATGAAAATTGGAAAAACATCGAATTAATTAAATGCGTATTATCCTTAATTGAATTATAATAAATATTATGAGTTCGTCCCAGATTACGGCTCATTAATAAAACGCATAAAAGGTCACCCAGATAAACTCTAGCCAATGGGGCCCATATTCAAGTGCATATAAACTGCAAAATAAATACGCATTTACTAGAATTGGAATAAATATTGTCCTCCGCTATTATTGATTTTTTCCAATAATTTGGAATACTATAATTAGATATTATAAATATAATACAATTTTTGATAAACATAAAAATATAAAATATCCAGTTTCGTAAACTTAATGCATAAACATAGTCGCAATTTTAACACGTAAATCTTGATATAAACATATTGTTTCTAATAGTCCTGGTTATCCAATTCCTTAATTCTTATTTCTTAATACATAAACGAATTAAGAACGCGCGCTTGCGCTTTAACCACACAATATTTTCGATCAGATGATCAGAGATGGAACGTAACCTTAAAATCAAACTATTCTGGCGCTATTTTTGATGATAAATTTTTTGCATATTTGAATCGTTTATTTAGAATTTTTTTATTATCAATTAGATACTTTTAGCGTTTTTTTTTTAGTAGTAGAATTAACCAATCTTTCAATTCTTGTCATCAATTTCGATTTCACTGTCAATTCTTTCAATTTCTGATTACGAATTAAAAAATAAGCAATTGTATAATCGTGTTTATAATTTTTAGTGATTAAAGTTATGTTTAAGAACCAAAAATAAATTTAATATTACGAGGCTGGTCAATTTAATTATAGCTTAATTAATATTTAAAAACTGAATTTTAGGTGTGTTTAAATTAAAACTGCTAACAATCTAACTGATCACGATATTGCTTCTCAAGCTGTTGAATTCTTCTTTGCTGGTTCCGATACTGTATCGACTGTCCTATCTTTTGGATCATATGGCATGAATGGCATGGCATTGAATAGAATCATTCAGGATAAATTATGGCAAACGAATAAAGCAAATGATGGAAAAATCACGTATGAAACATTATTGAATATGAGATATTCAATAATTCAAATAAATTCCAATATTTGAAAGACAATGTTCGAAAACGTTCACCGTCGAACCAGAACGATTCGGTGAACATCGATTTCAAGTAACTAAACGACAATTTGTCATAATTCCATTTCATGCCATCCATAGAAATCCGCATATTTATTCAAATGCCGATGAATTTCAACCGGAACGTTTTTCACCTGAAAATCGTAACAATATTAAACCGCACACGTATATGCCATTTGTCCGTCTTGGCATACGGAGTTGTATCGGTTCCAAATTTGCATTGTTAGAAATTACAACGTTATTATTTAAATTGTTATTAAATTTCGAAATTGTACCAATTGAAAAATCAACAATTCCATAAATATTAAGTAAAAATCCTTTTAATCATACAGCTAAAAATGTATTTTGGTTTGGACTATAAATTGATTAATTAATTAACTAAATCATTTGTTAATTATCTTATGAATAAGACAAAACAAAACAATAAAAATGTTGGAAAAAAAACTATTATCTATATTTTATTTTCATTATATCAAAAGAATTACTTTGTATTTAGGTTTTTAGCATTAAAATTTTATAAATCGATTCTATTGATAACAATGTATAAACAATTAGCATAATCCTCAAGGTCAAGTTTATAAGTCTAGCGCCAGGATGCGTGAGCACAACACGCTAAACAAGGGAGAATTGGAAATTGAATATCAAATTTAAACGATTCATGTACATTTATTGTATGAAGACTTTAGTTTATACAAAATACTTTTTTATTGTCTTCTTTTATTCAAGTGGTATCAGAGTAGTTTTTGAACAGTTTCTAATTTTATAAGCAGCAACTTGTAATTATTTATTTGTCCATGATTAGTTTTGTTATAGTTGGGATAGGTTGGAAATGTTGAATTATTATTGTGGAATGCGATATTTTTAAAATTGTTTGACCTAGTCAATAATTCAATATCGTATCATTAATGCAGTCGAAACAAATCAACAAGTACAAATACATGCATATAAATAAAAATACAGTAAAATTTCTTTATAACGGCCACCATAAATGGCCGTTACGCGGTGGGTGACTGGCAATTCGGAAGCTTGAACTATTTTTGCAATAAAATTTTTTTTTTCAACTAGCTTTAGATAGTCAATAGAATTGAAGTAAAAAATGTCCATACAAAAAAAAAATTTCAGCTTCAAGTATAGTTAAATTCGAATTCAAGTTGAAACGAGTAAATAGAAATAAAGTTTAATTCTGGATTAAATAAAAAACGTGGGCGCCCAATCTTTGAATCCTTTCCCCCACTTTTGGGGGGAAGGACAAAACACCACTTGGTCCTTTTTAAGTTATCTATTTATTTATTTCCACTGTGCATAATCGTTTTAAATATTCTCACCATCAATTTGTTTCAGTGAAATTGAATCTCATTGTTATGACAAAATATTGAAAGCTTCGAAAAATAACGAGAAATCAAAATAAATCTCGATTTTCTATTTTTATTTATGTCTATTGACTCTCTTTTCGATAATAGTTCTAAAGTTATAAACAAAAAAAAAGTCCAATAAACATACATATATACGACACCAAATAGTTGGGAGTTATTAAATTTTAATGAGACAACAGCTAAATATGGCATTGTACACGTATCGAACCAATACTATCTTGCGACTATAAGGTAAAGGTAGCCGTTATTGAGAAGCGGCCGTTAATTGAAGTTGCATTGTATTTTAATTAAATTAAATCATTTTATCAGTTGACGAGTCAATTATATGCATGTCATATAATGGTCAGTTCAATAATCCCGTCTGGAAATAAATGTTTATGTTGTAGGAATTTGCAATGATCTTTTACTTACTGGTCATTGTCTTAACACTACTATCGTTTTTTACCACTATTTCATCAAACCACTTCATTATTGGTCCGATAGAGGTATAAATCCAACCGAACCATGGCCAATTTTAGTCGATTCGTGGCGATTCATTTTTAGACGAATGAGTATTGTCGAATTTATTCGAACAATTTATGATTTCCAGATTGAACACGTGAGCAATCGTGTCGATTTAATAGTTATTTATGTATAAATAGGAAAAAGTAAATAGCTACGAAATTAGCTTCATTATCGAGCAAATTTAAACCTTAAGTTTCATAACTTAAAGATTTAAACTAAGTTAACCTTTACTCAACTTCGTAACTGTAATTTTTATTTCGTAAACATATTGTAATCACTAAAAATGAAAAACACGGTAAAACAAATATCTTATTTCTTTTATTCGTAATCAGAATTTGAAAGAATTGACATTGAAATCGAAATTGATGACAAGAATTGAAAGATTGATCAATTATACTACTAAAAAACAAGCGAATAGATAATAAAAACATTATAAATAAACGATTCAAATATGCACAAAAATTATCATCAAAAACAACGCAAGAATAGTTTGGTTTTAAGGTTACGTTCCATCTCTCATCATCTGATCGAAAATATTGTGTGGTTAAAGCGCAAGCGCGCGTTCTTAATTCGTATTTCTTAATATGGAAAAGTTAAAAGTTTTGGGAACTTTAAAATTATGTTTATGTATTAAAAAATAAGAATTACGGAATTTGATAAGTACTACCATTAAAACAATATCAAGATTAAAGTTTTATGCATTAAGTTTACAAAATTGTATAATTTCAGTCCAAGATTAAAAGAATTGAATTGAAAATATAATAGGATAAACTAAATTAGCTTGAATGCGGTACTTTGAAATTTGGATATATGTATAGTGGCTATGTACAGCAAGTGGAGCACAAATGCAAAAAAAAAAATGCTAAATGCTCATCCCGATACGTATGTAGATATACGGGGTGTATAATTTTAATTTTCAATGAATTTCGAGATACTTTCCGCCACTAGTATTAAACTGAGCTTCATCTTTAATTTATATATTAAAAAATAATACATGTAAAAAAATAAAGTGACACAGCGAAATCTTATGTAGTTCGAAATCAAAGTTGAACAAAACAAAACTAGAACTAAAAAAAAAACTTTGTTATGAATACATGCGATAAATATTTGACAATGTCCAATAATATTTCTTCTACAATCCCTTTTGTATATTATCCGTTAGATTTTTTTTTTTTTGAGTACAAAACATTTATAAATGTTTTGGAATGATTGGAATGAATGTTCAAACGAAACGCAAAATTTTCCATATAAACATATAACCTTAAAATCAATCAGTGATTTTAATTCAAATTAATAATTTCAAATTTGTTTCGCATCTTCTTCAATGTTGTAATAAAAAAGTTACAGTCGCTTTATCTTTAATCATAACTGAAATTACGCAACCAATCGTTCAATGGCAACGCACATACATATACATGCATATTAGTACACCCTTTATCATACTTTATTGAAATGCAGAATTGATTAATATTTCTGTATTTAAAAATCAGTTGTTAATGTCTCAGATTCATTCTTTTTCAAGTAAAGCACGGTGAATAAATATAATAATAATAATAATAATAATTTCAATTAGTGGATAAATTAATTTCGTATACTACTAGTAATAGTAAATAAATGGTACCTATTCGATTTGCTTGATATTTTTAATTAATATTTTCGGATTAAAAGAAGAAAAAAAATATCAAAAGTAATTTGGGGTAAGTTTATTGAAGTAAATAAAAATGTGTGTCTTGATAAATTTTGCCGAAAAAAAATAGAACGCAAAACGTATAGAATATTTAAAAAATAGGCACAAATCGATTTTGACTAAAAATTCGTTATCAGTCAAGCCAATAATGCTCAAACATTTCGTTGAACAAGTTGATTTTTTTTCTATATTCAAATTACAATATCGCTAGCAGAATCGCTGATAATTTAATTATTAGCGGTTTTTCTCTGATTTTTTAATTTTTTGATTTTTTTATACTTAAATTATAACTGAGAGTACTGAAACAAGTAAATATCAGTGACGTGCTATAAGATAAGGGTAAAAATATTTTACAAAAATAATTGGTAAAATTTATTTTGAAATTGTTATTAACAATTATTTAATAGTTTAATGGTTTCTTTGGAATACTATGGATTATTTTTAGATATCAAAATTAATGTATAATTAATGCCGAAAAGTACACTTTTCGGCACCGAATTAGGAAAAATATAACACACATACATGTAATCACATAAAGAGCTAAAATAAACAGCAATTATCAATCTAGAAAAAATATTACTAACCACAGTACAAATGTCATTTACGAAAAGGTCCTGGCTAATTGTTGATTTTTTTACTTATCAGTTTAGTGCTTAAGCATTTAATGAGTACATTTGCACTTACAATTAACATCTAAACAGATATCCACCAATTGGAAAAAATTTGTTATTGTAATTATTAATGGTTGATAATAATCGATGCAATTTATAGTAAATTTTTCATACGATTTTTAGGTGCAATATTTGCATTGATTATATTTACTTTATTTCTGTTTTATTAGGTCAATCATGTTATCGATAATGGTACTGGTTCTATCCTCTTTATTATTTTATTACTTTTTTATCAAACCGCTTTGTTATTGGTCCAATTTGGGAATTCAACAAACGAAACCGTTACCAATTTTGGGTGATAGCTGGAGATCGGTTTTTAAAACGATGAGTTTTCGCGATTTTCTATGTATGACGTATAATTCATTTCCACATAGACGGTAAATTATTTAAATACACCGTTGTCAAAACTAAATTGACAATTATGCAATAGTCGGTAAAAATGATTATCAATTCATAGTTATAATTCCCAATATATTTACAAATTTATTTCACGTAAATTGAGAAAAATCATTTTATTACGGAACACAATAACGTGTTTTTATTTTATAACTTAAAACACTTATTTTATGCTTGGTGTAATGTGACAACATGGCGTTCTCATAAAACAATTGCAACATATTGCATACTTGCCAATTTCGTTTGAAAATAGTGTGTTTATTTGCTGAATATAATCAATAGGTTTTTTCCAACTTGACAATTCGGACTAGATTTGGATTAGTTTGAAACTATGTAGGTAGTCAGAAACTTCTAGTTGCTTATTTGTCTCTGATTAGGATAGGTTCGAACGATTACAAAAATAGTTTGGTTTGGTTTGGAAATTTCTAACCTAGTAATTAGATGTCTTATACTCATAATACCATTTTCATTTTCCGTTTAATTTTTATTTTGTTTTAATGGTTGCTTTGATTTGGTCTATTTTTTAATAATTCCTACTATTGCATTTACCTACCAAAATACTTTTTGTTATTTACTCTTACGGTGTAAATTCTGTTTCACTATCACACTGTCCTTACTATCAGAAGAAAACAAAAAGTCAAAATCGTCTTCAAAAATACTCATTTTTATAATTAAAATAAAGCTGTAATTCAAAAATAATAACACTGCTCGTTAATAATTTTTAAATAAAGTGAACGCTAATGCGCATTTATTGTGCAAGTATCTGACTACTGTAATCCATCGGCTCATCTCAAACCAAAACAAACTATCACAAACTAGTTGGGTATTAAAAAAAAGTAACTTGGAACATGTAATTTTTCGTTTCAGTTACAATTTTTGTAAAGTTAGAACAGTTTTTATATATTGCGCATGCGCTTTACAATCACAACCTACTTTGACGCCTAGTTGGAACAAAGCTAATATAATTAATTTTCCT